>JAHLJT010008446.1:24150102-24169924 GCA_031308135.1 Acheta domesticus
AAAATAACAGATTGGAAAGCGCATACGGTTAAGTTAAAGTGAATTGGACGTCTGGCGATACATTCATCAATGAAACTTTCTTCGAATTGTCAAGGCGTCCCTCACGGACATCCCTTACGGTTCCTATCGGTACCGTAATTCAATTAGCAGGAGTTACTATACAATATGGAACACTATTCTTTACAAGATAGAAGTCAGTTGCCCTGAAAATTAATCATAAACAATCCAAGTACAAAATAAAAGACGGGTATCCAAACAAGTCAGTGTTGCCAATCGCTACAATGAGCAAGTTGTAATCATTTTACAGTCATTTAAAGGAGTCGTGACAGAATAAGCAATGAAATATTCCATGCTCATTTCAGTCGGTCCGAATCATTGGGGGGTCAAAAATATGAATAGTTCAAATTTTTACAAGATATTATTTATTGTGAAATTTTCCCGCCCTCCTTAAAGTGCCGCCCGTGTCAGGCCGCCCCTGCCACCCCCTCTACGATACGCCACTAAACATGCTTATTATACTTGGATTTTTATTTCTTGGCGCGTGAGGGCCTGTCTTCACTACGGAATATCTCGCAGCATTTCGCGTCTTTCTTGGTCGTGCTGTTAGATGTCGCATGATCGCCACCACTGCTCGATACGGTCGCGATCATGCGACATGTAGAGGCACGACCGACAAACACGCGAAATGCCGTGAGATATTCCATCGTGAAGACAGACCATCAAGCGCCAAGAAATAGAAAACCAAGTATAACATGTTCGGTACATTAGGATGAATCATCATTGGAGGCCTCGCCGAGTTGGCGAAAACGGCGGTCCGCGACTTCACTATGGCCGACGAGGCGATGTCGGGGTTAGAGAAAAATGGCTAACGGGTCAACGTGTTGTTGCAGACGAGTGTCCAGGGCCTTGCAACTCTCCATCAAAACCGGAGACAAAGCTTGAGAGTGCTACTATAGGAGGCGCTAGTGTCACCCGGTGCAGCTGCATGTTAGGATCGTCAACATCCGCAAGAGATACGTGAGAAATACGAAAAGTGTCCGTGAGAAATCCGTGAGAAATACGAAAAGTGTCTTCAACATGTTCTATTATTCATAATACATAAATATAAGAAACCGCTGAAGAAAGCGCGAATTCACGCAGCAGTCACGCACGTTTGAAGTATCGTTGGCAGCAGTTCGTATTTTAGTTCCTGTTGTAAGGTGATAGAGGAGAGCGCGCCACTGTAATGGTCTCCACCGCGTTGTACAGGAGTTACAAAGCCCTGGCGCTAGGCATGGGCATACAAGGCGATCACCCGGGGCCCCGCAAGCTAAGAGGGCCAATGATGGGACTGACGGGAAAAAATAGTGAAAAAATTGAAAAAAAATAGTACTCAAGGAAACTGTTACCGCAGTTTTACAAGTGACGGAAGAATGCTCTGATATTTCATAAAATTTCCAATCAACTTTTTACCTTAAATAGCTAATTATAGTCATTACTTAAAAAATAGGATTCTCGTATGAAATGAATCAAATTACGCTAACATTAAAATATTCATTCTACTGAAATTCTTATTTATTATCCCTATATATACTGCGATTTTTCTAAGAGCGACCCTCAAGGCCACTCAAATCCCATCTTCTCGATGGAATATGTCACGGCATTTCGCGTCTTTTCTCGGTCTTGCCGGTAGAAGTCGCATGATCGCAAGCACTGCTTTATACGGTCGCCATCGTGCGAAATTTAGCGGAACGACTGAGAAAGACGCGAAATGCCGTGACATATTCCATCGCGAAGATGGGATTTGAGTGGCCTTGAGGGTCGCTCTTAGAAAAATCGCAGTATAGTATTCGAGTAAACTCCTCGTGTGCGTGCGTGGGGATTTGCTGTTCACTCTCTCACGGTTAGACCACTTCCGGTGCACCAATCGAGACGTACGAGGTGTCATTCGACGCGTCTTGGTCTCCTGAAGGTGTACTGATAATTTTTTTTCAGATTTGGGAATACAATTCTAAGAAATTTCCAAAAACGTGTCTTTTCAGTGTTTTGGCGCTTCGATCCTGGTGGCTATGCTGGGAACTAAATCAACGCCACCAAAATAGATGCAGGTGGCGAGAGAAGACGAAGAAGCCGACAACGAAGAAGCCGACGACGAAGAAGCCCGACGACGAAGAAGCCGACGACGAAGAAGTCGACGACGAAGAAGTCGACGACGAAGAAGACGACGAAGAAGGCGACGACGAAGAAGGCGACGACGAAGAAGGCGACGACGAAGAAGGCAACGACGAAGAAGGCAACGACGAAGAAGGCGACGACGAAGAAGGCGACGACGAAGAAGGCAACGACGAAGAAGGCAACGACGAAGAAGGCAACGACGAAGAAGGCAACGACGAAGAAGGCAACGACGAAGAAGGCGACGACGAAGAAGTCGACGACGAAGAAGAAAAGATTTTACTTTCACGGAAAATGAACTAAATAAGCAGAAGGTCTATTGAGTTGCCCGAATGAGACGTGGATGCACATCTCCGAGACGATCATAGCTGTGTCATCAAGCCGGTCACAGCGCCTGGGCTGCGGGAATGAGTGTTATGTCTTCAAAGAATATCGAGAAGAGGATATATTATATGAGAAATCAAGATAAGCCAAGTGACCCGGAGGTACAACAAATAAATGCGTGATTGCGGCCAACGCCATGTGGTTTTCAAATTGGTTTTTAAAATGACTATTTAAAATTTACTGTGACAAATGCTCTCGTGGATAGCTCTTGGTCAGCGTGCTTGCTTTTCATCGCACGACCCTGGGTTCGATTCCCGGTCGGGTAAGATTATAGTGTACGTTTTGCTTGCAACGTCCCAGTATATATTGCTGTGTGACGAGGAGAAAACACACTTCTCAGTTTGAGAAGACCAGAATACGGGGTAGGGATGCCTTCGTACTAACCACACGTAACCCGCAATCCATGGCCGCTAGGCCTAGGGCGCCGCTGGTAGCCCAGACATTGTCACAGGTTGTTGCGCCGAAAGGCACACAGACTATGACAAATTGAAACAAAAACATTCCGAAATACCACTTGAAGTCAATTTTCTGAAACCATTCCATTAACTAAGTTCAAGAACGCCAAAGGTAGAAATCGTGCTCAAAATCACAAAATAACGGCAAAATATAAGTGTTTAATTCGCAACACTGACAAAACATCTAAAGTGAATAAAGAGGACTTAGAACCGAAGAAAGAAAAAAAAGAAAAATCAAACATCCGAAGAAAGTTTAAAGCTTCGGCGACGCCACATTCAGCTAGTTTCATGTATTTAATAACCGATTTTATTAAACACTAACTAAACACAACAATTTTTAGCGTTAAATTCACCGTGGAAATTGTATTATTTGATCACTAAATACTTGTACTTAAAATTATTATTTAAAATATATTTCCAAAACCCAGGCTGAAAATTGCCTAGTTCTGACACTGCGAGGGTCACATGGCGAAAGTTAAATCGGCGTTTCAGCTAAGAGGTTGTTCCAGAGTGCCGTGGACCTTCGCAGTGGTCTCGAAACAGAAAGGCGCCGAGGGATAAATAAGTATATAGTACATTATGAAACAATGATGGATTTTAATACAAGATATTACGATAGAGCGAGTGTCGTTAACTTCACAAGAGTTTCATACGGTACTTTTTCTACGACTATTGTAAGTTAAACTTTTACATTGAATCGTTTCATGGCCGTTGACATAAAAAATTCACACAAGGCCACCTAACGGACGCTCCTTAACCGTACCTTCAGGGCCGGTTCACTCAATGTTAAAAAGCGGGGGACAAAGTTTTAGTTTCTTGGTCACTAACACAGCGCAGATAGCGCTGGTGTTGCGTTTTCGCGCGCATTTTGAAAATAAAGTTGCGCGAATGCAGGTTATGGTGAGTGTAGGGAATATCCATGGGTATTATCGCCTTTCTTACGTTTTACTACAAATAATTGTACTATTTAACCTCTTGAAGGATGCCGTATCACAAATCCCAGAAAACTAAACTTATGGTTGAAAAACAAATCGCCGAGATATAATTCGTAAATTATGTATTAAATATTTTTAAAAAATAATAAAAATGTATGTACGAATGAAATTAATCAAATAAGCACACCTGGATACGATTGGTGAGACAGAATCTCACTTCTAAGGAGGGGGGATTTTCTATAGTAGAAAATTTACTATCTCCCCAATGAATTGGGATCTGCAGACCATTAAATGATTTCTTGCTTACATATAACTATTTTTAATGAATATTTGACACGAATTATATAGATGAAAAGCTTGGAAAAATGATGGAAAATTCCCATTTCATTTATTTCAGTTGCAACCAAATATCAACACCCCTGCTACTATGATGTATACATTAGAGAGGTTACAGATGCTGGCTTTAATATGGTTGGTAAATGTCATTTAACTTTTATTACACAATTATTTAAAATAATTGATGTAAAAATAACTTTCATGACATATCCTACTTTAACAATTAATTGCCCATTATGAAAGAGTTAGTACAAAAATATTGTTTTCTAACACTATATTAAGTTGTCTTTTTCCACAACAGTGCAATCAGGGATCGTCAAATGTGAAAGTTGTTAATTCCTTGTTAGAAGAAACTAGAAAACACAGAATAAAAGCCAACAATGCTCAAAGTAAATATTTTGTTTGTACATTCAAATGTTTATATAGTCACATTGGTAAATTTCAAGGACAGGGTTCGGCTCCTATTGACACGCACGATTCGGTTCCGAACGAGTCACTCGCGGCGCCGCCACAGTGTGCCCGGCCACACGGCCACGTGGCCAACGCACTTTCGTGTGGAATCGTGACGCTTCGCTACCCGTGTCCAAGTTGAGGACGAGGCTCGGGCCTTCGGCCCTCGCGTTAACATAAAAACACATTCGCACCACACCGCACAATGCACAACACAAGCACAAAGCAATACAAAGGCATCTTCCCGGTCCCTGAGTGATCCGTTCTCGTGGTCCGCGCGAGTGAAGCATGCGCAAGTGAACCGTGCGCCGTTGTTTTAGTGAGCCGAACCCTGTCCTTAAAATCAGCCCCACTTTTTTTTTTAAGTTGAATTTGAAACTCCATCTGGAACTTTAAAAATTCGTAATAAAGATGATCTGGCAACAGCAGAGGTTTTAAATTTTTTAAACAATTTATTCAGTTCATGCAATGGGAAAGCAGAAGGTCTCTATTTATCATCTGCTGGATCAAATAGTAGCCCTCATAAACCTTTTTGCATGAAATAAAAAAAAATTAACAAATGAGATTTGTGAACCCAACCACTAACAAAGAGGGAAAAGTTCCATCCTTATGGAATTGGATCTTCACAATTGATGGTTTCCTCTCATTAAGCCACAAATTAACCAAACTCTTTAGAAGCAGGAATGTGATTTAGGGCCCCTAAGACTTTTTTGCTCTATCGGAAATTATAATGGATCTAATTTGAACTCCGCTCCTCAATAACTTTTTAATTCATACAGGATATTTTTTTTTAATAACATGAACCATGCCAAACTTATTGAGAATTGTGACAAAACAGAAGGAAACTTGCTGTTTCCTTTTCAAAAATTTGTTTCCCAGCTATACGAAAAAACAAATAAAACAGAAACTTATGAAGTAGAGATGCCTGAGATGATCCCTGAAATTCCAACCCCAAAAGAAGCATTTTTGAAATCAATTAATTCACCTGATTTTATGATATAGTAATTTTTAAAAACATTCAACTGCAAGACTTGTCAAGAATCATTCCAAAATTTAAATTATAATTCATTCTTTTTATCAACTGCAGAATTATTCATATGTTTTTTCCTTTTAAAAAATTGCACCATTTTCTTCTGTTTAGGCTACAATAGGAGATTTTTCATTTTCTATAGCAATCTGATTGTGTACTGCACATCTGAGAACCTCATGACTATATTTACATCATGTTCACACGTAAACTATCTTCATTGAAATCTACAAATAAGCAGAACAATACTGAATTGTTTCTGGTGACTTACTTTTGACAATATATTCAGTAAAATTGAAATAGATTTTCATTGTAACTAATAATAATATTATTGATACAGGATTTATTCAGATGATTTATTTACCAATTCAAATTTGGCTACATTTAATTAAAAAATCATCATAAACATATTAACCTCTTATAGCACTGAAGTATGTGAAATATATAAAAATATTTTTCCCTAATTTGGACAGTGCCCTTAATATTTATAAATTTGCAAAGTAAACTTTAGATAATGAGAGTATATTATTTATTACACTCAGTTCTTTAATTACACATTCTGAAACAAAGATTTTTTAATTGTTCACAAACTCCAAATTCTTCTTCTTAGTGAGGCTCAACAACATTATCTGCTAATTGTTTTGGCCTGTTCAACTATGGTCTTCCATTCTTTTCTGTTGTTCACTTTCATGGTCCAGTTTCTTATTTTCATTGTCTTGAGATCATTTATGGCATCATCTTTCCATCTTGTCTTTGGTCTTAAACTCTGGTTGCAATAGAATTCCATCCGAAGACTTTCTTTACTAGCCTATCATCATTCATTCTGTAAACATGTCCCATCCAACTTAATCTTAACAATCTGATATGATAACAATATTTTTGTGAATATATTGTTATCTAACTCGGTATTATATTTTAATCTCCGCATACCATTTGGTAGTTTAACTGGTCCAAAAATCCTCTTTAAAATTTTTATTTCAAAAATCATTAGTCTTTGAATGTCAGTTTCTCTGAGGACCCATGTTTCTGCAGCGTACGTGACTACGGTCTGTATTACTGCCGTATATTCTTAATTTTGCACTTTTAGATATCAATTTACTTTGAAAGAATGCTTGATTGGAACATAAGCTTTATTACCAGTTACTGTTCTTTCTTTAATTTCTTCTTCTATATGATTATGATTATCTACTCTAGACCGAGGTATTTATATGTGTTAACTTCTTGGTAATTAAGATTATCAATATTAATATCATACGGTGTTGTTGGGCCAGATTTACATCTCATGAATTTGGTCTTTTGGTCATTTATGATTAGTCCATACTGTAAAGATTGTACTTTCAGGTGTTGGAACACTTCTTCAAGGGCAGATGTAGATCTGGTTGTTAAAAGAATGTCATCTGTGTGTGCTATACATTGTTTTACACGTGTAGTAACATTGCCCCTTATGTCCAGTTTTTTCATAATTACATCTATTATAATACTAAATAGAGAGGCTGACAATGGATCTCCTTGTTTCACTCCTGTTGTTATTTGAAAATTGTTACCTTATTTATTATTTACTTGAATTTTTGCCTTTGTATTAGATAACGTGAGCATAATCAGTCTTCTTACTTTGTTTGGTACATTAAATATTTTAAGACATTCATTGATTTTAGTCCTGTGAACAGAATCAAAAGCATATGTATAATCAATAAACATATTGAATAGGTTAATGTTATATTCAAGACATTTCTCAAAAATTTGTCTTACCATAAATATATTGTCTATAGTTGATCTGTTCTTTCTAAATCCTGCTTGATGGTCACTAATTTGTCCTTCAACTATTTTACAGAGTCTATTGTTTAGAATACCTGCAAAAACTTTGTATGCAACCTTTAATAAAGTTACCGGGCTGTAGTTACTGCAATTTTGTGTACCTCCTCTTTTAAATATGGGGCATATTATACCTTCTGTCCACTGCTCTGGAAGGTTTTCATTCACCCATATCTTTTGCATTATTTTATGCAGTTCTTTTTTTAATAGTCTTACCCCATGCTTAATAAGTTCTACCGGAATGTTGTCTGAACCCACTAGCTTTAAGATTATTAATGATATAACATACTTCATTATATGTTGGCAGCGCACTTTCCTCGCAATTTTCGACATCATCAGCAGTAGCATTATTTATTTTGTTAGCTACATCAGGACAGTTTATATTCAGAATACTTTCAAAATATTCTTTCCATCTTTGCATGATTTGTGTTTTCTGTACTAGTACCTTTGCACCTTCTGCGCCTTTACATAGAATGGAGGTGAGATGATTTTGTTGCTGATTATATTTTAATTCGCCAAAAAACTTTCTAGTTTCGTTTTTCTTGTAGGTTTGCCACAAGTTTCTGATTTATCAACATTTTCTTTTTCTTTTTACAAATTTTCTTTGCTTCCTTTCTTTTAGACTGATAAAACTTGTAGCTAGTTCTTGTTTTAGTTTGCATTGCTTTATCTCTTGCCTTATTCTTTTCATGTATTGCACTTTTACATTCTTCATCCCACCATTCATTTTTTGATCTTTTATTTTGCTTACCGATTTTTTCAATAGCAGTATCTGCTATTTCCTTTTTTAAATCTTCCCAAAGCTCATTTACATCTTTACTATCACTACCTACATCATTTTGGCGTTTTTTAGAGCATATTTAGTTTTAAAGGGTCTTGCATATTAGCCTTCTTCCATTTTATTGTCCTTATAGATTTCTTTAAGTAGATCTTAGGTAATTTCTGTTTAATTATAGCTTTAAGTAGATAATGATCCGTATCAATATTGGGTCCTCTTAGTGTCTTCACATCTTCCACAATCTCTTTCCTTCTGCTATTAATTAGGACATGATAAATTTGATTGACTGTTTGCTGGTTTGGAGAGACCCATGTGCCTTTATGAATTACTTTATGTTGAAATTGCGTGCTAACAACTTCAAAATTATTAGATGCAGCAAAAGTGCATAGCATTTCTCCATTCTCATTTGAGCTTTCATGCAAAGTGTATTTCCCTGCTACATTTCTATTCATTGCTTCTTTTCCAACTTTAGCATTAAAATCAACCAGATTTATTATGATATCACTTTTTGGAGTTTGATCAACTCTTCTTTGTAAGCTTTCGTAGAACTACTCTTTAACTATTTCTTTATGTTCTTAAGTAGGTGCATGTGAGTTAATTATTGTAATATTATTAAATTCACCTGTGAACCTTAACTTGCATAGTCTTTCATTTATTGGGTTAAAGTTTATAACGTACTTCAGCATATTATTCTTAATTAAAAACCCCATACCTGCTTGTCCTGTTTTATTGTCCACTCCATTATAATAAAATACACATCCATCTTTTTTAAATACACTCTATCTTGTTTCTTGAATTGCTACTATTTCTAGTTATGTCTTTCCAATTTGTTCTATAAGTTCTTGTAGCTTTCCAGGTTGTAATAACGTTCTAACATTCCAAGATCCAATATTCATTACCATATTCTTTTGCTTAGGTCATTTCCTTAATTTACTTTCCCAAACTCATCAAAAGTTCATTGAACTTTTTAGCAGTGTATGATGTTTTCCAGGAAATAGGGAGCTGGCCTAACCTCCAAACCCGCAACTTGGAGGCCCAAGATGTGTGTAGGGTTTACTCCCCTAGAGAGGTTGGCATCGTGCCTTTCAGAGCCCTCTCTGCCCATGGTTTTCTGTTAGGGTTTTCCTTCCCTTAGCCTTTGGGTTCATCCCTACCCAGCAGCGGGGCAGCACCTATTTACTGGCAGTGCTTGCTCACCAGGGCACAGAATAAGCATTGAGCACATGTGATTTTTAATGAGTGATACTCTGCCACAAGTAACCCTCCCACACTCCCTTATTCTGCTGCCTCGGTCCGGGAGGGCTCTGGTCATGCCTTCATTGCCTCTAATCTACATATCTATAGATTGATCCACTATCCGCCACCTGTGGACCTGACCAGTAGCTGAGGATCCATTGAGTTAGTTTCTCAATGGCAGAATTGGCTTTGTCTTGTAGAGATTTTGTTGTTCTTTCTTTGAATATTATATTCGCGTCATCAGCGAAGAGTACTGTTTTGTTGTTTTCCATTATTAATGGCAGGTCATTTACAAATATGAGAAATAAAATCGGGCCTAGTGTAGATCCTTGCGGGACCCCATAGGTCACATTTCTTTGTTCGGAGTGATGATTGTTAATTTTGTTATCTTTTAGGTAAGGTAACACTACTATTTGTTTTCTGTCTGTTAAATATGATTTTATCCAGTTGTAAGCATTTCCCTGGATTCGATAAGATTCTAATTTTGACAATAGAATTTTATGGTCTATTGTGTCAAAAGCTTTTGACAGGTTAAGGAAAAGACCAACAGGAATTTCTTTTTTTTCTAGTGCCATTAGGATTTCATTTATGAAGGTGAATATAGCAGTTTTAGTTGATCGATTTTCCCTGAATCCATGTTGTGAGTCAGTGATAATGTTACAGTGTATCAGGTAGCTTTTTAATCTTTCATAGAAGAGTTTTTCTAATATTTTTGAAAATCCTGACAAGAGTGAAATTGGTCTATAACACATTAGTACAAATAGTAGCTGATTATTTGTTGATTGCAAGAGTGTTGTTTTGTGAGTGTATGAAGTTCTCTTTTTCTTTCACAAGAAATTTTAATACCTTTGGTTATCCATGCTTTTACTGTATTGTTTGTGTATTGTTTGTTGGTGTATACTGTAGTGGATGTGAGATGTTGAAATAATGTTTGATTGTATTAAAGAAGGTGTTAAACTTTAGATTGATGTCAGATATTTCATATATCCCTGACCATGATTCATTAGTTAACATTGTGATGAGTTTGGTCAAGTTTTTTGCATTAAATTTCCTAGTCTCCTTTATTGGGTTTACTTTTATTGAGGTGGAATTTATTTAAAGAGTGAGTATTTGTGCATTATGGTCACTGAGCCCCGTATCTTTAGTGGTGATTGTGTATGTGTGTTTTGTTTTGTCTAAGAAGATTTGGTCTATTGCTGTTTGCATGTTCTTGGATTGCCTGATTAGTGTGTCAATTACTGCATCAAGATTATAGGAGCATACTAAGTTTATTAGTTTTTTTCTGTCATTTTCATGAGTGTTGTAAGCTGTAGATAGGAAGTTTATGTTTATATCACCACAGATTATGATAGAGTAATGTGCCTGCTTTGATAATTTATCCAAGATTATTTCTAAGTTTTTTAAGAATATATGAAGATCTCCACGAGGAGCTAGGTAGATGCTTATGAGGAAGATGTTTAGATTTGGAATTTCCACTATTGAACATTCAAAGTCAGAGTCGCATGTTATCTGTTTGAATTCAGTTACTTCTTTAGAATCTCTGTTATTGGCCAAGTATACGCATGTGCCTCCATACGTATGACTACTATTGGTGTGTTTGGCCTTAAGACAGAAGTAACCAGCTAAGTAGAACCCTGGAATTTGTGTCATTTTTATTTGATCCTCCATAAGCCAGTGTTCAGTTAAATACAGAGTGCACTTGTGTGTTTTAAGTGGTATTTTAACATAATTTCTATTTCTGGTATTTTGTTTTTTAAAGATCGAATGTTCTGATGTAGAATCTTAAAGGTGCTGTTTTGTCAGTGGTGACTGGTGTAGGAGTTGTTGTTTGCTACAGGTTCAGGTGCTAGATAGGTCTTGGACCAGCCCGTAGGTTGTAAGATGTGGATCGAGAGGGTTTTGTGGGAGTGTTTTGGGAGAAGTGGCTGCGGAGTGGGAGTTACAGGAATAGGGGACGAGGCTGAGTTTGGGGGAGTAGGAGAAGGGGCTGGTGTGGAGGAAGCAGGGGTTGATGGAGGTGTGGAGAGGGCAGGAGATGGTGCTATTGGAGAAGGTGAAGGTGCTAATGGATAAGGTGAAGGTGCTAATGGAGATGGTGCTAATGGAGAAGGTGAAGGAGATGGTGATAATGGAGAATGAACAATGATCGCTATGAAGCTTATGATGCGAATTGTTTGGTTGATAGGTGGATGCCGTACCGATTGACCGATTCGAATCATCTCCGTATCTCGGATCGTCATCAAAGCGACCATCAGCAGAATGGATTTACCGGACAGGCCTTCACCGCCAAAGTCCGTCGCGTCGCCGAGTCGATCCGGGGAAGGCGTTCCTCCCATGACGGGCGAGATGCTGCCAGCACCCGGTGATGCATCATGCGGCGATGGCCGGAAATCGATTACTTCTCCCAAAACGCCTCCACTGTCTCCTTCGCCAGTTGTCCCTCAGCCTCTCACACAGAATGACACATCGAGTTCTGAACATGGTGTATTTCTACGAATCCCATCTCCCAGTGCTACGCGAGAATGTTCACCATCGGTCTCGACGTCAAAGACGGTTTTTCTACAAGTTACGTCGCCCACAAAAAGTGTAACCGTGATGTTCTCAGGAGTATTTTCATTGCCAAATGAAAATTCCGAGGCTTCATTTCCGGATTCTGTTGCGTTACAAGAAACAAGTCCCGAAAGGGTACAATTACAATTAGCGCGCGCTGTAGTTCATTATAGTGCTAGTGAGCCTTCTAGTTGTTCAGAAAGTGATGCTGTAACACCATTAGATATTTCGCTTTTGTCCATTTCGACATCCCCACCCACGTCAGAAATGGTCACCCCAACGAAGACATACCGAAAAACTCAAAATATAACTCGACGATTTTTCGACGAGTCACCAACCTGGTCTTTGCCTCCTTTGCAAACCGCGGCACCGAATATTATGCTCCAAGGGAATAGCAACCGTACAAAATTAGATTTCACCGCTAAATCATTAATGTCCGTTAGATCACCGAGATCCTTCTCTCGATCGACTCAGTCTGAAACAGCTGTCGCTAAAACAAGAACGAAACTATGTTTCGAAGACTCGCCGCCATTTTGGCTCCCTTCGCCCCTCATGCCACAAATCGCGGCACCCTCAGGAAAGCCGCAAGATCTTACCGCAGCATCTACTCCCAACGAAAAGGAAGGTTTCTCGACGCTATCAGAGTCTCATCCTACGCCACCGACGGATATTCCTCGGTCTAAAGCGAGGTCAAGGCTTTGTTTCGACGATCCACCACCCTTTTGGTTGCCTCAGCCTTTGCTGACGCCAACTGCGACTCAGTTCTCAACGTTGCCAGAAACTAGCTACGTATCAGATTTACTCCCCACTCCAAACGCTGCACTTTTTTCGCCGCCATTAGCGTCGTCACATTTGACGCCATTGGAAACTGCGGAGACTCCGTTATTGGGGGAGCTATCTTTCCAGGACTTCTCGTCATCGTGGCAACCGCTTCTGCCGTCACCGTGGCAGACTCTCCTGTCGTCATCATGGCAGCCTCTGCTCCCACATGATACAGATATCCTACCATACGCTACACCTCCTTCGCAAGAACGAAAACGCAGACGCAGGCGGCAGAAACGAAAACGAAGCCGACGCTGGCGCCGCAAGGCTGCCGAGGACAGCGAAGACAGACTCACAGAGTCGTCTTTAGGTGAACTCCAGCTCACATCTTTCTCGAACTATGATGGGTTACCGGAATCTAAGGAGATCGGAACACGGCAGTCTGAAAGCTGTCAAAAACTACCAGAGTTCATTTTTCCTGAAGGCCATTCATCTCATGAGTTCTCTTCCGGCCTACATATGTTGAATGAGTTTATGGCGGTGAAAGACATGCCGACACAAATTGAAAACTGTTTCTACGGTGACTCGTTGGTCGCTTGCTGGCTGCCTCCACCGTTACTCCCTCTGTTAGAAGAGATGAGAGAGGCAGTTCCAGATCAGAACCCAGACCTCGCCTTGGGCTCTAGGTCATCGCTGGCCTCTTCCTTCCCGGTGGCAGTTGCGACGGGCTCTTTTCAGAAGACGCCGCGGGATACGTCTGCACTTGCTGTGGACGTCGCCCCCGCCGCCGACTCCTCGCCGCTGCTCCAGCCTGACATGGGAAGCGCCATGCTGAAACGTCTAGAAGCGGGTGGAGTAGAGGCTATGACGAACAAAAATTGTGCAACCACAAATGCACTGATTGCACTGGAGGGAAGCCAGAGAGAAACAGAAAGTCGGCATGGTAGTAGATCAATCACAAGAGTCTTAATACACAAAACCGCAATTATGAAGGACGGATCGCAAGATTCAGGAAACCTCTAGTTGGAAAAAGCAAGCGACAATAAAAAAAAAACAATCGTCTGAGAAAGAGGATATTGGTGTGAGAGAAGAAACGCATGGAAAGAAATCGGACATACAAGCGTTTGCGGCTGTCCCAGGACGCCTAAGCGACAAAAAAGAGCCAGTTTTTACAAAGAGTCTAATTTCACATCAGATAACCTCACGAGATACTGAACCTCTCAGAACAAATGCAGTGATCGCAAATGGAGTCCTCTCACTAGGACCGTTAGCTCCGTCACCCTTGCAGCCCTCGTCAAAAAACAATTCGAGTGAGGTGTCTCAAAAATCAACGAATACAAGAAAACGAGGTGGCATCCATTGTCATCTACTTTCCGAAGTTGAGACTTCGAATAGGTACATAGCGTCCCAAAAATCTGCCCCAGAAGAAACAGTTGATGTCACACGCGAAGATATTTCTGGAGGGAGATCGGACACGACTGAGTTTACAGATCTTACTGAGCGCCTTTACCCCTCAAAAGTGGAAAACCTCCTTCGAATACCATTATCACTGCAAAAAATTCCACGAGGATCCGTCTCCCACAGAAAAAGCGTGTTTGTCAAAGAATCTCCCTTGATAGAACCCATTGTAGTTGAGCCCTTGTCTCCACAGCTGACGGTTGAAGTGGAAAATTGACGTGCCAAAGAGATGGAACAAGTATCAACAAATTTAAGGAAAAGGATTGCCGACCATTTTGTCCTTTGCCATGAGAACGAATCTTCGAGGAATGACAATGTACAAACTCGAGAAGAAAAGACGGGCGCACTGTACTGGACACATTGAGGGAACTAGATAGTGAATTATCAGAAAAATGTGCCAATGGCCCTGGCAGGACGTCTGCCGCTCATTCCGATCATGAAGACTATTTCACATCCCCTCTGATAACATCAAAACGCCGATTTCCACGGGAAACATCCCGAAGGGAGAGGAGCGCGGTGCCTGTAGCCATTTTCCCGGTAGAGCCTGTGGCGACCCAATCATCTACGAGTACTGCGGAGGCTGCGTCGGCGTCAGTTGGAAGTGTGAACGCGCCGAGTGAAAGAGAGAGACTCAATGAGTTCTGGTTGAACGAAGACAGTGTGGTGTGGTCATCGCTGCTGTCGGTGGGGCCTTCGTATCCGAAACCGGACGTTCTCGTCGGGGAAAATCGAGGTAAACTTGAACGAAGTTTCGATTACGAGATTTGGCTGCATCACAATACACCATACATATTTACAGACGTTTTACGTTACAACTGTAACCTAACCTAAATTTTATTAAACAGGTAGTTTTACAGTCACATTTAGGTAACCTAAATTTTATTAAATATTTCAATTTTTACTATAATTTTAATAGTATTGTAATTTTGCTTTAATTTACCGATTGTCGGTGCATTATACTTTATAACTGATTTTATCTATATGGGAAAATAACTCATGAATTTCTTAATGCACGTGAGGAAAAAAGGTGAAATGAATTATATAGGAATTTTATTTTTTTCTCTCTTTATATTTAATTATTTATTGAGTCTGCAAAATCCCTGTAAGAGCAAAGGCCTTCTGCTTTGTAGTGTGAAAAGTGGGCTTTCACGTTGAAACACGAATGAAATTGCTTTTACACCAAATTATACAAAATAAAATTACACATGTGTAATTTCATTTCTCCCCATATAACTCTGCATATAGTTTGTACTTTGATCCAACACATTTGTTATGTTTTTAATTTAATTTCTAAGTTTGTAGGCTGAGAACCAAAAACAAAAAAATGTAGGCCCCAAGGGGCCTAGATTTTTAATAATGTACAAATACTTAGTCTGTAAACTTATGCTATGAATTTAAAAAAATAATAAAAAATGAAAAATCGGGTAAAAAAGGTAAAATTCCTATTTTAAATATGAAGAGCTTCATATCTATTCAATATATGCTGATATTTAATACTGAAACAAGTTTATATCAACATTATTATTATTATTATCCATAAAACCTGTATTCAATAGTCACAAATTCTTTACTTCTTGAAGTTCATGGATTTTTTAAAACTGTACATACTGTTTTGGTAAAAATATACTAATAATTTGACCCTGCATTTTTGAAGTTAGATACAGGATAACCGTATCTCCAAAGTTTGCAGGTACTTTTTTGATATTAACAACAGGATACTCACGATCTGTGATTAAATTAACTTTTTTGTTATTTAAACATGATGTGTTGTCTGGGTGAATTTTTATACAACATCAATTTACAAGAGCATTATTTTATTATTAATAATTATTATATATTACTACACAGATTGATAAGACAAAATAAATGAGAGGGTGTAATAGCCATAGAGACATATTACTCCTTTCAAGTTACTTTCCCAAAGGCTTAGCCCTTGTGCAAACGTGTACAAAATCAACTTGCATAGAAAATTTTAAATTACACATACTTTGAACGAATAATGTATAAATGGGCACAAGATAGAGCTGGCTATACAACACAATATTCAGTTACAAATTATTGACAAATATGTTTATAATTTAAAACCATGAACATAAATAAAATCATTAAACTACCATGAACTGGGGTGAATAGGGACGCAGGTGTGAATAGGGACAGCAGTGCAAAAAAAAATTCTATCTCTCACTGACCTGTCATTCAATAATGTGTTTTTGATGCCATTGGGTGAATAAAATCATACGAAATTGTAGTTCCCAACAGTTGTGTGCATTATTTTTGGAATCATTTCAGTGATTGGCAATATTGCTGAAGTTGATCAGGTGTTGTTGTTACTATTGTAGTGTTCGTGACTAAACTTACTTTGTGCAAGCAAGACACGATGGTGAAATTTTTAAAAATATTTCAGGGTAAATAGTGGTTCTATTTCTAAGTTACATGCATTCATTTTTATGTTGTAAGATAAATTTAAGATTAATTTCGAAATGAACTGTTGAATATTTTCTCTCAAGCTGTCATTTTTTTTGACATTTAGGGGTGAATAGTGACACCATGGTAAGAAAGAATGAGGTTAATTCCAGAGATTGTTGCCGTAAGCACATTGCCCAAGAGGACCTAGAAAATCCACTGCAAGCTATTAGGAGAGGGAAGTCACTTTGAGCTGCTGCAGAAAAGTTTCAAATACCTAAATCTGCATTGCAGCGGTACAGTAAAATGCCTCCTGCCCAAATTGTAAACAGAATAATGAAAGGAAGCCAATAGCCCTTGGGGATTCTTCTGAGAACAAGATTGTGGATAGTGTCATAAGTTGTGGAAGATGGGGGTAACCAATGAGTACCTTTGATTTGCGTAGTTTTGTTAAATATCATTTGGACAGAGAGGTGAAAGTCGTCAAACAGTTCAAGAACAACCTTCTATGGTCACATTGGGTTCATTTTTTCATAAACAGGCAGAAGGATAAAGATACTCTTGTATTTATCAAAATGTGATACAGGGAAAAGCTAAAGTCAATCTACGGGACATTGAACATTATATTGAAAAGTTGAAACAAGTTGTTGATTGTGTTTTTTATGTATGTTGATGATTTTGTTTTTATGTATTTTATGTTTTTAAAAAGTTATTTTATGTTCCTGTTGACCCCAGTGTCTGGTAGAATAAGGTTTCAAACTTTTATTATTGACTGTCCCTATTGACCCCATCCTTGGGGTGAAAAGGGACACTTTTTAAACAACAATTACAGGTCATTTTGTAATACTATCTTAACGATATTAGGTTCCAAAGATAAGTGATAAAATTTTCTTTCACTTTCGTGAATGAAATATTTATGACATTTTGAATTACTAGGTTTATTATTAAAAGACTGTAATCTGCCCCTATTCACCCCGGTTTACAGTAAATTAAATCTAGATCATAAAGACTTGTACATTGCCATAATAATTTTCAGAGTATCAAGAAAAGATGGCACATATGGAGGCCTTGTTTTAATAGTGGTACAAGACCATTGACTCTCTTTTCGAGATATAGAGCTCTAAAGTTAAATGATTATAAAAATCAGGGATGGAATTAAACAAACAATTGTGTTTTCCTTTTATAAAACGTATTTACTTCTTCATTTGAAAATGATATGAATGCTTCATGGAATGTTCAGGCTGTAAAGGAGTTACCACCATATAAATTAGGTTGGTGGGGTAAAAAATCGATAGATGTCATTTCTAAGAAAAGTTGGAAAAGAAAACAATATTGATTTATTAAAAAAGATTAAATATTAATTTAATGTTACAATTGATGTGCATTCAGTTTTCTTCATATTCTTGAATTGTCAGGATTTTACTTGCAGATGGTGAAATAAGCGTGATTGATGCTTGAAATTAATGAAAACAAATCAAGTACAGCCTGTTTCTTCTTATTAACCTTCCTTTGGTGTGGTTGTAGAAGCAGGATATTTAAGTTTCTGAAAACCTTAATTCTTCCTCATCCACTCATGGTCTGAAAGTTTACTGGGTAGAAAACCAGTGTCTTGATTTAAGGATTTGTTGTACATAATTATTCAAGACTTCTATTTTACAAATTTAATCAATCTAATTTTTAGCCAGTTACAGACACAATTTTGTCATTTGTCTTCCTTTTTGTTACAGACTTTGGAAGGTCTTTTAACAAATAGACTAGCAAGTTTCATTTCTGTAAATAAAAAATATGTGATATAATTGTTTTATTTTTGTTCCTAATAACAAATCTGGATGAAGATCTTTATCATCACGTCGCTGCAGACACTATAAACATTTGAAAATCACTCATCATGAGACTTGTTGAAAACTACATAGCCCTACCACTGGAGTTGAACCACTATGAAATAACTAGATTGTAATCTCCTGTGATTCAATTTAATTGTGATGTGCTATGTCGTCCACAGAAGAACTTGGATATTTATTACTTTCAGAATAAATGTATAACACTTGCGCAGACCTGAAAAATGAGTTAACTCTATTTCTCAAAATGCGAAATTGTACCTCTATTAAAAAATGCCTCCATATAAAACTGCTTTAAAGAATAGAATAAATATCTAAATATTTACAGAATGGTAATGGAAACATACACATAAATGCAGAATGTAAGATTGTTGGACATATTTATAACACAATAATCAATGATAATATACAGACAAAAAATTAGATTCCAAAAAATGTCCATGAACTATTGCAGAGGGTAACATAAGGAATAAATAGTGTGGCCGGGTATATTAATTATCCTTGTTCTCAATTTTTTTTCTTATTTATAATTTTGCTTAAATTACATTTCTTACGTTCTGGTGATAAAATATTAAAAAGTTTGAAACTTGAATAACAATGTGTTCAGTTTCCAATTTTTTATGGATTTTAGGTGGGTGAACATGGGCAATGTCTATTGAGAGTTTTCAAATGTTATTGATATAAATTCTGTAAAAAGTCGTTGTTTTTGAGTACCTAAGGATTTTTCCAAGAAGAAATGTTGTAATGAAATATTGTTCTCTTTATATAATTGTCCTGAAGGATAATCAAAGCTTTTGATGAAAATTAATTTAAGAATTTTTTTATGTATCTTGTTTAGGGGGTATAAAGTTGCATCATGTGTGCCACCCCAAACAACAATTCCATAGGTAGCTATAGACCAGCATAAAGTATAATATATTATCAGCAAGTGTTTAGTCTTAAAAATGTGTTGTAATTTATAGAATATTCTTCTTCTTGTCGTTTTCTTAACCGCTACTTCGGTCTTCCAGCGCCTAATCTTCTTCTCCAGTCTTCTCTGTTCTTCCAGGCATCAGGAGGTAATTTCCACTTCTCGATTGTCTTTCTGATCTGGTTGTTCCACCCTGGTCTTGGTCTTCCTTGTTTTCTCCTTTCACTTGGTTGCCATTCTAATGATCTTCTGGGAGTCTTTTCTCCTCCATTCGCTGTACATGTCCAAACCAAGTGAGTTGTTCCTTTTCAATTTCCTCTATAATATCATGCAAATT
>JAHLJT010008446.1:24170024-24231561 GCA_031308135.1 Acheta domesticus
CATCAAGTGGTCTTCCCATCCTAGCGCATTTTCTTTTCCATACCTGTAACACCGCATTAACATATATTTTAAAGAGGGTAGGTGACAGACAACATCCTTGCCGTAGTCCTTTTGATATAGGAAATGCTTTGGTCATCTGTTTTCCAACTTTCACCTTTCCTTTTTGATCTATGTACAATTTCTTCGCTGCATTTATTAAAATTATATTTACATTACTTTCATTCATAACTTCCCATAACTTTATGACTGGCACACTATCATAGGCCTTTGCTAAATCAAGGAAGACCATATGGAGTTCCCTCCCTGTTTGCCATTTCTTTTGCATCACCTGGGACAAACAAAACAGGTTATCTATGCAAGAATGACCTGCTCTAAAACTACTTTGTTCTTCTTCTTCGTACTCCTTGTACCCCTCTTCTATTAATTCTCTTAACATTCTTCCATATACCTTATTGAACGTGTTTGTCACTGCTATCCCTCTAAAATTTTCACATATATCTTTTCTTCCTTTCTTATATATTGGTGTTATATAAGCCATTTTCCAGTCTTCGGGTATATCGCCTTTATTGATACAGCTATTAATTAGCTTCGTCATCATCCGTACTAGCTTTGGTGTTCCATTCTTTATCAATTCGCTGGGGATTTCTCCTGGACCCGGAGCCTTACCACCTATCATTTCTTTGATACATCTCTTGACCCTCTCTTCGGTTACTGTAATTTCTCTGGCCGGAGATATCTTTTCCTTTCTGCAGTTCCAAGAAAATCTGAAATTTATAGAATATGTACATTAAATATTGAAGTGTGTTTACAAGATATGAAGCATGGCTTTTCAATTTTAAATTGCAACCAATTAATATACCTAGGTACTTAACTTCACTGACTACTGATTGTTGGACAATTGCAGTTTACCATGGGAAGTCAAATTCATTAATATGTATTATACAGTTTTGGTGTATACGATCAATAAAAGTGCCAAATTTAACATAATATGTTTTAGAAATATTTCAACTTAAAAGCATTTTGCCTTAACCTTCTTCCAAATAAAGTAATTTTACATTCTGCAGCTTTAAGTGCCTCTTGCTATGTGATACCTTTAACAATTAATGCTGTCGTCAGCAAAGGATACTAGCTCTTCAGCTAAAATTTTGAAGATATTTGAATTTATATAAATAATAAACAATATGGGGCCTAGGGATAACGCCCTGAGGAAGTCCAAAAATACATGTAAATCTTCACTATATGTCTTATTCACTTGGTAACTTTGAAATAAAAAAATTATTTTTCCTCTTATTCCATACATTGCCAAATTTTTTATAGGCAGGTTGTTGTTCACTGTATTAAATGGTTTAGCTAGCAGTAAAACTGTAGCTAAGCACAGGATATTTGCAACTATTGCTTTTCTTAGTTTATCAATTACAAATGTAATTGCATTCCCAGTGCCTTCATTTTGTTGGAATTCAAATTGCATTGTATTGACCGTGTGTGTAACTATAAATCACTTATCTAAGCTCCAAGTATTTTCTCATAAACTTTGGCAAAATTAGAAATAAGAGAGATTCGTCGATAATTATTTGGATTTTGTCATCTCCTGATTTAAAAATAGGTACTATTTCTGCTGTTTTAAAAGGATTAGGAAAAACTTCAATTTCAATGCTGAGGTTAAAAATATGTCCTAAGGGCTTAGAAATATAATTTACTACATAGTTTATGACTTTTAACTGATATTTTTATCTATTCCAGATGATTTTTTTTTTCTTCATTATCTTAAAAATATTTCTAACTTCAGATACAGTATTAGGAGTGATATACATTACATTCAATAGTGTGCTATTATCAGGATGTTCAAAGTTAAAAACTCATGTTAATTTTTTGGACCATGTCTGGACCAATAATTATGAAAAATTTATTAAACTCATTGGCAGTATCTATATTGTTAAATAGCATTTCATCATTTTCAGAAAACAATTGTTTGATGGATGTAATATCTTTATCTTTGCCAATTTTTTTTATTTATAAATTTCATAACTCTTCAGTGTTATTAGTAATATCTTTCACAATCTCATTACAGTACTTGTGTTTTTACTATTCTCAATAGCATATGGAGTTTATTTCTATATTTGATGAACCTATATTTTGCTAAAGAGTTATCAGGATTTTTTCCACAATTTTATATAATTTATTTTTCATTGTACAAGAATTTTTAAACCACTTGTTATCCAGTCTTTTCTAGGTATGCTTTAAGTATAAATGGAAATATACTATTTTCTATAGGAACTTTCATTGTATAATAAATTTATCAAGAGCTACATTAATTGGTAGCTGGCAAGGTGCATGAAAATTGTCACTCCAATCAACTTACGCAGTCTCTCTCAATAACGTATCGTAATTTATCACATTATTTATCCTATTTTATAACTATAATATTAAATTTTGGATCTAACGTAGTTTCATGGTACTGCGATGGTCAGTCACACCCAA
This sequence comes from Acheta domesticus, assembly GCA_031308135.1. Classification (NCBI taxonomy): domain Eukaryota; kingdom Metazoa; phylum Arthropoda; class Insecta; order Orthoptera; family Gryllidae; genus Acheta; species Acheta domesticus. The sequence goes on from JAHLJT010008446.1 coordinate 24,172,503, forward strand.
GTCAGCAATCATGGGTGGAATATTTGTCCATTCTGATAATTTGCCAAAGATATGATCTGATACAAGTAGTTGAAGTTTCAGTTACTCTTGTTGGTAAATTAATAAATGATCTATAACTAAATTCAGGAGACCTAGTTACCTACATAATTATTGGAAAGATGTTCAATGTAAAGATGTTGATATTTATACCTCCATACTAGATGATTTTGTAAATTTTTACTGTCTAACAGGTGACTGTGAAGATCTTTTGTGAAGTTCAAATAGAAATATTAGATTTATATATTGATATGTTTCCATATCAGTTTCTATTTCAGTGAACAAAGCTTTATATATACCTACAATGATTATGTTATTTGTATGATTATTATTCTCTTTGATATAAATAAATGCCCCATCATTATTATTAATTTTACTATTTGTGTGATACATAATATAATTATCTATTAGGTAAAAGTCTTTAAGAGTTATTTTGAAAGTTTCAGAGCATATTATAATATCTGGACTTCTTTTTTTTTAATTTTTGAATTAATAATCTGAGTTCATCAATGTGTTTATCTATACTTATAGCCTGACGGAGAATAAGCAAACCAGTTTGATTCCAGGAGGCCTTCAATAACATCTACATTTCCACAATTTAAGGTATTTTCAATAGCAGGTGAAAACCTTGATTTAAATTGTATTAATGTCTTAATGATGTAGAGTTTTGGCTATTACCCTACTTTTAAGATGTTAAAAGGTTTCTCACAAATTTTCTTCAATAGAATAATGATCAAAATTATTTTTAATATTGTATTTTTGGTTTGCATGACAAAAATTGTACATATTTTAAAACATTTCCTTGGGCAGGCTGATGCAACACCACCTACATAAAATTTGCAAAATGGGGTGTTCTTGCACTTCCCTGCACTGTGGTCATAACAACAACTTAGATTAATATCATCAAGTATTTTGTATCTACTCCAAACTAAGTTAATTTTATTAGTACTCTTAACCAGATGTAGGATTTCATATCTTTTAATGGCCAGGGCAAATTTGGGCGCTATTATAAACATGAAAATATTCCTGTATATTAATGCCTTAAGTTAATTGTGCTGCAATTGTATACACTGTTTTCAATTTTGTTAATTATTTAAATGATTATTATTGAATGTTATTAATTAGATTAGTTGACACAGAGCTGATGATCCTACTTGTTATTTGAAGGGTATGAACTGTAAATTCAACAATGCATTTTTTCTCAGTGAATTATATATTAAAATAACGAAAACATTATTATTTATTATTATTACAAATATTTATACACAACTGTAGGATACATATTTTTAATTCTACATTAATAAACTCCTTTAATTAAAATGCAATCTTCTGTTCTTGGCATGATCGAAAGTATTTATAGTTTTATTTATAGAGAAGAAGGTGAAAATATAAGCCCCCACTTTTATATCCACTTAAAAAATGAATTAAATGTTTTTTAAAAAAACAAATATCATAACTTGTTCAACATTTGTGTAAACTTTATAAAAAGATGAACTTTATTAACTGTTCAGAAAATCAGTGAAAAATCAATAATTCAAAAAAAGCCATGATTAAAAATTAGTGGTCATACAAAATGGCACAGACTTTGTCGTATTTGTTTTCTATTTTCTTTGGTCTGAGCTAGCTAGCTCAGACCAAAGAAAATAGAAATAGCTATTCAAACTTCCCACATACTCTTGCCAACTACCATCTATCACCGCCCAAAGTACATTTTTTGGAACTTTTTCTCGATATTTCAGTTTCCTAATAATAGAACCGAAATATTACTTCAAGAATATTAAAGAACAGTAAAACCTCGTTCTAAATAGCAATTTTTATTGAAATATTTGCAGCCGTTTTTGAGAAAATGGCGTTTAAGTGCAATTGTAAATGAGGAAGCTCTTTTTCACAGAAAATATTTAAGTTTTCATAAAACTTCATTGGAAGTTATTTAAAGCACTTTACCTTAGAAATGCAAAATATTTATAAATTGCTGGAAATGTGCTCATTAATTGAGAGATATTTCAAAAATGTACATTTGTGTAATTTTTTAAAAATAAAAGAATATCCCATAATCAACTTTGTTGTACTTAACAGTGCATTTAGCACTATCCATACAAAAATTTGGTGCTTTTCTATAACTCAAAAGATTTCTGTGGAAAAGAGCTTTAAATTCCCCATTTTCAGTAACGCTGAAACGCAATTTTCTTAAAAACGGCTCCAAATTTTTCAACAAAAATTCCCTAATACGACGAAGTTTCCCTCTTCTTTAATATTCTTATAGTAATATTTCGGTTCTACTGTTAGGAAACCGAAGAATTAAGAACATTTTAAAAAAATATACTTTGGGCGGCGATACATAGTAGCTGGCAAGAGGATGGGACAGTAATGTAATGTTGGCCCAGACGAAAGAATTAGAAAAATAGTACGAGGAAGTCTGCCATTCTGTAGCACCACTAGTTAAAAGAGGTACAGCGGACATTGTCTGGGGTAAAAATCTCGATCTATAATTTTGTAGCTTTGTAGTAGTCGCATGATCGCCAGCACTGCTCGATACAGTCGCGATCATGCGACTCCTAGCGGCACAACCGAGAACGACGCGAAATACCTTGAGGTATTCCATTTTGATGACATCCCCCCACGCGCCCGGAAAGAAAACCCGAAGTATATTTGGGAGTTAAAGGCCCTGGTCTAGAGCGTGAACGGTCTGTTGAGGCGTGGGCTGTTTTGCAGCAGGTTCGGTGCTCGTAGAGCCGTTGCGGAGAAAGAGGACACGATGGCTTTGCCGCAGCAGGATGTTGGACTGCAGCTGCTTTTGTTGGCGCTCGAGGGTGACTTGGTGGGCATTCTGCGCGCCCTGGAGGCCGCCGCCGAGACGGGCCAGTCGAATGGCCTTGAGTGGCTGGCGGCCGTTGTCGGGGTGGACCATCCTTTCGACCTTGCCTTTCGGGCGCTGATGGTGGCGGCGGGAGGCGACTATGCAAGGGTGGTCAGACGGGTACTTCAGCGTTGCGCTACAGAATATATGGTGAGCGCGAGCAATGAGTACTTAAGTTAAGGTCTGCCAAGGAATGAATTTCAAATGGAGACCTCGGGGCAATAACATGCTATGCCACAAACGCAAGTTTTGAGAAAAAAGGAAATAAAAGTTTAGCCATTGCATTCTACACATAAGGATAAAGAACATTAATTTACGAATTACACTGCCATCTTGAGGCGATTCTTTGAAATAAATACCCAACACCGAGATACATCTAAGGGGCGTCGAAATACACTAATATCAATTTCATCAGAAATGTGGCATAGCATGTTATTGCCCCGAGATCTTTAAATTTACAAGACAAATGGCGCGTTTGTCATAGTACGACAGGGAAAATGGGAGAACTAAATAATTGCGGAAGTATGTACAAGTTCATTTCTGTACAATTGATTAAGTGCAGATCGACTAATAGTGATTGTCTGTACATCGCCACACCCACACACAATCCACCGATCCGATTTTTTCCTACCACAAATACTGTGTAGGGTCACCATTAGCTCATGAGCATTCGCCTAGGCAGCGACATGGCGATGTTTCGTAATCCAGACATTTCTCATACCATAAGTGTACCAACAAGTCCTTTAGTTAGCATTCAGTTCAGACCGGAGATGACCCATCTACTTTTCAATGTTGAACCATAAATGTCCAATAAGGTTAATATACGGGTGATTTGGAGAACAGGCCATTAATGCATTTGCAACATCGTGTTTCTTGTTCCAGTTTATCACAAATCTTGCACTGTAGCTTGCACTGCACTTGTCTTCTTAGGACTGGCCACGAGGGAGCACTAACGTCAAAAACGAATAAACGAGGTTCTCAACAATGGGTACTTGAACCGAAATAATGCGCCCGAATGCATGTGACCAAATCACTCAAGTCCTCACTTCTCCAGCCTTCTCCGCTCAACGTCGTAGTACATACTTGTCATACATCCTTCACATTTTTACAAGTAAAAACAGAGCAAATAAATCACGAGAGAGCCGACATTTAAAACAATTCACCTCCGTTGAGCACGACAAGAACGGCTTTTTCTGAGCATTAAGGGGACCACACCCTGGTTCAGGTCGAAAAAAATCGATTTTAGGTTTTTGTCAAATTTCGATAGGTTATGGTGTTTTCTAAGTGTCCTTAAAAGGATTTGGCTGAAAAAAAATTTTTGGGTCATTTAAATAGCATTTTTTCTAACACGTGCGTTTTGGTGCCACGCCCACTTTTCTGTCACTTACATATTTTGGACTTTTTATCTTAATTTTCATTAGCTGATGCACTTTAGGGAGTTTTTTTCCGACTCCTGAGTGGGTTGGCCATACTTGGAGGAGAGCGCGGTCGTTGTTCGCTTGTTTCTGCTCTTGGTAAACACGTTTGAAATTGTTGTGAGTTTTGTTTGTGTTTTGAGTGCGGGTAGCTTGTGAGTACGTGTTGTATCCTTACGTTTGCGGCGTTTTTTACGCGTTTTGTTGTGTTTCTTGAAGATGACGAAACCTAAAGGTGTTTTCAAGAAACGTAACTTTAGAGGAAACAGATTTAAAAAGCCTCTGCAAGAGGTTATGTCGTTTGGTGACAATGCTCGTGTTTCTTGTTCATCAAGAAGTGCTTCGTCTAAGAAGCTCTCACCATTTGAAGACAGTTATAATGAATTTACTCCAACTGACAAGGAGTGCAGTAATATCATTATAAATTTAACTATTTTATCTGATGCAATTTGTAAATTTGTACAGTGTAAACAGTGTGGTGAATCTGAGTGTGTAAAGATTTGTGAAAGTGTCAGTGGGAGAAAAGGCCTAGCAATATCTTTAGATATAATTTGTGCAAAGTGTTTGACTACGATTTCATTTATGAGCTCTTCAAAACCAGAAGCAAATGGCCCTTATGAAATCAATACAAGATTAGTTTATGCCTTACGTTCTATTGGCAAGGGCATGGCTGCAGGGAAAACATTTTGTTCGGTGATGAACTTACATCAACCACCGAATAAATTTCATAAGCTGACTGCAATGTTAGAGAATGCTGTGTCAAAGGTTAGTGAGGAGAGTATGAAATTGGCTGCCAGGGAAGCAGTAGAAGAAAATGATGGATGCACAGATATTGGAGTTGCACTAGATGGCAGTTGGCAAAAAAGAGGGCATACTTCATTGAATGGAGTAGTGACTGCTACAAGTATTGATACGGGGAAAGTGTTAGATGTGGCAATTATGACAAAATATTGCCAGGGTTGTAAACTAAAAAATGGCAAAGAACACAACTGTGTGGCTAATTTTAGTGGGACCAGTGGTGGTATGGAAGTGGAAGGAGTACAAAAAATATTTCATCGCTCCCTGGAAACAAGAGGTGTACGATACATCAAATATTTGGGAGATGGTGACAGTAAGGCCTACAACAGTGTGGTGAACTCTAAGCCCTATGGGGATATAAATGTGACAAAAATGGAATGTGTAGGCCATGTACAAAAACGTTTGGGAACAAGGCTAAGAAAATTAACTATTGACATGAGAGGTCAGAAGTTGGAAGATGGAAAGTTGTTGACTGGGCAGGGTAGATTAACAAAATCTGAAATAGAAAATTTACAAATTTACTATGGACAGGCCATTAGAAGAAATAAAGAAAATCTGGAGGCAATGAAGAGAGATGTATGGGCCATATTTTTTCACAAGTCCTCCACTGATGAAAAGCCATGCCATGGATTGTGTCCAACAGGGGAAAATTCATGGTGCAAATTTAATAGAGCTCAGGCAACTGGAGAATTGTATTCTCATAAACATTCACTTCCTGCTGCTGTTATTAATGTAATTAAACCTATTTTTAGAGACCTAGCTAATCCTGATCTTCTAAAAAAATGTCTGCATGGACAGACGCAGAACCCAAACGAATGTTTTAACAGCATCATTTGGAACCGCCTTCCTAAAACTGTATTTGTAGGCATGCATACAATGAAAATAGGGGTTCATGATGCTGTTATAACATTTAATTGTGGGAATATTGGAAAGTGTTGGGTCATGAAAAAGCTGGGCATTAATCCTGGCAAAAATATGATCACTGGGCTGCAATATTGTGATCAGCTAAGGATTGCCAGTGCAGACAGATCTGCATCCAATATGTCTAAAAAAGCAAGACAGACGTCCAGAAAAGTGAAAAGGAAGCTAGAAGACATCCTAGAAGCCAAAGAAGGGTCATCATATGCAGCAGGACAATTCTAATTAACTGTAAGTGATAAAAATTGATAAGATTAACTTTAAAGGCAATTTCCCGAAAACTACAATTTTCAGTGCATATGCCCCATTATTTCAGAAACTATCAGAGATAATTGAATGAAACTTTCAGTGAATCTGCATGACATAAAAATACATCTCTGGTACTACAAGTTTTATTGTGCATTAATTAGTATGTTCACAAAAAAAGTTTTCTTCAGAAAAAAATTAATTTTTTTGTTAATAATTTAAAAAAAATAATTTCTTAAAAACTAGTCAACAAATAAAGTATATAATAGTACAGTAGAATCTACTAGATTTGTGTAACATACTGTAAAAATTTCAAGTTCCAGCATGTAATAGTTTCTTCACAAATGGGTCAAAAACTTTCATAAATTTAACATGGTTTTAAATAGGCAGGGAGTGGTCCCCTTAAACTTATTTGCGAATAAACAGGTATTCATTATTCAACTTCATGTGGATATTTGAGTTAGTACAAAGACCGCAGAGCTCAAGAAACCGCGCACTTCTCCCCATTACATGTCATAAAGTTCTAGGTTTATTTTTTACGTTAATTAAATAAACGTTAATTTAATTCCTCGCGGCACTTCTGGACCGGTCGCGTTTCAATTGAATTGCCTTATTTTACGTGGCGAGACTCAGCCCATGAGGACCGCTCTTTCGTTTGACCACGCAAATTTCGCTACTCTCCTTTCACCAACCAGCGGAGAAAGAAGGTATTCCATGGGCGACGAAACAGACGATTTGAATTTTGCTCAGAGGCGACATTTAGGCTTGAGGATCTTTTACATGCAGTAAATCTACTAACATGGGACAGCCGGCTTTACTTCCCCTCCGAAGGAAGGCGTACGAAGGACTTTTCGCCCTTAAAAATCCATGGCTTCGATCGGGTTTGAACCCGTGAACTTGGGTATAACAGTCCGATACGCTAACCGCTACGCCACCGCTGCCACAAAAGGATGTACGATCCGCAAGTTCATCAAACAAAATAAAATACTAAAAACATTAAAAGAATAAACTAAAAAGAGATGGCGTTTGGGCGATAATGCAAGATGCGGGTGTGTTCGTTGACGCAGGACGACGTCCAGCGGCGGCCCACGCTGCACGAGGCAGCGTCCCGCGGCCGCACTGCGAGCGGCGCACGGACGGTCGCCGCCGAAACCCTGCACGGCGGCCAGGAGGACCGTCCGCCGTTGCGCAACCGGCCCCACGTTGGCGCGCGGCGCCGCGAGCAACAGTCCGCGCAGCAGGCGCGCCAGGCCCTGCAGGCGCTGCTAGCGGCGTGGGCGCAGCGGATCCAGCGGGGGCTGCAGGTGGTGCACGCGACGAAGACGTGGGCGGCCCTGCAGGTGCTGTCCGTGCTGCACGCTCGATGGGTGCAGCAGATGCGGCGGCAGGCAGAGCTGTCACCGGGCAGAGCTGTCATCGGGCGCGGAGCGAGGCAGAAGCAGGCGGCGCAGGCGGCGCAGACGTCTCCGCGGGCCGCGCAGGCGGAGGCGCAGCACCAGGCGCAGAAGCCGCCCGAGTCATCGGGGCCGCAGGTGCCCCCGCAGTTCCTACAGCAGTTGCGCTGGAGAGCGCTACAGAAGGCAGAGCAAGACCCGTGCGCCGAACCGGCACCGCAAGCACAGGTGAAGTTGTAGGGCGTTGCAGATTTGCCCTTCTGAGCTGCTTTAGCTTATAGGTATTTCAGATAAATTTGGCTCACAGAAATCGGAAGACATACACAGCTTACAGATATTAAATATAACTTTAGCTTAGAGATATTGCATAGCCAAATAATACTCGCATGCTCAGGAGTGACTATACAGCATACGTATTTATCAAACACGTATTTAACAACTGTTTTAAATAATAAGTAGAGATGATAAACTAAGATTCAGCAATTAATAATAAATCATCCTACTGATCCACAGGCTTACAGTGGTCAGCAGAGGTATCTTCGCGCTCCGCAGGACCCTCAAAGTGGGCCGGGACCACATGCTCAGCAAAGCCTGCCCGCACAAGGCCAGCCCATTCAGTATGGCCTGCCCGCGCAACATATCCTGCTCACTCTGCATCGACTGCCGGCTCAACACGGCCTTCAACCCCAACACGGCATTCAACCCCAACACGGCATTCAACCCCAACACGGCATTCAACCCCAACAAGGCCTGCAGACTCAACACGGCCTGCAAGGTCAACAAGGCCTGCCGGCTGAACGCGGCCATCCCGCACAACGCAGCCATCCCGCTCAACGCGGCCAGGCCTGCACAGCACTGCACAGCACTGCACACAACTACGGCCTGCCTGCACAGCAAGACCCGCCCCATCAGCGCACTGAGTACGCCCTGCCCGCTGAATTCGGCCAGGCCGCTCAACGCGGGCGGCCCTCTCAACCCTCACGGCGCGGTCTGCTCATTGAGAGTCACCTTCTCGCTCAGAGCGACATGTCCGCTGGAAATGGCTCACCCGCTGAGTGTGATCTACTTGCTGGGTGCGACCCACCCACTGGCTGCAACCTGCCAATTAAGTATGACCCGCCCACTGTGTACCCGCAAGTACCCAGGTACCCACCCGCTGCCTACCAGCCCGCTGTGTACCCGCCCGCTGTGTACCCGCCTGCAGGGTACGCGCCCGCTGGGTATCCGCCCGCTGGGTACCCTCCCGCTGTGTACGGCCCGCCCGCCGTGTACGGCCAACCCACACAGCGCGGCTTTCCAGTGCAGCACCAGCTTCCCGCGATGAACAAGCCTTCTTCTCAAAGTGGTCTTCCTGCCCAGCAAGTCCTTCCGGCACAAAGCGTCCAGCCGCCCCGGCCCCTCCTGCCTTCTCAGCGGATCTTGCCCGTCCAACGCCAACTGTCCACCCAGCACGCCCTGCCCGCGAAAGACGACCTTCCATCAAATCGCGGCCTTCCCGCTGAGAGCGGCCGTCTTACTCCAGAACGTCTCGCTGGCTCAGCGCGGCCGGCTCAGTGCGGCTTTCCCGTTCCACGCGGCTTTCCCGTTCCACGCGGACTTCCCGTTCCACGCGGACTTCCCGTTCCACGCGGAGTTCCCGTTCCACGCGGACCTCCCGTTCCACGCGGACCTCCCGTTCCACGCGGACTTCCCGTTCCACGCGGAGTTCCCGTTCCACGCGGACCTCCCGTTCCACGCGGACCTCCCGTTCCACGCGGACCTCCCGTTCCACGCGGCCTTCCCTTTCAGCCCGGCCTTCACGTTCAACGCGGCCTTCCCTTTCAACCCGGCCTTCCCTTTCAACCCGGTCTTCCCGTTCAACGCGGCCGTCTTGCTCCAGGACGTCTCGCCGGCTCAACGCGGCCGTCTTATTCCTCATAGCCTATTCGTCCAAGACGGCTCTCTGGCGCAACAAGGCCGTCTTGCTATGCATGCGCCCGCCGAGTGTGGCCGACCTGACAAGGCAGAAGCCCACCCAGAACTGCAACCACTATGAGAAACCATGTCAGCCAATGGAGTTTAATTTGTTTATCGAGGAGGGGAAGGAAATATAGGAAAGGATGTGTGTAGGAGAGGCGAATTAGCTATACTCTGTCGTGCTCATATTAATTTGGAATCTATAAGAGAAGCCTTAGTCTTTGTCCCGTGACCTCAGGCTAGTCGACAGCCGACTACCCGTTCATTAAACCCCCTCGGCAGAAGGGGAACACTGGGACCTGCATCGTGGTCCACATTCAACAGATTTTACCTCGCTCAATTCATTTTATGTATTAAATGTGCCAATAGAAACGTTGCAGAGATTGTGGTGTTATTTAGAGTGTTGCGTGAATGTACTTCTCTTCGGGTTCAGCAGTTAACAGAATAGGCTGAAAGGTGTTATTAGTTCTGTAACACAATTTGCTTCACGACCTGCACCTTTGCCAACTTATCAACATCAAGATCAAGACAGTGACGATATAGCAAACCGCCTTATATAGAAGAAGAGGCCGTAGCGGCTACGGATGTGTACAAGGAGTCCATGATTTAATATGAAGGTATTTTATATTTACGGTTTCGTAGCTATTTCTTGGCAATTAGCAAGATTCAACGCCCTTCGCGGGAGTGTGAATGGAAGACATTCATTAATGTTTGTACGACCTCTATACAATAGGCGAATGATTTTAGTTTTATATTTAGTGATTTTATAGGAATAAATATGAATCTTGCATAATGCAAGAATGTGAATCTAGTCATGCCACAACAGCACATACTTTCTCGCAATATCTATATTTGTCAATTTTCTAAAATTCAGTGTTTAACAAAAATTAGGTCTACGCCATTTTGAAATTAATAAAACAAATTTTCGTCCCTTCGTACATAACGATAAAATAGTAATATTGCGAGAAAGTATGTGCTGTTTGTAGCAACACAGTTTAAATATTTTAGTGTTGTAACTTTTTTGTATGTATTTGTAACTTTTTTGTATGTGTTTCTAACTTTTTTGTATGTGTTTCTAACTTTTTTGTATGTGTTTCTAACTTTTTTGTATGTGTTTCTAACTTTTTTGTATGTGTTTCTAACTTTTTTGTATGTATTTCTAACTTTTTTGTATGTGTTTCTAACTTTTTTGTATGTGTTTGTAACTTTTTTACCTCTTTTTTCGAAAGAATGCATTTTAATGTGTATAAACTGTATTTTTCTTTAGTATTGACCCTTAAGAGTTGTACAGAAAAGAATGTTTTGGAGATCCCATCTTTTTACAGTTTTTTGAAAATGACCAATTTTTACAAAAATTACATTTTCACAATATTCCCCACAAAATATCTCCCAATTTATCATTTTTATCAATTTTTACAATTTTCATGCATTCAAGTCCATCCATCCCAAGTTTTTCAAAATCGGAAAAAAGTAATCTTCAATTTTATTCACTTTACACAAAAATGGGCCAATATTCTCGAAATAATACACTTTTTCATAAATTTTAATGTTATTCAGTTTTATGCATTTGTCTGTTGAAATCCCAATATTATTTTTTAACCTATTTTAAATTCTTTTCAAACTTTTATATTTTTGGTCCCAAATCACACACCATGGCTACCATGATAAACCCAATTCCAAAAAGCTGTTGAATTATAAATAAAAGTAATTCCTTATTTATACTCATATCAAAATTATAAAAGATAGGCTGACGCCACCTTCCAATTAATCCCCTTGCCATTATTACATTACAAAAGAGCTAGACCCCCAAACCTTCTCTGTGGTTTTATCAAATTAAATCTTATTTGAAATATGCATTTCATCGAATGACTGCACAACCAATTTTTCATTTATTGTTAAATTTCTTCTACTAATGTGCATTATTTGTAGAACTGAATTTAAAATACCAGGTTCAAAAGGAATGTCTCTCACCCAGTTAATAATTGTTGAAAAACAGGGTAATGGCACTTTTTTGACTTGTCTTAAAAATGTGTAACACTTTGAACTAATACTTTTTAATGTTATTGCTGAAGAAATATCTTCCATACTCCAATGCATCACTTTGTATTTAAGAGCCTCATAACTTGACCAGGTGTAAATTGGAGTGTTTAATATACTATCATACACATCAACTTTTTGTTTTAGATGCAATATTTCTTCTTTCAAACTTTTCATTTCTTCTTTTAATATCACAATCTCATGTGATTGTCTACAACATTGAACACATTCTCCAGCAGTAGCACCTTCAAAAAGTAGAAATAATTTCATCCTCAATCTCATTATCTTCCACCATAAATTCTTCATTTACATGTTCTTGGCTGTCTGGGATGAGCCGCGTCTCAGTTGGTTTTGCTGGCGTTTCGGCCATCTTGCTGTGGCCTTCTTCAGAGCTATACTGCTGAGCAGTATACAGGAGAGTGAATGTTTCATATCAAATAAAATTTTCTTACCTTCATTCATAACTTAATGGTATTATAAAAGAGAGGTAGCAATAGCAGAACTCAAGCAAACAAGCACTGAACATACTTCTCTGCAGTCATCAGTTTTTAATAATAAATAAATTAAAAGTATTTTTATTATTTTTTTCTTATGTCCTTCTGCCCATCCAAAACTATATTAGTATATTATGCTACTGTGAAAATCCTTTTAGATATTTCATATCTGAAAAGGAAATCATGGAACTGATTCAATGTTTTAAGCAAATCATACCCTAATGTTTTCACAGCAAATTGCAAAGATCAAATGTCATGAAATAATTTCAATCTAAGGTTGAATGTTACAGGTTTGGGAATAAATATGCTGCTCCAAACACAAAATATATTAAATGTCATATAACAAAGTTATAAGAATAATTCCAGCACATGTCCCTGAAATCCAGAAACAAAGAAAAAAAAAAAAAAAAAGGGGGGTTAACAATAACCAGTCGAAAATTATAAAGAGAACTTCAGTATATTGTACGGTTGCAAAAAAGGTTAAATTTGTAAAATTTATTATATTTGAGCTAATATTAGTCCTTATAAGGCATGACTGTGGCATTTTATAAATCCATAATGAACACAAATTTTAATTCATTAGTATGGGTAATCTCAGTTAACTATGAGTCTAACCCGGATTAGTTGATTTTATAGCTAGGGTCAAAATTGTTCAGGGATTAATTACATCTGTTGTATGTAATATTCAGATTTAAATTTTAGTATTCAGTTAATTCTTTAATAATTTAAATTAAATTATCTAGTAGTAATACCAGATAGTATAAGTTGAATTCATTAATATTTGTTGCCAATTTGTTTTCAGGAAGAATGCATTCATATGCAAAGAATATTAGTGAAATATATGCAACAAGTATTGTAATTATTAGAAAAATTATTAGAGCAACCTTGTTCTTTTCTAATCAAAATTCTTAAATACTTACTATTCCACATCAAGCCTAGCTAGTTCAAGAAATCGATTTATCAAGGCCTTGAATGCAATTATATTGTAATTTAAAAGGCCTTAAACACAGTTTTCTTTTTGATCTTGAAAGCTTGTAGTTTATTTAACAGTAGTAATTAGTTTCCATAAAATACCACCAAATTTCATTAAGAAAATAAAAGGTAAAGTTAAAGGTATCCCTGTGCAATTGCACACAGGCCAGAGTGACCCATAGAGGAGGTGGAGGTAGGGCTCCACCTATTCGTCACCATCAACACAAGGAGGAGGTTGTGTGGCAAGCACAATGCTCTGTCCACCTTGACCCCCATGAAAGATCCTGATACTCACTTGGAAAGGAGGCTCAGTCGACCTCAGAGCTGCCCTGAATGGAAAGCACCAGATAAAAATAATTAAGAAAATACTATTGAAAAATGAACTTGGCTTCATTGTAACTGATTGAAAATTAAAAATGACATTACTAATCTAAAATACAATGAGGTAATAATGGGTAAAATTATGTGAAAAATCTTATTTCCTCAGCAACTTTGATTTCATTTGGTTAAGAAGGGTATAAAGACTTTTGCATGACATCAAACCAATTAACCAATCAATATACATGATAATATACTGTGGTTGATTTCTGCATGGAACAAATCAATTGATATAATTGAGCATATAGTGTGATTGGCGACTTCAATTTGTATCCAATTTTAGTAGAACACAAATAAGCTACATTAGAAAACATGAAACTGTCATTGTCAGAACCAATATTACAAGTGCAAAAATAAAATTGGCATAGGTTTTCTGTCTGTTCAACAAATATAACTAATTGTCAGACTATAATATTTTCAATTAATCCTTAAAATAAACACAGCGTAATAATTTAGTGCCAAGCACTGGATTCAAAATATTCTACCACAAAATAATCAAGAAAACTGTAAACCCTAATTTCACAAAATACATATGTTAACTACTTTGTACATAAAAAAATCAATAAATTAAGACCACATGTCTGTCATAAAACACCTAACCAACAATATTGGATCATACAAATTTAATGCAAGCACCACATGCACAAGCCCAACCTTCACTAACCCCTGTGTAGAAGCACATTTTATACAAAAAAAGGACATACCCTACAGAAATGCAAATTTTAGAAAACGAGCAACAATGTTTGTTCCTTCAAGCAAGAATATTTGAGCAAGCACATTTGCTGACGAACCTATCAACATGCGTTAGGCATTTTTAGCATCTTATGATCTTATATTGATAACTACACACTAACCTAACTACACACCAATAGTTTCATGACTCAATTATTATTAAATCACAATTATTTAAGTGAATCATTTTTTCTCTATTCCTTTGTATTAGTAAAGTACATTTGAAATATTAATGTGAGATTGACTGGAATTTTTAGTCACTTTAAACAATTGATTAACACACTTGTAGCAATAAACTAATAACATGTATAACTACTTATAAAATAAATGAATCTAATGTACAAATAAAAATATGAAATAAAAACTAACTAATCACTTAATAAGTTACATTGAACCTAAAACCAAAAATAAAGACTAAAAACAAATTAATTACTTTTAATAACACAAATACTCACAAAACGAAACTACTACTTCTTTTTAACAATTGTTCTATCACTTTCATCATCATCAACTGCAATGATTAGACTTGTTCAGTCTGTTCCGGCTCCTGAAAACTGTTCACTCCATCTTCTCAGTGGTCTTCCCACATTTCTTCTTCAGCTTGTAGTTCAAGGCAACTTTGACTATCCTTGCTTTGGGCATTCTTAATATATGATTTTTCAATTTTCCTCTGTGCCATAATGTGAGGTTACTCAGCTCCACTTTTTTTGACGTTTTGTACTAAAGTGATTTAAAATATTACATTTTTGTAGTATGTATTTTTCTTTGTTTTATAATTTTATTAGCTAGCTTAGTATTAGAAGTATCTGTTGATGTGACTACATGCTAGAAAATTTAGTTGTGGCTTTTTATATTTAATTTCTTAAAGTTAGGAGCAAAGTTACCATGGGTTGGGATTCTTTTCTCCAGCCTTCAAAATTAACAATTACAGATGAATTTTGGTTTTGAAACATTGTATGATATTTAGAGCAATAGAAAATACAAATCTCATTAGCATCTAAGTAAGAAGAACCACAAAATACTTTTTATATGATGCAAAAAATATTAAATAGTACCTAATAACTTGGGGGTGGATTTTGATGACCTAAAACATCATCAAAAATTATCAATAAAATACCATCAAAATGCTTTAAAAATGCCCTAAAAACAAAGTAAAATGCTGTAAAAAAATTTGATCAAAACCAGTTGGGATGAACAACTAAAGCTGTTGGATATGTTTCTGATGTATTTGATGTTTTTTCTATTCTTTCAAGTGACCTCAGCTTTCAAACTTTTGGTTTGGACTGTTCTTTACCAGAAAATCTTTGTCTTTAGTTATCCCTAAATTGGCTGAACCAGCAATGGTGCTGATAAACGTCACAGGAACCTTAGATTACGTACTCGCAATGGCTGACATTGCAACTTTTGAGTGAAGAAATCGAAATTGAAATCAGATATAGGTACTCAGGATTTCTGTGGACTTTCTTTCTTCCTCCACTTGCACTTTCTCTCTTCCTCCACTAGTAGTAGAACTTTCAGTCCATTCACATCTTTTCTTGAAAAAAACTTCATGAATGAGTCACATGAAATGTCTTTGTTGCAATTTCTTGTAGGAAGATGACATAAAATCATTGAGGGGATGTATGCCACACTTCCTGAAGCCTCACCTTAAATCATCTGCTGAATTGGTTGACAAAACATTCATTAATCTTTTTAAAAGAAAGGGAAGTGTTTCTTCTGCAGCACAGTCTCTTTAAAGCGCAACTTACAAGCCTTCCATTCAGTGAGAATGTTTCTCCAAGCTGCTTTCATAGGTCTGAAATAGGAAACATCTAGAGGTTGAATGAGGTGAGTACTGTTCGGTGGCAAACACAAATGAAATATTATTGTCTCTGCACAGCTCTAAAATATTTGCGGTAATATATGTGGTTTTAAGTAGGAAGATAAATTGTCACATATCACCACCTTCCTTCCATCCTGTGTTTTTAGTCTCGGAAGCCTGTAGGGCAATTTTCAGTTCACGTTGACCTCACATGAATGGATTTGTGCCCATTTATATTCTTTAATAATGTCATTCACAGTTGAAATTTTTAATTCATTTCTAATTTCTTCACTTTTCTTTTGATCAAGAAGCCTACTATGGTATAACTTGCTATGGTTCAAAGAAACTTCATTTCAGATGATTCAGATAATCTTCTAATTTGGTCATTAGTTAATGTCCAATATTCACTTCCATATAACAGCATGGGTAGGGCTATTGTTTTGTAGAGTTTCAATATAGTTTCTTTTCTGACTTTATTTTTCAAAGTTTGAGCTATTGTGCCATAGAAGTGTATATCTGTTTAATTTTACTCGTAAATCATTATTTTTACATTGTTATTTTATAGCCAAGGCAATTAAATTAATTTACTTGTTCTATTATATTTTTTTCCAAGAGCTATTTTTGCTCTTATTGGCTCACAACCCCTAAATGCCATGAGTTTAGTTTTGTTACATATTATATTGCTTAGCTATATTATCTAATTTACATTTTGCTTCTTGGATACTGTCTTCTGTGTAGCCTATAATAACTTGATTATCTGCAAACAATACTGCAGTAATATTTATATTATTTACTATTAATTGTCTATTTAAAATTTGTAGCCACTTACTTATGACTTCGTCAATATAAATGTTAAATAAGGTAAGTGACAATGGGCACCCTTGTCTTACACCTCAATTAACGATTGCAGTTCGTTTTCCATTTTTTGTTGTCCTTATTTTTATTACATTTTCTCTATACAGGCTCTGTATAGCTCTTATTAGGTGTTGTGGTACCCCTTTCTTTTTAATGTTTTCCATAGTAGTCCTCCTAACTTTATCAAAAGCCTTCTCATAGTCAATGAATTGGTAGAAGGTTGGTAAATTTGGTTCACATCTTTTTTCTGTTACTTCAGTAATTGTAAATATACAGTCACTGCAAGATCTTCCTCTCCTAAATCCACGTTGGGCTTCTGAGATTTTGTTTTCTATTATTGGTTTTAGTTTTCTTCCTATTATATTAGCATAGATTTTATAGCAAGAGTTTAATAAGCTTATTCCTCTTCAATTGCTACATAATGTTCCTTTTTATATGTAGGACAGATATATGCTTCATTCCAATCTTCCGGAACATATCCTTCAGACCAACATGTATTTATGAAAGCTATTAATCTTAGTTTAAACTGTAGGGTTGCATACTTTATTAGTTCTACATTCAAGTGATCTGTACCTGCAGATTTTTTATTTTCATGAGCTTTCAGTACTTCTTCAAGTTCTTACATATCAATATTTTCTACATTGCCAGAGGGTTCCATTAATACTGCATCAGCTTCATCATTCGTCCACAGGTTTTTAAAATAATCAAACCACTTTTTTTCTGATATGGGATTAATTCTTAGAGTAGTAACTTTTTCTTCTTTATTTAATTCTCTTATAATTTTGTATGCATTATCTTGCCTTCCATGTAGGTCATGTTCTAGATCTGCTATGAGTCATGCCATGTCAAATTGCACAAGATTTGACACAACTTATTTTAAAATGTACGATATTTTTTTTCTTAAATCTGAACATCAAAAAAAGAGTCAGGTTTTTTTTATTTGCCTGAAAATTGATTATTTGTGTAATTATGCATATATTAAATTTTGGAATTTTTGGGTACTTCACAAAATAAGATCAATTGTTGCTCCAAATGCACAAAATATAAAAATTTCTGGTTTGTTTCATTTAATACTTTAAAATGTGTATTTTATTCCTCTGTAAATGAATTTTTCAAAAAATATTGTTTTCATTTTAAAAAATGTATTTTTTTAAAAGAAGTAAAATTTCTGTATAAACTCTTAAATAAAAATTTGAAAAAAAGATAGGCATGTTCCTTGTTCAATTTTCTATACAATACAACAAGAAAAATAGTGGGCAGTCCCCACATACAGTTCTAAAAAAGATTGTAAGTATGAGAGCGCACTCTGCCTACGCATGCACTAACGAATGGTGTTCTGTCAGTCTTTGATGAAAGTGCTGAAGAACTAAACAAAGAATGACGATCTGCCTGATTGGAGTTTCAAGAGTAATTAGTATTTCAGATTTTCACTCTGCTCCCAGCATGTATGACATTGTGTCATACATGTTTTCGTGGGTAACATTGTGGGTGACTTGTGGGTCATCTATGTTCTTGTGGGTGAGAGCGAAACAAATTGAATTACGAGCCATTCCACGTCAAATCACACAAGAATTGACACAACTATTTTTTAAATGTATGTATTTTTTAAAAACGAATGACACAAATGTATGGCATTCATTCTGGACATCAAAAAAACAGGCATGTGTTTTTTATTTACATGAAAATTGAATATTTGTGTTGTTATGGCTATATTAAATCCTGAAATTGATGTGTACTTTGCAAAACATGATTGATGGATGCTCCGAATGTACTTAAAATTTTTTGCTTGTTTCATTTAATATTTTGATTTGAGTATTTTATTCTGTAACTGAGTATGTTATTTTGTAAATTACTTTCTCAAAACTAAATATTTCATTAACAAATTTATTGTAATTATTTAAAAATATTAAAATTTCTATATGAACTCACTCAGATAAAAAATTGAAAAAAAACATAGCCATAATTCTTGTTCAGTTTTCTACAAAACACAAGAAGAAAAAAAGTGGGCACTGAACACGAACAGATCAACAAATCTATTGTAAGTATGCGGGTGCGTGGTTCCTACCCCCAGCGCTAACCGATTTTGTTCGATTAGTCTTTGATACAAGTGCAATAACAATAAAATGAGTGACTGTCTGCTTGGTTACGGTTTCAAGAAATATTAGTAACTCATACGTTCACTCTGTTCCTAGAAGGGATGGATGACAGCAGAACGAATTCTACTACTGCTTTTCTTTGTGTCAACTAAAGGAATTTTACTGCTGAGGCCCTTGGTGACCTAGGGGTGAGGTGTCCTCCTGACCTTGCTCGTGAAATACAATTGACCACTTGTCAAGGGACATGAGTAAAACTTTCTGAATGTCAGTCACAATACGCACCTTATGAAGAGAAGTGTGCTAGTGTTTGTTCTGTGATGGTGTGTACACTGTGCAACATGAGTGGTGATCCTGTATGAGATACGACAAATGTGTCAATCCATTTAATCTTTCCAATCACGACTAAGAAAAGAATATCTCCATGACGCGTAAACTATGATTTACTGGTGAATTTACAGGAATCATTAGATTGGCAGATTTTTTATCATTTCAGAAGTAAGGGAGTCGGCTTCCATAAAGGCTTTTTGTTAGTGAAGAAAGCGTAGAGATCAGTGGCTCTCGTGGCATTAACGAAAATAGCGGAACGTGCAGCAAATATAGTGGAAAGAGTGGAAATCAAGGAAATGACAATTTAAACTTTTCAGATAGTTCGTCAAGTGTCTGCAAATGAATAAAAAGAAGATAAATAAGAGTTTAATTTCAATAGGAGAAACCCCCGCTAAGGAAAGAAAATCGGAACAAAATCGATATCCCCACGAGAAATTTCAGGAAGTACAAAGTGCCAACCCAAATAAATTTTTTCACAGTGAAAATACTATTTAGAAACTTACCACTCCTTTCACTCAACAGATGACATGACGTTGAAAATTTAAATTTTGACCGTTTTGAAAGTTGGACATACAATAAAATTAAATGACATTTGGCTGCAACCAAACACATGATAAAAGTGGCTAAAAAGTTGGCTGAAGAAAAGGGAGTTTTTTCCAGACTTGAAGTAAATTTGGTAAGGCATTAAAACTGTGCATTGTGACAAAAGTTCAGGAATTCTAAGGTAAGCAATTACTTATATTTAAAGTGAGTTGTGAGAGACCAGAAAATTTCAAAATGTCAATTAAAACACGAGTCAAGAATCTGTCATTTAATAATCAAATTCAGTCGTGAAGTTTCACCACCTCAAGAAGTAAGTAAATTACTGCTTCATCCAAGCAAACCCACTGCCAGTAATGCAAGAAACGCGTCTGTTGAAGCAGTTTACTACACACTGTTTGATAAAATATTAATATCTTTTAAAGTTACTAAGATCCCACTTCGATTTTTTCTGGAGTTATCATCAATACTCTAGTACATTTATAAATGTTTTTAAAAAGCTTTAGCTCATCAAGTTTACAAAAATATTAAAGTTTCAAAATTTAATTTTTTAAAAAAGAATTGAAAATTCAGGAAATTAAATATTTTGCAAAATCTTAAAAATTAAACATGTTTTTAAGTTTTGAATGGAATTTGAACGTAATTTCTGTAATTAGAGAATTCAAATATATGATATTTTTAAGTTAATGATGTGTGTCATTTTTAGCAAATTTCATTATTCAAAATTTCCAAAAATTTTAAAGTTAGAAAAAAATGAAAATACACACGTTAACTCATTTGATCCATTCAACAAACAGAAAAAAATAGAAAATAATTAAAAATATGAAGGAATTTAATTGTTATGCTCATGCCTGCAGTCATTCATTATATATACAAATTATTTATATACGGTAAACATTATAAACTATTAAACATTATTTTATAGGTCTCCATCGTCACCTTATCAGTGACCAATCCTTCCTTGTTCAATAGGGAAATAACTGTAAAGGTAACATTAAAATTAGGAAATGGTGAAATTCAAAATTAAGCAAATCTACTTGATGTCAAGAAATGTGCAAGGGATATCTGATAAATCACGCTGATTTGCTCACCCTCTCATAATTGAACATAATATCATGTTTCATTGCCATAAATCCTACATAGTTTGGAAACTCCATCATCCAGGAGTACAAGAATGTACAAGGACTTGGCCCACTGGTCTTATTGAAGTACTCTCCCACAGTTTAATGGAAAAATCCACTTCCTAGTCTTATAATGTACCATTTCATATTTGATTTGATAGTTGTTTCAATTTAAGGATATATTCTTTGGAAATTCCCTGCAACTTTTCCTTCCACAAGAGAGTTCATAAAGCAGGACTATTCATTTAGCAAAAAAAATTGGATTAAAATACAGAAATTAATGTCATTTGAAAACAATATAATCACAATTTCGTTTTATTACAGTGGTCCAGACAGTGTAGATATATTCTTATTCCTCATGACAAATAAGTGAGTTCCAGATAATATATTTATTGGATTTCTTTTGTAAAAATCAATCAATATTGAAATGTAACAAAAATATGTAAGAAATACACAAATTGAAATGAAACAAAATCTTTGGAAATGTGCAACAATCTCATGGGATACATTTATAGGAAATAATAAATGGGATATATAATGGAGGTATAACCCACAGTATTTCTGATGAGCCTTTGAGAGTACAGTGGAGAGTTCCCAAAGTTGATATGTGTGCACTTGTAAAATTGAAAATGTGCATAAAAATGCAGTAGTGTGCAGGTTACAAAGATTTTCATTCCAACAGTTCAGAAAATAACCTCTACCTAGATATCTGATATTTCCCTTAAATTTCCCACTATCCCAGATTGCTTTATTTCCTTTGAGAATTTATTGTTTGGCTTTGTCAGACCTTCGTAAACTTCTCTATAGTTTGCTGATTTGTAGTTCCATGTGGAATTGATTAGCCTGCTTGTTGAGAACTGATAAATGTCCCTATTTGTTTCTAAACAATCCAAATATTCTGGTAGTAGTTTATTTTCTAGTCTGTAATAAAAGTACTCCATGATTACTTCCAATTCTATTCATAAATAAACTACTTTTAACATATTGCTAATGTTTTCACTACACGTTTCATTTAAACCATCATTTCTTGGTTAAAGTTTCTTTATCTATCAATGCAATTTACTTTTTATTTAACATACATTCAGGAGTTGCAAGAAGTGAATGGCAATATTTAACCCATCACAAAAATACCCATCAAATGAAAATGAATATTCACAAGTACATTTTTCTTTGAACAATATTATTACTACCTACTATAATTAATAATTTAACACAAGTATTTTTCTACTTTTTGACACTCAATGAACATTTCTTCAAAAAACTTTTTATTGTCTGTAAAACGTTGACACATTTTGCGTGATATTTACATGCATCTTCACATGAACACAAATAATAATTGATATGTTTATGTCTAAAAATGACAAAAATATATCCATGATATTGTAAATATTTAAAAATATAAATTACACAGCAATCAGAAATGAAATTATGTAAAAAATAGGTATCAATGAAAAAATACAAGAAAGTACGAACTAAATAGATTGAGGAGAGAGAACTTACTAAAACATGTTAGATTGACGAATTTTTTTAAATTACACTTTATTATCTTTTATTAAAAGGATAAATTCAAACACAAATAGGGGGAAATTTCTATTGTAAATCCATACATCTCCAATTTAAGTAGAAGGAGGTAAGTATGTACAGAGGGGGAGCAGATTAATGTAAAAAATAGATGTTATACAGTAAAATCTGTCTAAACCGGAACCTGCACAAGCCGGAAATCTGCCTTAACCGGAAATTTTCTCTGACCCGTGAAGTTATATGGCATTTTTACACAACATAAAAACGGAATCGGTCCAACGCGGAAACGGAACGGTTTTTTCATGTTTTACAGGGAGAAAAACCTTTAAAAAACGGAATTTCTGTGAATTTAATGCAATTGGAAGGGAGTCGCAAAGTATCCTCAATCAAATGAATGCATCTGAAAGTCTGCTTTCAATTCTCTATCCCTGTGACATATGACCCAGCCGTTGAAGTTGCACTGTGACTAAGAGGAGCTCGAACTGTCAGCGGTAGAATTCGACCATGGGGTCGCTTGTCTCTGAAGGCGTAGTCTGTAGGGGAATTCCCTCCCGACTCACTGAGCGTGACAAGGGGTTGGGGGTGGCTTCTATTCGCAAGTCTCCCTGCCCCGCATTTAAAATTGTATCCCCACGGCCAGAAATGCTTTGCGCAAGGCCATGCGAGGGTGTCAGATAGTCGGTACTCTGGGCTGTGACTCATTGTGCGTTGAAAGAGTGCGAGCAGTCAGACTGCAGCCTCTAGGCCAGTGGTGTCAAGGTCTGCTACTGGTGGCAGAGGCACGCCTCACGGCACCGTGCAATGCCACGGGCTTCTCTGCGCAACTAGCGTCGGGAGAGGAAGCTATTAGTGGTAACCCTACGTTTTACAATAGGGTTGGCGTTGTCTCTTGTGACGGGGTAATGAACTGCGTGGAGAGGCGATTTCGTCGTGGCACTCGTGCTACGGGACTCTCGCTCGTGGCATGAGCCTTGACAACACTGATCTAGGCAGTGAGGTGGTGTGTATTTTTGTTTCACAACCAGTTTAACAATGGTTGTAAAACTTTAACCTTGATGAAAAGTTCAAAGTAATAGAAGAAAGTGAAATTCAGAAGTTGTCAATGAAGAATCTTTACTATGGCTTTCTTTGTGATTTCTTCCATAAAAACGTGATATGTAAATGTATTTTAATAATCATAATAAAATTACGTTCGGTAAGTTTTACTTTACTTAATTACTATTTTACTTACTTCTATTTACTAGTATTAGTACGGAAATATCAATATCACAAGTGTCATGAAATAGACAATCCTGCGTAAAACGGAAACCTCTCTAAACTGGAATTTGTTTTTGTCCCAATCGATTCCGGCTTAGACAGATTTTACTGTAGTTTTAAAAGACAATGAAAAGAAGAAAAAAAGAATAATCAGAGGTGGAAGGGAGAAGAAATAGATCAAAACCTAAGTACACTTATAAAACATAAAGGCTAACAGAATATATCACCCAGTATAAAAAAATTTTGGGATATTTTTATACTACATAGAACATTGTCATAAATGTTTGTGACTAAATTTGATTCCAATATGGTATAAATGTATTGTATGTCTTTAGATGTAATGTTTCTGAGATTAATCTTGAATATTTTTTGGGTTATTTATCCAATGTATTAGAGCTGTCAAAATGAAAAGAATGAGCAAAATCAAGCCGATGTCGAGAAATTGAGTTTAATGTTATGCCACATTCCTTAATGTTTTTATTCTTTTTTTGCGCGCACATTTTGTCTGTTCCACAGAGGAGGCAGGACAGTCACAATAAATAAGGCAATAAATTACGATTTCATTAGGAGTTAAAGAAATTCTGTCCTTGACATTTTTAACCAGATTTTCCTTAAGGAGCGATTTATTTCTAATTTTTATGTCAAATTTTAAATTAGAAAACTTTTTACAAAAGAAACTATGTATTCTAGGAACTTATAATGAAATGTGTGTGACATAGACTGCTAGAGGTTTTGCTTGACAATTCGAAGGCCAGATTGACAGTTTTTTATTATTGTTTTTTGTAATGGCTAAGTGTTTAGTGGAATACTCATTAATAAAATTAAAAGGGTAGTTGTTTTCAGTGAGGTTACAATGTACAATATTGAAATTAGTGACATGATATTTGAAATGGGCAAGACTAAATAATTTACTGCAAACTTTGTGCATTTTTGGAAATTAATATTTCAAAACTATAAAATTAAAGTTAGAGATTTTTGTCTGAAAAAAAACTCTTGAAAAAAATCAGCTCTTTAATAAATGTCAACCACTTAAAAAACTAGTAGTTTGTGCTACAAACTTGAAATTAATTCAATTTATAAAAAAAAAACATTTTCTCAATAAACACTCGAAAGTTTTTCCACAGATAGAACAAGAAACGCTTAAAGAATGGTGTACCTCTCATTTTCGTTGATCTTTCTCCCAATTTTCGAAAATTAAAAATTGAGAAATAATGCGAGAAAATAGTGCTGTTGTCTTTCCACTAGTTAATAATTTTAAAATTGAAAGTTTTTTTAGAAGTGATGAAGTTTATTTTTTATGTACAGTTGTCGACACATAAACTGGGTAACGGCCAAATTAAGAAATTCGTCTTTCCGCGCATTCTGGCACACTGTACGGACGATAACGCCATCTGATTCTTTCATAGTTAACTATTACAAAAGAACATTCTGAACCAACTGCCAACGACAGAGAAACTGATAGGCTAGATTTCCCGCAATCATGATCTCTAGTATGAACGTTCTCTATGATACGCGTGTTTATCCGAATGATTGAGAGTATTGGCGTAGAAGGCACAGGGGGGCGGGGATAGCCTCCATTGCGTCGTGTTGCGAGCCATTCGATCGATAAAGGTAATTTCGTACATTACGACATAAAAGTTCAGGCACATGCAATAGAATGAGTGGATTTGAAAAGGAAATTTGGAAATTTTTAATTCTGATTATTTGCAAAAAAATCAATTGAATATCCCCTCTTTAACGCAAAACAACTTAAGTGCGTGAACGAATAGTACGGATCCGAGACGAAGAAATGAAGTGTGGCGAAGGCGGCTCCAGGATCGGAAAAATAATTGGGAGTGGGACGTTTGGCGAAGTAATAGTATTCAAATATCAGTGTTTACGAAATTTAAGGTTTTTGCTACAATTAAACTAGGTATTCAGTAATAATTTTGCATCGCTTGTCAAAATTGTTATTTTGCAATATTCACCTCAAAGACAATTTGAGGACCCTTCGCGCACGTTTAGCGCACGTTTCGGAATTGTTTATAAAATTGTTAATTGTTGAAAATTTGTTAATTCGCAGTTTTCGGTTCTGGAATATAAGGGAACCCTTTCCTCTTCAGAACTGCAAAATTTGTAAATTGTTTATAAATTTACAAATTTTGCGAAATTATTTTATTGTCTTTTCTAACCTGCCTTTGAATGAGATGCAAAATTCCGCAATCCGATCGGCGCTATCGTCTTTCGTTTTCGAGATATGTAATTGTTTATAAGAAATTAGCATGTCATGACAACTCCCATTTCTTGGAAGTCAATGGCAGTTCTCTCACAAAATCTACCCTTCAAGCCGTTTTCCAAATGCAACGTGCATTGAGCGGCACTCTTGTTTCATCGACCCTGACACCAGAATGGTATTTGAAACAATCTTCAGATCGCAAGTCCTTTGCTTAGCGAGTCAAAATCATGGAAACATGAGTTGTTACAAATGTTCCCTAAATACGTAAATGCCAAAAGGTCATCTTTTGGCAGACCTGTCCAAGATTTCTGCTCCGCTCATGCTCCGGAGCACCAAGTTCATCTTATGAGAACGCACAAATTCTCTGAGCATATGAATGAATCAATCAGTCATTTCAACAGCGGAGCCACTACCTTATAATAGTAATAACATCCACAATTTCTTTAATTGATTGTGTTATTTAAATGCAGCCCGTGTCTCAGAAAAGCAAACATTAATACTATCATTTAAACTAATAATAACCATTGTTAGGATTATTACGTTCAGAATAATTGAACGACCAGAATCCTACGTTCTCTACCATTTGACTGAAACACCGCATAGAGAACGGCTGAGAATGTGATAAAAAGGAAATAAATATTCTTCTTCTTCTTCTTCATTTTTGCGAAAATGCATAACCTAACTCGTTAGGAGCCGAATTTGATTCTGATAACAAAATTGTGGGTGTCACTTCACGCAAAGCCCATACGACATCTTTAAAATCTATTCAAAATCTGCTCCAATTTTTTTTAATTGTTAGCTAAATTTTAGGAAAATTATTTGCAATTATGATTTATGTTCGATTAGTAGTAAATCCTCACCCTCCCGCCTCTTCTTTCGTCGGCAGCGCCCCCGTTCCCCTAGGTCTCAAGCGTGTTTCATGGCATCACCCCCCGCGTCGTTCCACCCGACCCCTCCGCCACCCCATGCCTCAGCTCAACCCCAATTTGCCCTCTCCCGCTATGCCCTTCGATCGCTCCCGCACAAAATTGAAATCGCCGGCCCGGTGGCCGAGATCGCTAAGACAGAAGTGGCATAGCAATCTCGACCGAAGGGTTGAGGCTTCGATTCCCCCTCGGGTATGGTTGTATGTGTTCGTCCTTTCACCCTTTATCATCACCATATCGTTTCATCCTCATAGATAACGTTAAAATCCCATAGTGGTCGCTAATGACCTAGGTCAGTGGTGTCAAGGTCTCCTACTGGTGACAGTGGCACGCCTCGTGGCACCGTCCCATGCCACGAACTTCTCTGCGCCACTAGCGTCGGGAGAGGAAACTAATATTAACCCCGCCGTTGTACAATAGTGACGGCGTTCTCCCTTGCGGTGGAGTTATGAACTGCGTGGAGGGGGCGATTTCGTCGTGGCACTCGTGCCACGGACTCCTGCTCGTGGCATCGACCTTGACAACACTGACCTACACCTTGATGCGACCTTAAATCAAACACACACACGCACAAATTGAAATCGTAGTACCCGCGAGGTGCTCATTGCGAGAAAATGTGACCAGGAAATGACAGAATTGAAAGCACGTATTACTCGTTCACTTTACATTTGCAGACGGAGCGCTGGCGATCTGTTTACATGAAGTCACCGCTGACTGAATGAGAAACGTGCGTCTGCTGTAGATATTGACCGTTTAATATGATATAGATGGCGGTGAGCAGCACACAGAACCCCGGCGGGGCAAGAACATAACCATTAAGCAGTAGAAGTGCAAAGAAGAAATAAAAATATTGTAGGGGAATGTTGTGAATAGCGAGTGGTGTGATCTATTTTGTTGTATATTACCTTAATTATTTAAGGGCGCGACTCCAGCTCACTGTCAGAAAGACATAATTCGTCAGCTGTGCCGTAGCGCTTGTTCTGCCTTCGGAAACAGCTGATTGACATCGGCACCATTCGTGTATTCTCGGTTGTGTTCGGGCCTTCGTTTTCAAAACAACATTAGTTCCTAATTCTGCCGTCTGCAAATGTAAAGTGAACGAGTAATATGTGCATGAAATTCCCTAGTGACCAGTGCCCTGGACGTCGTTTGTGCTTGGCGTGGGATCTCCCCTTGCTCCGGCTCTTTTCCGGACGGGGGCCGCGGAGCCTGGGCGAGTCGGGCGCTCGCGCCGGGGAGGACGAGAGAGGGCGGGGCCCGCCTCCGCCACACGATCCTCTCCGCCGCGCACGCCGCACCGCTGCCAGCAGCCCCGCGGCCAGCACGTGCAGGGGCGGCGAGAGGTGCGCGGCGGTGAGAGGCCGCGCGCGGCCGGTGGTGAGGGTGGGCGGTTGCGCGGGCGTCGGGGCGCCCCGCCTGCGCCTCCGCCGCCGCGCACAGGAAGCGCCGCATGCGCCGGAAGGCCGCTCGCCAGTGCAGCTGCAGCCCCGCGCCGTTCAGCCGCTCCAGCAGCGTGTTCACCTTCTCCGCGAACGGCCAGTTCCTGCGCACACGCACGCGCGGGGCCTCCAACTTCGCTGGCACGCGGAAGAGGTTGACGGACAGGGGAATGGAGTAGCGTAGTGGGGACGGCAGGGGTGGCCCACCCCAGGTGGCACTTTAGGGTGCGGGAAATTTTGCAATTAAAATTATTATTATTATTATTATTATTATTATTATTATTATTATTATTATTATTATTATTATTATTCCATTACATCAGACTAACGATCTTATGAGTCGGCTGAATATAAAATCTACTCCAGGTTGCAACCAGATACCTAAGGAGCAGATTCGGTGACTATCAGTGCCTCTACAATACTTTACGCAAATGTGGGCTGTTCCAAATAAAGCAATTTCTTGCATTTCCCAG
The DNA here is from genome assembly GCA_031308135.1 of Acheta domesticus. Classification (NCBI taxonomy): domain Eukaryota; kingdom Metazoa; phylum Arthropoda; class Insecta; order Orthoptera; family Gryllidae; genus Acheta; species Acheta domesticus. The sequence goes on from JAHLJT010008446.1 coordinate 24,201,307, forward strand.
TCTTTTGAATTACCTGGGAGTTTAGACAAGTTCTTATTCAAATTTTGCGGAACAAATCTCAGAGCTCCGATAACTATCGGGACGACCTGTGCTTTACGCCCCACATTCGGCTGATCTCGATTTCCAAACTCTTGTATTTAAGACGTTTCTCTGCCTCCTTGGTCACGACGTTTTGATCGCAAGGTACAGCACATCGATAAGTAAAACACGATTTTTCGCCAAATCCCGGACAACTATATCCGGTTTGTTTGCCGCTATCGTGCGATCAGTTTGAATTTGTTGGTCGTACAATATCGTACACAATCCAACAGACGTCACCGGTTTCGGGGAGTGTTTCGTACCACTTGGGGCATGTGTTTGGAACTTCGAGAGCGGTACAGATCTGCCAGTGGAGGTAGCTACACACCCTGTCATGTCTTTTAAGGTATTCTGTCTTTGCTAGGATTGGACAAGCTGAGACAATATGATCAATGGTTTCTACTTGCTCCAGGCAAATGCGGCATTTGTCATCTTGGGAAATTTTGAGAACCGCTTTATTATAATGTCGTGTTCTCAAGGCCTGATCTTGGGCAGCTATTACAAGTGCTTCCGATTCTGGCTTCATCCTTCCCCTTTTAAGCCACATCAAATGATTGATCTTTATTGATCTGCACCTTGTCCATTCTTTTTAGGTATTGTCCGTGGAGTGGTTTGTCTCTCCACGATTTCTTTAACATTTTTTGTGTCTCACACTTCATGTTTAGCAGCATCAGAAGTTCAGTGTCTGTGTTATTCGACGTGTCTTGCCTAGTTTCTTCGCAATGTTTCTTGCTACACTAACAATGCCTTGTTTCCCATTCTTCGGTCAGATTCATGACCTGCCTCATTAGAGGGTCGTCTTGATGGCTGACTACATACTTCCCCAACCCGACTATTGCGTTGTGCCAGGAGGCCTCAATTTGTCTGAGGCCTCTTCCTCCTTCCTTACGTGCCACATAAAGTCTATGTATATCAGCTCGAGGGTGGGAAACATGATGCATTGTAGCAGTTTTCTCGGTTTTTCGATCCATGGTGCGAATTTCTTGCTCAGTCCAGTCCACTAGTCCAAAACTGTATTCGGCTACAGGTACCGCCAAACTACCTATTGCAGATATTTTATTCCTGGAATTCAGAGCGGACTGCAGGACCAGTCTCACTCTCCTATAATACTCCCTACGAATTCTCTCTTTCATTCTGTCATTCGAGATGGTTTCACATTCTTCAATGCCCAGATATTTGTAAGTTTTACCTGGCTCAAGATCTTGAATAACAGTCAGCAGTATCAATTTCAATGTTCTCAGGACTTTGTGAGTTTCCCTCTTTTTAAATTGATTTTTGCACACTTGTCAAGGCCAAACTTCATGCAGATGTCATTGCTAAAGTCATTCACGACAGACAGCATTTGGGAGAGAATCGCTTCATTCTTAGCAAACACTTTCAGATCATCCATGTAAAACAAATGTGATACTGACCTTTCATCACCATGGAGCTTAAATCCAAAGTCAGCTTGCGACAACTGTCTCGATAGTGGGATCAAACTAATGCAAAACAGCACAGGGGATAGTGAATCTCCTTGAAAAATACCCCTGTTAATCTGAATACTTCTGGTTTCTACTGCTTCCTTTCCGCTGTGTATTAGTAACCTGGTACTCCACGACTTCATACTAGCCTTGCAAAATTCAATAAGTCTAGGATGAAATCGATAGATCTCCAGGGTCTTCAAAATCCAATCGTGTGGTACACTATCAAAGGTCTTTTGGTAGTCAATCCAAGCCATGCTCAAATTACGTTTGCGTTTCTTTACATCATTCAAGATGACTTTATTCAGTAGCAAGATTTCCTTACAGGCATAAGAGCCTTTACGACATCCTTTTTGTTCAGCTGGCATTAGATGATTCTTATCTAGATGTCTGTACATTTTGTCAGCAATGGCTGAAGTTATAACTTTGTACAGTACTGGCAGACAAGTAATTGGCCTGTAGTTCTTCGCCAAAGAGCTGTCTCCCGCTTTGGGTAGCAAATACGTGATGCCGCGTGTGAGCCATTCCGGGATTTCCTTTGGGTTTTCAAAAATTTTATTAACAGCCTTTGCTAGATGAGAATGTATTGCTGTTAATTTCTTAATCCAATAAATCTGGATCTTATCAATCCCGGGGACTTCCAGTTTCCCATGTTCTTAATTGCTTGGAAGAGGTCCTCTTCCGAGAATTGGTGAACATCTTCCACTGTTTCTACAAGTTCATCGGCAGCATCAACTTCAGATTGAAGCCAAGATGTGTCTTTGTTGTAGGATCTGCTCTCTTCCCAGATTGCTGCCCAAAATGCTTCGACGTCATCTTTTGAAGGAGTAACAGCTTTGCCATTCGGTTTTTGAGTCTGATTGCGATAGAATCTCTTCGCGTCTGTTTCAAACAACCGGTTCTGTACACGGAAATCTATTCTACGTTTGTACCTTCTTATTCGTTGAGCCCATGCTTGAATTTCTCTTTTAGCTTCTCAACTACCATTAGCCTGCTGGTGTCATTTTCAATTTGGTATTTTTGTTCAACATTGAATATTTTTTCGTTGAACTTTAGAGGTGTGTGTTGATTTAGAAGATGCCTCAGCTAAGAGTGATATTTCGCGCCGGGTGTCGGCTATTCGTTTCAAAATTCTGTTCATCCACGGGGGTACAGAGCTGTTTACTCTGTTTTGCTGTCGGCCGTCGGTGTTCTTGGCTGGCCCCAAATTATCTGAGATACTAGATATCCAGTTGCATATATGATGTGATTGATTTCAGTAATATCTAGATCTCTGCCTGGGGTCTCACTTAAGACAGAACCTCATTTAAGACAGAATTCACTGTTTCTATCACTCTTTTAGCTTTGGCATTTTCGTATATTCTCCTCAACGGTTCGCGAGATTCAAACGGAAGTTGACTAACTCTTTCTATCTCGCGCCGAAGGAGATTTCGCATCATGTCCTTATCGTGTAATTCATTGCCAGATGAGTTTTCACCACTGACGTGTGTTTCACTGGAAAGCGGTGAACCTTCCACGGATCATCATTTTCAAGTTCTACATGTTCGTCATGTGATTGTTCGAGCGAAGTACATACTTCCGCATTTCTCTCAATGTCAGCAAGTTGTTCTGCTGTGAATTTTCCACTGCTGAGTATGTATCGTCGTTGACTGGCAAGCTTCTTTGAGTCTAGGGTAGGTCTCATATCTGGGTTCCGCTCTCTCCATACCTTGAAAACTTCTATTTCTGAGCCCCCATTTTTCGCTTTTGCATAGTAAAAGCACCACATCACCTCCTTTAATTCATCCCGGGTCCATCTCTGACAATGGCTTCGAGCTACTGCCGGCTCTGTGTCCCTGGGACTAACACCCGTGGGATGGCCAGACGTCGACAAGGTGACATTAGCTCGGTTTCTGAGCAGGTATGGGACATTGGTAGAACAAGGCACGTTAAGATTCATTACATTGCTTGTACTATCCATTTTGCTCATTGTTTGAATTGAGGATTTGCAGGACGAAAGTTCGAGTTCACAGATCACACTTAACTTTGGGTTGTTTCCTGCCATCCGTTACTGCGACCCACAGTGGCCCTACGGGATTTTCACTGACTGCTGAAGGCAGCCTCCTTCGCTGGCTAATGCAAGGTTCGGGCCTCCACTCTAATCAGTGGCCTGGTGTGCCAACCCAGTTTCTCTCCTGTACCCTCTATGGGCCGACAGCAGGAAGTCCAAAGGTTCATGACCCTTCCCTCTCTACTTACTTCCCACTCTCCTCAAAATGGAGTACTTCTTCGTCTGACCCCTCACCTTCAACCTATTCAGCAAGGGAGGCCCTACCGGTAGCTAGGCTACCACTGACATAGCTTTAAGACTCATGGGGGTACTCAAGCTCCACCACCAACTCCAAGGTCGTGTACTCCCTAGGTGGAGTTATTATTATTATTATTATTATTATTATTATTGTTAATAATAATAATAATAATGAACCGGTGACATCGGTTGGATTGTGTACAATATTGTACGACCAACAAATTCAAACGGATCGCACGATAGCAGCAAACAAACCGGATATTGTTATCCGGAATTTTGAGAAAAAATCGTGTCTACTTGTGGATGTTGCTGTGCCTTGCGATCAAAATGTCGTAACCAAGGAGGCAGAGAAACGTCTTAAATACAAGAGTTTGGAATTGAGATCAGCCGAATGTGGGGCGTAAAAGCACAGGTCGTCCCGATAGTTATCGGAGCTCTGGGATTTGTTCCGCAAAATTTGTGTAAGAACTTGGCTAAACTTCCAGGTCATTCAAAGGACTGGGAAATGCAAGAAATTGCTTTATTTGGCACAGCTCATATTTTGCGCAAAGTATTGTAGAGGCACTGACAGTCCCTAGATCTGCTCCTTAGGTAGCTGGAGTAGATTTTATACTCAGCCGACTCATAACATCTGTAGTCGTGATATGAAGCAACAACAACAACAACAACAACAATAATAATAATAATAATAATAATAATAATAATAATAATAATAACAACAACAACAACAACAACTTGTGGAAGTCCGAAGGGGAAAAATTAAGAAAATATGAGAACTTGGCAATTGAATTAAAAAACATTTGGAAGTTGCACGAGATCTCCCATTTCCCCATGGTTATATCAGCTGAAGGAGTTGTCACCAGGAACTTTAAAAGAAATCTGGAGAAATTAGATATCAAAAATATATTTGACGAAGCCCGAAAGCCACCCTCCTTCAAACATGTCATATTGTTAGAAAATCTTTAAATGAGTGACATTCATGTAGGTCAGGATGAATTTCCTTCCTGCGCAGTCCGAGCCTAGTCCAATAACATCAATTGGAAAGTTTTCCCTGCTAAAGCAGAGAAAGTGTGAAAAAATCGGAAATAATAATAATAAGCGCGTTTACTTGTCGATGTTTCTGTACCCTGCGACCAAAACGTCGTTCCCAAGGAGGCAGAAAAACGTGTTAAATACAAGAGTTTCGGTAACCGAGATCAGCCGAATGTGGGGCGTAAAAGCACATGTCGTACCGACAATTATCGGAGCTCTGGAATTTGGTGTAAGAACTTGGCTAAACTCCCGGGTAATTCAAAAAGATTGGGAAGTGCAAGAAATCGCTTCGTTTTGAACAGGCCACATTTTGCGCAAAGTATTGTAGAGACAGTCCCCTAGATATGTTCCTTAGGTAGCTGGTTGCAACCTGGAGTAGATTTAATATTTCAGCCGACTCATAACATCTTTAGTCGTGATGTAGGGGAAATATAATAATAATAATAATAATAATAATAATAATAATATGTTGTAAAAATTTTGAACCATGTCATATATTTGTCTCACCTACGTTTCGGACCAATGGAAACGAGCATGGAAGCTTTCATTACTTATCTGTAAATTACTTCCGTGCACTGAACTTATCAAAACATAATTTTTATAAGAAAGGTAACTTGTAAATAAAAACAAGACATTTTCAAGGCTATAAATCTAAAACGGTTAATTTTACAGGAACTTTTTGAAGGACATTTTATGTACTTTAATTTTTTATAGAACAACATTTTCTGTGTGATTGATATTTATGAAGGTATATGCAAGAAACTTCAAATGGCTGCTGGCCCCCCCTCCGGTTCACCCACCACACTTTACAATTTTTAGTATGTTATGCAGTAGGTACCAAAAACAATCATGTCAAGTTTCAAAACTCCGAAGTTTTTTTCACTCGATTTGTCGGATTTGACTGGGCTAATACACCTTTCGCATATTTTCAGTTTTTAATTGCAGCTATTACCAAATATATATACTGAAACGCTTATTTCACTGTTTTAATTGCCTGTAAATCATATATTTCTACTCCGATTTTAACATAGCTGCACTTTAAGGTCACCAGCTGGAAAGTGAGGGGGACATTGTTATCCAATCGGAAGCTCCAGTACCAAACTTTAAGTCCTAACCAAGCTCCCGATTGGATGACAGAGTTCCCCTCTCTTTCCAGCTCGTGACCTTGAAGTGCAGATACTTTAAATGGGAGTATAATTATGCAGTTATTTGTTTTCTGATGGAAAATTCTGACCTCACCTTCGTATAAGGATGAACTTCTTGGAACGATGCAAAGCACTATCCATTTTGCGGTAATATTTCCCAGCTGGAATCGCACTCTCGCTTGTTTGGGCCAGGGCCTCATCTTCAATAATGGCAGCGAAGCGGGCGTTTTCCCCGCTAGATGATCCAGCTCGCCCTTGCCAGTAATCTTTGTGGTAACTGCGAAACCTTCTGGAGATGGGCAAGTTCCTCCCCCGACAAGCCCATTCGTGCGGTATGTTGAGGATGATCAAAAGTTGTCATGTTCCGCCAAAAACTGGAAGGTGGGATTCTGCCAGTTGCTGAAAGTGTTGGTTTCAGCGTAAAACTCTGGTTCTGTCATCAGCGTAACTGTGTGTGTCCCTGAAAGAAGAATAAAAAATACTCACGCAGAAACATATTTTAAACATTGTTGCTACATCAGCACGTGCTTTTTCGTATTATTACCAACTCTTTTAATTTGAAAAATCAGAGCAATCAGTGAATATCACTAGTGCCATCCTTTTAAGCGTCCTGTGTTCTAGTTCTATGCGTACAAAAGTATTTGAAGAAATCTTTGAAGCGGTTTTAGAGAAAATGTTTTTTATTTGCATTCAATTAAGCACAGAATTAGTCGGTCAAACTACGCAATGTTTTTTCCAAAATTTGTACATGATCTTTTTTTTAAGATTTGAATTTCTAGAACAGATTTTTATTCAAGACGAAAAATCTCTATTTTCAAACTGATAGATTGATACATTAATTCATCGATTAGTGATTCCAGGGCCGCTTCCGTCAATTTCTAAGACAATTAATCCCGTAAGTATTGTGCATGTTTCTATTGCTGGAGGTTTTTATGGCGAGAACCCCGCGCCGACCTACCCGTCGGCATGAGGGGTTTATTTCTCAACTAGGTATCTCCCACATCAGCACCGGATCCACCATCCAGCGGGGGAAGGTCACCGCCACTTCTCTCTCTAAAAGCACGCACTACACTTACGTGACTAAGGCCCTTATCCATTTGTGAGAATGATCCAATTTGTAGGGAGAACCGAGCGTTGCTCTCTCGCTCACCTGGTACAGCGCCACGAGCACGATGCCGGAGGCGAGCAGCGCGCCGGCCGGCTGCAGGCGCTGCGGCGCGGCGCGCACTACCCTTCCTGCGGGGCGCCCCCGCACGAGGAGAAGGCGCGCAGCGCGGCGGCGGCGCTGGCGGCCAGCGACTCGCCCGCCACCACGCGCACACGCCAGCGCGTACGCCGCCGCCGCCCGGCAGCCAGCAGCGCCCACAGCGCGGCCGGGAACACCCGCAGCAGCAGCGACCACAGCGGCAGGGGCCGGCGCGCGGCACACCACCACCACGAGGTCCGAGTCCTCGGCGCTGGCGGGCAGCACGTCCACGGCTCCAGACAGGCGTTTCCGCCACGTGGAAGGAATACGGGCAGAACTCGTAGTAGCCGCGAATCAGGGCCACGTAACCCATGTTCCAGGTCGCAAGCTGTTTATGTTCTTTCGGTTTGACTTCGGGAATTCGACTCTGGAAAGGGAAGAAATATGCATAAAATAGTTTCTCGGTGCCTCTATCCGTCAAAACAAACGTTGATTATTGAAACATTTCTTGAGAACAAATGGAAGTTTTCACAACATATGTTGAATAATTACTGTGCAACTCTTCCAATTTTGCACAAAAATTAGCTTATATTAATTTCTAAATATTTATTAATTCCTGCATTTTTTATTTAACAGTTAATAGTGATCTCTGCCGCACCAGAAATGTCCAAAGAGCACATAATTTGTAGCATTTATTTGTAACGGCTACGGAATCGTCTCCTATATTACTTCAGTTGTATACCTTCCCTTAGCGACTCTCATACTCAATCTTTAAAAGTGAGGTATCTAAAAAAGAGAATTTCACGTAGACGTGACGAATTTCACTATGACTTTAAAAATACGAAGGATTTGTTTAAAAACGCATCTAAATATTCATGTAAAATGCAACCCGCAACACACTTCAGGACTTTTGTATCAATATCGTTAAGTAACTCCTAAATAAAGCGTTCTAGGACCTTAAAGACTGAAATTTTGAGGCCCAGAAACGTTCCTCACTTCGTAATATACAGGATGAGTTCTTCTTGAGAATTCTATTAAATTTTTGCTGGTTCGATCGATTCTATCCCATCAGTTCAGAGCCTGTAGAATCTGCAACTGTATGTGAAATTAATAAATAGCTCGCTTGTTGCCTGGTGGGAGGAGCACTGCCACACGGTTTCCATGCGTGACCACAAAGCATCGACAGTGAGGTCGAGGAACTGCTACTATACCACTCAATGGGACCACAGCGTGAGATGTCCGCCATCTTGTCCACATGGCCGTGATCGACAGAACGGCGTTGTCCATAGTGTTGGCTTTACTTCGAAGCACTGCAATGGGTATGGGCATGTCTGTGTCGACGGTTCAACGCCGTTTGCTGACGGCTGGACTCGTGGCACGCAAACCACTGCGTCGGATTCCGTTGACCAGAAATCACCAATGACTCAGACAGCAATGGGCACGTGAACGTGTTCACTAGTGTGCTGAGTGGCAGAACGTAGTGTTTTCGGACGAGTCTTGCTTCAATTTGTGGTACAGCGATGGCCACGTACGTGTTCGGCGCTACTGTGACGATCACAATCTGCCAGGCTGAATTGTTCCGCGCCATAGCGGACAACCGCTAAGTGTGCTTGTTTGGGACGCCATTGGCTACAATGTGCGATTTCGCCTCATACGTATTGAGGGCATTCTGACCAGCAACCGCTACATTAGGGAGGTTTTAGAGCCCGAGGTACTGCCCCTTCTGCATGCACCCATGCCATATTTTAGTAGGATAATGTCCGACCGTATATGGCGAGGAATGTGCAAGGTCTCTGCGAAGAACGACGGGTATCACTATTTCCCTGACCCCCACGTTCGCCTGCCATGTCCGTCTATCGAACATGTCTTGGAAATGATCGGTCTGCAACTTGTTCGTTCTGGTCCTCCTGCAGTCACTGTCGATGCTTTGTGGTCACGCATAGAAATCGTGTGGCAGCGTGTTCTCAAGCAACATATCCAGACTCTGTTTAAATCCATGTCTCGAAGTCCTAGAGGCCCTGATGAGAGCGCGAGGCAGCTTCACACCGTACTAAATACTCAAGGTCAAAATGCCGGTACAGTTTTGTAATTCTAATCATTTGTTTATTGTTATATTCCTAATCTGTTGAATAAATTCCATTGAAAGAGAATGTCTCTTTCTTGTTCAAATTTTCACAAACACCAATGAACGTATAATTGAATTCTGATGAGAGTTAGGAATGAGCGGTTTTCGCGCGAATAGATATGAAAAATGAAACCCATGTAATAAAAACTGTTTGCACAGGTACATCAACTTCTGATTTTGGGCTATTATATCGTATTATTATGTCCTTCGTGACGGAATCTACTTACACCCACAAAATTGACGCCAAACTGTCAGTACGTCCGTGTGTGGTCAACGTTAGCGCCTAAACCGTGTTGCCGATTTCCTTCAAAACAGATATCCACAATTGATTAAAGGAAGTCTAGGCCCTGCGAATTTGAAATGATTACACAGGCCAACGACCAAAAAACTTCTTGTGTGTGTTCACCTAAATCTTATCATTTTAGTATGCTGATTCCAAATATAACATTAAAAATGCCGTATCACCCACCATTTGTTCACATTTTAACGTTTTCTCTGTATAGCTAGGCATATGCTGCTCTGAGTATCTAGAAATGTATGAGCTGCAGGAAGTTGAAAATTTGCCATATTTACTATGTGAATGGGATAGTAGGGCACGAGATTAGCATTACTCTAGAAAGAATTGGCCTGTAAGAAAATCTTTAAATTCAGGGAAAAGAACATTCTACAGGAACATCTGGTAGATCAACACAAGATTCTGCTGCCTTCATTGCACTTAAAATTTGGTCTCATGAAACAATTGCCTTACCTAAAGATGAGCAGTGTTTCAAGTATCTTTGTAAAAAGTTTACGCTATTGTCTGCAGCAAAATAATTAAAGGAGAATATCTTTATTCAGACTGATATGAGAAGTGATACTTGATCCTCAATTTGAACTACATATGACAGAAAATGAAAATGAAGCGTATAGTCCTTTTAATCACGTTGGTAATAAGTTCCTAGTCAACAAAAAAGACCCAGACTATTAAGCAATTGTTGCCAATATGCTGAATGCCTTCAAGAAATTGAGATGTTTAATGAGCCTCAAGGTTTACTTTTTAAAACATTTACAATTCTTTCCGGGTGATTTAGGTGATGAAAATGAAGAACAAGATGCGCGTTTTCATTAAAATCTGAAAGTGATGAAAAAACATTATCAAGGACGCTTGCAACACGAATATGATGGGAGATTACTGTTGGTCACTTCACCGAGAGAGTCAGCAAACGGCGCAGAGGAGAACAAGCTATGTCAGAGGCTTTAAAGAAAAGAGGCAAAGAAATATACGTCAATGGACACGTAAAGACTATGTAGAATGTAATGTTAAGAATATTAAGCCATCTTCTATGTTTAAATAAAATTCTGTTGGTATTTAAGAGACGTTTATTTTCATTTTATTTGCGTGTGTAGCATATTTTCCTATATCTTATAGATCAAATTCGGACTAAACTGTGGGTGATGGAAATACATAGAGTTCACATGCGGATTCAGCAATCCCAAAACCTATAAAAATTAGCTATTAGATTTTAAAAGTTTTTTGAAACCATTTTTTTGCCAGTGTTATTTTAATTTTTTGGGAGTACTTGTCATGATGCCTCAAGATTTTAAAACTTTTCCTCCCAAACAGATCCAAATTTTTCTTTAATTTCTTGTGATAATAGAGTAAAATACACTTATTAAGGTGACATAGGTCCGATTTTCATGGATAACTATGAATTTTCGAAATTTTCAAAAGTTTGAAATTTTTTTTCGGCTTCTTTCTCCAACTACAAAATTAAAGATATAGATTTTTCTTCCAATAAAATTTGTTGTGTAAAAAGTAAGTTCTTTCATTAGGTCATGTATATTTTTTTGAAAATTTTAGTAGTTTTTTGCGCAATATTGCAGCGCAATATTTGAAATTTTAAAACATTAGAAAAACCAGATTTTCTCAAAAACGGCTCCAAATTTTTCTTTAACTTTTGGTAGGGATAGTATGAAATGTGCTCTATGAGATAACATTAACGCCATGTTGCTCTATTTATTTGTTTTTTCAAGGAAATACAAAAATGTAATTTTTTGACTTGTCTCTCACGTCGTTAATATTTACATTAGCGGCAATTCCTTTACATTATTATATTAGTGAGTACATGTGCTTTAAATAATGTCAAATAAAGCTTCGCAAAAATTGAATAGTTTTCTGTGAAAACTAGCTCAAAATTCTGTATTCTCTGAAACGCTCAAATTTTTTGTTCAGACTTTTCGAATGGATAGTGCTAATTGCACTCTTTATATGGCGTCAAATTCATTTTGGGGTATTTTTTGGTGTCTTCAAAAATTAACACAAATGTAATTTTTTTGAAAGTTCTCTAATGCCATTAAAATGCACATTTCAGCAATTTGAAATATCTGTGAATTACGTGTCATGTTGTGACTTGATGGAGCTGTATGAAAATGAGTAACAATTGTCTAATTTGCGTTGATATTTGCATGAAAATATTTAGTTTTCGCACCAAATGCTGTACCATTTGTAGTGAATTTGTTGCATGGTTTTAAAATACTCTTCTCTAATCATGGCTGTATGGAATGCATTTCTATATTGTCCAGGGTATCGGGCTTCTTTTTCCAATACAGGTTTACTCAACTTTTGTATTCTATTTTTGTGCAGTTGTAGAATTCACATAGTTCTGGCAACACTGCGATGGAAACAGTAAGCTAAGATGTTAGTAGCGCATAAAGTGCAATATTTCAGTACTACGTAGCGGTTTCCTCTAATACAGGAAAGTAAGTGCTGTTGTTGCACCACTAGTTTTGTTTAATCTTGTTCGCGGGTAGCGTAAAACCACGTTTGAAAGAATGGCACTGGTGTCATTTTCGTTAAATACCTGATTTTTCGAAAATTCCATCAGTTCAATTGTTTTTTTGTCTTCCCACAACTACAATATTGAAGTTAGATATCTTTTCCTTTACTGTTTTAAAAGCATCTTCAAATAAGGTCACGTACAAATTTTCGAAAATATGTGTAGTTACAGGGTACTTTTGCGTGAAATTATGGCAATTTTAATTTTTAAACAATTATTTTCTCGAGAACGGCTCAAAAGTTGTCTTCAAATTTTCTCTTTGTAAGGATCGTAACGGTAAAAAAGCTTGTCGCTAGGTCTCATATCTGGCGAGCTTTATTTTTTCGAAAATTACAAGAAGTAAACATTGTAAAACTTAAATTTGAAGATAGAAACTTTTGCCTTAATCAAAATCTGTTCTAAAATATCAGCTCTTTCAAAGAGGTGAATTACATTTATGTGATTAAACAAGTAGTTTTCACTCAATTTCTGCTTCAAATTAAAGCAAATTTCAATTTTTAAAAAATGTTCCAATAAACTGCACCAAATTTTTCTTTAGTTTTTTCACGAGTAGTACAAAAGCCGCTTAACTGAATGGCACAGATCTCATTTGCTTTGCACTCTCCGAATTTTCGAAAATTGCAAAAGTTATAATGGCAGAAGGCATGTTCTATTTTATCACCTTTTGTATCAGCTTAAATTGCTCCCTGGGCAACTTTCTTGCTACTGCACGGGAACGCAGGGTGATGGTTAGCGGAACGATGTACTGGTATGTGGACTAGGGCCAGTGATGGCAAGGTTGGAGTCCCCCCAACCAAAATGGCTAGGTTATCAGAGTATGGGAGTGTAGGTCGTGGCGCAGCTGCCCTTATTAAAAGGCTCGATGACAGCCTAGTGACATGACGAGTGAGCACAACGGAAATAATTATATGATTCTGGGAACGTGGAATGTGAGGAATCTGTTTGAACTGTGTGCATTGACAAAGTTAAAAGAAGAGCTAATTAGCTCTTCGGATCAATACATTTTAAGTGGTTCAGAATTCAATAAATTGGTCACTCGACCATCTCGAAAAAAACTCATATTTTGTACATAAGTTTCTATATGCTTTGGGCGTTCAAAATCATATTCATTTTTTTATTATACCTAGTGTACAAATGGCGGCCATTTCTGTTTCACGCCGTGCGCCATATTTCGCGTTTGTAGACATTTAGTCTTCTCTAAATTACTCAGGTCTGGGTTATTACAGCATTCTAGAATAAAAGGCAGTGCATTCGATATTCTTTGGTCTACAAATCGAAATGTTATTTACTTACCTTCTATGTTTTTATTTGAGAAATATTTGCAACCAAATATATATAATGCGAATGAACGAAATTCTATTTTCAGAGAATAATTTTTCAAAGAAAGAATATAATCACAGCCTTCATTTTTTCTGTGCTTTTACACATAACAGTACAGTTACATTTTGTAAAATATAGTAGTAGTAGTTGTAGTAGTAGTAATAGTATTTGTAAAAATAACAGTAATAATAATAATAGTAATAATAAGAACAATAGGTGTAATAGTAGTGGTGGTGCTGGTAGTGGTGGTGGTGGTGGTGGTGGCGGCGGCGGTGATAGTAGTGGTAGTGGTGGTGGTGATAGTCGTCGTTGTAGTAGTCGTCATCGTCGTAGTCGTATTAGTAGTAATCATCGTCGTAGATTAGTCGTAGTTGTTGTAGTCGTTGTTATCGTCGTTGTCATCATCTTTGTAGTAATAGTAGTCGCTGTCGTCGTCGAAGTAGTAATAATAGTACTCATAGTCCTAGCCATAGACGTAGTAGGTATCGTAGTCGTAGTAGTATTTGTCGTTTCGTAGTAGTAGAAGTCGTCGTCGTCGTAATATTAGTGGTAGTCGTCGTTGTAATAATCGTCGTTGTCGTCGTCGCTGTCGTAGTAGTAGTAGTAGTAGTAGTAGTAGTAGTAGTAGTAGTAGTAGCAGTAGTAGTAGCAGTAGCAGCAGCGGTAGTAGTAATCGTCGTAGAAGTAGCAGTAGCAGTAGTCGTCGTCGTAGTAGTAGTAATACTAGTCGTCGTAATATTAGTAATAGTAGACATCGTAGTAGTAATAGTAGTAGTCGTCGTCGTCGTAGTAGTAGTAGTCGTAGTAGTAGTTGTCGTACTAGTAGTCGTCGTCATAGTAAGAGTCGTCTTAGCAGCAGCAGGAGCAGGAGCAGTAGCAGAAGTGGTAGTATTAATCGTGGTCGTAGTGGTAGTATTCACCGTAGTCGTAGTAGCAGTATAAAATGATTCTGTTCCAGAAAACAGAGGAAACAATGTGGTAGGTGAGTGTCCTTTTCAAACTTACTGAATCCTTTATTGCGGCCTGTAGACTCGAGCTCTCCAACCAGAGAGCGTTCAGGTGCTCCTCAACCATACCCAGCATTAATTTTGTCGGTCCCTTAAGCATGCCTTGAAAGCCAGGCCTTTTTATTTCGACAAAGCTGGAGTCCACATTATCTTCACGATAGACGCCCATGGCGATTTTTTGCCTTACCTGAAAAAAAGCAGAAATGCAGATGCAAATTTTGTTACATTTTATTTTATTTCAGTATTTATTTTTTTGATGTCAGAAACGAAAAATCAATTATTTTATTGCTGAAGTATTATACTTGTTTAAATACAGTAAAATGTATTTTCAAAATATATGTAATTCCTCGAGTGGGAATGGTAAAATTTAAACAACACAACAGTTTGCGGGCTATTATCCCGCTTCTTCACGTTGAAATAATAGTTACTATCAACATCCATATACGCCATGTATATGGATCTTGGTTACTATAAACAGCTTTGAATGGAACGGTCAAAGGGTGGTTTTTGCATAATTTGCGCTTGAAATTTAACAAAATTTTGTATCTATAAAACCGCTCCAATTTTTTATTTTAATTTTCTTCACTAATGTAAAATGGGACGGAGAATAATATGACACTAGTCCTATTTTCGGATATCGCTCGATTTTTCGAAAATTCCAAAAAAGTATTTTCAAAACTATAAAATTGTAGATAGAGATTTTGCCTCAGACAAAGTATATTGTGCCAAATAAGCTCTTAAAAAATGTAATGTAAAATGTTCTGAAAAACGAGTATTTTTGTTTAACTTGCGCTTGAAATTTGCGAAAAAATGTTTCCTCAAAAAATTCTCCAAATTTTTTCTTTAAATTTTCTCCATATATGGGATAAGGGTCAGTAAACTAGTGGTGCAGACTAATGGTACAGACTTTTTCGCAGTGATTAGTTTTCTAATCTCTTTATTCTAAACTGGGTTTTCGGTTATGAATGATTATCCTCCTAGATACCTTCTATGGTCGCCCAAATGACAGTTTTGCACAATTTCTGGATTTTGCGGCTTCCCAATGCTAGAGCCGAAACCACCATACACTTATTACCAAGGCAAATAGCACAAAATATTAACATTATTTTTTAGCAAATATGTTTATTAGAACTATAGCTATTCAGACTATTTTCGCTGCATTTCTGCGCAGTGTTTCTTGTTTTCATCAATACCGAGGTATTTGTTTGGCTTTGGGAAACTATTTTTGTGGAAATATAGGAAGAACTTATTTGTTGGCAAGTTTGTTTTATCTTGTTAATGTTAAATTCCTCTGAAAATTTTCTACAGACCCAGAACAAAAAGATTCTTAAGTGTCCACTCACTTTTTACACTAATTATAATTGTTATATTCTAGGAAGCCGGATCGTTTATTGCTATAATGGTCACATTCCTTCAACCCGCGGAGATAACCGAAAGTTGTTAATGCTCTCCTAAAAGTGTAGAAAACTATTGCGAAGTCTTTACACTACATTTGTCTTCAAATAATTATTGCATACACATGAGTCATACATGTTTTTACTTTCTCGCTAACGCTTACGTAGGAGAGAAAAAGGTGTTGTAATGCTACGCGAAAAAGGTTTCCGCAGAAAACTCGTACTATAGGGCCCCAGACACGAAAAAGTGCGATAAACCGAACACGATAAATCTAGTTGCTAAATTTAGAAAAACATCGTTTAACACGTAGTGTTTTGTGGGTCCTTGATCCCGAAGAATCGAATGACGGGAGAGGACGAGTGAAGTGTGAGAGGAGGGTGGCGGCGTCGAAGGCTACGACGGATGCAGATCCTCTCTTCCGTGGGGCGAGAGACGGCGACACACACGGCCCATTTGTTGCCACACACCATATTGGTGCTTTGGTGCTGCCTGAGGCAGACGAGTAAATTGGTGCCACCTCTGTCAGGGAATGAAATGGGCCGTGTGTGTCGCCGTCTCTCGCCCCACGGAAGAGAGGATCTGCATCCGTCGTAGCCTTCGACGCCGCCACCATCCGTAATATATATATATATATATATATATATATATATATACACATATATATATATATATATATATTACTTTCTCGCTTTTAGTTCTAAAGTCGGCGCCTGAATAAATGTGTTAAGTGTCTTTCTACAACCACATTTACGAAGATGAAGATTTTTTCACTTAATGAAATCTGGTCCTTAAAAATAGATTTTGAAATAAGGTCATGTACAATTTTTCAAAAATTTGAGTCATTTTTGTGTAATTTTGTGTGAAAGTACGGGCGAGAAATTACTTGCTCTTTCAGCACCACTAGTTTCTTCTTTCTTAGCTATTGCCGATTACCTTAGACGCTACGGCATCAGTGTCCATGTTGGGTAGAGGAATTGCGATTGGGTGAGTGACATTTAGTTGTAGATAATAGCAAGCATTCTGGCCAATATTTGGTACTTGATCTCGAAAAATTTCCTCTATCTCGAAATTATTATGAGATTATGAAATTTTGTCGATAGTGTTCCACGCCTGTAACAGCGACTTCCAACACAACGCACGGTACTAAGGAAGCGGGGCGCAGGGGTTACGGATAACTATAGTGGCACGGGATGAAGTTGTGGGCTGTGTGGAAACGCAAGCCAAGGAGGCGGGGCGCTGGGAGCTGGAAGTGTCACGAGATGAAGTTATGGATTGCGCGGAAACGCATACGGAGGGTGCAGAGTGCAGGCAACAAGCGAGCTGCATTGCCGGGGGGTGAAGGTGGCGTGTATGGACGTGTCCGAGGTCCAAGTGACTGACGTTTTCACAATGTCCCCCTCGCAGCACTAGGGGGCGGATCTTCATGATCTAAAACATTGCCAAAAATGATCAATAAAATCCTCTTTAGGTGTCTTAAAAATTCTCTAAAAACAAAGAAAAATGATGTAAAAATTTGATGAAAACCACTTTAGATTAACAACTCAAGCTCTTGGATATATTACTGATGTAATTGAGGCTACTTCGTTATCTTCAAATGAACTCAGCTTGAAAACGTTTGGTTTGGACTGTTCTTTAAAAGAAAGTCTCTGCCTTAATGTATCGCGAAATCGGCTGAACTGACAATGTCGCCAATGGGCGTCATAGGAACCTTAAACTACATAGGACTCACAACGACTGATATTATGTACAATATATAAGTGAAGAAATCGAATAGGTTTCTCAGGAATTCTGTAGTGAACATTTGTTGCATCTCGTAAGTAATGTTTGAAGCGAGTACCATTAAAAGGATATTCAAATCGATGAGATCAGCAAAAAATACTTTAAAAATGACGTCGAAAGAAAAAATATAAAAAAGTGATAAAAGTGGGTCATTACGTTTCGTCATAATATAAAATGAATGTCTACACTAAACGCCATTGTTCTAAAGTGAAAAGAAAAAAATGACATTTCATTAACATTCGCCCCCTCTCTTGACCAACGCTGGCGCGCCAGTGCCCCAGCGGTTGGGCGAGGCCAGAGGTGAGACCTGGGCGAAGTGGATCGCTCGTGGACAGCCGCACGTGGACCCCGAGCACGGAACAACGGCGTCGGGCGTGAGGGCGTACGCGTCCACCACGCGCCAGCCGCCGGCCCTGCCGCGCCAGCGCGCGTGCTCGCGGAGCAACTGCGAGCGCAGGACCTGGTGGTGCGCCCACAGCAGGAACGGGAGCGCGTCCGCCACCTGGGCTCCTTCCTGCGCGCTGAGCGCGTCCTCCAGCAGCGAGATGACGCAAATGGCGGTGCTACGAAGCTGCAGGAGAGGCGGGCCCACGTTGTTCTGCAACGAAAGTCAAGAATTTAAGAAGTGAAGTATGTCAAGAAATTAAGTATGTCAAGAATTTAAGATTGTCAAGAATTTAAGAATGTCAAGAATTTAAGCATGTCAAGAATTTAAGGATGTCAAGAATTTAAGAATGTCAAGAATTTAAGAATGTCAAGAATTTAAGTATGTAAAGAATTTAAGAATGTCAAGAATTTAAGCATGTCAAGAATTTAAGATTGTCAAGAATTTAAGCATGTCATGAATTTAAGAATGTCAAGAATTTAAGTGTGTCAAGAATTTAAGAATGTCAAGAATTTAATATTGTCAAGATTTTAAGCATGTCAAGAATTTAAGAATGTCAAGAATTTAAGATTGTCAAAAATTTAAGCATGTCAAGAATTTAAGTGTGTCAAGGATTTAAGATTGTCAAGAATTTAAGATTGTCAAGAATTTAAGAATGTTAAGAATTTAAGTATGTCAAGAGTTTAAGAATGTCAAGAATTTAAGCATATCAAGAATTAAAGAATGTCAAGAATTTAAGAATGTCAAGAATTTGAGATTTCAAGAATTTAAGAATGTCAAGAATTTAAGCATGTCAAGATTTTCAGAATGTCAAGAATTTAAGTTTGTCAAGAATTTAAGCATGTCAAGAATTTGAGAATGTCAAGAATTTAAGTATGTCAAGAATTTAAGAATCTCAAGAGTTTAAGATTGTCAAGAATTTAAGAATGTCAAGAATTTAAGTATGTCAAGAACTTCAGAATCTCAAGAATTTAAGATTGTCAAGAATTTAAGATTGTCAAGAATTTAAGTATGTCAAGAGTTTAAGAATGTCAAGAATTTAAGAATGTCAAGAATTAAATAATGTCAAGAATTTAAGAATGTCAAGAATTTAAGTATGTCAAGAATTTAAGATTGTCCAGAATTTAAGCATGTCAAGAATTTAAGAATGTCAAGAATTTAAGAATGTCAAGAATTTAAGCATGTCAAGAATTTAAGATTGTCAAGAATTTAAGCATGTCATGAATTTAAGAATGTCAAGAATTTAATTGTGTCAAGAATTTAAGAATGTCAAGAATTTAAGAATGTCAAGAATTTAAGCATGTCAAGATTTTAAGAATGTCAAGAATTTAAGAATGTCAAGAATTTAAGTATGTCAAGAATTTAAGAATGTCAAGAATTTAAGCATGTCAAGAATTTAAGAATGTCAAGAATTCAAGCATGTCAAGAATTTAAGTATGTCAAGAATTTAAGATTGTCAAGAATTTAAGTGTGTCAAGAATTTAAGAATGTCAAGAATTTAAGCATGTCAAGAATTTAAGCATGTCAAGAATTTAAGATTGTCAAGAATTTAAGAATGTCAAGAATTTAAGTATGTCAAGAATTTAAAAATGTAAAGAATTTAACACCTGTAAAGGAACGTAGAATTTCTTCTTTCTTTATCTTTGTTCTTTCTTTGTTCTGCAATGAAAGTCAAGAATTTAAGAAGTGAAGGATGTCGAGAATTTAAGAATGTCATGAATGTGACACCAGTAAAGGGACGTAGAAGCATACGTGACCAATATATTTCTTCTGATAACTAAAAAAGCATTAGGATGGGAGCAAAATTACATCAGATTCAGTGGAGTAAAGAAATAATGAAGATACGTCCTTTGCGGTTATCGAGCGGGAACGTCATCCTGTACGTGAGGAAGGCATCTCTAGAAGATGAAATTTCAAGTATAGTTAGAAGTTCCTTGGGAAATGACGCAAATGGCGTTGCTGCGAAGCTGCAAGAGAGGCAGCCCGACGTTGTTCTGCAACTAATGTCAAGAATTTAAGACTAACTCCCGTAAAGGGATGTAGAAGTATGCATGATCAATATATTTTTTTTCTGAAAATTAAGAAAAACATTGAGATGGGAGCAAAATTATTTAAGATTCAGTGGAGTAGAGAAATATTGAAAATATGTTATCGAGCGGGAACGTCTTCTACGTGAGAAAGGCATCTCTAGAACACGAAATTTCAATCTACAGTATTATTAGAAGCGTCTTTGTTTTTATTCTTGGCCTGAGGGCCATCTGCAACCGAATACGATTCATTTACTATAATTTTTTTTTCGTAGCACGATTGATTCATGAATTAAGTACGTGGATACATGAAGTGAATTGAATAAATAATTGTTTATGAATTAAAGGTCTGAAGCCACATCAGGGTCGAAGAACTGTCGCGGTACTTTCCACTGTATTCCCTTGTGGCAAGGACTTTTTTGCCGATTATGAAATTTACGGCGGAGGATATGTGGTGGATTTTGGGAACGAAACGGATTGGACGGGAAAAAGGAGGGAGAGATGATTAATTGACTGATTGTTGATTGATTGATAGTGATTCCGGGAGCGCCAACGACTGAGGTCATTGGTTCCGCAAGTGTAGTGCATGTTTTTCATCGGGAGGTGGCGGTGATCTTCCCCTGTTGGAAGGCGAGATCCGGCGCCGACCTACCGTCGACTAGAGAGGATATCCCCAACCAGGTATCTCCCACCAGCGATACACCACCCCAGCTGTGGCAAGCTCTAAGCCCCCGATCGGTCTCTCGCCATTTAAGGTAGTTAGTGCACGTTAGTGTGAGGATAGGACAAGGACAAGGAAGGGGACGGAAAGATCGCGCGCGGTCCGTTTGTTAGGGTACCACTCCGGCGTACGCCTGGTTCTGCTCGGAGAAACCACTGACATCTACTGATCAGAAATGCCGGCAGCTAGAATTTCCCTCCAGAGAGCGATTGAATTCGACTTAGCTGACAAGCTAATGTCCAAAATGCGGTCCGCCGGATCTTTTTGTGCGGCCGTCGACTGCTTTGATAAATTTTATTATACCAACCGAATACAATACAATTGCACAATTTATGTTATTTTTATTTAATGATATATTAATTTTCTCGTTATATGTACATTAAGTATGTTGAATAAGTCGTATCTAATATATATATTTGTTTCAGTATAATCCCAGTGGTTAGGGTAAAAACCATCTTAAATGACGGTGCAGCCCGCGGCCTAACTAAAATCGGATATGTGGCCCATAAGCCCGTTTATGTTGGACAGCCATGTTCTATACAAACAAGGGTGCAATTTATTTTGGAAAATCTCTAAGTGGCGTAGGGCCAGTGGAAATTCCCGTCGATTCTCATGTAAAATTTGTTCCGACAAAACGAGTTCGACTGCTTCACAAGGGCTAGTCCAACCCCTGTGAAGTGTCCTAAACCTTACCCCCTTCCTTATTCCGTCCCAATTCTGGCCGCTGGGTAGTGACGCAGGGGCGCGCGGTGTGAAGCGCGTACGCGGAGATGCTACCTAGCGGCCCTCTTGACAACTGACGAGACGCGACAGTATAATATAGCGCCATGAGGAGTAAAAAGGGCGCTGATAAAGTAATGGAGGATTACGCCGCGCTCAACGCCTAACCAAGGGCTTTCGAGACGCGTTGCGCAAAGAAGCAACAAATGTTAAAAAAAGATGCGTACTAGGTGGTAGCCGGGCGGAAACGCCAAGTCTTGCATGAGGAAGGCGTGGACGAAATAAAAAAAAGATGCGTACCAGGTGGTAGCCGGGCGGAAACGCCAAGTCTTGCATGAGGAAGGCGTGGACGAAATAAAAAGGAGATGCGTACCAGGTGGTAGCCGGCGGAAACGCCAAGTCTTGCATGAGGAAGGCGTGGACGGCGCGGGCGTCGGCGGCGGCGATGACGTAGGCCCTGGGCAGGCGCTGCAGCCAGCGCGGGGGCGGGGCGGGCGCGCGGGGCCCGGCGGCGCGCCACACCAGCAACGCTACCGCCCCTCGCGCGTGCAGCGGTCGCAGCCAGCGCTCGCCCAGCTCCGCGCCGTACAGCACGCGCAGCGTTCGCGAGAGCGGGTGCTCTGTGGCGCGCTGGCCCTGCCTCGGGCCCAGGTCCACGAGCAACAGCGGGCTGGCGCCGGCGTCGGACCCCGGCGCGCCCCACACCTCGCGCCAGACTGCGCGCCAACTCCGGCCCTCCGCCCAGCCCCAGCCACTGCGGCGGGGGGCGGCGGCAGCGCCGGCCAAGGCGACAGCGCGCGCAGCCCGGCCAACAGGCCCTGTGGGCAGTGGTGGACCTGGAAGGGCCATGGGCCTTGGGTTTTCGTTTCTTACCTTCCTTTATACGGCACAATTCATTAAAATATTTATATTCATATTATGTAATTATTTAAACAAAATTAGTGTATATTATAATATACAGTTGGTAACAGTCTTGTTTGTACAGTCCATAATTTGCTCGAAAACCGTTAATTTATATAGCACAATTCATTTAAATATTTATATTTTGACCGTATTGGTCAAAACGTAAATATTAGGCACACCACAACGTTCAAAAGTGGCGCGCAGGTTGATGAATCATTGCGGAACGAATCGGGCCGAGCCGTGAACGAGCGCCCGGAAGGTGGGGGATTGGTCGGTCGGACCGCGCGGAAGCGTTAGTTGGGAGCGAGCAGCGAGCAGTGAGGAGAGAGGCGTGATGGCGATAAGAGAGCGAGGTGGTAATGTACGGATAAATCGAGAATAATCGGGACGGCTGGTGTTAAAGGAAGGAGAATTGTGATAGACTTAATGATGATTGCGAGTAAGGATTGTGGTAAACGTGTTTGGAAGGAATAATCACGAAATTTGACAAGAGAAGAGAACATTGCACGGACACGTGGGCGATGCTGTTCAGTGGTAGTCGGTGTAGCTGTGCAGGATGCGGGATTACATGGTGGAGCCGTGTGAGCTGAGACAGTAAATTCGTCGTGTGGAGAAGGAAATTGTGGTGAGACGACGCCGGTGTACGAGAACGGGCCGCCGGCGCCACGTGGGCAGGCAAGAACATCGTTGGCGCCAAGGTCACCTCTCGGCAACGAGTCGGGCACGCGGTCGCGCCGCGTGGAAGACGACGGTAGTGGAAGGCAGATAAGTAACAATAATTATGAACAAGAATAGATGGGTAATCGAATATAAAATGCCGGTTCAGAGTGTTCACTGAGTAGTAAGGAGAGCAACAGTGTCTGTAGTGGCTCACGAATGGCATATAGTTTTCAGAGAAATGAAGGTTATATAAATGGAAATAATAAATGTAAAGATGATAGAAATAGTCGGAGATGTGTAGTGTAAACCATTTAATCTGTATTCAATAAGGATTTGCGACCAGGTCAATGATGTAAATTAAGTTATTAATGTGAAGATGTTTTTTTTTGTTCTTAATAAATGCTGTTTCTGTGATGATAGATTCTTTGAACTCAGATAATGATGATTAAAGTATCTCCCTCAAAGAACCCCTGTGCCCAAATAAACAATCACAAAATTTATGATATGTGCACCCATGAAACCGACAGGGTAAGTACGGTCACAATATTAAAATTATGCACTTACATAACAATAATACTCTATACTATCATACACAGTAACAGTCTTGTTTGTACAGTTGCCGACACATAAAATGGGTAACGGCCAAATTCAGAAGTGCCCGTCTTTCCGCGCGTTCTGGCACACTGTACGGACGGTAACGCCATCTGGTTCTTTCATAGTTAACTATTACAAAAGAACATTCAGAACCAACTGCCAACGACTGAGAAGCTGATAGGCTAGATTTCCCGCAATCATCTAGTTTGAACGTTCTCTATGATACGCGTGTTTATCCGAATGATTGAGAGTATTGGCGTAGAAGGCACAGGGGGGCGGGGATAGTCTCCATCGCGTTGTGATGCAAGCCATTCGATCGTCTACAAGAAATATATCAATAAAGATAATATAATACAATACGACATAAAAAGTTCAGCACATGCAATAGAATTAGTGGATTTGAAAAGGAAATTTGGAAATTTTTAATTCTGATTTACTTGCAAAAAAGTCAATTGAATATCCCCTCTTTCAACGCAAAACAACTTAAGGAGGTGAACGAATATTACGGATCCGAGACGAAGAAATGAAGTGTGCGAAGGCGGCTCCAGGATCGGAAAAATAATTGGGAGTGGGAAGTTTTGGCGAAGTAAATAGGGTTCAAATATCAGTGTTTACGAAATTTAAAGTTTTTGCAACAATTAAACGGTATTCAGTAATAATTTTGCATCGCTTGTCAAATCGCATCGTTTGCTATATTCACCGCAAAGACAATTTGAAGACCCTTCCTCCGTATAGCGCACGTTTCGGAATTGTTTATAAAATTGTTAATTGTCGAAAAATTGTTAATTCGCAGTTTTCCGTTCTGGAATATAAGGGACCCTTTTCCTCTTGAGAACTGCAAAAATTGGAAATTGTTTATAATTTACAAATTTTGCGAAATTATTTTATTGTCTTTTCTAAACTGCCTTTGAATGAGATGCAAAATTCCGCAATCCAATAGGCGCTACCGCCTTTCGTTTTCGAGAAATGTAATTGTTTCTAAGAAATTAGCATGTCATGACAATTCCCATTTCTTTAGAAGTCAATGGCTGGTCTCTCACAAATCTACCCTTCAAGCCGTTTTCCAAATGCAACGTGCATTGAGCGACACTCTTTTCTCTTGCGACCCTGACTCCAGAATGGTATTTGAAACTTCCTTCAGAACGCAAGTCGATTGCTTTGCGAGTCAAAATCATGGAAACATGAGTTGTTACAAATGTTCCCTAAATACGTAAATGCCAACAAGGTCATCTTTCGGCAGGCCTGTCCAAGATTTCTGCTCCGCTCATGCTCCGGAGCACCAAGTTCGCTTCGATAGATGACGAAGCGCGCTTCGGTCCAGTTGTTTACGCCACCGCCCAACGGGAGTCCCCTGCTGCCAATTACTCAGCCCTACCGTAAAACGTTTCTCGCGGAGCGGCCACACTAGCTCGTTTCGAATAGATCAAACAAGACAATGTTTTACATCGGGCCTAGTTCATGTAAAATCAAATGGGATTTTAATTTAATTTTATTCCAATGAGTAAGTTTCCTTTTATTTTCTAGTTTGAAACATAATTAAGGAGCAAAATGAAATATCCTGGATAAGTATGTTCAGTTAAAACAAAGAAAAGCAATTTCATTGTAACAATTTTAATTGTGGATTTTTTGTTTACAATTCGTTCTCTGTGGGTCACAAAATTCCTTGTCGCCATCAAACGCAAGGAATTGGGAAGTCTCTCGTCGCTCAAACACCCTCGAAACTACGATTTTGTTAACTGCTTATGAAAAGAAGCTCTCATATACATACGTGGACCCAAACAGAAATTACTTTGGCTGCTTTCATATATAGTTTTGAGAACTCATGTTGTGGAAAATATTCATAATACTCCAAAGAGTTCGCCGTTCGAAATCTTTCTGTCTTTTAGATGGATGGTCAGAATATAAGTCCTGTAGAACCACTATGAAACAAAATGTCAATACTCTTCAATGTCGCCATTGAGATAAAGCGCAACAGCTAGCCAGCAGCAGATTGTCCGTTCTCTTATCGCACGGACTGAAGGAATGCCCCAATCCCCCGGTGACTAACTTGCGCCGGCGCGATGCGTGGGGCACGGGCGGAGCAAAATTGCACCGGAGCACGGTTTTGGACAGGCCTGTCTTATGGGAACGCGCAAATTCTCAGAGCATATGAAAGAATCAGTCATTTCAACAGCGAAGCTACTACCTTAACATCCACAATTTCTTTAATTTATTGTTATTTAGATGCAGCCCGTGTCTCAGAAAAGCAAATATTAATACTATAATATCTATATTTAGGATGAATAAGATGATATGATTTTCTTTTTAAATTTTTTTTGCGTTCGTAACACGTCTACAAGCCCTTCTGGGGCATTGAGCGCTTGGTATGATCCTCCTTAAAATCCTGTTTTTAATGTAGTCATTCATCGTCAGTCATTTTCATGCATCATTTCTGCCACGGCATTTCACATCTCTTTTAATCGTTTGTAGAGAATCATGTGAATTTGGTATTATTATATTATTGAATTGAGTTTTATTGAATTTGAAATGACTGCTTGGATATTTTGGAGTTTAATGAACAAAATATAGCGACCTGAATTTAACGCTTTGAAAAGTAAACGAAAAATGAGTATGTATATCATCAATATTTGTGAAAAATCTTACGAATATTGAAATTAAATGAAGTTCTACACATGCATTGAAAATAATTCACAAATAAAATGTAGTAGTGACTACTTCTCCTTCCACTCAAACAATACCATTTTTAAACTCAGAGAATTCCCCAACTTAAAGAAGCACACTCATTCACAGAAAAATATCATTTATTGCCCACCTCTTCACATATTCAATAATCCGATACACCCCACTTCCATATAGTCTCATTTCTGCCCAAATAGACATGTGCCAAGATATTGAAAATTCCTTCCGAAGATATCAAAACATTCTAAAACAGAAATTATAACAAATAGAATCGCTGCTAAGTCATAAAAATTATACTATGGAACGCGAATGGATTAATACGATACCACAGAGAAGTAATAACAACTCGTATATTGAATATTTTTTGTAGATTCAAAACTTAAACATAGTTCGTGACAAACAGGACTTTATACAGAGACGTTGGCATAATTCAACTGGATGACCTTATCACCACAAGAAGCCAAATATATTAGAAGAGATTGTGCCAGCACACGAATCACCTTCCAATTAATCTACTAGTAAGTCAACGCATACGCAGGCGCACACGAAAAAAATACCTATGAAACCTACAAAATATGTAATAGTTGTTTCTGATTTTGATCTGATAATATTTCTGATTTTTTGTTGTACTGCATACCATTTGATTAATGTTCAAAAATGAACTGATTATAAATTTGCAGACGAGAATAATTTTAAAATACGAAAATGAATTTGAGATTTCCTCTATGAGACGTCTTTCATCGTTCCTATTCAGAATATTACAATCAATTTCAATGGAAGTGCACGTTTTGGGGTCATCTGACACGAAAACAGTAGTTTTTCTCGAAACATCCGTCCATCGGTCCACTTGTCGTTCTGTGAACACACTAGTGCCTAAACTATTCGTAGAATGTTTGCTAAAAACATTGCATTATTGATCTGGCCCGACTCGAGATCCTGCAATTTGAAAATAATTCTTTAAATATTGTAGTGACTTAGTTGACGCGATTTTTTCTTCAAGTGAAATTAGTTCTTGACAATCAGTTCTTTATAAAATATCATGTAAACTTTTCAGAATATATTACTTGTTTTTGCACAATCTTGATTGAAATATGAGCAACATTAAACAATATTAAATTTAAGATTTTCTCAAAACTGCATCAATATTGTGTTCTTTAATCGTGTTGCATGGATAGTGCTATATTCACTGAGTAAAGTGAAATGAACTTCATTTTAATTTAATATTCTTAACTTAGGCGTTCTTTACGCTATTCGAGGCCAAAGTTTAATCAAAATTTTTTGAGTCATTTTGAGAAAATTTTAAAATATTTACAAAGAACTTCCAAAATCAAAATGTTTCTGGCAAACTCAGAGGGCCTTGAAATCATTTAAATCGATCGAGGAATATCAATTTTGAAGAAAATCGGCAGTACAGTTTAGGCGCTAGCATTAACCAAGATGGACGAACGGACGGACACACACACAGACAGACGTTTTGCCGTCGAAATTAATTTTTATTGTTACATGTGTTAATATTTTAATGTTTTAATACAGGACTCAAAAAAGGAATCATTTCATCAAATATTGAAAAATGTAAAAAAATAATGTTACGTAACAATTAATATTAGCATGTCATGACAATGGGATGCAATTAGCATGTCATGGCATGTCATGTTACCCCCATGTAACGCAGCGTAACACAGGCTCAGACCCTCTCCCCCTTTTTACCGTTTCTTAATTTATGGACGTTCCCTTACACAACGTGTTAGAGGAAATAATTTGCTATATTCTCGTAAACAAACACGATTTACTTAGTTTTTCGTTAATAGGACCTGGCAATAAGCGTTTTTCTATCGAAAATTCACCGGCATACGATTACAAAACTTTCTCTTGTCACGAAGTAAGTATGAAAAAGTAAAAATATGTTACTGGCACCAATAGATAGTTGCTGTGAAGAGGGTGAAAAAAAACAACGAAAAGCTAACTCAGACTAAACGTAAGAGACTAACAAATACGAGGAAATCGTGCTATTTTGGAGTAGGGCTAGATAAGTTAGCGTTTTTATCTCAGATATGGGATTTTATATAACAAGTAAAGCTGGAAAAATAGCGAGTTGCTGTAATTTCAAACTGCAATACTGCGAGTATTAAACTTTTTATTTCTAAAAAGCAAAATTTTAGCGTCTCTGAAATAGACAGGTCTTGCACTAATGAGATAATTAGCTCTTATGTGGCTTTGCTATTCTGAGAATGAATGAGTAGAAGAATGAATAGGAAATACGAATATTTCAGTTTGCTTTGGCGTGAGTGAAAATATTGATTTTTCTTTGGCAACGCTGTGAAGCCCCTTATCTGATTTCACCCGGAGTTGAAAGTGCTTCCCCAGGAAAATTGGCAAGTCGGTGGTAGCTTGAGGCATATGAGAGAAAATCGATAATCCCTCTAAAGAAAGATGATTTTATTCAACTGTTTTCTGAACTATAATATCGAATCAAGCAGAGAGATATCACTAATATTGTCGCCTGGTGTATTAGTGGAAGCAGTCATTATTGCGTTAATTTTTGGTAAAAATATTTCTGGATATCAAAAAAAATTTCTATTCATTTTTTTTACTCAAAATCTGTATTATCTTTATTGTCTTAAAAAATAGAAGACACAAAATATATTCCTGCATACATCTGAAATCGTTATATTTGTGTAATATTGTAATTAACTCCAATAGCATAATCAATGTCCAAAAACATTTCCACCTTCAAAACTTTTTCGACAAATTTAATTTTGAAATTTATTTTATTTTACTTTAAAGCTATGAAATTTCAACACAGAACTAAAAGACGTTCCATAAATATTCATCAGAACTACCTTCTGGAAAACTTGTTAATTTCAAAGTAGAGATTGCAAATTCGAAGTATTGACACACTAAGAATAATTGTAATTGCTGATCACCAGCAATTCCATCATCTTTATTCACATTCTCTATGAAAAGTGTTTGTGAGTCAGTGCATGCATTTATTTGTTTTTTTTAAGTAAAGGTGACAAACAATATACATAGTAGGAATAAAACTCATATCAAGGCAAGCAGGAAAGTCAAGACGGGTTTTAGTAAATTACTCACAGATCCAAAAAAACGTCCTATTTCTTGTCGATATATCGCTAAAATTCTGCAAGATTTCTTACGACTTACGATTACAAGATTACTAAACGACTCTCTTTCCGAAGTACGTAACTTCGAGGTATCCGAAGTATTAAGACCGCAATTTCCATTGTCCTTTTTGTGTTCTAAGACATTCAAACAGTTTTGTTTGTGCCAAAAAAGAGAAAAACAGTACAATATTTTAAAATTCGTTATATTCCCGACTTAAAATCGTGTTATTTATTTTACTACAATAAAATCGTGTTACTATCTCAATGTCGCACGTCTATTACAATTTTTTTTTTAGAATTCGTTGTTCGCTATCACGAATTTTGCCCGGTTTCATGCATAACATTGTCGAGACAAAAGTATAATTTTGTAAATTAGTGGATTTTTACTTTCCCGTATACATACGTATATACGAAGCGTGAATGAGTTCCATTTTCTCTCCCCACTTAACATTGTCCTGACATTGCTATTGTAATACATATCTTTGATTGTTTCTTTTTTGTTTTTTTTTCACGTATTGTTCTTTATTATATGGTTTCTTGGATGCAGTCGTGTGTTCTTTAGCGTTGATGCTTTTTGTCCATGAACTTTTTCTTAGTTTTTTGAGTTTTTGTTCCTGGTGTTGTCCCAATACTCCAATTTTTACATTTATTGTCTATTTTTTATAGCCGATCTTCATTATTTTCCCCTCTTCTCTTTCTTGTATTGCTACTTGCCTACTGCAGCATAGATCACTCTTTTCTGTTTTGTGAGAACATTTTCTATATAAATGTCTTTACCTTTATTACTATTTATTCTTGTTCTTCGTGATTGACA
>JAHLJT010008446.1:24231661-24292155 GCA_031308135.1 Acheta domesticus
AAAAAATAACAAAGTTCTTAAATTTATTTATCTAAATCCCGCATAATCCTATTTCATGTGTAAATAGCAAAAGCGTTCCAGGTGACTGTATGCACCTCTCGTGGCCAGGACACTTTTACTGCTGCACGTTGGGCCCACGAACAAAGCAGACTGTCTATGCGTTCAGACCCCCCCCTCCCCCCGACCGGCCACGCCGCCTGGCGCGCAGAGCCAGTGAGAGAGCGATATTTTCAGGGAAGTGATCGGTTGATGGTGGGAGTCACCCCTCCTCGCGCATGCGCACTCAAGGGGAGCTTTCAAGTTGCTGGCCTGTAGGCATGTGCGACCTTGCTTGAGGAAGGCCACAGAATAGCAGCTGAAACGTTGACAACTGAGCCAAGACAACTGCGGCGTCTCCCGGACAGATTAATAGTAACGCATTGGCTGCGGAAGCCTGTGATCTCACGTCTGTAGATATTGCAGAGTAGAGAAAAAGTTATCTTTTCCTTTACCTAATTATTTGTTCTTGAATACGTATAAATATGGAGACAATCGTACAATCTGTACACGTGCGAAAACTGCCCTTTGTAAATAATAATTGTACGAAAATTGAAAATTGATTTAATGTAGCACCCAACTGCAAACTCCCATTCCCCGAAAAGTAGTTTACGGAATTATAGACCCAGAACTCTTCTAGAGAATTCATTCCAATATTGCTGAGCATTGAGATAAAAATTCGCAGAAAATAAAAGTCCTTGATTTTTCTTCTAAAATCTGTTTGATGTAGGATGGGGTGTAATTATTTAACCACCAGTATCACGCTTACAAGATCTTGTCGATTGTTTCTTATAAATTACCAAAACTATCGTCTTTCCGTAGCGTACGATTACTTACGCAAACGATTAGAAAGCTTCAAAAAATGATACTTTGTAAGTATATTCCAAAACCAAACTTTATTGGGTGCTACAACAATGTATACAAATGTATAATACACAGTAAAATACATGCACAGAACCATTGCAGTCATTTTCAAAGTATATTGAAAGTCCAGGTGTTTTAAAGGCGGGAAAATGGTTTTTATTTTAACTGCAGCCCCGCAATCGAAAAATCTGAAAAAATGCACAATTTGTCTTAAGAGGAATCTTTGACATTTTTCGAGAATGTTCCAGGCTTCTAAGACACAGTAAAAAATATTTGTTAATATTTTTTTTCGAAAATATTTTGTTTGAATTTGGGCTTGAGAAAATATTAAAAAATGTTTTTCTGATAGTTCAAATTATGTTCTTATTTATCATTTTTCAGTCTGATAAGTGTTAAGTTGTCGAAAAAAATTGAAGTTAAAAACACGTTTTGGGCTGTATAGGGGTGTGGTAGGTGGGACGGGGGCTAAGAAACCTTTCAAAAATATTATTTTTATGTTAGAATTATAGTGTAACCTCTCATATGTAATTTGGTTGAGGGGAACATTTTACCATCTTATCGGGGGGACCCTTTACTAATTGTCGAAAGTATTAATATAACCTCCAAAAGGTTGTGTGTGTGTGTGTGTATTCCAGCAAAACTCAATGACGAAACAATGCCATTTCGACAAAACTTGGTATACATTATTACTGGCGAAGTGCAAGGGGGGAAATTATTCTGTAGGGGTAAGACACCCCACTGTAGGGGTGATCATCATAAAATGCATAAAAGTACCATCTAATTAAAGCTATCAACGTTCAAATAAGTAACAAAAACACGAAATTAAAATAGTTTTTAATATTGTTTTAATTCATACATAATATTAAATATATTTCTCCCGCCAACTAAATCACGTTTAGTTGCGCTCTCCCTTATCACAAAAAAATATATATTTCATTACTGCATACATTTCAAAATTTGAAAGCGTTTTTCATAATATTGCTACGAAAGTTATAATTTCCTGAAATATCGTAAATGATTAAGTCTTAGAATGTACGTTTAATCGCGAGCGTTAACGTATGCGACTGCAAGGTGGATTAATTTAAAATTATATAACATTTTCAATAATTGACAATTTTCAGGTTATTGTAGTCTACCAGAAATCATGTAAAAATCTTGACTTTATCCACGGTAGTAATAATAAAAAGCAATTTGGAAATGAGTGGCATGAATCCCCTTACTCTTGCACTTGAAAATTATGCTGACTCAGTGTGACAATTCAAGCATTTCTCAATGTTTTGCATTTAAAATTAGATTTGAAATGCTAAGTCATACTTCGTAATATTTGTAATAACTCAAGCTTCATTTTCGGTTCCAGCATCCTGTAGGAGTTGCAAGAGCTGTACCTGGGGCTAGCAATGCCACCTGATGCATGGGTGTATGGCATCAGCTGGAGTGATCGTCTCTTGTAGCAGACTGCAACAAAGCGTCGTCGCTGAATGCCTCGTCGGTGACGAAGCATTCACCGGTGGTTCACCGGTGGTTCACCGGTGGTACACCGGTGGTGCGGGCCAACTCCACACTTGCAGACTACTTCAGTGCGCACTGGAGCCTCCAAAAGGTCTGTCTCGAAAACTATTTTAGATGGGAAGCGGACCAGACGACTAGGAATTGGTGACGACGTGCTTGCAAATTGGAATGAGTGCTGATCCCGATTCGTACGCATGTGAGAAGCGTTGCCAACATGTTAGAATATAATTTAATCCATTTTATTGGATTGAATCCAATATCCAATCTGGAAAATTATCCTGGAAACGTATAGATTTTATTAGAAAGAAAACTTGTATTGATCTCCTTGTTCTGGAAATTTTTTCCAGATTGCATCTTCACGATCTGTAGTGTAATGATCATAATTGTAAATTGAATTACTCACAATAATGAACAGTGCATTGAAACTTAACCAGAACGCAGGTTTTTCATTTTTAAGAGTATCGGAGACGAAGAAGCTTAGTAGTTATGTTTTGCAAAGCAGACTTGCATCAATTCATAAGAAATACTTTGTCAGTGAGAGAAGTTTGCACAATTCTTGTGAAATAGTAAATTACTGAGCATTGTGTGGGTTCGTTGGTATACGACACTTAAATTCCTTAGATATAGATTCCTTAGATATTTGATAAAATATAATGAAAGCTCTAGCCAGTTGCATGAATAGAAAGTTCACGGCTAGCGGATTAGGCACACCTTGTTCACGCAAACTAGTTACTAATAGAAAATAATAGTATTATATTTCAGAAATAATTCTTTTTTCTGAACATTACATGAAATTCACGCAGTAGGTAGAATAAAGAAATATGAAAAACAAACTTGCATGTACTGTATTGAAGAGCTTTATTATATTTCATCTGTTATTTCGAAAAACCCAAGTCTGCAGCTTGTATACAGTAACGCCCATAATGTTATTGAGACTACGATTTTAGATTTGTAAAAATGAAGATGCCGCTAGGCTTTTTTAATAAATCTGTGTGATTGCCTTTTGTACTTCGGTATTTTACTTTATTTGGGTATGTTGCGTTTTCTACAAGCCAATATGAGAGAGGTATGGCATGTTCGAAATAACATTTATGAGCGTAAATGGAAAAAAATAAAAATTTGTGATATCCAGTAGTTTAGAGGTCACTTGGTTTTATAAAATTCTATTTATTTTTCAATGCAAATGAATGTTTTCTGCTTTCTGATTGAAAATTGTATAGATTCTTTTTTAGATATTGAACTATACATAGTTCTGCATGCTTAAAGGTTGTGCGTGCATTTCACTGAAATGAAATGGGCGAAGTTTTCAAAAATGATTACAGGCTGGAGGAAAACAAAGTATTAACTTTTCACTTTTTCTGGATTTTTAACATTTTTCATCCGTGACATTCTTTTTATCTAAAGAAAAAAACAAATTGTAAGAAATAGGGATAATTTAGTGCAGTTTACTCTTCTAAATTTTAACTTGGAAAACTTGAAACCAAAAGGGAAGTATTAGACTCAAAATTTGAATTGCTGAAATTGCATTCATCAGTGATTTGAAACTAGGAAATTATTCTGAGAATTCTCACTTTCTCAAAATTATTTGCATGGTTATAGTTAGTAGTTTCGTTGAGAAATTTGAAAAGTGTAAGATTTTGGCACGTTCAGCATTTCACATTTTAGTCTTCAATTGTACTTCCTACAAATTAATTTAAATAAAATCACTTCGATGTATGTAGTGGTCTGTGAAAGACTATTCTCTCCCACTTAATTCAACCTGTAAGGTTCAGTGTGAGTAGTTCAAACGTAGTCGAGTGATGTACACTTCAAGAAGCAGGGTAAAGGTGCAAAAAATGTTATCCTATTTTGTCCATTGCTCTGCTATAGCCATAGCGAAACCCTTGTGGGTGCAGGAACTTAACTGGAGAAGGGATATTTTTGGAATTTCAATGTGTCTACAACAATTTGGATTTAGCATTGTATGGTCGGGAAAATTACTGTGCGTTTTTGAACTAGCGAAAAGCGCTTTAAGAGTTCGGTGATGTTACTCACAGGGAGGAATTTTCGTTTCTCAGAAATATTTGACTTAAAACTGTATGCTTTGTACAGTGAACTCTCATTAATGCAAATTCCAAGGGACCGAAAAAATTGGAGTTCGTGTTGTAAAAGTTCATGTAACGCGAATATCATAAATGTCCGCAACATTAGAATCCCTTTCCGGGACCAATGTTTCATACTTGTTATGGCGAAATTATTGTTATAGTAATTATACAGTATTATACAGTAACGAGGGTTAACTGTAATTTTGAACCGCAAAAATTCGAAGGAAAGACTGAAGGAAGCATTCGTACTAGGAGAGTTTTTCTTGTATTGGTAATTAACTTTGATGCTGTTGCTCTTATTGAAACTGTTAAATATTGTCTAAATTTTATACGAATTCTAATCTGACAAATCTTTTTATTGAGCTTGGAATACTAAAATTGCCTTGCCTTTCCTCGTTTAAGTGATTTCACAGGTTCTACTTCATTATTTTTAAAGACAGAAAAATAAAATTTTCGATACCAATTATTATTTAAATCAAAACAAAATATATGTAGATGCAATTTGTAATTTACATTACACTTTTTATAATAACTTTCGTAATCTCAATCTTCATGCTGTAATGAAAATTATAGAAACAACTAAAAATGTACAATTACATCTCGAAAAAAATTAACAGGATTAAGGTCGACATACCTAAGTTCATTCATTGAATGGAACGCATCTCGATTAAACTTTTTAGAAACTCCCAGTTGAATGTTATCAGAATCAATGTGTTATCAGAATGACCACATAGCGGTATGTTGATGGATTAAATTTATATATTATTCTGCTCATGCCCAGCAAGTCGTTATGGCAAGATATGTATCTACTAAGGATAGGTTACAACGTAGAACACCGGCCAAGTGAAGTCGAAAACTGAACGAAGGGACTGATACGGGTTGAGAGGAAATGCTAAAGAAAAGGGAGGAAGGAAATTATAAAATCGACTGATAGAAAAATGTTCAACACTATTACTGAAATAAACTCCTTAACATTCAGGAATATTTCCCAAGCCAGCTTACGGATTACTGAATTTGTTAAATTGATCACCTGGATATTTAAACAGGAACATGTTTTTACATAAAGTATTTCTAGAGTTGATCGTGGGACAAGAAATATTCACGGGCTAAAATCCGTACCTCCTAAAAATTCACTTGATGTAATTGTCGTATTAGGGAGTTCTGTTTTTGTTGTGTATTGGTTTTAGCAAAACAGCGTACACGCTATCATGCACCTTTATTTGATCACAAGGAAGTATATTTATCCATAGCCAGGTCTTCGTACAATGCGCATTCACTCTACAGAGGACTACCGCTCCACTCAAGGCACCCGTAGCTCCGCCTATGGTCCGATTGAAATAAGTTGGTGATTGCGTTGCAAATGGAAGGGAGCGACGCTGATAGATTGTACCACTGAGCACATGTTCCCAGGAAACGAAAATGCACTTAAAATAAATATTTAGTAAAGTAACCGAATCATACTCGTATTGTATGAAGCTACGACTTAAGAGAGCGCAACTGTTAATCAACCAACTTATTTTAATCGGAACCATAGGACTGCCGTTGGAATAGGACTGCCGTTGGAATAGGACTTGGGGCCGTTGGAATAGGACTGCCGTTGGAATAGGTCACTGGGCAGTTGAATAGGACTGCCGTTGTGAATAGGACTGCCGTTGGAATAGGACTGCCTGTTGGAATGAGGACTGCCCGTTGGAATAGGACTGCCGTTGGAATAGGACTGCCGGTTGGTAATAGGACTGCCGTTGGAATAGGACTGGCCGTTGGAATAGGACTGCCGTTGGAATAGGACTGGCCGTTGGAATAGGACTGCCGTTGGAATAGGACGGCCGTTGGAATAGGAACTGCCGTTGGAATATGAACTGCCGTTGGAAATGAGGACTGCCGTTGGAATAGGACTGCCGTTGGAATAGGACTGCCGTTGGAATAGGACTGCCGTTGGAATAGGACTGCCGTATGGAATAGGACTGCCGTTGGAATAGGACGGCCCGTTGGAATAGGACTGCCGTTGGAATAGGACTGCCGTTGGAATAGGACTGGCCGTTGGAATAGGACTGCCGTTGGAATAGGACTGCCGTTGGAAATGGACTGCGTTGGAATGAAGGACGGCCGTTGGGAATAGGACTGCGTTGGAATGGACTGCCGTTGGAATAGGACTGTGCGTTGGAATAGGACTGCCGTTGGAATAGGACTGCCGTTGGAATAGGACTGCCGTTGGAATAGGACTGCCGTTGGAATAGGACTGCCGTTGGAATAGGACTGCCGTTGGAATAGGACTGCCGTTGGAATAGGACTGCCGTTGGAATAGGACTGCCGTTGGAATAGGACTGCCGTGGAATAGGACTGCCGTTGGAATAGGACTGCCGTTGGAATAGGACTGCCGTTGGAATAGGACTGCCGTTGGAATAGGACTGCCGTTGGAATAGGACTGCCGTTGGAATAGGACTGCCGTTGGAATAGGACTGCCGTGGAATAGGACTGCCGTTGGAATAGGACTGCCGTTGGAATAGGACTGCCGTTGGAATAGGACTGCCGTTGGAATAGGACTGCCGTTGGAATAGGACTGCCGTTGGAATAGGACTGCCGTTGGAATAGGACTGCCGTTGGAATAGGACTGCCGTTGGAATAGGACTGCCGTTGGAATAGGACTGCCGTTGGAATAGGACTGCCGTTGGAATAGGACTGCCGTTGGAATAGGACTGCCGTTGGAATAGGACTGCCGTGGAATAGGACTGCCGTTGGAATAGGACTGCCGTTGGAATAGGACTGCCGTTGGAATAGGACTGCCGTTGGAATAGGGACTGCCGTTGGAATAGGACTGCCGTTGGAATAGGACTGCCGTTGGAATAGGACTGCCGTTGGAATAGGACTGCCGTTTGGAATAGGACTGCCGTTGGAATAGGACTGCCGTTGGAATAGGACTGCCGTTGGAATAGGACTGCCGTTGGAATAGGACTGCCGTTGGAATAGGACTGCCGTTGGAATAGGACTGCCGTTGGAATAGGACTGCCGTTGGAATAGGACTGCCGTTGGAATAGGACTGCCGTTGGAATAGGACTGCCGTTGGAATAGGACTGCCGTTGGAATAGGACTGCCGTTGGAATAGGACTGCCGTTGGAATAGGACATGCCGTTGGAATAGGACTGCCGTTGGAATAGGACTGCCGTTGGAATAGGACCTGCCGTTGGAATAGGACTGCCGTTGGAATAGGACTGCCGTTGGAATAGGACTGCCGTTGGAGTAGGACTGCCGTTGGAGTAGGACTGCCGTTGGAGTAGGACTGCCGTTGGAGTAGGACTGCCGTTGGAGTAGGACTGCCGTTGGAGTAGGACTGCCGTTGGAGTAGGACTGCCGTTGGAGTAGGACTGCCGTTGGAGTAGGACTGCCGTTGGAGTAGGACTGCCGTTGGAGTAGGACTGCCGTTGGAGTAGACTGCCGTTGGAGTAGGACTGCCGTTGGAGTAGGACTGCCGTTGGAGTAGGACTGCCGTTGGAGTAGGACTGCCGTTGGAGTAGGACTGCCGTGGGAGTAGGACTGCCGTTGAGTAGGACTGCCGTTGAGTAGGACTGCCGTTGGAGTAGGACTGCCGTTGGAGTAGGACTGGCGTTGGAGTAGGACTGCCGTTGGAGTAGGACTGCCGTGGAGTAGGACTGCCGTTGAGTAGGACTGCCGTTGGAGTAGGACGCCGTTGGAGTAGGACTGCCGTTGGAGTAGGACTGCCGTTGGAGTAGGACTGCCGTTGGAGTAGGACTGCCGTTTGGAGTAGGACTGCCCCCGTTGGAGTAGGACTGCCGTTGGAGTAGGACTGCCGTGGAAGTAGGACTGCCGTTGGAGTAGGACTGCCGTTGGAGTAGGACTGCCGTTGGAGTAGGACTGCCGTTGGAGTAGGACTGCCGTTGGAGTAGGACTGCCGTTGGAGTAGGACTGCCGTTGGAGTAGGACTGCCGTTGGAGTAGGACTGCCGTTGGAGTAGGACTGCCGTTGGAGTAGGACTGCCGTTGGAGTAGGACTGCCGTTGGAGTAGGACTGCCGTTGGAGTAGGACTGCCGTTGGAGTAGGACTGCCGTTGGAGTAGGACTGCCGTTGGAGTAGGACTGCCGTTGGAGTAGGACTGCCGTTGGAGTAGGACTGCCGTTGGAGTAGGACTGCCGTTGGAGTAGGACTGCCGTTGGAGTAGGACTGCCGTTGGAGTAGGACTGCCGTTGGAGTAGGACTGCCGTTGGAGTAGGACTGCCGTTGGAGTAGGACTGCCGTGGAGTAGGACTGCCGTGGCGTAGTGTCCGCCGTTGGAGTAGGACTGCCGTTGGAGTAGGACTGCCGTTGGAGTAGGACTGCCGTTGTAAGTAGGACTGCCGTTGGAGTAGGACTGCCGGTGTGGCGTAGAGCTGCGTATGGAAGTAGGACTGTGCCGTTTGGAGTAAGGACATGCCGTTGGGAGTAGGACTGCCGTGGAGTAGGACTGCCGTTGAGGAGGACGCCGTTTTGGAGTAGGAACTTGCCGTGGAGTAGGACTGCCGTTTGGAGTAGGACTGCCCGTTGGAGTTAGGACTGCCGTTGGAGATAGGACATGCCGTTGGAGTAGGACTGCCGTTGAGAGTAGGACTTGCCGTTGGAGTAGGACTGCCGTTGGAGTAGGGACTGCCGTTGGAAGTAGGACTGCCGTATGGAGTAGGACTGCCGTTGGAGTAGGACTGCCGTTGGAGTAGGACTGCCGTTGGAGTAGGACTGCCGTTGGAGTAGGACTGCCGTTGGAGTAGGACTGCCGTTGGAGTAGGACTGCCGTTGGAGTAGGACTGCCGTTGGAGTAGGACTGCCGTTGGAGTAGGACTGCCGT
Organism: Acheta domesticus; assembly: GCA_031308135.1. Lineage (NCBI taxonomy): Eukaryota > Metazoa > Arthropoda > Insecta > Orthoptera > Gryllidae > Acheta > Acheta domesticus. The sequence goes on from JAHLJT010008446.1 coordinate 24,240,986, forward strand.
TGGAGTAGGACTGCCGTTGGAGTAGGACTGCCGTTGGAGTAGGACTGCCGTTGGAGTAGGACTGCCGTTGGAGTAGGACTGCCGTTGGAGTAGGACTGCCGTTGGAGTAGGACTGCCGTTGGAGTAGGACTGCCGTTGGAGTAGGACTGCCGTTGGAGTAGGACTGCCGTTGGAGTAGGACTGCCGTTGGAGTAGGACTGCCGTTGGAGTAGGACTGCCGTTGGAGTAGGACTGCCGTTGGAGTAGGACTGCCGTTGGAGTAGGACTGCCGTTGGAGTAGGACTGCCGTTGGAGTAGGACTGCCGTTGGAGTAGGACTGCCGTTGGAAGTACAAACAGTGAAATTATTTTAGCGTGCCGCTCAGTCAGGCTTCAGAACTGCCGGAAGATTCCATTCCTTAAACCTATCGCTTATGGGGGAAGCGCGTCCCTTCCCAAGACGTGTTGATAGCCCTACTCCAGTTGAGTAAACATTGACCGTGACATCGTCTCCGCAAGGTGCCAGTTTTTAGCTGCTTTTCCTTAAGTGTATAAGTATTTGTATGAAGTTATATATAGTAAGTGATTATTATTTTGTGATCATTGCACTGTGTCCTGTTCAGAGCAACTTTCATATGGTCATCCTTCACAGTAAGACGAATGAAGTTGCAAAAAGTATGTCAATTTATGAAGAGAAGCAAAAGAAGGCATTGAAAATACCAAACCAGTTCTTAAGGCAGTAATTGCTGCTTCCGGTGTAGAATCTGTTTGTAGAATTAATAAGGGAATAAATTCTATTCAAACAGGAGAATCTTGTTAATTTTCTACTCCTAATAAAGAGAAGAGAAAGGACGTAGAATCTGCTCTCGGCAGTTTCAATGGGAGTGTTATTCACCGCACAATGATTTAATGCACCGTATCAAGAAATCGTTATTTTTTCACGAAACGACGCGAACGATAGTACAGAGTGATAGTGATACTTCTTGTGATAGTGAGGAAACGGGGTATCAGTGACGGTGGAAAACATATGGATGATGACAGAGCCAGGTCATACCGTGAACTTCGTTTTCTCCATTACCGAGCGAAGACACTACCGCAAATTAATTTCCAAGGCCGTTCGCTAGCATGTGCGGTGCGCTAGACTAAGGTTTTGGGTGTGGGCAAACGAGCCAGGCGCGAGCGAGCGCCGCCTTCTGGCTCCCTCCCCACCACTTTTAGCTTCCCCCTCTACTCGTGGATCTCGGCGGCCACCCTGGAAAAATTTAGCTGTATCTGGCAGCGTCGTCGGCCGCGTCGTCGGCCGCGCCCCGGCGCCTCCGCCCCGGCGCCGCCACTGTCCGGGGGAGGGGGCCTCCCCTAACCCCTAAGCCAGGATGGGGGAAGGCAACGAGTTAGAGATATCTTAACTCGTGGGGGGGAAGGAGTCTACTCTCCACGCGCCGCTGCTTTCGCCGCCGACCCGCCTCTGGCGGGGAAAACGGGAACCTTCCCGCTCATGGTGTAGGCTGCACCACAGTTGGCACAGTTCCTGGAAGTTTCTCTTACATTACAAATCTTGTGCTCAACTTTCGCTTACTTCGGGCTATGTATGATCTAACGTTCTTCAAAATTGATGTGGACAACATTATTGTAGTCTAATTTTCTTAAAGTTTCTGGATAGTACAGATCTTTCAAGTATTGAACTAGGACACCTATTGATTACTGCTGAGTAATTTAGGTTGGAATTTAGTTAAGTTGTTTAACAAAGTTATTTATTGGAAATTAGGGAAAACATAGCACCTTATCCATAATTCTTCACTTCTAGTTGGAGTTTGATGAATCCTGTCTGCATTACAAAGACACGTAGTGTAGTAAACTGGCTTACATCCCTTACATTTGTTTAACAAAAATTGAACAATTCTGCACCACCTACAAGAATTGGTTAAATAGTATTTCTTTTCGGCAGATCATAGGCACAACGAATTGCATGGAATGATGTAAACTTTACTGCCATCAACGTAAATATCTCGAGAAATTCAGCAACACAATGTGTGCCAAAGTTTCTTGGTCTACAACTTTGTATTTAAAAATACAATTCGTAATCCGCTTTTTCACTACCAAGTTTTGATTCCCTTCTGGCATATCGTAGGGTAACTCACTGCAAAAGTAACAAGAATTGTGACGCATTTACACATTCACGAGGAATATAATAAACAATGAAAACCCGGCAGACGTTTTCTGCTCTTCATCTCCCTCTCCCCTCCCATCAGCGGTTCTCTCTCCCCCTCCCTCCCTCCCACCCCCTTGTCCCTGTGTGTATCTGTGTTTCTGCCTCTGTCCCTCTTCCATTTACTTCCAGATTCTAAAAGTCTCTGAGCAGGTGAGGTAATGACGGGAAGCACCGGACCAGCAAAAATGTAATAGAATGTTCAGGAAGAGCTCATCCTGTGGATTACAATGTGAGAAACGTTGCACGGTCAATATGCCGCGGCCATTTAACTCTGCAGTGTGCATGCACGATTTCATATTAAATCAGAAGACATGTTTTTGGTAAACAGGGGAACAATAATTTGTCTGATTCCTTAAAATAAATAATCAACACAATAAAATTAACAAACTTACTCTAGTATATTTTCCTCCTACGCGCCAGTCCTTTTCTTGCGAGTACTTACCGTCTGACAAATACTTACCCAAGAGCACGCTGGCGAAAATAGTGCACTTCTCGGAGATTCGAAAAAAATGTTTATAGAAGTTGTTTAAATAATTTCCGAAATTTTCTATAACGCTGTTAAATAAAATACTGAAAGACGTGTCGCGTTGAGGTCGTTCACGCCAGTCCAAAACCGCAAGGCAATCCGAATTCTGGTTCTGGAGAAATTAATTACCAAACTTGCCTTCTCGGTTTGTTTGTGTTTAATTTGACAATAAACAATTATAAAGCATGTACGGTCACGGTCGCACCAGCCGCTAACTAATTGCGACAAATAATTACTATACTAATTTCTTTTTAATAGAATAATTAGGTAAGGAACAATTTAATTAATTTAACTTTAATGACTCGAGCAGTCCAATGGATTGGGCGAACATAAAAACTTCTAGGAATCTAAGATTTCGCAAAGATGAAATAGCAAGAAGCTATGAAGGTTCAGATCCTTATGCGTTGATCAAAGTGATCCAACAACATCCACAAAGTTTCAAAACAAAATTAACAATTTATTCAATCAATAAAAGGGGGCAAAACTCTTTTAACACTGAATTACATTCAAAGAAGGCCAACCCTATTTACAATCGCGGATAGCTGCATGCTAAAAATACAATTACAATTGAAAATACATTACAAGTGGCTTGAAACAGAATTAAGCTTGAAACACAATAGGTAGCGGGCTGGTTACAAGTATTTGTCCATTTCAGTATTCTGGAAACAAGCATGGAATATTACATATTGAACATTTACAAAATTTGACAAAGTTTTTTGCATCAAAATAAATAGCTTAAAACAATATAAACAATTAAATGCTATATTGCTGTCAAACCAAACAAGTGCTTTCAAATGATCAAAAAAAATCAAAGTATTAATCGATGGACTCCTATCCTTTTGTTTAGTGAATTATGAAATTTAAACAATTACAAATTTAATTTTTGGGTTTTTTCAATAAGTAATAATAGTTAATTTGTCAAAATATTTGACAATCAATTACGATGTTAAATTAATACAAAATTGTTTAGATGGGCCCGACAGTCCGGTGGTCTATGGTCTTTCAAATGTATTTCAATTCATCTCTGATGTGCAAGTCATTTCTAAGGTGTTTATACAACTTTTGCCTGTGTTCCTTCGAGACACCGTGGTCGCTCAACATTAGACCACCCCCGCACAAAGTGCAGCACGTGAAAAAATACACAAAACTGCACGGTAGACGATCACACGACCTTCAAAGCGTGTTTTTCACCCCTACTGTCGTCCCTAATAAAGTTTTGCGGACCCTACCGTAAGCGTTTCCCATAAACGTCTTTAGCATTTGGAAACCGGCTTAAACGATGGGAAGGGATTCGGAAGACGTGGTCACAACGCAGCGGCACGCCACCCGCTTCCGTGTACGTCATGAACCGAGACACCTGTGGCCCTCTCGGTCGAGCCTCCAAACACCAGTTCACCCGCCCCTCGTAACAAAGCGTACGCCCTCCTCAGAAAGGGCGTGCAAATCGCCACGAGCAAATAGTCTTTGCCTTGCGTCATTTCGATGCACTTTTCCTCGCCCTCGCGGTTGTAATCCGCCACGATTTTGTCGCTCAAAAAGCGTATGGAGTCTGCGTACGTCGCCTGACCGCACTGCCCATTGAATGCCTTCATCAACAGTCTGTAGCAAAACTGATAATCCGGACAGTGGTAACGATCTGCAAGCAACTGATCGAACGTTTCTGGATTCTCTTCTCCGGCGATCGCTTGACGCGCGTCAGAGCCGACACCGGCGAGTAGCCCTTGTATAGAAACGCGAATCTCTCCTCGGTCTCGTCCGACACCGGGCGAAAATGAAGCATGTCGGCGTAATTGCCAACCGGATGGTGATGAGTATAGTGTAAATCTACCGCTCAAGGCATTTCTGGATGCGGTTTATTCTTCAACGATTTTCCTTCCCATGGCTTGTGGACGGCTTTGATGATCAGTCATTTTCGACGGGCAATTTGTGTTATTCAGTTTGGCCGAGTTTCCGAATTGACGTTTTTTGATCTTGTGTTTTGGTGGCATTTGTAATAACACTTCCAAACGAGGAGCGTTTTTGTGGTTGGTCGAGTCTTTTGGACAGTATACGTTGTTTTCGTGTGTTCTTGAAAACATTTTAGCCAAGTCTTTGCTTCGTCTTTTGTTCTTACGTTGAGCGCGAACTGAAGACGGAGTCCTATGTTATTATGGTTTTGTCGTTTTCTTTTCCACGCCTAGTATCCTGTACTAACACACACAGTTGTTCTTGGGTAAAATATTCTAAAAAAAAGGAACAAATTGACGGGTTTCAGTAAAAAAAACAAAGATTATCTTTATACATCTAAATCAATCTTTTCGATAGACGTAATTTGTGATAAAGATTTAGGTTTCTGTTAATAAAAATAATTGTTAATAAAAATTATTAATAATTAAATAAAAATATAATAACGGTAATATCTCTGCCATTAGCTGCACCAGCACCATGTTGGTCATGGTAGTGTTCTATAAAAACATCCAAGAGTTCTAAATAACTCTTTAAGTAGCCAACGTCCAAAGAGGCACTTGTAGTTAGATAGATTTAAGATAAGTTTTTAAGTAGTTTGTCAGGCCCGCTCCCTGCTGCATAAGCCTAATCGCTGCAGCAAAAATGTACCTCGAATTTTTAATAATTTCCGCCTCTTCAGGGTAACTGGAGGGGGAAAATCGAAAAAAAAGATTAATGAATGATCAGTTTGAAATCTTTATTTGGGGGGCCATAAAAAATACTTGCATTCAATCATGCCTTACTGATGCGTGGAAATGTCTTCATTATATAAAAAGCTGGATTCTGTTTATTCATTGCTTTAACGAGATTTTTGCATTAGCTCTATGTGGAGAGGTGGGAGAAAGAAATTTTTGGATTCAATGATTGGGTTTTAATTACCTTGTAATTCCGTCATGCAAAAGTTGCAATATATTGATTGATGTTTTCTTTCCCTTCGTACCATAGGTACACCGAAGGGTAATGCCTTAATGATTCCCATGCTCCATCGTCTAAGATATTTAACATACGTTAAACAGCATGTGTGTGAAGCGAAAGTCTTGTCCTGATCGTCCAATTTCATATCAAAATATGCGTAATCGCTTGCCTTTACAAATTATGTAATGTTTGAAATTGGCCCTGGTAACGTCACTTTACCACATATGTAGCAAAACATATTTGGGTCATTTTTACATTTCTATTGATGTTAATTGAATTTTAATTTTCTTTAACATGTCTGTAAAACACTAATAATTAAAAGTCTAAAAAATATACAAGAAATATTTCGTATTAGCATTATTATCTAATAAACAATAAAAATGTCAAAAAACATAATTGGCTTGAAGAGAAAAAACTGGACCTGATACATATTGCAGATTTGAAATCAGCGCAAAAAGCAGATACAGAATCAAATAAAAGATTACATGAAAAATGACACAGATCGTTGTTATCTTTATGCATACCTCTAACTGAATATCTTGTTCGGTAGACGTAATTTGTGATAAAGTATTAGAAGAATTTTCCTGTAAATGAGGGCAGGTGAAAAGTGGTCTCCAGAACCGCTAGCTATGCAGGATTGAAGACTGGAAACTGGAGACAGGTGACCCAGCTTCCAGCTGAAACACCTGTTTGGTAGATGCACTCTGCAGGGCGCTTAAATTTGTAGACTGTAACAGAAGTCATATTCATTAGAATTTGGGGCAATGTCAAGGGCTCTTGCCCGGACCGAAAGGAAAATTAAACATTTTGCGAAGGAAACAATATCAGTTTTTTGCCTTAGCAAGGAAAACTGCTTCCTTGTTTTGTTTTCTTGCTGTTTTATTGTCCAGGTAACTTGCTGAGCACTAAAAATTGCAAAATTATCTCAGCCAAAGGCGCTGTGGTGGAAACAGCTAATATAGATACAGTGAGAGGTTACCACCTTATGCAATTCTCTTAAGGAAGAGGCATGACCAATTTTGAGGGCAGGAAAGAGAATAGAGCGTGAACATGCTCCTCTGAAATGTTTGATTTATCGTCATAACGATCTTTTAATAAGGCCCAAGCTTGTTGAAAAGGATCCTTCAGAGAGGGTTAACACGGAAATTAACTTTAGAGGCTCTGCTTCCAGACTACTTATTAATGTACTAACCTTTGTGAATCTGGAATCTGCGCCTGATTAATGACTAATTGAGTGAACAAATCACGAAATCGTTGCCAATTTCTACAACTCTCATCTAATTTAAGAATTTGATGCTCGGTAGCGAGCCGTGGTGACATGCCGATGTAACAGCAGGAGGTTTTTCAAGGGCTCGTATTTTTCATGCAATAATTGTTTGACGGCCAAATAAGCATTTTCACATTCCGAAAAACTTTGCTCATGAGCCGTGCCAAAAAAGTCTGTCGAGCTAATTGCTGAGAGTTTGAGCTTCAATCCCATCCCATTCCATACCTCAGAGATTCTGTCTCGCAGACACGCGAGACTTGCTGTTGTAATTGGTTGCAAAGCTTTCAAATTATTTTCAATTCGCGAAATTTCTTATATCGCAAGACTCCATCTTAGCGACAATCTTAATTCAATTGTACTAGAATCTTTAAGCCGTAAATTGGACTGTGACACGATTAAAAAAGTTTGTTTGCTAATTAAATAACATGAAATACTTGGGGGGGGGTGTTCGGAAATGTTTTGGACAAACGCTACAAATTATATACTATTTATTTTAAAGCCCAGATTTACACAAGTAAATTTTAAGTAATCGCCTCCTAACGCGATGCACCGTTCCCATTTCTCGGGAAGTTTCCTAATTGCTGTATAAAACCATTCTTTCGGAGGAGAGCGGCACCAGTCACGGACAGCGTCTTGGAGTTAAACGGATGACTTTTGCCGGCTATTGGGTTCATTTTGTCGACCAGTGCGTAGTCCGAAGGGGCCAAATCAGGTGAATGTTTGGGGTGGGGAAGCTTCATAAATCCTATTGTTGTCAATGCGTCTGTTGTCTTACGGCTCGTTTGCAGTCTCGCACTGTATTTACTTTATTATTTAATTGATGAGCTTTCTCATTCATCAGTTTTACCCTATACTGTTTTTTTTACTGTTTACACTTTTCATTATAAACGGGTTCTTTGTATCTCTGAACAGGTCATACATGCTTTTTATTTTATCTCTAAGAACAAGAATTTCATTCGGAAGGTTAATTTTGGGTTTCTTTGCTACATTAATTTACCTCTTAATAATGGGACATGCAATATTTAAATGACGATTTAATGTACTCAGGAAAAAATTCCATTTCTCATTGATATCACTACTATTGTGTACTTTAGTCCATTCCTCTTTTAGGAGAAGTTCATTTAACAAATGTTGTTTAGTAGTAATAATAATAATAATAATAATAATAATAATAATAATAATTTATTGAGTCACATATACAATTACAATCGTGTATGACGAGTCAGTGTCTCGGGTGGAGAGAGGGAAGTTACATTTACTGTCCAGAAGCAAAGCAAGGGGCCATCTCAGCATTTGCTCAAAGGACCAGGCCAGGGTAACTGGACAGAAAAACCTGATCAAGATGGAGTCATTGCCCTAAGAATTATACTACAATACTTTTTACAGGTAGATTAAGATATTATACAGTATACAATTATTTTTAGTAGCAAGAAATTTAACATTTTAGGCTTGTAGTTTTATGTTTAATGTAAAAGTAAAATTTACTTGTTACTGTCATTCTACTGCTACTACTTATAATATAATAATAGTAATAGTAATAATAGTAGTAAAAATAACACATAAAATAGTACACAATATTAATTATCGTAACAGCTACATATAATGTAATAATATTAATATATAATTGTCCGATCTTGAAATGGTGAGGAGCAGGAGGCAGGTTTTGGCCAGGTTTTTTTCTATTCCTACACCTAGTCCTAATGCAGCACCTGAAATCAGTTTGTATATATTAGTTACTGATGTATTCCTGAACATTATAAAAAAGTTTTTGGCCAAGGAAGTGTTTAAGTTTATTCTTGAAGTTGTGTATTTCTGTTATGTTTCTCAGATATATAGGTAATTTATTGAAGAATTGTATTCCTGTAGAGAATGTACCCTTTTGGCATAGTGTACTTGTGCACAATGGTTGATGAAGGTTATATGCTTGTCTTGTGTTGTATGAGTGTAAGTTTGAGTTAAATTTGTAAGGTGTGTTGTTGTTTATTACATTGTTCTTTACAAACATGAGAACTTCGTAAATGTATATACAATGCAGTGGAAGTATGTTAAGTTTTTGAATGGAGGTCTACAGGACTCTGTTCTTTTTGCATTTGTTATTGTTCGGATGATTCTCTTTTGTAATTTGAATGTCGGCTTAGCCTCTGGTGCTTGGCCCCACATTATTATTCCGTATTTGAGAACAGAGTGCACATTTGCAAAGTACACTGTTCGGACTGTTTCGATGGTGCTGTTTCTAGTTATTATTCTAAGAGCATAATTAAGTTTGCTCAATTTTAAATTAATATCTTGTAGGTGTGAATTCCATTTGAGGTTGGATTGTATGGTGATTACAAGAAATTTTGTATTCTGTGCTTGTTATGCTGTTGCCTTCTAACGTTAAATTTGGTATTGGTGGGAGTGAGAGTTGCGGAAATGCATTGTGATCGTTTTGTCTTTGTTTAGGACTAGTTTGTTTTGGTGGATCCATTGAGTTAGTTTGTCAATGGCAGAATTGGCTTTGTCTTGTAGGGATATTGTTGTTCTTTCTTTGAATAGTATATTCGTGTCATCAGCGAAAAGTACTGTTTTGTTGTTTTCCATTATTAATGGCAGGTCATTTACAAATATGAGAAATAAAATCGGGCCTAGTGTAGATCCTTGCGGGACCCCATAGGTCACATCTCTTGGTTCGGAGTGATGATTGTTTATTTTGTTATCTTTTAGACAAGGTAACACTACTATTTGTTTTCTGTCTGTTAAATTCAATTTTATCCAGTTATAAGCAATTCCCCGGATTCCACAAGATACTAATTTTGACAATAGAATTTTATGGTATATTGTGTCAAAAGCTTTTGACAAGTCAAGGAAGGACATGTCAACAGGAATTTCTTTTTTTTCTAGTGCCATAAGGATTTCATTAATAAAGGTGAATATAGCAGTTTCAGTTGATCGATTTTCCCTGAATCCATGTTGTCAGTCAGTGATGATGTTAGTGTATCAGGTAGCTTTTTAATCTTTCAGAGAAGAGTTTTTCTAATATTTTTGAAAATCCTGACAAGAGTGAAATTGGTCTATAATTCATTACATCTTGTTTGTTACCTTTCTTGTGAATAGGTTTAATTACTGCAGTTTTGAATATATTTGGGAAGGATCCCTGAGTTAGTGATTGGTTGTATAAATATGTTAGTGATTTGATGTATGGAGCAATCTTTTTTATTAAGGAGTCTGCAATGTTGTCTATCCCAGCAGATTGTTTATTTTGCATTTATTTATAATTTGAAGTCTTTCCTTTTCTGTTGTTTCTGTGATATACATACTAGAAATCGAGTTTTTAAAGAAAGGTGGTGGTTGTTGAGATGTAGTGTTTGGTTTGCTTGTTTGCAGAAGTTTGCCAGCTATTTCAGAGAAATGTTTATTGAGTATATTGGCTGTTTCATTGGGGTTTGTTATTCTTTTGTGTTTATGAACTAGTTCAATATTGTTTTGCCATTTGCTGTTAAGGGTTTTTTTAAAATGTTCCACATGGCTTTTGTTTTATTTTTAGATATTTTATGTACTCATCATTTGACAGTTGTTTGGCCTTTATTATAACTTTAAGTATGGCTGAGTATTGCTTATAGTAGCTGACTATTTGTTGATTGCAAGAGTGTTGTTTTGTGAGTGTATGAAGCTCTTTTTCTTTCACAAGAAATGTTTATACCTTTGGTTATCCATGCTTTACTGTTTTGTGTATGGTTTGTTTTGTGATACTGTAGTGGATGTGAGATGTTGAAATAATGTTTGATTGTATTAAAGAAGGTGTTGAACATTAGATTGATGTCAGATATTTCATATATCCCTGACCATGATTCATTAGTTAACATCGTGATGAGGTTGTTCAAGTTTTTTGCATAAATTTCCTAGTCTCCTTTATTGGGTTTACTTTCATTGAGGTGGAATTTATTTGAAGAGTGAGTATTTGTGCATTATGGTCACTGAGCCCCGTATCATTAGTGGTGATTGTGTATGTGTGTTTTGTTTTGTCTAAGATTTGGTCTATTGCTGTTTGCGTGTTCTTGGATTTTCTGGTTGGTGTGTCAATTATTGCATCAAGATTATAGGAGCGTACTAAGTTTATTAGTTTGTTTCTATCCTTTTCATGAATGTTGTAAGCTGTAGACAGGAAGTTTATATTTATATCACCACAGATTATGATAGAGTAATGTGTCCGCTTTGATAATTTATCCAAGATTATTTCTAAGTTTTTTAAGAATATATGAAGATCTCCATTAGGAGCTCGGTAGATACTTATGAGGAAGATGTTTAGATTTGGAATTTCTACAACTGAACATTCAATGTCAGAGTCGCATCTTATCTGTTTGAATTCAGTTACTTCTTTAGAATCTATGTTATTGGCCAGGTATAAGGATGTGCCTCCATACATATGACTACTGTTGGTGTGTTTGACCTTACGACAGAAGTAATCAGTTAAATAGAACCCTGGAATTTGTCATTTTATTTGATCCTCCGTAAGCCAGTGTTCAGTTATAGAGTGCACTTGTGTGTTTGAAGTGGTATTTTACAATAACATAATTTCTATTTCAGCTATTTTGTTTTTTAAGATCGAATGTTCTGATGTAGAATCTTAAAGATGCTGTTTTTTTTCAGTGACTGGTGTAGGAGTGGTAGTTTGCTACAGGTTCATGTGCTGAATAGGTTTTGGACCAGCCCGTAGGTTGTAGGATGTGGATCGAGAGGGTTTTGTGGGAGAGTTTTGGGAGATTACAGGAGTAGCTGCTACAACAGCATAGGTGGGAGTGGGAGTTACAGGAATAGGGGATGAGTCTGAGTTTGGGGAGTAGAAGAAGGGGCTTGTGTGGAGGGAGCAGGGGTTGATGAAGGCGTGGAGAGGGCAGGAGATGGTGCTAATGGAGAAGGTGAAGGAGCCTCTAAGATGTGTGTAGCTAACTTACATCCTAGTGCTTGTTTGCCAGCTTGTCTCAGGTGGAGACCATGCCGGGTGAATGGATTTTCTGAGAGAAAGTCCAGATTTATTAATGTAATTTGTGTGTCTCTCAGATGCTGTGTAAGTTTGTTGTTAGCTCTTTTAATTTCGTTGTTGACAAGGGTGTTGTTGTGCCAAAGGGGCAGAGTGGTCATTACTACATTTGTTTTTTGGGTAACCTTCTGTATTTTTTGTATTTGTTTACTGGGTTCTAGGTGGTTGCCTTGGTTAATGTCGTTCTGCCCACCTACGATTACCACTGTGTCCCGGGTTGTAAAATGCTGTGAGAGTGATTCCAAGTCGCTAGTCACATCTGCTAAACGTGCATTAGGCTTAAAAATGCCTGTGACCGCGTATTTGGAGGGAAGAAGCTCTCTCAATTTGGAGGACATGTTCCTGCCATGGCTGTCTGCTAATATTAGAACTTTCGGTTTCTGAGAGAGTGTGTTGTTGCAAGTTGTGCTTGGAGGTCCATTGATTATGGTAGGTTTTGTCTGTTTGGACTCTGCAACTTGTTTTTTTGTGTGTGTGTTTGTGTAGAGGTTTTGTGGAGAATGAAGTAGAGGGTTGGTGAGGAGGAAACACAGGGTTTTGAAGGAGATGGAACCTGTTGCTTGTAGGGAGGGCATACTGTGTGTGTGTGTGTGTGTGTGTGTGTGTGTGTGTGTGTGTGTGGTACGTTGTGATGGAAGTGGGTGGCTAGGACCGGCTAAAGGTTTGTTTGTTTTGACTCTCTAAACTACTGACCTGCCATCTGTGTTCCGAACGACCTTTTCGAGCCTACGGATTTTTGCTTTAATTGCATTCACCTGATTGAATGCAGCCTCTACGTGTTTGTAGGCTTTCTGGAGGTCGGCGTTGAGTTTCAGAAGGGTTGTGTGGTGGTGCATGTTAGTGTGCTTTCAGATTACGTTAAAAATATAATTTAGTAAATAAGTGTAATCTAGGAAGTTTTTTCTTTTAGAAATTTATATTAATCAGGAGATACAGGCTAGTGTTTAACTGAGTTTTAGCAAGCGTGTGTTAGAGTGAGGTTAGTTTCAACAGTTATGTTTCATGCACACTGTACTTATATTACATGCACACTTAGGAAACTTCACATGCACACTGCACTTAAGACACTATATATAACTACTACTTTACACTACACTAGTTTTAAATATAGGTTACACACTAAAAAACTAATACAATACACAATATACAATACACAATATGATTAGTCACAAGTCACTGAACACGCGAGTGGCGGACGGTTAGTGTAATTGATGTAGCGATTTAATTACTGAAATAGTTAAGATCTAATTTGGCTAGTATTTATCCTGGTTCAGACTACTTAATTGATGCCCTGTGCAAAATATTTATTATGGTAAGTATTAATTGACTATGTAAAAGTGAGGAAAATACGGAGCCAACTTTGTTTACACTCTACACGGCCGCCATCTTGTAGTTTATGGATCTTGTAGTATCACTTGTAACGGGTGAATGTGAATATAGGTAGTTCAAAGCTAATGGGGCAATTGATTATTTCAATGATTTGTGCTGTGATCAAATAGATGAAAAGCAATATTATGAAAAGTGTATTTATACATTTCGATGTTTGTGCTGTGGTCTATGGTAGAGCTGGAATGGGTTGTAACACGTGTTGGTCCTAACTCTACATCATGAAGATTGAAGTTCTTTAGTAAATCGTGTAGTTCATTATGTTCAATATTAATGTTTAGATCTCCCAAAATAATTAACTTACAATTGTTGTTTCCTATAAGTTTAGTTAAAACTTCTTCAAACCTGAGCAGAAAGTCAACACTAGAATTTGGGGATCTATAAATGCCTATGATTTTTGTTTCCTTTCATTGCGTTTACATCTAACCCTGCTACTTGAAAAGTCATTTCAATGCTTATATCTCTAATCCAGTCTATTGATTTACAAATTAGATTCTGGACTATTATTGCAACACCCCCGCTTTTATTAAATTCTCTACAGAAACAAGCATGAAATTTACAGTTAGAGAAGTTAATAGTATTCATTTCATTATACTTAAAACATGTTCAATAAGGGCTCCTACATATATAAAAGTTTCTTCAAGTATTGTCTCAAGCTGTTCAACCTTGTTATGTATGTACTGAATATTCTGGTGAAGTACATTGAGGACACTATATTGTTTTAAATTTCTACCACAAGTGTGATGTCTAATTGATAAATGTCAAGGGGTGTCTTCTTACGGGTTTGCCTGAAGTTTTAAGAAGTAATGTGTGGTTGTTGAGATGGTGTGGAAGCCACAACGGAAGCAATGGATTGGGAAGACCGACAAGGTGCATGAGGAGAGGCTAAAAGGGGAGAATGAGGTTTAGGTGTGGGTGAATGTGTGAGGGCAATGGAGATGGCAGATTTGTATGTTTGTGTCGTGGAAGTAGGAGGTAGAGAGATGAGGGATGTGAGAAGTGCAGAGAGATTTAGTTTCCCTTTCATCGAAAGATGCAGACCATGGCGAGTAAAATCTGTTCTAAAGATCCAAGGTCTGCAATTTAATTCGTGTTTCTAACAAGGAGCAAGATTTCCTTGTTTGGATACAAGTGTTGTATTTAGTGGTGTCATGTCTGAGTGGCAGGGTCGTCATTATTATATTTTTCTTGGTGACCTCACTGAGTTTTTTAAAGTTTTCCTGTACATTAATTGAGGCACCTTGATCAATGTCATTTACCCCACCAATGACAACTACGGTTTCCGTAATTGTGAAACCAGATATGTGGCTGTCCATCTCACTTGTCATATCTACCAATTTGGCATTGGGTTTTAAAAACCCTAGGACCTCATGAGAAGGGCGTTTCTCTCTCAGCAGGGAGGACATGTGCCTACCGTGGCTATCCGCAAGTATAATGACCTTTGGTTTGCCCGAGAGTGTTTGTTTTCCGTGTTGCTCACATTGTTTCTTTTGTTGAGACTTGTGAGCGACATGTTTTTGAGAGGCGTTGTTTGGGTTGTAAGGGACGCTGGTTTTGTGTATGTGTGGTGGCTAGAGGAGCAAAGCTGTTATGGGAAGAGAAGTCGGAAGGAGGAAGTTGTGTGTATGGACGCCAGCTGGGCATTTTGTTAGTGTTAGCGACTGAAGTCCAGTGGTTTTTGTGGTCATGCAAGACCTCTTTTATCCTCATGTTCTCATTCTCAAGGGATACAATGTATTGATGGGCTTCAAGAAGATCTTCGTTGAGTACGGAGATTATAAACTCGTATGACCGCATGTCCATGTTGAGAGTAAGGCTATGTATCTATTGTATGATATACACAAGTGATGTTGCTTCTCAAATGGATGTAAGTTAAGTGATGTAATGGAAAAAATCTGTTGGTTTTCTGTTGTGGACCAGTTAATAGTACAGTATTAATGACTTCCAATAACAGCTAACGATTCCTTAACGATTAAGTTAGATACCAAGGCCTAAAATTCACACACTGAGCACAAGTTAATTTTACATTTATATTAAAACTAGAACAAATAGAAAGAAAAGCTAATTACAGAGTAGTCACCACTGAAGTAAATACAACAGTGAACACAGGAAATTCACTCTAGATCATGTACCACTATAAGAGTAATTAGCAAATGTAAACACAAATGGCGAGCAGAGAGGTTCGCAGAGTGGACATTCAAAGTTCAACAATAAGTAATAAAAATGTGTTAACTGACTATTATCAGAGCTAAGTTATTAGGAAGTGAAGTATCACTAAAATTTCGCTTGTTAAGAAGATATAATTGATGAAACAAGACTTTTACTGTAGAGCTTCCACACACGTGACCTACACCACCGCAATCTTGAATATAGAACCCAGGAAGTCCACTCGTTTCTTTGTCTGCATTTCCGTGAATCGATGAGGGACCCACCGAGCACAAATTTTACACATTTTCAGATCTTTATGGATGATTTCATGAAGAGCTGCTCGTCCAAGATCCGTTTTGTTTTGCAACTCTGTAAATGTTATCCGTCGGTCTGCCATAATCAACTTCGAAGCTTCTTGGATTGCTGATGATTAGGGCCCGGATAATTATGTAATTATATATTTTCCTAAGGTAACCCTATCAAGTAGAATCAACAATATATTCACGTTTTACATCGATTAGTGGCCAAAAACGTTGAGTTTTTAGTACATATATTTACATATTTTGCCTCAAATTACATATATTTACATATTTTGCCTCAAATTACATATATTTACATATTTTGCCTCAAATTACATATATTTACATATTTTGCCTCAAATTACATATATTTACATATTTTGCCTCAAATTACATATATTTACATATTTTGCCTCAAATTACATATATTTACATATTTTGCCTCAAATTACATATATTTACATATTTTGCCTCAAATTACATATATTTACATATTTTGCCTCAAATTACATATATTTACATATTTTGCCTCAAATTACATATATTTACATATTTTGCCTCAAATTACATATATTTACATATTTTGCCTCAAATTACATATATTTACATATTTTGCCTCAAATTACATATATTTACATATTTTGCCTCAAATTACATATATTTACATATTTTGCCTCAAATTACATATATTTACATATTTTATACAAATGAATATATTTTTACATATTACTGAATTTTTCCATTATCCTACATTTAAATAATATAATTCTTTATTTTTTATTTCTGGTTTTGATAAGGAATCATCCAAACAAACAATTCGGTATTGTCAAACATTTTTTTTTCTGTAGCCTCCTCTCTAAAATGAAGCTAGCATTACGCGCTGAAATGAGTGTATCCATGAATGCCAACGGTATTGGAAGTAAAAGGGGAAAGCGACGATGCAATCCATAGCTTCTGTTCTGTTAGTTTTCAGCGCGAGTATTGCAGAGAACAGAAAGGAAGTTTGATTTGTGAAAATGATATCTTTAGCAGGCGATATCGCGCACCCACTTCGCATATTTTAGAGGTCTCCTTTGACCTTGATACCCTTCACCAGAAACTACACGCACCAGCCGGAGAAGGTCCATTGACATTTTTCTTTCCCTGATTTTTACATGCGTCCCTCTACCGTTGTTCGTAAATTATCTCTTTGGACCGAAAAAACTGAAGTAATATCTCGCCGTGGAAGTGATGTGTAAGGAAATCATATCGGCAAGGTTGTAATAGATTTAATGAACGTTTAAAAGTGTAAGTCTTATTTTGTTAACTTGTGAAGTGTTACCCAAATGCAACCATCTATTACAAAACTGTTTAACGATACGAGATTTTTGTGGCCAAATGAAGTTAAACATAATGTCTTCCTTCCGGTACTAGTGCAGCGCCGTACATGTGCAACGCAGCAGAAGCCCTGCAGATATTATTCCAAAATTACTACTTCTAACCTATCTTGTGCATACGTTGTGTTTTCAGAACTGATTAGATCTCAGTTTAATAAAGTGGACGCATTGATTTCCAATACTAAAAAGGATTGACCTGGATTGACGCAATGAGCTACAATACTCAAAATTTTGATTTTGTAATATAAGTTACACATCAATTTGATTGTGAAGCTGCAGCATCTATAGGCATATCGAAGCAATTGTTTGAGACTCAAAAGATGAACTATATTGCCCCATTTTTCAGTAAGCAATACAATTAAATGTTTGTAAACATGTTCCCTGAAACTTTCTGGTAGCTTTGAAATTACCCAATCAGCAGTTGTTTCTTTAAAATCTGTTCATTTATCATTCGAGGGTCAATAGGGGATCTAGTGAAGAAAGAGGTTTTCCGTTCTGGAGAAAAACCCAGGATTCGAAACAATTTGTGCTATTAGTGCAGTGCTATGAGGGGACAATTCCGCCACATTGGATCCAGAAAACGGAGAATAACCGAAAGTGTATTTGACATGAATGTTTAGATGCGTTTTTAAACAAATCCTTCATATTTTTCAGTCAAAATGCATTTCGTCACGACTCCTTGAAATTATCTTTCTTTAGAGACCTCATTTATAAAGATTGGTTGCGTGTTAGAGCCGCAAAGGGAAGGTATGCTACTGAAATAATATCGGAGACGATGTTTTTTATTAATTCGGAGATCGTTGAAAATAATAGGATTATGAGAACTGTAATATTTAATGCTGGTCTTTATATTAAGTACACAGAACAGTATATACTAAGATAAAGGTATTTTAATAAAAAATAATTGTTATAATGATACTTAATGTTACATATTTCATACCTTTGAATACATATTTCTGTATATTATAATACATATATATGTACATATTTTCCCAATTTTTAGTACATAATTATCCGGGCCCTACTGATGATGTACGCGATGTCGCTGGCCGGCCGCTGCTGACGCCTTTCTCCACACATTAATTTCCACTTTCAAAATTCTTGACCCAGCGAAACTGTGCTTCGTGCCGGAACGCGTTTGCCCCAAACTGGACGAGTCGCCCTCCATGTCCACGTGCTTACTCGAGTCCTTTTACAAAGTGAGTCAGCGTTTATCACTGAGTGAAGATGAAAAATCCATCTAGTGGTGAAATGTTGCACTAAGAAGGGCATTTCACCACAGCATAAGCGCACTTTTCAAATACCATTTGCGACACGGTGATACGGTCAGTCCAAATAATTTCCGAACACCCTAAGTATCTCCCTACAGAATTCAAAGCGTAGCATTGATTCAGACGTGAAAGACCCCCCCCCCAAAAAATAAAGTACAGACGTGTTTTAGACAACTCTAAGTCAAAACAAACTTACATAAGCAAAATGAGCAAATATTACTATCCTCAAACAGTATTACAATATTACTTTGACGGCCCCATCTTAGGTCAGAAATTCACATGGGAGGTTAGGAAATACGCGAGATTTGCAGGTAATTGGAAAGGCATAAAAAGGAACATGAATTATTTGGCACCAATCAAACCACCTATAAAAACGCACACAATACTAACTATATATACAACAGCACTGCTAATTATTCTGATGTAATTCTGTTTTTCTGAGAGAAGCTTCTGTCATGCGCTGCACGCGGAGTGGGTCGTATCAAACAGCCAGCCAGTAGTACCAACAAAACCTTCTTTCCCGGGTTTCAAAGCATCATAAATTGTCAAAGAACAGAAAAAAACTTTTAACAATTTCCAAAACTCTTACAGTGTTGTGGTAGAACGTTTAGTGACAAGCGCACTTACTAGGCAAGGCTACATGATAGATACAATTAACAAATGAAGGTTGAATTAGTTTA
Organism: Acheta domesticus; assembly: GCA_031308135.1. Lineage (NCBI taxonomy): Eukaryota > Metazoa > Arthropoda > Insecta > Orthoptera > Gryllidae > Acheta > Acheta domesticus. The sequence goes on from JAHLJT010008446.1 coordinate 24,260,044, forward strand.
AGCATTACAAAATATTCTAGAGCTTTCAAGGCAAAAATGAATGGTTAATCTAATCACATTTCGTGACGTAACAAAAAAAGGCTACACTCTTAATAAAATTCTCATATCTATCCATAGCTATCTAGTAGTGGGTGTAAATGCACTCGAATCGCCGAAACCTTACCCGCGAGATGGTTATCTCGCCGTGATCTGCACATCCGTGGACACGGGTTTCACATCCAGTCTGTCCACTGCCCGCACGCACTCCCCAGTCCACCGCCCTCCTTGCCCCGCTAACCGCTTTTCTCCCCCCCCCGTGGTCGAAATTGAACTGTGTTCGAAGGGCGGCCGAGGGGCGGCCGAGGGGCGGCCGAGGGGCGGCCGAGGGGCGGCCGAGGGGCGGCCGAGGGGCGGCCGAGGGGCGGCCGAGGGGCGGCCGAGGGGCGGCCGAGGGGCGGCCGAGGGGCGGCCGAGGGGCGGCCGAGGGGCGGCCGAGGGGCGGCCGAGGGGCGGCCGAGGGGCGGCCGAGGGGCGGCCGAGGGGCGGCCGAGGGGCGGCCGAGGGGCGGCCGAGGGGCGGCCGAGGGGCGGCCGAGGGGCGGCCGAGGGGCGGCCGAGGGGCGGCCGAGGGGCGGCCGAGGGGCGGCCGAGGGGCGGCCGAGGGGCGGCCGAGGGGCGGCCGAGGGGCGGCGTTGCGCGCCACTCCAAGAGCAGATAGCGGGAAAATCGAATTTATTAATTTTTTTGTGGGACGCGCGAAATTTATATTCACGCCCCCATAACACACTGCAGCGCCATGGAACTCCCATAACTGGCGGGAAGATTCCACAAAGAGCGCCCAGCTGGGCAAAAGTTACTGTTTGTTGGGAGCGCCTGGGAAAATGTGCCAACACTGGTTAATTTGTTGCTCTCACGCTTGTATGCCAGCTGGTGATCCTTGCGATTGATCGGTGGAAAGAGGCTGTTTTGTTGAGGGAGTAGAAATCAGTGTGCGTTTTGTTGTAGCAGCACCCGAAGTTGAGGAAACAATTGCGACATCTGTATCTATGGTTTTTGTTGCTGTTGCATTTAAAAGAAATTTGGAAATTGTTGCTGCAGTTCCTAGAAAATTCGTGAAAATGTTTGCAGCTGCAATTGTTGGATCATGACAATGGTTTCTGAAGCCGTTTTACTGTTACCGGTTAATTTTTTTTATATTCCTGTTTTCGGACATCCATTGTTGTGTAGCACTTATAAAAGCCTACTAATAATTCGCCCCGTCGTGGTGCTACTATTTGCGTACAAACACTGCTTTGAAGCGGGTTTTCTTTCCACTGATAGTACAAAACAACACTGACACTTTAGTTTCGGAGCATTACGATAGGCATCGCAAGTGCCGTAATAAGTAATATGAACTATAATTGAAATGAAGAGCTATTGGAACTTCGTATTAGGTATATTTTGAATTTTTTTACTATCTTCCATTTTTTCTTTACTCCAGGAAGTAGTATCGGTCTTTAAATATGTTGCTCTATATACAACGAAATTTTCGTAGTCTCCTGTTGCAATCGCAGAAGGGAAACTGTGCTGCGACATCACATACTTTTTTTTTGGAAAATCAAGTAGTTTTTTGCGTAAATTGCGCTTCACATTTACAAAAATATTTTTCTCAAAAACCGCTCCAAATTTTTTCTTTAAAATTTCTTCACTTTTGTAATGAGACGATAAAAAATATGGTCTTAGTCCTACTTCTGGGAAATACTTGTTTTTTTGAAAATTGCAAAAAAAATTTAAAACTACAATGTTGTAGATTGTGGTTTTTACCTCAGTCTCTTGTACAAAACTAGCTCTTTAAAAAAGTTCTGTAGAATTTTTTGAAAAAACGAGTCATTTGCGTAATCTTTGCTTCAAATTTACAAAAAAGTCTGAAAAACCGCTCCATTTTTTTCATTATCAATCACTAGTTTCGTACTTTTGCAATTGTACTAATTTGCAATATTCGAAAATTTATCGATTTGACCGAAAATGCATATATATGCCTTTTCCAACATGCCTGTTGAAAAATAATTGTTAAATTTTGCCTACTACATTCAAATTGTGCGGATGTTTTTCGAAAACGTGTATGTGTTCTTATTTAAAGACATCTTTGATGAACCGATTTTACTGAGGTAATACCTTCAATGTTATAAAGAGAAAACATTTGAAGTCTTGGAAATTCCAGAAACTCATAATTCAACAAAAACAGATCAGTTCTTTGCTGTATCTTTGCTTTGAAAAATCCAGTTAAAATATTTAAAGAAATTATTGGGAATTTGTGAATATTTATGTGAAGTATATAAGATATAAAATACCTGTTTTGAATTCTGAGGACAAGTTTTTTCAGATTAAAGGGGAATACCAGTTGTGGAGAAACTTGTCAAATGTTTAGACGCTAGCGTTGACGGATCGGGCGTTGATCGAACGGGCGTTTCGCCGTAAAAGAATTGATCGGTTTAAAAGACCACCAAATGTGGATTCCGGTTATACGAGCGTTTAAGGAACTAATTAACTACAGTGAGGAATAAGATTTTCTTAGATATAGGATCTCATAATACGAATTTTGTGGAAACACGGCATGTATTCGCCGCAGGATTAAAATACTTAAAATCTTTCCACTACCACTGCTATTATGCGAGAATGTAAAAGGACCGTTCTAGTCATATCTAGTGGCTTTATTTAGGTCGTCAATGTTAATTTTGTCTAGTTTATTTGTTGGTTTTCTATTGTTTTTCCTTAATTCTGCGAGCATAATTCTGAATGGTTCCACTGATTTTGTATCATATGTAGGTTTTCCAACAACACTCGTGCTCACTTCACTTGTAAAAACTTCGTAGAATTTTCACGGACTTCATGGTAAAGGTGGGTACGATGTTTTCTTCGGAATCTTTTTCGCGTTTTTTTTGTTTCAAATGTCGTGTGGAAGTGGAAGTGTTATAGTATATAGGGGAAGGAGTGGCAGAGAATAGGAGACTGCAGTGAAGTACGCTTTCCAGGGAAAAGGAGCGAAGCTATTGAGGAGAATTAAGTTTAACCATGGCTTAGACGCCGAAGCGACTGTTGCCTGAGTTGATAACGATTTGCCTGTCTTCCGCCCTTACATTTCGCAGCTGACTGTTAATAATCCGCAGCTGAAACTGCGAGATAGCGTACGACGCGTCCAGACGCTGGCGAGTGAGGTCCTCATAAATGGTGATTTTGTGGCCTCTGTTGCCTCTTCGACTGGAAGACCTCTCGCAGTTTCCTGTAACATACAAAATTAACGATAATCGGCCTGTTTTTTCTTCTTTCAGAGATTTTCCGACACTATGGCTTATCAATATAGTTTACGGACAAGTGTGCACTTACCTTTTTGGTTACATCGATCAACACATCGTCGATGTTTACTCAGTCCTGTTCCTCTAGGCCAATTATACGCAGACAATTTCTTCTGCTGTACGTTTGAGGCTGGACTGTCTTCAGTTCCAGCTCTATTTTCAGCTTAATCTCACAATCACGTTATTCGTTGTTTTTCTGAAAGATAAAATCACTTTCCTTAAAGGCCATGGATTCCTCCAATTTCTTTGCCAGTGTATCAGTCGAAGTAGAGGCAAGAGATTAAAGATCTCCGAATGAGTCCACTCAAAGTCTTCAATTACATTTCGAGAGTTGCTGCACCCCCATCTTCAAGTCAATATTATTTCTTAGAAAATAATTTCCAATAATAGAAAATAATTTCCATAAATCTTATTGCAATTTAGTCCGGGGTCGGATGTTGACCCCCACCTTCCTGTTGGTTATTCTCAGAGTACCGAATTGTGAAAATGTAACGGGAGCTCTGTGCCGATTGCAAAGCTCACAGAACGTAAGTCGCACATGTACAAGTAACGACTTTTTTCGTGACTTGTATATCTTTTTTTACCGTGGCTTTTATTTAATTTAATAATCACCTGAGTCTTTCAAGCAGACTTTTTCTATTATCTTTTTCCAATAGTTAAACATTAGTGGTCACAATTGAACATTGGAAGCATTTTACTGGCTAGTTCAAAAATATTTTAGTGTGTTGTTGTTTGACCCCGCGTGTAAAATCAGATTTAGGGTTAACAACATTAGTTTCCAATTTGACTCATCTGCTCCACTCGTATTCCCGGAAAACAATGTACTTTCATGGGTTGTCCCTTCCCCACATGACGCACTATCGAGTCACCAAGTATTAAGGCGTCTGCCGTTGATGCTGCCATCAACGTCGCCGTCGTCGAAGTCATCGAAGTCGTGGTGGTCATCACCGCGTCCGTCGCCACCCTCGCGTCCGTCGCCACCCTCGCGTCCGTGGTCGAAGCAGATACTGTTCTGCCAAGCCCTACCGATGGTTTAGGCGCCGTAACCGTTGCTGTCGCTATCTTCAGGTTGCGCAGCTCCCTTCGCGTTTCCTCGAGTTTGGCTGACACTGTTAGGAAATTATTTTGAAGCCGCGATAGCTCGCTTCGCACATTTCCATCCCAGTTTCTGCAATCCTCACAACGCCAGTTTGAGCTTGAAGGGAAACCTCGCCTGGTCGTTATCGGACCTCGATTTAATTCCACTCCTCCTATTACTAATAATGCATCAATTATGAAAATCGTAAATGTGTCATTGGTCCAACATTGGAACACGCCGCTCGCTGCGCCCAGCGGCGGATGCGGGCCCGGTAGGCCTCCAGCTCGCAGCCCATAATCCCACTATCTGTGCGCGGAGCAGCTAGACACGCATCCGCCCGCAACCGTGTAGACACAGACTGAAAGACTTGCTAGTACTGTGTGATGTCAAAACTTAATACAGGTTTCAATTCCTCAATATTTTTAAAATGACATTGGCGCGTAGATACAAAGTTTAAAGGAGAAATCCAAGTATAATTCTTTGAATTTAACAATTACCTCCAAGTGAGAAATTGGTCATTGACCTACATTGTCATAAAAAATCAAAGTAATGATTAAAATCATAAGCACTTAAGTAGGGTCTTTTCGTTCTGAAATGGCGGCAACTTATGCGGAAAAGGCTATTTTTTCTGGATTTGTGACAGAAATTAAAGCTGTTAGCAATACTTTCCTAGGTTTTTTTATCTGTTCAACCCACTGATTGTCAAAGAATACAGAAAACTTGAACAATTTCTCAAAACTCTTGCGTTGCTGTGATGACACAAAATGAAAGGTACACTGACTAGGCGAGGCTACAGGACTGATACAGTAAGAAAATGTAATTAGTATAAACATTGCAGAATGTATTGAAGCCACGAGGCACACATGCCTAGATTTTTCAAACCAGACTACTCCCATAGTACCACAGCTCCTCCTATTTGCACATGTGTAGTAGAGGGTCTCAATGCACGCAGAAAAATGCCCGTCGCTGACGGCAATGCTTCACGGCAAAGTATTTGAGCAGTCCCGTGTGGAGCGATAAGCTCTGCCCCCTACACTCCCCGATGAGTCCTAGCCGCGCACTCTCCGCCGGCCACGCCTTACCTGTCCATCACCCCGAGATGTCACCGGGCGCATGGAAGGGGTGGCCAGCTGGAACGGGCGGACGGACGGGGGGGGAGAGAGGGGCGGCGACGGTGGTGGTGTTGGTGGTGGCATCGGCGCTGGCCCTGGCCCCGGCCCCGGCGGCGGTGGCGATGATGACGATGACGCCGTCGGCGGCGGCGGCGTGGCTGAAGACGTTCCATGCGTAGAGGCGCGGGGAAACAATGATTAATTAATTTCTTAATTAAGTAATTTTCTTTTAAAGTGAAACGCGCGAATTGTTCACGCCCCCATAACACACTGGTGCAGCATGGGACGCCCATAATTTGGCGGGAAGACCACAAAGAGTGCCCAGATGGGCACTGCAACTTTATCCGCACCGAGAAAAATGTGCTAACATTTATTCGGGCCGGGCGCAAGGCGATGCTCGAGTTAGGCACAGTCAGACTCCAACTCACTTCTTTCAGCAACTACCACTGGGAAGGTGAACCTTGTGCACCACAGTCCTGCACTAGCTTGAGAGACCCCTTTCCTACTATAAAGCACGTGAGGAGGGCATACAGCAAATCAATGCATAGGCGGTTGCCTAGCGTACATATTGTAATCAACCTCTAACCATTGCCGAATACCTCATAACAAGTAGTCTTATCATAGTAGTAACAAAATCACATAGAATTTGCAGCTGTGCTTAAGCAAAAAAATTATACACTGATAAGTACAACAAGGAATTGAAAATGCCAAGTGGCAGGCCACACAGTATGACCTAAAACGAATATGCATTTAAATAAATAATTTAATATCAAGATATGGGATGGCCAATAAAATAATAATGGTACGCCTGAACACTAGGCAGTTTTCAAAAAATTTTCAGCCGAGGGTCTCTAGTCGACCGAGGAGGAAAGAGTAAAGGTAAATATCATGGATAGGGGCTTATTTAAGGGAGTATCTAGCCAGTGCACATAATTTTTGCTCTGGTTGCAACAATTTGCCCTGGCTAGTTCTTACTTCAACAGTACGCACAACCCCAGCCTGATCAGGGAACAGTTTCTCCACTATACCTAATTTCCTTTGAGAGGGAGGAGATTCCTCAATTAAAAGCACTAAATCATTTACACCTAGTGGTAGGGACTCCCTTTTCCACTTCACCCTTTGTTGCAAGGTGTGAAGGTAGTTTCGCGACCAGTATTTCCAAATTATTGCTAATTTGTTTTTTAAATTGGACTGCTGCACGGGAGTTATCTGCACAAGAGGCGAGTCAGTATCTATAGGAAAATTATTAAGTGCGTGCCCGTAGACTAAGTGATTCGTGGTCAAAATAAAGTTCACACCCAGATCTTTAGAGGTGACTTCAAACGGTCTTGAGTTCAAGCAAGCTTCCATTTTTGCTAAGAGAGTGTACAAGGTAAGCAAGGGCACAACTTGTTGCCCTAAAGCGCGACGCAAATGGAATTTAAGACTTTTTACACAAGCCTCAGCCAACGAGTTTCGGTGCGGAGAGTATGTGGGACAAAAGTGCCAGGAGGTACCCTGCACTGATAAAAAATTGGTGATAACCTCTAAATCCTGAGAGGGGACAACAAAGCGATTAGCCTCCATGATACGACTAGCGCTTTTGAATGTACTGGCGTTATCACTACACATGTGCACAGGGTAACCTCTTCTCGACCCAAAACGTTCAAAGGCCGCAATGAATTGAGAAGATAGATTTTCCACGATTTCTAAACGCGAGTCTTTCGTGGAATGGCATATAAACAGGGCAATCCAAGTCTTCTGAGACACTTTGGATCTCGCAAGAGACGGCATTGTCAAAATTGGCCCACAATCTAAGGATGTGTGAGCCCATGGCCGAGAAGGATTAACACGGCTAGGCGGCAGTGAACCCATGATCTGCCCAACAGGAGTAGCATGCCAGCGCTTGCAAGTCAGGCAAGCATTGATTACCTTTTTTGCTACCCGTCGTAGGGAGGGAATCCAAAACTGCTGGCGCACACATCCCATAATCAGGGCTAAGCCCGCATGTAGAAATGCGAGGTGTATCATTTCTAAGAAAAGGACAGTAAATTTGTGGTTAGGCGGAACTATAACAGGATGCTTGTTTAACCTCTCCACCTGAGAATGCATTAAACGGCCACCCACCCGCAAGAGCCCATCAGGGCCTTGATAAGGATTCAAGCTACGGAGAGACGACTTGGGAGGTAATGCCTTCTTTGCTGAGAGTGCCTTATATTCAAGGGAGTCTTGTTGAATGAGCCTTATGATTACCACAGTGGCTTCTCTCAATTCAAGAGGTGACAACCAACCCCGTCTCATCTGAGCAGATGCAGGATCAATACGAGCAACAATTGCAGCTCGTATATTGTTAATAAACCTTAAAAATAGTGCTAACACCCTTATCAACGTGTGATATTTGAGTATCTGCTAAGCAGCCCTTGAAGAAAGGAATTTTGCGTTTCACCACCATCTGAAGAAGGCATATTTGTTTGGTACGCAGTGAATATACAACAGGGAGAGTCTACCTTACCATTTTCTGCTACCTAAGCGTCCACAAAAGGCTTGGCCCACTTACACTGGCTCCTTCAACCACTGCGGTCCTAAAAACAAGATTGTACTTTGTTGCAGTGCCTGGGGGGAGACACCACGGGTTAGCAGATCGGCGGGATTCTGCTTTGAGCTTACATGGCGCCAACAAGATAGTGGATAGGATGCCACTATCTTTGAGACTCTATGGGCAGTGAAAGCATCCAACTTAAGATTCTTTTCACCAACCAGTGCAAAACAATAGAACTATCTGAAAAAAGATACACTTGATTAATTGAAAACACAATTTCCAATGCTCTCACTACCTTCTTGGTCAATTCTACCAACAACAATGCCCTACACAACTCCAAGCGAGGAATAGTAGAGCCTGCCAGGGGAGCAAGTCTTCATTTAGAGCACAACAAGTGGCTATGCATAACGGATGTAGAATCATGATTAACAAGATACAATGCAGCTCCGTAAGCCTTATGAGAAGCTTACATTTCAGATGCATTTCATCGCATCACAAATCCTACCAGACAAGAGGGAAGGTGACCCTGAGGTAACACCTTACGTGGGAATATAATTGATGGCAGTAAAACAATCTCATTGACCAAAGACTGCCAGCAACAAGCGTGATCAGAATCAAGAGGAGTATCCCAATGCATCTGCAAGGACCACAATTTTTGCAGAAAAAAACCTTCAACGTTACCAGGAAAGGATTCACAAAACCTAATGGGTCGTCGATAGAGGCGATGAAATGCAACACAACCCTTTTTGTGATACACGCAGTGGCGGCTGGTGCCTTTAATTAAATGGGGGGGGGCTGCATGCAAAAATAGAAAATGAATTACCTTAATTATTTATTAATGAGGTCCACACGACGAGTTTTGTATATTGCAAATTTATGATCTTCTCGTTAAAATTTGTTGTTGAGAACTGCCCTTTCTATTGATAACATTGCCAGGGCAGTCAATCTTTCTTCTCCCATGGTACTTCTGAGGTAAGTTTTTATTCGCTTCATAGCTGAGAAACATCGTTCTGGCACGCTAGTCGTTGTTGGGATAGTTACCGCAATTCTCAGGAGCTTAACAACTTCTGAAAACGATGACTTCAGATTGACATAATAAAGTGCAGAAGTTGATTTGCGCCTGATAAATTTCTAAATTCCCCCCTTGAATAAAGAACAAAAAGTTCCGTAAGTAATTACTCCTTATCGAACATTTTATACAACTCCAGACATTCTCTTAACTCTTCGTCCGGAAATATTTCGCAAAATTTGGCAAAATTAGATGGCATTACTCTAGTTGAAATCTGAAGGTGTTTACTGAACTGAAATCGCATATTAGTCTGGGTTATGAGATCACAGACTTCTTTGGCAGCCACTACTCGAGTGTTACTTTCTTGAATATGACGCCATTTGTTGACACGATTTGGTTCAGTTTTTTTTCATTCTCTAGTACTTCATTTCAGACTTTATTAACTGCTTTAACAAAATTATCAATGCAAGAACGAATCTCCACCATATCTGCTTGGCGACATTGTAATTGGTTATATAAAATATCAACATGTGGCATATGATGGAAAAAATTTAGCCAAAAATTAAAATCATCTTCAAGAGTCTTCAGTAGAGCAGATGGCTTCTCTTACGGTGATATCACTCGAAGACTCGGATTCCATTAGAACTTGAAAACACTCAATTAAAGCGTCCTTCTTTTCAAATACTGTTTACTATTCTCGATTTAAAATTGCATCTTGTTACGCCAGCAGCTTTTCTACACAGGTGTCTAACGCAGTTACTCTTTGCGGGGATCTGGAAAAGAATGCTGGAATCGATGACAAATTTGCAAAGAAAATTTTTGCTTTGGAGTTCTGTTTAGCTGCTCTTTCCATAATGGTGTTTAATTGGTGAGCGAAACAGTGAATGAAATAGGCATTTGGATACAATTCCTTGACTCTCGTTTGCACGCCACTGACAGCGCCACTCATCACATGAGCACCATCATATGTCTATGCAATTAGTTTCTCCATTTTATCTTTTAATATTGTGTCTAATCGTGCGAAAATGCATTCTGAAATTGCCTTTGCATTCTGTCCATGAGGGTTAAAGAAGCCCCAGAATCTTTCCCTGACATTTTCTTTTGAGTCACAATAGCGTAACACAATAACAAGCTGAAAACCATCGGATACATCAGTGGTTTCATCAGCCATAACTGTTAAGAAGTCTGACGCATCCACTTCTTTCAAAATTGCCTCTCTACATACCTCCAGCATGCACTGCAACAGTTCATCTTGAATAGTCTGTGATGTGCCTTTATAAGAAGAAGCGCTCTCCAAATGTGATTTAAACACATTAAAGTTCACTCGTGTATGCAACAAAGTTCATAAATATTCCTCGATTTTCAGACTTGTCACTTTCATCGTGTCCTCTCAGGGCCAATTCGTTTGATCCACAAAACTTAATACAGTTTATTAATCTATATAGCACCTGGCGATTTTTGCATACTTGAGTGTTGTGACGTTGTATGGATTCCTAATAGGCTTTACTTAATCTCTGACGTACATCTACTGAACCCAGAAGAGCCAAATCAAGAGAATTGTTAACATGCTTTTCCTATTTTTTCATGTTTATGTATCTTGTCAGTAAGTTTCTTCAAGTCGTACATACCTTTTTCAGTCCACGTCAGTGATCACCTGAATCACCTGAATCTCCAAAAAGAAGACACGGAAAACAGTAAAGCGCGTTTTGGGACTCGCAACCACACAACCATTCGTGTTTTTTGTATATTTCCGGATTGAAAGTTCTCGTATATTGTTTCTGACGACTCGCAGCAGATTGAAATGTTAAATACCGGGGTAGGTCTGCCGCGAGCTTTTACATCGCACTTTTCTTGAAGAGTTAAGCTTCTAAATATCACAGTTTTTAGATATTGAACAAAATTACTATTCGTGTCCATTATAAAAACGAAAAAATAACACAAAAATACAACATACAGCCCCTCAATTATATCACACGTTCACCAGAACTTTAAAAATCGTGTAAACTTCGCGTAAAACTGCGGAAGGGACTACCTTTCCTGCAGCCCCTTGAGTCCCTATACTGAGAAACATAAACAGCGAGGGAAGCGAAATCAACTATGCCCATACTCCGCCGCATGCAGCTGGGACTGGCAGTCCCAGGGAGGGAAATGGAATCGCAGCAGAACACGGGGGAAGCTTTTCGCAAATTACACAAGCACCAGCAGTGGAGTATATTGGGCATGTAATTGAAAGAAGTACTGTTTCACATATTTTATTTTAATGTCAAACAGAAATTAAATAATTCTGACCAGGACTGGGGGGGGGGCTCCAGCCCCGCAGCCCACCCCCACCAGCCGCCACTGGATACACGGGAAGTTGAGTGTTTGGATCGGAGTGTTTGGTGTAAGTAGTGCAAAGTGTGTCTTTATCGGTGTTCCAAGTCAAATCCAGTATTGTGTGTATCGTCCGAGGCCAGAGGCGTGGAAGAGTATTGTGCGTCGATGCTATTTAGAGTGGCCAGAAACAATGAAGAATTGCTATTGACCTTTCTCAAATTAAAATGAGCCCCTTTGAGCACTATTGCAATCCTTTGAAATAAGGATGCTGCCTCCTCAGCACAGTCGCTCCCAATCAGTAAGTTATCTACATAAAATCCATGCTTGATGGCTGAAGCCACTTAGGATCAATTTCATTTATTTCCTCAGACAACTTGTTAAGACACCTTGTACTAAGAAATGCGGATGGGGCTATGCCATATGTGAGTTTACAACGTAAAAATTTTAATAGGGTCGTGAGGGTTCTCTCTCCACAAAATTCTCTGAAATTTAGTATCAGTATCATGCACCCCAACCATTCTATACATTTTCTCAATGTCTGCTGTGAAACAAACATTAAACAATCGAAATCTAAGCATGATGTCAATGAGCTCCGATTGCACGTTTGGGCCAACGTAGAGTAGGTCGTTCAAACTTAATCCAGAAAATGATTTGGCACTACAATTGAAGACCACACGCAGTGGTGTAGTAGGTGAATGTGGATTCAACACACAAAAATTAGGTATAAAGTAAAAGGGACGCGTTCCTTACTGACGCATTCAACTGCGTGCCCCAATTCAATATATTCTTTCATGAACTTGACATAATTATGCTTTAGTTCCCCATCCTTAGCAAATCTGCTTTCTAAAGCAAGCAAAAACTGTTTGGCTACAAAATGTGAATTCCCCAATAAGTGTGGAGGACGTTTAAGGGGAGACAGTATGCACCGTATTTCCCTATGCTGCCAATGCTAATTTTGGACATTTTAAAGAACGTTTTTTGGAAAAACTAGAAAGGATACCACACTCAAATTTTTACTGCAAGTATATACTATATTAATCAACAATTACAAGTATATTTGACTATTTACAAAGAATGGAATCAGAGAATTTGTTTTTTAATTTTCAGTATTAAAAAAGTTTTTTTCAAAGTATTTCAATTATCATAAAATAATTAATTCTGAACTAAATTTTCTCAAACATGCTGTGAATACTTGTTAATATACTATTAATGCACTGTCCGAGTTTCAATTTTCTTTGACTTCTAGTTTCTACAATAAATGTTCCTGAAAGCAAAAAAATGAAGTTTAGAGAAAATTAGGTTTAAAGATAATAATTATATTTTACTGAAGAATATCTTCAAAAACACTTACAGTTAACATTTTTCTGCACCATACTGGGCATCATCTAAGTCATACTGGTTTTCTCTCCTTTATTTCACTTTGTCTTGCTTCTTTTGTGCAACTTGGTGCAGCAATTTATGCTTTTCGTATTCTGTCTCTATTTCTAACAAGGATTGTCGTGTATTTTCTCCACAATCTACACTCGGAACTTTTAAAACCTCTTGTTGTTTTGAAACTCCATCATTGAAACACAAGATGGCATGGTATATACCAAATCTTAAAGTACTGATTTGCACAAATACAGTTTTGGGTAATCGTGTCTAAATTACTGAAATCACAGATTCATTCAAATTGTGGGCAACAGTAACAAAACAATAACAAACTTCGTAAATACGCATGAATTCGGCACCTATCGATAGTAAATGCAGGTTAGCAAACATTTACATAAAAAACTACGATAACGCGCAAACAAATACGAGAGATTTCCAAATTTATTTCAATTTTGACGTATAGGAGGCGTGGCATTTAAATGTATTTCCTACGAAGAGAAAAGGAAAAAAAATATAGAGTCTGAACTACTGGGCGGATTCAAATGAAACAAAAAGCATTTTACACAACGGGCTTTTCAAATAAAATAAAAATTAAAAATCGAATTTTTGAAGCCATTTATCTACCGTCTCCCCTTAAAAGGCAAAGAAACGCAAAATTGCCCATTCTCAAACTTTAGTGTCATCATTAAACTTTTGTTCACAAGGATAATCCAAGTGTGAGAAGTTTTCATCACGAGAAGGAAAAATCCTCTCAGAATTCCAAACATTCTCATAATCATCGACTAAGGAGGGAGAGTGTGCAGTCAAGAAAAAACTTTGAACAGTAAAAGCAACAAACGAAAGAACAGCCGGAATGAGGCAGCCTGCGAGTTGAGAATAAATTCTCGTACACCCGAAATTTAGAAAAGGGGTCGACAATTAATATACAAAATATTGGAGGGAAAATGATAAACTTACTGGCTGAATAGTGCACAATTGTATACACAGACAGCGTGGTTTTGCGTGGGGACAACGCAGCAATAGGCTTTGTCAGTCCCGACGCGCCGACTCAACCTCGCAAAAATGTCGCAAAGGCCACGGAGTCAAAGCGAATTCCGCCAAATGGACTACAGGATACGCCTTGTGCATCCCTGCGCGAGTCTGCGGATCGCCAACAACATCTCACCTGTTTTGCGCCAGCCTCGACCAACGAAACGTCTACGACAGCAACTTGGACAGCTCAGGCCGCAAAACAGCGAACGTGAGACGCTTTAAAACGCGCCCGAATGCAAAACTCTCACGCTTGTGCACAGCACTCACATACCACTGATCTCATTAATTAAACACATCTACGTTACCACTCCATTAGTGACGACGAAAAGGGTCGTAATAGGATTGATTACATATCAATCCTGAGAACACGCACAGCGGTGCGACAAAAAGAACGAGGCTCTGCCCCGGCAACTACCCCATTACCGGCCACACTATCTTAAGAGAGAGTCATAAGCGCGAGACAGCGCTTTAAATAGGAGAAAAACGTCACAGCAGCGTCATATGACGCGTCACTCAGCTAAATCGATTATTTTTCACCGAACAAACAAGTAATAACAAAGAACAAACAAACGTGCTTTGAACGAGAACATTGGAAGCTATACTGGGTTCCAGAGCGCGAAAAGGGTGATAATGCGATCTAGTGGCAAGCGGTAGAACTACCGCATTTCATGAAGTTAAATGGCAGAAATTGAAAACTTAATAACTTTTTCAATTTTGCAGCTAGAAAGCTGAACTTGGACTCATTTTAATCCTTAAAACACCTAAATTTAAGAACTTTTTACTAGAAGCCGTCACCTTTTCTGGTTCTCTTATAAAACACATATAAGGATGTTGCAAAATATTAAATAACTTTCATTCTAGTTTAATTATTACAAAAATGTTAGCCCCCTATCCGAAAATTTAACCATGTCTAGATATAGGCAAAACTGAATATTATCATAGCCCAAAGATTAAATTTGGTTGGCTGGTTTTTCTAAAAGTGACCAGAATACATGAAAATCTTAAATTATTTGTGGACACGTAAACTCAAATTCCACAACTATAAACTCAAACTAATTTACATCAAAATATAGCTTCTCGGATGTCTTGAGATGTCTTCTTGATAAAGGAAGCACAGTTAATCACACGTGGAATTTGACAGAGGTGTTGGGGACAATAGAACAATGAGGTGATGCCAGATTATGGGCATTTTGTGTTACTCTTTGTGAAGAAAATTTATGAAGCATTGAGTGGTGGTTCTTACCACATGTTTTACAACTTCGCTGTGAGCAATGATGAGAAGGACCTTTCCTTCGAAGACAGTTGTGGCAGAGTTGATGAGAAGAGACAAAATCCCATCTCTGCTGGACAGCCAAGGTACGAAAACGAGGGCAGGCGAAAAGTGGGGCTCTCCAGAACTGCAAGCAATGCAGGATTGAAGACTGGAACTGTTGACCCATCTTCCAGCTGAAACCTGTTTGGCAGCTGAAGATTGTGTAGGGCGCTTGGATTTATAAACTGAAACAGAATTCACATCAGCATTAGCAAGAGGGGCAATGTCTAGGGCTCTTGCCCGGAGTGAAAGAAAACCTAAAACATTTTGTAATGGAACAATGCCATTTTTTGCTTTAGCAAGGAAAATGCTTCTCTAGTTTTGTTGTCCAACTTGCTGAGCACTAAAAATTGTAATATTATCTCAGCCATAGGTACTGTAGTGGGAACCGCTGACATAGATAGCCAATGAGAGGTTACCACATTGTGCAATTCTCTTAAGGAGGCGGCTTCACCATTTTTTGAGGGAAGGAAAGGAGAATTAGAGCATTAATATGCTCCTCTAAAATTTTTGATTATCATAACGATCTCTTAATAAAGCCCAGGCCTGTTGAAAGGATTTCTCTGATACTGTGAGTACAGAAATTAACTTCAGAGGTTCTGCCTCGAGACTACTCATTAAATGCACAAACTTTTGTGAGTCCGGTATCTGGACCTAATTAATGACTACTTGACGTGAACAAATCCCGAAAACGTTGCCAATTTCTATACCTTCCATCAAATTTAGGAATTTTAATGCTCGGTAGCGAGGTGTGATGACATGCCGAGGCAACAGCAGGAGGCTTTTCAAAGGGCTTGTATTTTTCATTCAATAACTGTTTCACGGCCAAGTAAGCATTTTCACATTCCGAAAAACTTTGCTCATGAGTCGTGGCAAAAAACTGTTGAGCTGATAGCTTCGATTTTTAAGAGCTTCAATTTCCTTCCAAACGTCAGAGATTGTCTTGCAAGCACGCGAGACTCGCCACCGTAACTGGTTGCAAGGCTTTCAAATTAATTTCAATTCGCGAAATTTCCCATATGGCAAAACTCCACCTTTGTGACAATCTTAATTCAATTGTACCAGGAGCCTTAACCCGAACTTTGGACTGAGGACATGGTTAAATAAGCTTGCTTACTAATGAAAAAAAACTGAAATATTTCACAATAGTATTTAAAGGGTATCAGTTTCATACGCGAAAAACCGCCTAAAATTTAAGTACAGACATGTATTAGTTAATTGGAAGTCAACACCACTTTCATAAGCAAAATGAGCTAAGTAAATGTCGTCAAAATGTATTTATATCCCTGCTAACAGACAGCCCGAAGATCAGGTACGTGAAGACATGAGGTTAGGAATTCTGCATAAGATTTGCAGGAATTGGAAAGGCATAAACCAAGAACATGCTTTTAATTTGCACCATACAAACCGGATAAAAAACGCACACAACACTAGTAAATGTTAACAGCACTGCTAATGATTCTACTGTAATTCTGTTTTTATTAAGTCAAGCACGCGATGCACGTGCAAGGCTTTTAACCAGCGCTCATTTTAGAGATGATTTCATTTTGCATGCATCAAGCGACATTTTGCAGATTTCAACACTGATTTTACAGAGATTTGTATTAGTTAATCCTAGAACTTTATTAAGGAATAGGCAGGCGGGAAGTTCATTTAGTCGAAGCATCCTCTCACATTGTTAGGTTTCCGTAATTTAGTGTTTTAATTTTTTTATTTAACTTCATTTTGAATTTGTGACATTCTATTGTTTAACGTTATGCCTGTAAGTTTAATATTGTTTAAATTCAATTTGCATTCTTATTGGAACATTTATCGCGGGCGTAATTTATTCTTGGGAACCTTGAATTAATTTTATTGTCTTCTGCTGAACGTCCTAAATTAACATTTTTAACACATTCTGCTTTTGGCAGCGCTTATAAAATTTTACTGATTTAAGTATGAATTTACATAATGTAATTATTCAGGTTTCCTATTTTCAATTCTTTTCTGATTTGTCTATTTGTCACCTACCAAGGTGCTTTTATTAAGAGTCTTAAAAATTTCTTTTGAACTACATGAATTTTCTCTAAGTTAATTTTTGCGGGTCCACCCCAGACTGGGCAAGCGTAAGTAAGTGATGGTGTGATAATGGATTTAATAGAGCTATGCCACTTTCTATGCTTGGTCTGAAGTGACTGAGTTACAATTTTCACGTACGTATTATTGGCTATTTCTTTAATGTGATATTTCCACATTAGTTTCTGGTCGAGAAGTACTCCTAAATATGACTGATTGACCATTTTTGATCCATAATAATAATACTTTATTGCACAAAAAAGTACAACGGCGAGTCTCAGTAATTAAATTACTGCTTTTCAGACTCCATCTTAAATTTACATTTTTAATTATCCAGATCCATTTTAAATTTACATTTTTAATTATCCAGATCCATTTTAAATTTACATTTTTAATTATCCAGATCCATTTTAAATTTACATTTTTAATTATCCAGATCCATTTTAAATTTACATTTTTAATTATTAGTGTGTTGGGCATTCGAGGTTGTCGCAGCGTAAATATCTAGGGTTGTGATTTAGTAGGGTTTATTTTTGTTTGCCATTTTGAGCAACAATTTATAAATGAATCTAATGACGTTTGTGGAATTTCTCTACCTTGATGTACACATTTGTTTGTCGTGAACAGTTGTCATCAGCGAAAACCTTGTCAAAAACGCTGTCTGATGTAGCAGAAACGCCAAGCTCTAAGTGAATGGCGAGGATGGCCATGCATGTCAAAATCAGGATATAAACCTTATCAGGCCCTTTGGCGCGAGGAAAGAACTTCGCCAAAGTAGGGCGCGCATAATCGAGACCTGTATGCAGAAAGGGGAGAGAGACCTCGACTCTTCATGAAGGCAAAGGAGCCATCAATTGTTGTACACTTAGAGGTCTAGCTCTGAAGCAAACAACACAACTTTTGACCATGGACTTAACCGTACGTGTATAGGCCAGAATCTGGACCTGAATGTCAGCAAAGCAGTAGGACCTAAATGTTTATTTTTAAATGATTAGTTCTAATTAGAATAGTTGTGAGGTGATGCTTATGAGGCAGGATAATAGGATGTTTTTGATCGAAAGGGAGTTCAGAACTTTCCAGTCTACCACCCACACGAAACAAACCATCTTCATCTATAAATGGGTTGAGAGGCAAGATTGGACTTTTAGAATCATTGGCCTTTTGATTTAAGAGGGCCTGAATCTCCTGATTAACAAAATAGGCTGTAGCATTTTTATTACTCAAATCTCTGCATCGATGAGCTCGGGAGCAGTGAGAGTAAGGATGCCAGATTTATTTTTCATTGGCTTTCTAGTTTTGACAAATCTAAATATCCAGGCAATTATCCGAAGCAGTTTGTTACAATCCGAATATCTTAACAAGAGGTCAGGATGAGGTTTCGGCGCCTCGAACGGGACAGCGCAGACTTGCGCTGGGTCAAGGTATTGCTTCACTGCCTGCGGAGGCCAGGCCGTACCAGGCGAAAGTAAAAAGGGAGGGCCGTGCCACCACAACGTGGATTTAATCCATGTTTTGAGAGTAGCGCCTCTTGATGCGATGTCTGCCGGATTGAATTTAGTGGGCACATACATCCACTGACAATTTGCCGAAAATTTCTGAATTTTAATGACTCGGTTAGCAATGAACGGCTTCATTTTGCAGATGCTTTTGCTAACCAAGATAGCACGATTTGCGCATCTGTCCAGAAGAAAATCTCGACCATTTTGATAGAATTGATTTTAATTATTTTGTGAGCTAACGTAGCGCCTAGGAGGGCTGCGCATAGTTCTAATCGAGGAATCGTTAAAGCGTCACCTCGAGCATGACTTGCTTCGTAAACGGATGCGACCCCCTTCCTACATGCGTTCACTACTCTTGTTGTTGGTTAGTAGCACTAACACCCCAACACCCTTTTCTACTCGTTCGTACAATTCTTCCGCTATCACTGACGTGACCGATCCTGTGTCTACCGCTGCTCGACTTATGTTCCCGCATAAAACTTTCATTACGGGACGTTTCTGCGTCTCTCTTCCTTTCTCCGTTTACTAGATTCTCGCCCGTGGTTTCGAATTGATTCATTATAATAGGGATCGCTCTATCATCATATGGGAAGTTCGACCAGGGATCCCGTTTCAAATCGAACCCAAACAGTTTCCCTGCATTGCACCTCTTTTTTTTTATATATATATATATATATATATATATATATATATATATATATAAAACACATTTATTTATCTAGATGAAATATATCGTTCAGTGTAATCACTTTACAATGTTTTGTTTTGACTTATACTAGTTAGAATATCTAAGCTAACTTATCCTAAACATTGAAGAGGATACTCTAGGGGAGAACCTCGAGGTTGTGTCATGGCTAAGATTTTGAGAAAGGCCTCAAATGGGAATCTATTTTTTATTCGGGTGTGGGTGGGATTTTTTGCTAATTTCAAATGGGATGCTGCTGGTATGTAATTGCACCTTTCTGCGCGCCGCGATTTGTCTCTCGAAGGCGACCTCGCTCGCTGCGTACCGCTTGCATTCGGCGCTGAGTTCGCGGACCTCTCTGCTCCCTGCGTTCGTTTGCGCTGCAATCGTTCCTGTTCTCCAGTTCTAACGCCTTTGTTCGCGTTGCTGACCTGTCTCCGTCGTATTATTACCCTCCGTTATTCTCATAGCATTGATATTCGTGTTGCCTAGTTTTGAACTTTCATTTGTATTCTCGAATGTGAGATCATAATTTCCGAAATCAATATTAGATGTAGGCTCCCCATCGTAACTGTTTATTTTGGCATAAAGCTTTTTCGGCCGCATTGCTGCCATCTTCAGTGCTACAAAATAATAATAATAATAATAATAATAATAGTAATAATAATAATAATAATAATATATCTAAATTACAAAAAAATTTAAAAATTTTAAAGAATTAAAAACCTTTTACAGAATATTGTCAAGAATTGGATTTTAAAGAAATGTAAAATGTGAAATGGACATATAAATTTTTTTAAAAAATGACAAATGAAAATTAAATCAAATAAATGGAATCTATTACAAATATTATGAAGCAAACTGGAGTGAAATAAAACTGGAAAAGTATAATATAAAATGTGTAGATGGAAACATAATTTTGAATAACAAATGTACATTTTGAAGAGAGGTGAAAATAGAAAATGAATAAATATGTAACTAAATAAATAAATGAATTAATAAATTTAGGTGAGCAAACTGACATACCTCTTAGAGGCGGCTGTGGGCCTCAGTCCAGACAAGACAGCGAAGGGCAGAGCAGATCGTGCTATTCAGCGCAGTTTAGTGTGGCCGCGCGGTGCAATGCCGCCACACTTCCCTGCTGTGTAGCCATCCCTATCCTTGCGGACATCTATGGCTGATCTGTAACATAAAATAAAAACATGGTCAGGAAAGACAATAGCCGTTCGGCGCGCTTGTGGCGTTGTTTACCGCAATTTTCTTGCCGTATTGGCGCTAAGCCCTGTTTGCTGTTTCGGTGAGGCCTACTGCAGCATGTCCCTGGGACGCTTGTACGTAGCCGTGGGGTCCGGCACGTACGTATTTAAATTTTTAACAATGTCATTATTCGACGCGTTTAATTTATCATAGAAATTTTGAGCTAGTTTTTTGAAATGAATTTCTAATGTCGGCATCTTTAGCGCCGAGTGAATTTCTGAGATTTTAACGTAACGTGGCGCGCATAAAATGCTACGCAGGCACGCATTTTGGGCAGTTTGTAGCTTTTTAATATGAGCTTGCGCCGCAATTCCCCAACGCGGGCAGGCGTAGTCCATAATGGGCCTAATCATGGCTTTATAGAGGAGCAGGCTATTCGCTGTGGACAGTTTGCTCCGCTTATGTAATAAGCTTCGCAACATGCCCAGGCGTTGCCACGCTTTGCTCGAAGTCTCATCCGTGTGCTCTCTGAAGGTGAGCGCACGATCGAGCGTGATCCCAAGGTACTTAGTACTGGCGCGCCACTCAATACTAGAATTGCAGAGCGCTAGTGGCCGCGGCAGGCCCACTTTGTATTTACGTGTGAAGAGCACCGCCGTGCTCTTTTCCACGTTAACTTTAATGCGCCATTGCCGGAGCCACTCCTGGATCAGTAGCAAATGTTGATCCAAATATTTCAAGAGCAGATCGATTCTTTTAGACGTGGCTATTACAGCCGTGTCGTCTGCGTACATGGCGAGTTCGGTTTGGCAATGTTTTGGTATATCTCGCACGTACAGGCAGTAGAGCGCCGGAGAGAGAATACTCCCCTGAGGCCCGCCCGCCCGTATGCTGCGAGTGGAAGATTTTGCGTTCAGAATCGTTACTTGAAACGATCTGTTCGCGAGGTAGGAATTTAATAGGTGGGTAATGTAGGTTGGAAAATTTGCGGTAATTAATTTGGAAAGGAGGCCGTCATGCCAGACCTTGTCAAAGGCGCTAGCGACGTCAAGGAAAACTCCGCCCGTATATCGACGCTCATTGAAATTACGCCGAATTCTATCAACTAAGCGCACTAATTGGTGCGTGGTACTATGATGTGCCCTGAAGCCAAATTGCTCATTATTAATTAAAGCGTGCTTATCTGAAAATTTTAAGATTCTCTTAAGGAGAATTTTCTCAAAGAGTTTGCCAAGCGTATTTAAAAGGCTAATAGGCCTATAAGATTTTGGCAACTTCTTATCCTTTCCGGGCTTTGGAAAGGTAAGCACGTGAGCATGTTTCCACTGCGTCGGAAAGAGCTGAAAAATGAAAATTGCGTTAAACAAGCACACAATGTAATTAATGGCGCTGCGCGGTAGCTTTTTGAGGACGTCGTTTGTAATGCCGTCCGGTCCTGGCGCTTTTCCGCTGCGGAGAGCGGCGATGGCGTCCGCTACTTCTGCGGCGTCCGTGAGCTCCGGCTCGTCTGCCCGTCGAGGTGGGTTGGTCCACGTCCTGACGGGGGGATGCAGAGAAGGCTCTCAAGTGTTCATTACTCCATTTTTTTCATCTTCTTGCTTCTCATTTCATGTCATGTACGTTCTTTTCACTCCTTTTTCTTCCTCACTGGCCTTCTCTGTATGCTGAACGCCCACCCATGTGTTTGCCGTGCATGGCGACCCGTGTCGGAGGGAATGTGTGTCCTGGCAGTTGAGGGACCTGTTTGTTTCCCTATCTAGTCCTAGTGCTACTGTTCGCCTTGCACTAAGGAGTACGTTGATTACGTATTTTGCGGAACATTCCCTGTAGGTTCCAACACACTCGCTTTGGCCCCGGACTCTTCTAGACGGGCGGTCGGGAGCTAACCCACTCCCGATCAATCGCCCGTCGAGGTGGGTTGGTCCACGTCCTGACGGGGGGATGCAGAGAAGGCTCTCAAGTGTTCCTTTCTCCATTTTTTCATCTTCTTGCTTCTCATTTCATGTCATGTACGTTCTTTTCACTCCTCTTTCTTCCTCACTGGCCTTATCTGTATGCTGAACGCCCACCCATGTGTTTGCCGTGCATGGCGACCCGTGTCGGAGGGAATGTGTGTCCTGGCAGTTGAGGGACCTGTTTGTTTCCCTATCTAGTCCTAGTGCTACTGTTCGCCTTGCACTAAGGGGTACGTTGGTTACGTATTTTGGGAAACATTCCCTGTAGGTTCCAACACACTCGCTTTGGCCCCGGACTCTTCTAGACGGGCGGTCGGGAGCTAACCCACTCCCGATCAATCGGCTCGGACTAGGTCTTGTACTGAACTCCAGGGTGAGCGGGGGAATCCACGGCGGTGCAGCGCTGTGTTATTCCCCCACTATATCCTCGTGGCAACCCTGGCACTCCGATGGAGTGTCACCTTGTTGGGCTCCGTGGTGGGTGGGGACCACGAGGATGAACCTATTCCATCTACATGGATACTTCACCTTTCCCCCCGGCCTCTTCCGCAAGGAAGAGGAGATTTGCAGAGAGAACTATTGATTTGAATAGTTTCTTTTCTAGAGAAGAAGATCGACCCAAGAAGCCTCGTTTCCTCCTCATGGCATGTGCCGAGGAAGGTAAGACTTTCAAAACTGTGAGTGCTGTCCGTCTGGCGCGAGCTATCGAAGAAGCCTACGGGAAGCTCCAAGCGGTCGTGCGACAAAGGAATGGAACCATTATTTTTGAAGCGCGTACCGACGAGCAGATTGTAAAAATTCAAAATACGAAGCAGATTGCCGGCCTCCAGGTAGTAGTCACGGTTCATCCCACCTTGAACCTGAGCAAAGGCGTAGTCAACCACGAGGACTTTGCTACTGAAACGGAGGAAGATCTTCTAAACTTTTTTAAGACCCATGGCGTGACTGAGGTGTACAGGATCGGAAGGAAGGAGCAGGGGAAAGTGATCCCTACTTCTACCCTGATCCTTACTTTTGACCGACCATCCCTCCCGGAAAGGATCGTTACCGCTTTCTACAACCTCCGTGTGCGGCAGTATGTGCCGAACCCTTTGCGCTGCTTCAAGTGTCAAAGGTTTGGGCATACCCAACAGCGATGTATGTCCGTTAACGCGGTTTGCGGGAAGTGTGGATCGTCAGTTCACGACCCACAACCCTGCGACAAACCACCGCACTGTGTGAATTGCGAAGGCGATCACCCAGCCAACGACAACCAGTGCCCCACGTTTCTCCGGGAAAGGGAAATCCAAAAAATAAGGGTAACCGAAAAGGTTTCCTTCCCTGAGGCGAAGCGTAGGTTCCAAATCAGGAATCCAGTGGACCTATCTCGATCCTTTTCCAGTGCTGCAAAACCTAAGTCCCCGGGGGTAACAGCGAGTTGTCAAACTCACTGTACCCCCAGCGGTAGTTTCGCACTTCAGTGGTCAGGTGTCGCCGACAGACTTCCCCGAAGATTCGGCATGTATCCAAGGTGGGAAAATTATAATTCCCACAAAGTACAAAAAACCTGTGCAAAAACTCCACCAGAAATCGACCACTGAGACTTCTACTGAAATCGATCTTAAACAGACACCGCCTCCCAGGAAAAATACGTCATCCAAATCCCGTCCACCTCTTTCTGTCTCTGAGAATCACATCGGACGATCCTCCAGCCCCTGTAGATCTCGGTCACCCGTGGCCAAAAGTCGGGAAAACCCCCCGACCATATCCAGCAGCAGTCAGGATGACTCTGCTGTTGATGAGGAACCCCACGAGAGTTCCTCTACAACCACTCAGAAGGTGAGAAAGAAAAAAAAGCAACCAAAGAAATAATTTCTCATAATGGCTCTCTCATGGAACTTAAATGGTCTTCGTGCTCACTCAGAAGAATTAAGATTAATAATTTCTCGCCACAAACCATTTATAGTCTGTCTTCAGGAAACTCATCTTCTCCCTCATCATCCCCTGTCTCTTCGCGGATTTAACATCTATCGGTTTGATCAAGACGACGAACTTCGTGCTCACGGCGGCGTTGCGGTACTCATCCGCGACTCCCTGTTCTCGGAGGAACACAACGTTCGAACCGACCTCCAAACAGTTTGCGTACGGGTACACCTACCATCCTTCTCTTTTACGGTGTGTAGTATATACATTCGCCCTGGCCAAGTCGTGTCACAAGAGGAACTCGAAGATGTTTTTTCTCAGTTGCCCGCCCCTTTTTTTATTGCGGGGGATTTTAATGCCCACAATCCCCTCTGGGGTGGCACGAGGACCTGCCCGAGAGGTTCTATCCTCGAAAATATTATTGACCAGCAAAACTTAATTCTTCTGAACTCCGGGAATCACACTCATTTCTCCATGGCGTCAAACACCTACTCGTCAATCGATCTGGCACTCTGCAGTCCATCCCTATCTACCATGGTAGAGTGGACAGTACTCGATGATCTACATGGGAGTGACCATTTTCCCACTTTGGTCCACTTTAATGTCCCTGATTTAGACGTCATCTACCCTCCTCGCTGGCTATTCCATCGAGCCGACTGGGATACATTCAGCGAGAAAATTATAATGCCAGACCACTTCTCAAATAATATCGATACCTTGGTGGCCCAATTCACCGACGCCGTTCTTCGCGCAGCCACCATTGCAATCCCGAAGTCTACGTGTCGGCCACGACGCGTCCCTGTGCCTTGGTGGAATGATGACTGTGCCACCGCGGTGCGAGACCGAAAGCAAGCACTCGCGAGGCTCAATAGGTTCCCCACCGCATCAAACCTGATCGATTTCAAAAGAAAGCGGGCCAGAGCCAGATTAATAATACGGGAAAGTAAGACCGCTTCCTGGAGAGCCTTTATTTCTTCTCTTTCTTGCCATACCCCGCCTAAAGTAGTATGGCGAAAGATCCGACAGATCGGAGGAAGATTTTCCCCATCATCTGTACCAGGACTTCTTATTAATGGAAATCTTATTACTTCTCCAGAAAAAGTAGTTGAATTGGCCTGTCATTATGAAAATTCCTCCAGTTCCTTACACTACTCCCCTAGCTTCTTGAAAACGAAGAGTAGAATGGAGAAATGCAGATTGGACTTCTCTACCTGCCTGGAGGAAGATTATAACGCCCCTTTCTCCATGGATGAATTTTCCTGTGCGCTCACCCGTGGGAAAGATTCTGCTCCAGGACCAGACCAAATACACAACCAAATGTTAAAACACCTGCCGGAAGAGGCACGTATCTTTCTCCTCCGTATCTTCAACAAGATTTGGATGGAACATACCTTCCCTAGAACCTGGCGCGAAGCGATTATTATTCCTATTCCTAAAGATGGAAAGGACAGGACAAAGCCGTCAACCTACCGTCCAATCTCGCTCACAAGCTGTATATGCAAACTTCTGGAGCGAATGGTGAATACGCGTTTGGTCTGGCACCTGGAGCAGGGAAACCTACTTACCCCCATCTAATGTGGTTTCAGGAAGAACAGGTCAACCATGGACCACCTTGTCACCCTTACCAGACAGATCTCCACTGCTTTCGTGCTACGTCAACACCTGGTAGCAATTTTCTTTGATATAGAGAAAGCTTATGATACTACCTGGAGGTACGGCATTCTTCGCACCATCCATTCTTGGGGTCTTAGGGGCCGGCTCCCCCTTTTTTTAGTAGCCTTTCTTTCCTCAAGATACTTCCGCGTTCGCCTTGGTGACAGGTTATCCGCCAGCCACCATTTAGAAAACGGGATCCCTCAGGGCTCAATTCTGAGTGTCACTCTGTTTGCCATCGCTATCAATAGTATAGCGTCGATAATCCGAGAGCCGGTGAAAGCATCGCTCTTCGTTGACGACTTTTGTTTGACGACTTCGTTGACGACGTTGACATTTTCTGCTCTTCCAAGAGTATTCAAGTGATAGAGAGACAGTTACTTGTCCTCAACAAATTGCAGGAATGGAGTGATGCGACAGGTTTTAAATTCTCCGCATCAAAAACTAGCTGTATGCACTTCTGCAGGATTTATCATCTTCATAACCACCCCGATCTTTTTCTTGGAAGCCATCTTCTACCTTTTGTGGACTCTGCAACTTTCCTTGGGCTTACTTTCGATAAGAGCCTAACTTGGCGAAATCATATACGTAAACTGAAGAGCCGATGTGTCTCACCTCTGAACCTCCTCCGCACCCTTACAGGCAGCTCTTGGGGAGCAGACCGTGTGTGTCTCTTGCGTTTGTATAGAACCCTCATCCGCTCTATTTTGGATTATGGATGTATTGTATATGGGTCAGCGTCACCATCAACCCTCCGGCCATTAAATACCATTCACAACGCCGGTATAAGAATTAGTACAGGCGCCTACCGCACGAGTCGCATCGAATGCCTCTTGGCCGAAGCTGGAGAACCATCTCTGAGCCGAAGGCGAGATATTTTATTAGCCTCTTATGGGGCTAAAGTGTCGGGACTGGTTGACCACCCTTGTCGTCGTATAATCATCCACCCAAAGTATGAGTCCTCGTACAATCTTCGAACTTCGTTACCCCATCCCCCAGGTATTAGATTACGAAATCTTCTCCGGGAATTAAATGTAGAACTTCCCACCCCTGTGAGACCCACAAGTGACGGGATCCCCCCTTGGAAACTCCTCCTTCCCAGTATTGACTTCAGACTCTCCCATTTACCCAAACAAACTACTAGTCCTCTGGTTTACCAGAAGCAGTTTCTGGATATGAGAGAATCCTATCCGGATCATTTATTCTTATACACGGATGGTTCATCGTGCAGCGACGCGGTGGCATGTGGTTTTTACTGTATCAGGGCCACCAAATCATTTCGGCTTCACTCCAAATGCAGTATTTTCACTGCCGAAATGTGTGCAATCTTTGAGGCCCTAAAATACATTGAATCAGCGACGTTGCGGCGAGTAGTTATCTGTTCCGATTCTCTCAGCTCTCTTCAAGCTGTCTCCCGTCCTTCGTCAGACTACCTGACTTTATCCGTTCAAAGCCTGATTCATCGTCTTCTGTCCCGCCGCTATGACCTGGTACTTACTTGGGTCCCAGGCCACGTGAGTATCAGAGGGAACGAACTGGCCGACCAGGCGGCGAAATCAGCGACTCGTAAAACTCGTATCGACATCCCTTCTGTGCCATTATCCGATGTTCAGGCTTTCTTGAAACGATCCGTGCTTAGAGCGTGGCAAACAGAGTGGCACAATAGCACTTTCAAACTAAGTGCGATAAAGAATTCTGTGTATCCCTGGCGCTCCTCATCACGGTCTTGTAGACGCGAGGAAGTTATTTTAACCCGTCTTCGTATCGGACACTGCCATTTCTCTCACGGTTTCATTCTTCGAAATGAAACTCCCCCCATCTGTGACTCGTGCCAGACTGTTCTTTCCGTGGAACACGTCCTGCTGTACTGTAGGAAATTTGTTGGCAGTCGACGAAGACATGACCTGGGCAACTCGCTACAAGTGGTGCTCGGGGATGACGATTCTGCGCTCTCAAAACTTTTTTGTTTTTTGAGAGAAAGCAGAATATATAATTTTATCTGAAAGAACAATGTTTTATGTTGTTTTTTGGCCCCTTTACAGCCAATTTTACGTTTTAAGATAAATTTTACGCGCCCTTTTTCTATTTTCCTTCTGCCATTTCTACATGTATACTTGATGCAGAATTCGAGCCTCCTTTTTAGCTGCTTACATGCTTTAGCTTTAGCTTTTTACATGCTTTTAAACAGTGAGTAAGTTACATATGCAACACTGAATATTCTTTTCTCCAAATACTCTGGCATGGGCGCCAATGACCACAGCAGTCGAAGCGCCCTTTAAACCCTATTCAATCAACCTCCGCCAACCTGCGTCCCGGAACTATTTTACGGGGTGGCGGAGCTCTGGTGCACGCTACGTAGTGCGCCCCGTTCAACACTCACGGCGTTATACAGCATCTTTTATTTACAACTATCCCAAATGTTAGTTCCTTGCAACAGATAAGTTTGAAACAAAATAATAAAATTAATTTGCGAAATGCGAAGCTAAAGATTTTAGAAAAAGATGTTCGTCAGTACACATCACTTTCAAGCGATTTTAGCCACACGATTATATGCGCCAATCGGAGCATCTTCTCCTAAATCTTTTCTGCACCTGCTAACATGTTTCATTCCATTTTTCCTCAATTTCTCGCCCACAATATGTTTGTTGGGACGTCACTATTTTTGTAAATTCTAATACACTGCGCTATTATCATAAAACGTCAGCAACCAGAGGGATGGAGACCTTTTATATAAAGAAAATGTCCTGATTAATTTTAGGCAATCAGGATAAAATTATAAATCTGTCTTATTAATTAAAATTGAACTTTATTAATTTTTTACATTTAGTCCTGATAATGGTTCGGAAAACTTTGCGTCTCCACCTTCAGGAACATGTTTTGACTAAAATTAGAAATAAAATACATAAATATTTTATACATTAATACCTGACTTTAATCACAAAAATGAATCACACACATTATCTCACGCACAAAAAATTATCATATATACACAAATCGCACACACAAAAATCGCGCACACAAAAATATTTTCACACTCACACAAAAATAGGCCTATCAATCACGAAAATAGACATGACGCAAACAAGATTTTTAAATCACGTAAGTAAATAAGGTTATCTATCACAGTCTAAAACTGTCACAACGGAATGGTAGCACAAAGTAATTAACAAAACGTCTTGAAAAAATAATCCACTCCATTTACACATGATCATTCCGCCAGTGCATTGTTGAACATATCTCGTAGATTTATTTCATCAGGTGTAAATATAGACTGCGGCCTTTCAGCCAACCAATGTTGCCAAGAAAAGCATAATTCACTACAGTGTCCTCAATGGCAATTTCAGCAACATCATTCTAGAAAAGAGGGTCTCTAAGATTTTCTTGAAGTATTTCAGTAACCCCACCGCCAAAGACAATCTGCAATACATGTATTGCGGGTGGTCTTGGACTGACTCATAGGGTATCGGGTGACACCTCAGGGATTTCATTCGGAATTAATTTTCTACATAATGGTGATTATTTCATATGAAGATACACGGTCCACCAATCCATCTTGCCTACTCATCCTTTCCACTTGACACGAATCGCTCGCGGCTCTTGGCCCGTTTTATCGGGATCAGCCCTAGGTACTGGTCGGAGCAATCCGCGGAAACGACCGAAAAGAGAAGCCACCTATTCTCATATAGCTTTCTACAAAGCTGGTGTGGAAAATCCACAGAACTCGAACATAGGAGCTCCGGTACTACAACCTTCAGTTGCGTCCTCACACGACATACCAGATCGCGATCGAGTGTCTTTATTGCAGCCGTTATCTTCACACACGCACCAGACCACTTAGCGACCGTGTGTACCCTACACAGCGGGCCATGGAACGCAAGAGATTCTCCCTTTCCCTCCGTTCAGTCTCAACCTGAACCTTTAGGCTGAGCGCATC
Organism: Acheta domesticus; assembly: GCA_031308135.1. Lineage (NCBI taxonomy): Eukaryota > Metazoa > Arthropoda > Insecta > Orthoptera > Gryllidae > Acheta > Acheta domesticus. Next base: position 24,289,982 of record JAHLJT010008446.1, read on the forward strand.
CCCCGTTGATCGAGGAAAATTTGTGAGAGTCGGTGACCCGGGAACGTACTGAGAAGCCGCACGGTCTCTTCAGTGACCCGGGAATAAACTGTGGTGGTATCGGAGAGCGAGTCTCGGGATGTAAGTCAATCCAGGCATTTATGAAATGGGAAGCTTACTCCTACGTAATTCAAGAGATCTGTACAACGGGCTATTACAAATTTTTACCGTTTTGTTTTCGTTAAAGCCTTTAGGTCTTCGGAATTGTGTGGATTTCCAAGACTCAAAGCCTGTCGACACCGGAGGTCCTGGGCGAACAGCCAGTGTTACGCAATTGTGTGTCGGATGGCTAGGTCGACCGCAATCAGTGACGTGGAGAGGATTTCACCAAAAAAGTTAGCTAAAATATTTTGACATATATCGATGGAAATGGAGTTCCTATGGATTTTAAATATATTATGCATGATAAATACATAAATTTAAAAAGTGATATGAACACTTTTTTACTTCAGAGGTAATTTTTACACTAAAAGTATTTTTTTTAAATTTTCGTACAAAACTTCCGACAGCAGCAATCTTCCTTCAGGCACGTGTCTTAGAAAACAATGTTCGAAATATTTCTTCAATACAAGGACATTTGAACACAGTACGACTTGGAGTCAGAAGTCCTCTGAATTGCTTGCGAGCTCAGGCGCTTCAATTTCAAATGAGAAAACAGGTGTCTGAACATGTTTCTTGGTTTGATACCTTTCTTTATTGAACTGGAAATTAATAAAACATTGGGAAAGTGTTAAGAAAACTTCCAGGTATTTTCAGTCTTAATATTAACTTTGTTTTCAAATCAAGTCTTAACCCTACATATTTATTTCAGCAAATGCTTTGTACCATTTTAAAATTTTACTTCGATAACACTGGACTTTTCTTTTCTCCAACACTGAATAATGGATATACTTTTTTGCGTGCAGAACGAATTGTACCATTCTGTCTTCATGTTAAATTAGCTTCCACAAAGAAGTATAGCTCTTCCACAAAGAAGTATAGCTCTTTGGTTGATTTGGTCATTCTTGCTTGAGACTGGTTAGAACTTTGCGTATCTTCGATAGTGTTCGGTGGTTCATTAATTTCGAAACTGATACCACATCCTTCTTACCAGCAGCCTGAAGATTAATTTCAGCAGGATATATCAATTCGTTATATAGTATTTTCTGCCTCAATTATTCGGTCCAACGCCGCTTACTGCGGTCACTGAATTTGTCGAAATCTTTCGACGGTCGCCCTGCTTAAATTTTTACTACGTTGTTACTTTTACAGTTCACATACCCAACTTTCATTACTTATAAGAAATATATCTTCAATGTTATTTGTTGAGCTCCACTTTTGTTTAAATTCACTTTTTCAGTGACGCAATTCACGCTTCAAAACATTTTTTCTGATGGACTTACAAAGTTTATGAACAATTTTGCATTAGATACTTCTTTTCACCAAAATATTTAGAACAATCTGTAATTACGTTAAATACTTCTTTCGTAGTCAGCTTCTTGATATTTTCTTCTGATTCCTCAAAAGAAATCTCTCTTCGTGCAATTTCTTAATCAACTTTGTGCCAGCGTCCTTCATTCATTCAGCAGTCCTTCATTCAGCATCATTTGTAAACAAGTGGAACATCTGTGAGCCGAGTTCTTGTGCCGGGAATAGGACAAAGTAGAATGGTTATACTAAGGGCAATATGGATTTCGAAAATCTCTTGTGAAAGCCAAATTATTACAACGTGTCAAGATATTGCTGAAACATTTGATTCGGGAAAGAGAACAGACGCAATTGTTATAGATTTTTCAAAAGCATTCGATCTTGTTTCGCATGAAATATTACTTACGAAAATTGCTTCTACCGGAGTTGACCATCGCGTAGTAGCATGGATACGGGAATTTCTGATAAATCGTGTTCAACGAGTCCGAGTTGGACATGAACTCTCAGAGGAAACCTTAACTACGCCAACTGTCTCGAGTTTAAATCCAATTGCCACTGCACGCAAATACACTCGCACCCATGCTTGCTTCCTTATGCCGAGAATACGACTGCTATGAAATCACTGTTGTGGAGTTTGAATTTCATAACAATGCTTTAGCCGCGTCTTCCACGAATTGTGTAAAATGTCTAGAATCACAATACTGCGCTGCCTGGCTTGCCGCGTGATC
>JAHLJT010008446.1:24292255-24340773 GCA_031308135.1 Acheta domesticus
GTGCGAGTTGCACATTCAAACTCCTCAAAACCATATCTATGGAAGGCGAATTGGAGTTGGTTGTATTATAACCGTCTAAGAGGGGGAGGAAGAGGAAGAAAACAGAAGAGAGAGTGGGGAAAATCAACTATGATGAGAGAGAATGAGATATTCAGAACCTGTGAATTAATTTTAATTATTATTGTTATTAATCTGTTATAGGAAATTGTCATAATTTCCAGTGAATGAATTAGATTCAATTATGGTGTTATGTTAAAGCTTTTGTTCTGCTTAATATGTAATGTCTAATACAATTCTTGCATTTTTTTTGTGTTCTTAGTCCAGAATGTTGAAACGGTTTGTGTCATGCCATGCCCTGTTTCAAGCCAATGTTTTGAGATCATGTTAAGTTTCTGATGTGATTCTTTTATGCTTCTTTCGTGTTCAGATATCCTTTGACTTAGTTTTCTTAGAGTTTGAACTAGAGAAACTTTAGGGTATTGGGTAAAATTGAATCTGTTTACAACATTCCAATTTCCCATTTCTTCAATTTTATTTGTCATATTTTTAATGATGATTCCTTTTTAAGAACTTAATGTCCAAACCTGGAACAAAGCCTTGGGGAAAGTTGTCTTATAAATCAGTGAGTAAATTTAGGAATGTAAGGAATGACAGTATTCTTATAATCAGCAGATTTGGTAATTGTAGAATCTAGTATTTTAAGAAAAGAAAGCCATCTTAAAATTTCTCAATAAATAATAATAATAATAATTTGGGAGGATAATCATTAAGGACTAGTATAGATTTTACAATGTGGATCTTTGGTAATGGAATTATTAGTCGGATAATTTAATAGCTCTGTGAAATTATTGGTGATTGTAATTTTTGGGTTAAAAGAGTGCTCAGAGCAATAATTCAAAATTTTCCTTGTATGGGCAAATTTCCTGTACCAATTATAAAAATCTTTTCAGGTTTTCCGAAGACAGAAAACGTCAAAAAAATTTCATCGTCATCAATGTATTAAGGTTTAGGTCCCTGTTATACCTGTTCCTTGTTTCCAGTACTCCCCTTCACTAATTAAGGTGTTTCTGGTCCTCTGACAGTTTCCTTGGTCTACCAGGGTCTCTATTTCCTCTTGGTCTGCAGTTCATTACAATCTTGGATATCTACTCAATTGGCATTCATTTTACGTTTTCTTGCCATTTTGCCTGATAGTTCTCTATTTCGGATTACATTCTTCTTCTCTATAGTAAACTATATTCCAATTATAGTTATTGAAATATTTTAGCCTCTCTTCAATTTTGAAGTCGTAGGCTTCCGCGGCCGGAGTCATGTGGATTGATCTTGGCTGTCCGGGTGACGCCGCGTCGAAGGCTGAGTTGCCGACGTTTCGACAATCTTATCGTGGTCTTCCTCAGGACTGGATTGCCAATGGCCAATGGCATTCCAGTGACCTTATTAATACAACTATGTTGGTACATCTGGGACAGATGATTTGAACATTTTTGAATTAATTTAGAAAACTTACTTTTTTTTATTAATACTAAACCAATATATATAATGTAACTTATTGAGTTGCAAATTATAAAAATGGTTTAGAGTCTGTGTTAATAAAAAATGGCAAGTTAAGCCCAGCATGTCTGATCTCTCTATATAGATTATTGTGATGAGCATATTAATCTTTAATAAGTAGGGGGCAGATTTTAATGAAATGTGATTTTTTTCTTTCACTGTAGAACAATATCTTTTAGTATAGTCCTTAATATTATGTTTTGACAACAGTAAATTACCCTTTCTTTTTTCTTTGCATTTTTCATTGATTTTGTCTAATAAGCCATTTTCAAAGCATTTTCCACTGATTTCATACATTTTAATTTCATTTTAATGTTTCTTGCTTCAAGTAATATTTACAAGATGCAATGTATGTTCTCCACAAAATTCCTGAGTGTCTTATTCAATTTCTTCGTTCAGAAATTATGATGTCAGCCATTGTATGTAATCTAAGGTTCCTGTGGTGCCTATCAGTGCCATTGTTAGTTTAGCCGATTTCACAATAACTTATGAAAAATATCTCCTGATAAAGAACAGTACAAATCAAAAGTTTGCTCTTGAAGGAGAGGAAGAGCCTCGATTGCATCAGTAAGATAGCCAACAGCATGAGTTGTTCACCTGAACCAGTTTTCAACAATTTTTTTTTGGTCATTTTTTCAAAAATATTTTAAGCATTTTATTGATAATTTTTGACAATACTTTTGGTAATCAAAATCTGCCCCTATTAATAAGATTGAAAAGTTCATTTTCATATTTTTTTAGGGAGACTGTTATAGGAAGAATTAATTTTGTCAGATGTCAAGCAGAGTTCAACAACAGAATTTTGGATAAAATTAGGGATAATTTAAAATTTTCTGCAATTTGTTAAAAAGGCAAAGTGTATCAGGCTTGTATCAGAGACATTGCATATTAAGCTGAATAAAAACTTCAACACCATGCTGGAATATAATTCAATTGCTGGAATTTATGACAATTTACTTTTAGAGATTAATAAAAATAATTATTAAAATTAATTCAAAAGGTTCTTAAAGTCTCATTCTCTCTCATCATAGTCGTATTCCCCATTCTCTCTTTCTTTTGTTGTCTTCTTTCCTCTCCCCCCTCTTGATGGTAAAATTACAATGGACTCCAATCCATCTCACATAGACATGATTTCGAGACACCTTTAAATACGTGCAACTTACACTAATCAAGAATTGTAATATTTATTGTTATGTTAAAATTAGTATGTTCCACCTCATATTACTAATGCTGGTAAGCTGCCATCTACTTACACCATAATTTATTAAGTGACTTAAAAGTGTAGTTAAAAATTTTCTAAATTATGACAACATGCAATTTTTGGTTAGCAAATGTGACACTTATTATATATTTATAATCATTTTAATCTACTATTATCTGTATTTTCTTTAAAACATAAGCTTCAAAATGGCAAAAAATTATTTAGCTGAATCTTTGTTGACTGCTGAGTTATAATGAAGATTTAAAAGAATGAATAAATTACTTTTGTATTAAAAGCTGAAGTCTTTGATTTAAATGAAACTATGGTTATCAATAAATATAGTATTTCATATTTACAATGTGACATTACAGGAACATTCAATTTCCAATGACATTAAAAAGAGTTTTCCTAGCTCCAGTTAATGGGAAATTATAATATACAGGGTGAGTCACGTACCTTTAACACCTCCCATACCTTTCAACAGTTGAAGATTTTGCAATGCAGCTTTCACAGAAGTGCATGAGGGAATGGGGCTAATTTAAATTTGTGTCATTTCTATGTTATGACTTGTATTTTATGAGATATTAAAGGTAACTTTGTTTTTCTTATATAGAACTATACATATTTTTCCAGTCCATTATGATCAGCGTAAAAAAAACTTATCCAATGAAATACATATTGTCATATGTTATATAAGCATTTTTTTGAGTAATTTTGATTTTTTTGTGACTAGTGTTTAATGGATATTTTCAATGTAACAGTTCGCTTCACCAGCAAACACATGCTAGGTGAAGGAAAGGGAAGGAATCTTAGTATTTGAAAATTCAAAACATATTCCAAATATTCACAAAACTGCTGCAGTTTTTCCCCGAAATCTGCTTTCTATCCTTTTAGTATTTTTGGACTATATTTTTATTTTAGTTATTGTCATTATCTTCCCACATTTTTCTTTTCATAAGGTATTATCATATTCTAAATAACAATAAAACTATTTGCTGAAAATATGCAATATTCTTTGTACAGTCTTAATGATTTATTCTTAATGTGTTTTATTTTCAAGATCCTATTAATATCCTGTTGTATGACTCCCTTTTAAATGAAGTTGGAATTACAAACAATCATAGTTCAATACATACTACGTGTGACAAATCCGTATTGTCAATCGTTAAGTAATACAAAAAAAAATCTGAAAATGTGGAAGGATGGAAAGCAGAGTTCAGGAAAAAGACTGTAACAGTTTTGTGAATATTTGGAATATGTTTCGTGTATTCAAATACCAAGATCCCTTCCCTTCCCTTTCCAAGCGTGTGTTTGCTGGTGGAGTGCTGTGTGACCTCATGAGGCAAACTGTTACATTCAAAAATTCTGTTAAGCACTAGACACAAAAAAAAAAATAAAAATTACTCAAAAAAATGTTTATCTAACATATGACAATATGTATATTGTTGGATTCGTCTTTCTACGCTCGTCATGGTAGACTGAAAAATATCTATCATTTCGTTTGAAAAAACCAAGTTACCTCAAATATCTTAAAAAAATACAAGTCCTAAAATAGAAATGAACACAGATATCAATTAGCCCCATTTCCTCATGCACTTCTGTGAAAACTGCATTGCAATATCTTCAACCGTTCAAAAGTTATAGGAGATGCTAAAGTTATGTGACTCACCTGTATAATATAAATGGCCTGGATTGAGAGATAACTGAAGGGTATACTCTCCAATGTGATCTGCTCAAAAGCTCAAGCTCTGCTTCCCCTCAATAATACATCCACGATAATGGAAAATACTGATTGTCACGTATCAATACAGGTGAAGGGTTCAAGAATACCAAGTGCAATTTTGATAGAAAATTATATTTGTCAAAACAAATTAACAAGCAAACAAAAAGAAAAAGATAGAGAGTTGTAAAACATCTAAATTCTGCTGGACTATGAAGGCCAGAAGATTGTAATGCATCCTGTAAAGATTACCAGTTATTTCAAAACATTGAAGTGTTTGGGAAGGAGCATGCATTACGTTCATTTGTAAAGCAAAGAGAGAAAAGCACATCAAAAAACACACAAGTTCATAATTCTAATGCAACAAATATTGAAATGATGCTGAATATTACACAATTCACAAAGGATTTACAAAGAATGTCCAAGTAATAACTAAACTATCAAACTAATAGTGATCAGGAATAGTAATATCCTCAAATTTATTTTAAATCCTTAAATGCGAAATGCTTCTGGTGTCAAGTGAGATTGTGCTTTGGTTCAATCTCCTTTCATATCTCAAGATTGGATATTTTCATCTGTGTGGCAGGATGCGCACAGAGTGACACTGAAGGAGTGCACTAAGCTGGCTACCTGCTGACGCAAGCATTATCACTCACTATAGTCACGTCAGAATTCTAAGGCTTTCAGCTGAGGTTCCATATTAAAGGGTTTTCAAGAAGATGTTTACAGTCTAAATACTGGATTCAGATCCATTGTAAAGTGACTCAGTATTCAGACCTACTATCCCCAGCCACTGATCACTCTGGAACACCTATTAACAATGAGTGTAATGATATGATTGATCATATTTCAAACATCAATTAGATTCTGTACACAGCAGATAATGAAAATTTCAACTCCTCTGATCTCACTAAGCAATATACAAAATCACATTATTTCAATTCAAGTGAAGTATCTTAACTAAGTAAGAGGTACTAGAGTCTTCATGATGTCAATTGAATGAAAAATAGTTATATTTTGGACAGTCAATATTCATGAAGTGAAGACTTTTTAAACTTGATTTTAAGTTCTTGTATATTTGAAATAATCATGCAAGTCAAGATTTTTTAATAAAATCTTGTATTTAAACATTTCAGATTATTCATTATTATCAGAAGATAGTTTGGCCACAGTTTTTTGTTGTTGCTTTTTTTGACAGACACGAGTCATTTCAAAAATTTAGAAATAAAATCACAAAATCATATAATCATAAACTTAGAACTTTATATTCTTCACAAACAAGGTTCACTTTGTGATATTTCAAAGAACATGTTTTTTTTCCTTATCTTCCAGCTACAATGAATAAAACAGGAAAATTATTGTAGTGAACATAAATGTCAAGCTACTGATGTTAAAATGCACAAAAACAATGACAATTATAATAAAACAGTGGCACTCAACATAAAAAACATTTTGAAAAGCAAAATATAATTAATACATTAAAATACATAAATATGTACACCAGCCAGTGCAAAAGCACCTCAAGCATGGCAGTTACATGAAGAGGATTAAAATGAACCAAATGGAAATAACAACAGGCTGAGACCATTATGATGTAGTAGCAGAAGGGGGAGGAGGGAGAGTGCTTGAAACTACTATTAACCCTTTCCAGCCCAATGGGGCCAATTGGACCCATTACTAATTTTTTATATTTACTCGGCATCCGCGATTGTCCATTGTTCCAATATGGCACCATGACTTTGATGTGTGTGTATAGAGTCAGTAAATGTCAACTTAGACTTGATTGTTGGAACACGTGACATTCTGCAGCATTGTAAAGAACTGAGTGCGTGCCGCCATTGCATCAGCTGTGCTTCATAAGAAAAATAATAATAATTTTGAGGGAAAATATTGTTTCCTGCAGTTTAAAAAAATATATTATAAATGTACATGTAATAAGGATAATAATATAAATTTGGCAGTTATATAATGTTGAAAGGTATTATGTTGTGACGTCATTAGTTTCGGGTTCCATATGGACCCAGTGGGAAGTAAGAGTAATGTCTTTACAAAATGAAGTTATGTGCGGGAAATCACAACTTGAAAATTATTTATATTACATGTGTACAATTACTTGTGTATAATTATATTATGTGTATACATAAATATTAATACACATATATACATAGATATGTATACATATACATATACACACATATATAAATAGATATGTGCACATATACATATACACATATAAACATAGATATGTAAACATACTTATACATATACATATTTATGTACTCAGATAAACATGTTTATGTAAACATTTACACATACATATGTTTATATATACATATACACGTATATATGTTCGTACATACAAATACACGTATATATGTTTATATATACATATACACGTATATATGTTTACATATACATGTATATATGTTGGTATATACTTATATGCATCTATATATGTTCATATATACACATACAAACTTATATATGAGAGTAATTACACGTATATAATATGTATATATATAAACACGTTCTACCCCATCTTCCCACTGGGTCCATATGGATCCACTAAAAAATTTCAACTATGAGACAAAAATAACTCAAGAAACTCATTTGTGTGTGTTGTTGAGGGTATTTAGAAGCGATACATGTGGAAATTAATTTTTTTTTGTTAATTACCCATAATTTGGGCTGGAAAGGGTTAAATGAAATGGAATACAAATGAAAAAATTTTCGTGAGTTCCTAAAATGCATCAGAAGTATTTTGTTATTTTTAAAATCAAATCTTTCATTCAATTAAAAAATTAAAATGATCAGAAAGAAAAGAATTGCAACCATACAAAAACTTATTTCTCTAAAAGTTCAACAGAACAGAGTCGTATACACACAAGAAAATATTCAATTCCACTAGTGTGTTGAGATGATTAGGAGATTTTACATGTAGAATTTCAAGAAGCAACCTAGAGTAATCCCGTTTAGATTCCAACACTTCAACACCTGTGAAATCTGTGGATTGTAACTGTGGATCCATGGACTGTAACACCAACTGTCCAGCTGGTGTGTTGTAATAGATTTTATTGATCAGAAATTTCATTGTTTTGAAAATGCTCTTAAGGATGTTTTGAACTTCCTCTTAGTTTGCCCAATGTACAAATTTGAACTTTGGTGACAATTGATATGATGAACAATTTTCTGAAGATAAAGTTTTTCTCTCTGGTCTTACAACAATATGCCTCTTGTTGCACACTCAGTCTGGCAATGTTCTACTTCAATAGTAAACTGAATATCTGCATCATACTGATTAAAAACATCCAACAAAGAATCAATAGCATCATGGGTCAATCCGATGAGCACATCATCAACAAATAAAATTTCATCACCATGTGCAGTGTGTGGAAGGACATGTTGTTTGAGTTTACACATCACTAATTCTGCATAATCACCAATGGGGGAGCTCTTGCATTGGCAGTATAAGTTGCTATTAAAAGCAAACTCTATATTTTTTAGAATGGCCAGAACAACTATCATGATTTGGTCTCGTGGAATACAAATTTTGTGAGAGTTAGTAGATAAAAAATCCTTCAACACTTTAACAATTTAACAGTGAAGGATTGAAGGGCACATGGCGATCACATAAAAATGACACCAACCTAAGATCAGGATTCATCTTGACTGTACTCAATTTAGTTATTTGCCACCTATGACTGTTGGAATCTATGTTGGACTATTCAACGTACCTGCAATGCCAGGTGGGCTGAGTAGTGTGGCAACAACTGCCTTGATAAAAGTGGAGGGCCTCTTGATAAAAGAGGAGGGCATTTCTTCCACTGACTATTTCAACCACTCTCTACTATTTTATTTTATCACTCTAGATCTCTTGTGTTTTTGACCTTGCACTATTAGGTTTCAAGGGCTGGGGAGTCATTCATTTTCTATTCTTCTCTCTCCTCTACTTTATCTTCTGACATCTCTACTCTTCTCCATTAACCTCTTTATTTCTCCTTTGCACTTAGAGGAGAAGGGTCTCTTTAGCCACAGTGATACCAACTTAAGGCACAGGAAGCCTGAAGAAAAATTCTATGACTCTCCAGGTTAAGGATTGAAGCATTAGGTCTACCCCCATTCTTTGTAAAACCCTAGTATCACAGTCGTTGCAAAAATTTCAAGTTATTTACCTCAGAAAAGCTGACTTAAGCAAAAAAAAGAAGAAGAAGGAAGAAGAAGATTTTTGGTCTAACTGGGAAGAACTGGAATATTCAAGGTCTAACTACAAAACAAAAAGATGTACTGGAGGAGATAATGAGATTTAAATTAGATATTTTAGTTTTAACAAAAACAAAGAAAAACGGAAAGGAAAAGGAATGTGAAAAATTAGGAATTATATCCACACATTCAGTGAAGTTAATAAGGAATGGCCAGTGTATCAATTCTGATGGATAAAAATGGTCAAATAGCGTTAAGATGAAATCATCAAAAAGAAAGATTGATTGTGATGGAATTAAAATTAAAAGGATACAATGTTGTAATAATGCTCTGCCAGATGATAGTATGCTCTGCCAGATGATAAAAGGATTTAGAAAAATTAGGCTTCTATCAATAATTGACTGCTGTTTTGGAAGAGATTGGAAACAGATTGGAAATGTGTTTAAAATACAACTTTCAATAAAAGTATTTTATTTTCTTCCACTTTGAATATGTAAGAAGAAATAAAAATAAAATCCATGCTGTAGCGAACGAAATCTTAAGAGGAAAGAAAAAGATAGAGGATTTCAATAAGAGTCCCTGGTGGAATGATATTAAAAAAACAGTATTGTCGTGCTCTGTCTTCCTTCGACCAACTGTAAACATTTTTCTTTGTTTTCTTTGGCCTCTTATTGGAAGTGGTAAGAACATTTTCTGACTTAGCATTGAGTATTCTTCTACTGAAGCAGTATCTTTACCTTTTATTTGAGCTTCTGGTCATAACACACTACCTGGAAGATTATTGATATTCATATCATCCTATTGCCCAGAATTTTCATCAGTGATAATTCCTATCACATTTTCTGGAGGAGATATAAAAATATCAACTTCTCCAGTACCAACCTTGTCTGTTTCCACTTCCAATGCATCTATTATTTCACTCAAAGATAGCATTTTCCAGCGAATTCTGTCAAAAAAATTAAATAGTGTCCTCTAATTTTGTTACTGATTTTACAATGTCTTGGTATGCGAATTATCCTACCAACCTACATGTACAACTTTATTCAAGTTGTGAAAAGAAATTCATAATAAAATTTGCATAATTTTGTTATCAGATGTATCATTTATCTTATGTATGACATATTAGTCTATATACATAATTTCCCTGTAAAGAAATGTAAAAACTTACATAGTTGAAGCCGTCACACAGATGAAGAAAACACAGTGAAGATATTGCACCAACAATTAAACAAATTGGTCTGCTGCAAACCATACCTAGCAATCCATCTGACAATTTCCTATCTCTAGATTCATAAACCAATGTTACTAACATCATGTGCTAAAAATACTGAATGTGAACTCTACAAAAATATACCACCCTACATGTAGGACGGTAGGATAACCTGGGTTAATATTGTTGTTCGGTCCCTTGTTGAATTTTGGACAACCACAAAAATACTTAAAAGCTTCCTCTCAAAATTTTATTAATTCGTGTTATACAAGTTTTCGGAGACTGTTTTGTCTCTAATCAGGTAGAACTAAAATTTAATTACAAATTTGTTCAAAATGTTGAAGACAAATGAATTTCCACATTATTCATTAAAGCAGAAAGAAACATATAAATTACAAAAAATACAAAAGTTATCACAAATCTATACTGTACCCAATCCAGTGAAAGCTCACCAGTTAAAAAACAATTAAAAGTATCTTGAAAACTAAAAAGAATGCTATATACAAAAACATATTTTATAATGCTATATACAAATTATACACAAACATATTTGATTTTAGCACTACATGCTGGAGTGCCATGCAGCAACATGACCACTGACTGTTTAAATAAAGTTATGAAAATTTAAATAAAGGTTGAAGTAATAAGACTTGATGTAGCAAATCATTTAAATAAATATTAAATCAAAATATTAAGTAACAACAAGTTGAAATTGTAAAGAAACTGAAGGTCATGAAGAAATTTATGGAACAAAATCCAGATATTTTGTTCATTCAATGTGATAAAGGAGGGGCACATGCTGCCATTTATCAATCAGATTATGTTAATAAAGTTGAACAAACATTTACTGAGAGCAATACATATAATGTAATTAACTTTGAAAAAGGTAACAAGAATCTTACAGAGACCCAACAAATTATAAAACCATGGAGAAATAATGAATACATCGATACAAAAATGTATTACAAGATTTATTGTACTATAGCAAATTTGCCTAGAGCATACGGTTTCTTGAAAATACATAAGCAAGGCTAACCCATGCATCCCATTGTTTCATCCATTGGAACTCCTGAATACCAACTATCCAAATTTCTCAATTCCCTCAAACCATTACTTAACTTGGATTACCTATATGTCATTAAAAATAGTTATGAACTGGTCTTGAAATTGAGCTCAATAGAAATGGATAAGAATTACAGAATGATATCACTTGATATTATTTCAATGTTCCCCTCAATTCCCAATCAACTGATTTTTGAGATACTTCAACAAAGTCTGAAAGATAACTCCTCTAAGATTTCTATTCCTGAACATGAAATAATGATTTGTGTTAGGTTTTTATTAAATAATATAAAATTTAAATTTAACAACAAAAAGTATTCCCAAAAACAAGGCTGTCCTATTGGAGGCTCATTAAGCACCTTTTTCTCTGAAATAGTGATGCACTGCATTGAACAAAAAATTTTTGCTCAGATTAATACAGTTCTTTATGTTAGGTATGTAGATGATACATTTGTTATCATAAAAGAAGAGAAAATTCCATTAATTTTAGAACTCTTTAATACTTTCAATAAATCTACCCAATTTGAATTGGAAAAAGAACACAATCGTATTAATTTTCTTGATGTCACAATCTTCAGGCAAGATAACGAATTAGAGACCAAGTGGTACACTAAACCTATTTTTTCAGCCAATATACTGGATTTTTTATCAGCTCATCCAACTTCGATGAAAATTGGAGTAATGTATAATTTAGTTGATAGAGCTATTAAATTATCCCATCATCCATTTCATACTGATAATGTTAATAAGGTTAAACAAATCCTTTTGGCCAACCACTACCCAGAGAAATTCATACTTAAATATATTAACAAACGGTTCAACAAAATTTAAAAGTTCCGCCCAACAGTGTGACCAACCTTTCTATTGAACCTATTCAAAATCTGCCTAATGTAATTATTCCATATGTAAAAACTCTGACCATACCATTACAACAACAATTATAATCTAGGTACAATGTCAACGTCAAAAGTACAATAATAAAGAAACAGAAGGTTATAAAAAATGGTAAAGATAGAATACCTAAACACAACATGATAGATACTGCCTATGGAGTTCAATGTAATGATTGTGAATTAAATTATGTTGGTCAAACAAAAAGATGAATTAAACAGAGAATAACAGAACATAAGAAAACTATCAAGGAACTTATGAATAAGCAAAATTCAATATCCCAACATAGAATTAACCTAAATCATACTATAAATTTTGATCAGTTTCGTATTTTGGCAGTAGAACCCAACAGAAATAAGAGACTTTGAATATAGAAGACTAGAAACTAGAATTCAAGACTAGAAACTTGACTAGAAACTACACTATTTGACTAGAAACTTTGAATATAAAACTCAGAATACTATGAATACTGTAATAGAATCCAACCAGTTTACAAAGATTTATGACAACATACTAAATATTTTTCATCAAGAAACCTTCCATTTTTTACTTCTTTTTTAACATTAGGTCAAACGTTTGAAAATTATGTCTTCCAACTCCCTCCTTAGTTCCGTTACTACTTCAACCTTGAAATGACTTTATTTAAACAGTCAGTGGTCATGTTGCTGCACGGTATTTCAGAACGTAGGGCTAAAATCAAATATGTTTGTGTATAATTTGTATATATTTTGTATATGTTTTTGTATATAGCATTACTTTTAGTTTTCAAGATACTTTTATTTGTTTTTTAATAGGTGAACTTTCATTGAATTGGGTACAGTATAGATTTGTGATAATTTTTTGTATTTTTTGTAATTTATTTGTTTCTTTCTGCTTTTATGAATAATGAATAATGAATAATTTCCACATTATTCATAAAAGCAGAAAGAAAGTACATATAAGCAGAATGTAAAATTTGTCTTCAATATTTCGAACAAAATTGTAATTAAAGTTCAGTTCTACCTGATGAGGGAGACAAAACAGTCTCCAAAACATTGTATTACATGAATTAATAAAATTTTGATAAGAAGAATTTAAGTATTTTTGTGGTTCTCCAAAATTCAACAAGGGACTGAACAACGACATTAAATTCAAGAGTTTTTCAATAATCGATCAGAACTGGATTCCTCTGATGAGGATGAAGATTTTATTCTTTGATTGCTGTCTGGTTTAAGCAATGAAAATTATACTGAGGAGAGTAACAATGATGTGAATGATTCTTTAGATGAGTCTTTTCAAATTTAAGAGTTTTGATTTCCTTTAGAATGCTGTGAAATTGATAAACAATCTGAATTATTAGTGTTTGAGGAAACAAGTGAAATAAAATTTTGTGTAAATAAAGACTCAACTGAACTAGACTATTTTTCATCATTTTTAACCACAGTACATTTCAAAGAAGAATGGTAGAAATGAATAGATATGCAATTGGAACTATATCTGAACATCAGCACAATATAATTATAGTGTAACATTATTACTTTCCGCAAAAATATTAAATTGAAAACCCATTTTTCTTTAAATTCTATTCTCACTACCATCTTACAATCAATTGATTATAAAATACATAAAGACTTAAAGAGAAAAGACAATTCTACAAGATTTTATCAATTTCAAAGTGATGTGTGTGATAGTTTTTGCTTTAAAACGTTTTGAATAACAGCAAAATTACCCAGGACACAGAAGTTAACCATGTGGCATATCCCTCAGGATCAAATGTGTTAATGAAATTTTTGATCGGCAAAATCAATTACATTACACTGGCTGGACAGTTCATAATCCACGGGTTTTACTGGTGTTGAACTGTTGGAATCTGAACGGGATTATTCTAGGTTGCTTCTGGAAATTCTAGATTTAAAAGCTTCTCATTTCTCAACACACTGGTGGAACTGAATGCTTTCTTGTGTGTATGATTCTGTTCTGCAGAACATTTTAGAGAAATAAGTTTTTGTATGATTGTAGTTCTTTTCTTTCTAATCATTTTAGTTTTTTAATTGAGTGAAAGATGAGAACAATTTCTTCTTAACAACTTCAAATAACAATTTCTTCTTATGCATTTTAGAAACTCAAGAAAATTTTTTCATTTGTATTCCGTTTCATTTAACAGTAGTTTGAAACCCTCTCCCTCCTCCCCTTTCTGCTACTACATCATAATGATCTCAGCCCGTTGTTATTTCCATTTGGTTCATTTTAATCCTCTTTATG
The DNA here is from genome assembly GCA_031308135.1 of Acheta domesticus. Lineage (NCBI taxonomy): Eukaryota > Metazoa > Arthropoda > Insecta > Orthoptera > Gryllidae > Acheta > Acheta domesticus. The sequence continues at coordinate 24,306,332 of JAHLJT010008446.1, forward strand.
CAATGCCAAGCTTGATGTGCTTTTTCCCTGGCTTGTGTACACATTTATTTATTTATTTTAATGTATTAATCATCTTTTGTTTTTCAAAATGGTGAGATTTAACATGTTTTTTTTATTTCAAGTGCTGTTTTATTAAAATTGTATTTTTTTGTGTATTTTAACTTCAGTAATTTGACGTTTGTGTTCACTACAAATTTTCCCACTATATTTATTGTAGCCAGAAGAATTAGGAAAAAGAAAAAAACATGATCCTCACAAAATGAACTTTGATGAAGAACAAAAAGATTTAAGTTTGTTTTTATGTGATTTTATTTCTAAATTTTTGAAATGACTCATGTCTGTCAAAAGAAAACTCTGTGGCCAAACTATCTTCTGATATTAGTGGATAGTTAAAGACAAAATAATAATAAGATCAAATTAACAATTATAATAGAACAGTACCACTCAGTATATCAACCACGTGAAGACTCACATTTATGTATTATATACAGTATAAAATATTCTATATTCTGTGCTATTAAAGTATTATATTAATAAGAACTTGAAGTTCTTATTAATATCAGAACTTATTTGAGAAAATAAATGTTATAACATGTTAGTATCTAAGAACAAGACTCAATAAAGCTACCATCAACCCCCCATTGAATTCCATGCATTCAATGAATCATTTTCTTCATCTAATCATCAGTCCATATTTAAGAATTATATTACGTTGTGTGCCAAGAAGCAAATTGTGATATAAAATGTTTTGACCACTTTGTTCATTGTCACAACTTAACACAGAGTCATGACTTTGTTAACATGGAGGTCTAGGAACAATTGTTGAACCAAACTACGGATGGTAGGACAGAGGTAGGGGAAGGAGTGTGTGTAAGGATGGGGGAGGAAGGTGAGAGAAAGTAATGGGGAGGCTATGTGAGAAATATGTGGGTAAATTTCAATGAAAATGAGCAAGTACATTAAATTGACAAATTTTTATTCTATGGATTTTTGAACTTTGATAAAACATTGTTATAGGCACTAGTGACAAAGTTACTTTCAAACATACTGTTCTTTGTGTAGTGTTCTTTCGAATCATTTTGAGAATTTCAGGTATGATTCAGGAGAATTTTCTTGGTTCTCTATTCAGGATTTTATTTAGTCAAAATCCATTGAGTGATTTAATTGTATTCTGCACTTGTAAATAGATTTTAATTTGTTAGAGACCTCTTTCATGTTATTGCTTGAACTCTACATTTCATTTTTCTTTTCGTCTGTCTAATGTAACCTATCTCATAGCTTTTACAATATATTTGAATAATACATTTTCTGTCTCAAAACGTTATTGGTATCTTTCACATACATAATTACATTTTGTTTGTTAATTAATTTATTTCTTACTATTGTGTCTATATTTTTAAAGTGACTACAAATTTTAGGTATGTCCAGCACAATAATAGTTTGTGGATTATTTATGCAGGCTTCATTATTTACTTTACCAATTTTTGTGTTTATATGATTCTATATTTTCTTAACATATTTGTCAATAAATTTTATAGGATAATATTTAGGAACAAGTTGATTTTTTTATCATTCTTCAATTCATTTTATGACAAGTTTGGTCTGACAATTTTGTAGCTCTATCCACCAGTCCATAGGTTGTACCAATCTTTTGTTGGATCAGGTGTTTTGAAAGGTACTGGAGTGTGCGACCAGTAGCTATACCTTTGGTGAACCAATTAGTGATAATGTGACTGTTTTATTTTCATTGGAAAGATCTAAGTAATTTGTTATGTTCTATTTCACACTAGTGAAATAGATACATGCATTATAAGAATTGAAAACCTGAAGGGTATCTTGCATTTGACCCTCAAGGATAACTGTAATAATATCATCAACATAACATTGTATCAATGTATAAACACCTCCTTTCCCCACAAATGCATTCACAAATATACTCGGTCAGCTCATGGGCAAAATCATACCATTGACTCTATCATGGATAATGTCAAGACAAACAGACTATTTACTGATGTTAATACGGTATGTATAGGTGATTAGTGACCATTTCTCTTTTATAGGAAAATTAAAACTATATAAAAGGTTGTTTATAAGCAAAAATAATTTACTCAGAAATCTGAAAGGAAAAAAAAGAAAGCCTATCTTCTGTAGGAGTAATCTACAAAAACTTCTTTACTGTAAACGTCTAGATGAACAAAATACTTAATTTCTGATATACAAAGATAAAGAAGAAGAATTGAATTACATAAGATCTGTGATAGAGAATGATACAAGAGAAGCGTTTGGTATTTCAATTAAAAACACTAGAACTAAAAAATTAGGAATTTGGAATAACGCAATTAAAGAAGCTGTAGAAGAGAAGAAGAAAGCATATTTAAAATACATAAATAAACATACATGAATATTCTAAGAAATCAAATCATAAGCTTATTAAATATGGTATATAAATATATTAAAAAATAATAACAACAAGATTAGAACCAATTGCAGAGGCAATGCTACTAGAAGAGCAGAGAGGGTTTAGGAAAGGGAAGTCCTGCATTTATAATATATTTATACTCAAACAAATAATTGAAAAGCATAGAGAATTCAACAAAGAGATACGTATGAAGACCTCGGGCAATAATATGCTAGTCCACAATATGTACGTTTTGAGAAAAATGAGAATAAAAGGTGTAACATTCCATTCTACACATCAGGATAAAGAACATTCATTTATGAATTACACTGCCCTCTTATGGGGAGTCTTTAAAGTAAAAACCCAACATCTAGATACATCTCAGATATTCTATGTCTCATCTTCTTATGACTTTTCAGACATTGATAAACTGTAAAATTTATTTATTTTCTACTATTTGATAAATCAGTTCTGCAGGATATTATCTTAATATTTTACCAAAATCACTACTAACATTATAAATGCACTTGATTTATAATATACAAATAATTCCTCGACAATATCATTTGATGACCTAAATTACAGCAATAATTACTTAAGTAACTTTTTATACTAGAGAAGATCAATCATAGATTATGTACTTGGCAAACATAACAACAAAGCCAAGGTGGAAGACATCAGAGTATATAGGGGTGCCGAATGCAACTCGGATCATTATTTGCTGAGATCAAAATTGTATCTTCCGTTCGTGAATAAAACCCAACAAACTGATATTCAAGACACACCATTCAGTATACAAATCCCGAAATAGAAACTTCATTTTTTAACTGGCCCATCAATAAATTTTCTATATAAACTCAGACTCAGTGGAGAGCTCTCAAATATAGATTACACAACTACCGAATCTCTCTACGACAGAATAGTAAGAGGCTGCTTATGAGAGCCTTGGAGAGGCAGGAAGTGATAAAGGGAAAATAAGTGATATGTGGTGGAATAGCTCTTTAGAAAAGAAAGTAATAGAGAAAGAAAATACTTATAGAAAATGGCTAAGTACTCAAGATGATTATGACAAAAAGATTTACAGTCAAGTAAGTAGGGAAACAAAAAAGGAAGTTACAAAAGATAAGAATGCTGCTTGGGAAAAAAAATGTGAGGAAATTGACCAATGCATTGGCAGTACCAAAGCAAAAGAGTCTTGGAATCTTATAAAAGATCTAAGAACAAATGAGAAACAATGTTCAGCCTTACAACTTATAAGCCTACAACAATGGAAAGAATGTTATCAAGAATTGATGAAACAAAACAGAAAAAATCATGAATGTTTACAATATTTGTATGGGGAATAGAGATAATGACATGGAAGACGTTACAGTAAATGAGATTGGAAAGGCTCTTAGCACATTTAAAAATGGAAAGTCTCCAGGCCCAGGTGCAGTGTATATGGAGCTATTAAAAATTGGTCCTAATGTACTTCTCGAAATTCTCTGCCAACTACAATAGAGGTATGAAGGGAGAGACGGCTGCGAGAGAACTTTAGAAAAGGTTATATTTGTAACATATGCAAGAAAGGTGACAGAAAACAATGTGAGAATTACAGAGATATAACTGTGCTCTGTAGTATTGGTCAGTTGTATGGAAAAATAATAAAATTTCACCATGAAATGAATCTTGTAGATGTGAAAGAACAGAGCAGCTTTAGAGCTGGACACTTGTGTACTGATAATATTTTTAGTATCAGACTAGTGACTGACAAATGACTTGCCCATAACTTAGAAACTCACCTGGTATTTGTGGATTTAAGAAAAGCCCACAACACAGTTCCGTTAATTAAACTCTGGATGGCATTGGAGAAAAAAGATGTTAATGTATACTTATTGAAAGCTATTAAAGACCTATACAGCAGAAATGAAAGCCAGATTAAAATTGGAAGAAACCTTTCTGAACCATTTTCTGTAAATAAAGGCTTATGGCAAGGGAGTTGCATAGCTCCCATTCTGTTTAAATTATATTTAAAAGAAGCTTTAAAAAACTGGAGGGGAAAATGTAATCTGGGTGTAAAAATGGATGATTCCATTCTCTATTCTCTTAATTATGCAGACGACCAAGTTATCTTCACTGAGGACAAAGATGTTGTTTTGTATATGTTGCAAAAACTTCATGAAGAGTACTTAAATTGGGGGCTGGAAATAAATTTTAATAAAACAGAATATCTGATAGTAGAAGGAGAAGCCAAGACTGTGTATACCCAATGGACCGGAATTGAAATCCTGCCAGAATGTTATCTATCTAGATACTCAAATAGCAGCAAATGGGAGTATTACACAAGATATTCAGAGTAGAATATCAAAAGGCAAAGTAGCTATAAGGCAATTACATCCTTTAATACGAAACCAAACTCTTAGGAAAAATGTTAAAAGAAGATTGTATATGACTATCGTAGAGAGTATTGCCACATATGGGTCAGAAGTTTGGGAAATATCTAAAGGTAATGAGAATAAACTTACAGCAATGGAAATGGACTATTTGCGAAGAAGCTGTGAATTGACATTGTTGGACAAAGTAAGAAATTAGAAGAAAAGCAGAAGTGAGTTTCAACATTATTCATACCATTGAAATTAAAACGCTCAAATGGTATGATCATTTAAACAGAATAGGTGAAGAACGATGACCTCTAAAGCTCTGGAACTGGACACCAACATCACACAGAAGACAAGGAAGACACAGAAGTACATAGAAGGAAGGAGTAGAGAAGGCAACGGACAGAAGAGGATTAACTGCAGACGACTGCAGTGACAGACTAAAATGGAAACTGGGATGCGAGAGATGCCCAATAGTGTAAAATACTCACAGTACTACAACAATTGTGGGAGATAGCAATATTCAAATAGTATTGGAAAATTTGCTAGATCGTCTTGGATATAGGTACATGAATATTATGCATGAATATGGTTTTGTACATTTTTTTTAAATGTAATAACTAGACCATCTATTAATGGTTTGTGTCTTGATCACATGTTTTTGAAATGCATGAATAGAAACACAATATTTTCTACTGGAGTCTACTGCAGCTCCATCACAGTCCACTATTCCATATTTGCTGTTTTAACTTTTGTTAACCTAAACAACAAATTAGTATGTGCAGCTAAATCAACAATCCATTATTTAAAAATCAACAATGAAAATCTTGTAACAGATATAAGCAATGAAGGATGGGATAATGTTCTCAATTCAGATGATGCTGAGCAAAGTGCAGTGAATTTCCACACAATCCTCAAAGAATGTATAATGAAACATTCAGTAAGTCTATATACGGCACATTCTAGCAAATTTAGAAAATTAACACCATGGATCACGATAGGTATCATTAAGTCGATACATTCTAGAAATAAAGTAAGTAAAAATCTAAACAAAGGACTCTTTAACTCCAAATTTCTGAATAATTACAGGAAATTCAGAAATATTTTAACTTTGGTTTTAAGAAAAGCAAAAATCATAAACTATGAAAAACACGTATTAATGACCCTAAGAAATTTTGGCAAATCATTATTGAGGCTACTTATGTTAATGATAATAAAAAACACAAGATAAAAGAAATAATATCTCATAATGGCAATCCAACAGAAAACACAAATGAAATTGCTATGAATTCAATAATTACTTTCCAAATGTTACTCATGATTATAGCATCAAAAATTAAATGTAACAAAATTAGTAACCCCCAGAAACATCATTGCCCATACTTTGTTTTCCATGTTTTCCATTACATAGATCTTATGTTCAATATTTAAGTATTTTCATAGATCAACACTTAAAATGAAACACGCATGTTGATTTTCTTTGTTCTAGATTACGGCAGACAATTGACAAATTTATGATATTTCCCTCCTATTTACCACCTAACCTTTTAGGTTTAGTCTATTTTGCATTATTCCAATCTGTATGGATTAATTGGTTGGGGAGGAGTGTAAATCTATCTTAACATCTCATAAATCTGCTCCAAAAACAAATAATCAAAATTTGCCTTAAAAAAAACTATTGACTATCCACTGATCTCCTATTTACCGACTTCAAAGTACTAAGCATAAAGGGAAATTACCTCAATATTTTACTAAATTATATTCACAAAAATAAACAGAAATTTGCATTATAATTACCACACAAGACGTTCAGACCCTCCCCCCTAGGGAGTACACGACCTTGGCGATGGTGGTGGGGCTTGGGTATCCCAATGGCCCTGAAAGCTATGCCGGCGGTAGCAAAGCTACTGGTAGGGCCTCCCTTGCCGGACAGGTCAAAGGAGAGGGATCAGACAAAGAAGTACTCCAGAAGAGGACCTTAACGCAACAAGAAGAGGACTTTGGAGAACTCCAGAAGAGTACCATGCAATGAATATTGTCTGCAGGTGGCGGCAAGGATATTCATGGGAAGACAAACCTCACAGCTGAAAAGGCAGTCTGTCTAGGGAGAAAACCCTAAACAAATCCTGCTTGTTTGGAAGCAGTGAAATGACAGCCCCATTACCAAACTTTCCCTGCACAGTGTTCGTTGGCCTGGGGAGAACTTTGTTACTGGCTCACTCAATGATAGTAAACGGAACCCAATGATAATGACCTACGTAAGGACAAAGGATAGACTACTCGGAGTATTGAAATATGTGAATACAGGCGTGAAATGTGCGTGGCCTAGCTCATAAAGAACATGAACTAGAGAAAGAAGCCATAGATGCAAAATTGAATCTAGTGATGTTGTCAGAAACAAAGAAGCAGAAAGCAACAAGCAACTTTAGTTATTACACTATGATATATAGCGGAGTACGTACTGTAGAAAGTAGAGCAATAGCGGGAGTGGCAATTTTAATAAGTGATAAGTGGAAAAGTAGAATAATATCTTATAGAGTGGATAATGAAAGAGTAGTTACATGTAGATTTAAATATCAAGGGGCTATTCGAGTAGTTACTATATGTGTATGCCTCAGAAGAACGTAGGGAAGACGACTCCAGTAACTTCTATGAGTGCTTACAAAACATCTTTGACTCCATAAATAAAAATGACTACATGAAAATAGCAGATTTTAATGCTAGAATAGGACGATAGGCTCGTTAAAAACCTTATTGGAACTAATGGAGAAACTGGAATAAATCAAAACAGAAAAGTGCTTAGAGATTTTGTAAACTAACTCGCTAAGAGTAGAAAATCTCCTTTTTAGCACACAGGGAAATTCACAAATTTACCTGGACAGCCCATGGAAATACATCAATTATCTTCTTCTTTATCTTCTTCTTCTTCTTCTTCTTTATCTTCTTCTTCTTCTTCTTTATCTTCTTCTTCTTTATCTTCTTCTTCTTTATCTTCTTCTTCTTTATTTTCTTCTTCTTCTCCTTCTTTTTCTCCTTCTTCCTTCTCCTCCTTCTCCTTCTTGTTCTTCTTCTCTTTCTTCTCCTTTCTTCTTCTTCTCCACCTTCTTCTTCACTTCAAGGATTAGGCGGCTTCTTGTTCCGTCTTCACACATCAAACCATCTTCTACGTGGTCTTCCTACACCCCTTCTTCCTGCAACACTTGTATAGGTAGCCTATAATGCTCCATTCTTTCTAAATGATTTTTCCAGTCTTGTTTACATAGTTGTAAGGGAATCATTTAAGTGAAATATATTTAATTATTTTCTTATATCTTCATTACTTTGTTTATCTAGGAAAGTACAACCTTTCACTCTCCTTAAAAATTTCATCTCCGTAGCTTGAATACTTAATTTTTCTTTTGAGAGAGAATCCAATTTCACACCCATACAGGACTACTGGGGTTGCCATTGTTTTATAGAATTTCAACATTGTATCTTTTCTAGTGTTATTTCTTAATGTTCTATGTAGTGTCCCGCACATGTATTGGAACTTGTGCAATTTATTTTTTATATCTTGACTTCAGTTGTAACTTATATCACATTCCAGGTAATTGAAATGTGTTGCTTGTTCTATTGTTTGGTTTTCCAAGCATATCTTTGTTCTAATTGGATAAACTCTTTGAAAAGCCATGACCTTTGTATTTTGTTTTTGATATTGTCATGTTATATTTTTACACATTAGATTAATTGATGGAGTGCCATTTGGAGATCATCTTCCTTTTCACACATAATGGCTTGGTCATCAGCAAATAGCAGAGTATTTCCATTCAATTGAATCCCTTGGTTTACTTTTGGTTTCCATTCTCTAAGAATTTGTCTGTATATATGTTAAATAGTATTGGGGAAAGGCAGCAACCTTCTTTTAATCCTCAGTTGGTTTTTTAAGGCTTGTTGGTCAATAATAGATTACATGATAACAAATGCAAAAACAGGAAAATTATTCCAGGATGTAAGAGTGATGACAGGAATGGATATAGGTCTGACCATTTCTTGCTAAGAGGTAAAATAGCACTCAAAACAAAAGGAAAAGATATTATTGAAACAGTTGTAGAAAATTAACCTGCTCGAGGATAATAGCATCAGAAACCTTTCCCAATCATGGGTACGGTTATATATGGAGAAAGGACCAATGAGCATGGATACTGAGGTAGAATGGCAGAAAATAACACTACTTTTAGAAAAGATTGCTACTGAAACACTTTGTAAAAAGAGAAAATATAAAACAAGAAAAGGACTTAAAATTTGGAATGAAGACCTAAAATGGGCCCGTTCAATGAAAAGAAGGAACTATACTTACAATTGCTCACAATGAAAACACCAGAGGCATTAGAAGAATAAAGGAAGTTGGGACAAATATGTCTTAAACATTGGAAATGATGTGCATGAATGCCAGTCTTCTGCTTTTAAAATAATGAACACCTGAATAAGGAAGGAAAAGATGTAGCAAATTTAGAACTTACACAAAAAGAGGACTGGCTGAAGTTCTGTAAAAAAACTATGGTCTGAAGAACCAAATAAAACATGAAGACAAGGAGAATGAAGAGAATGAGAAATATCTGATTCAAATAGATAGAATAGAATATCGGGAACTCAAAGAGGCTTTACAAATCTGTAAAAATCGAAGAGCACCTAGAACAGATAATTTAAACAAATGTGTACCTGAAGAACCTAAACAAATGTTCTTGGACTTTATAAATCAATGTTGACAGCAAAGCTACATACCAAATGAATGGAAGAGATCAATGGTTGTTCCTATATTTAAAAAAGGGTCAAGAACAGAATGTGAGAATTACAGAGGAATAAGCTTATTAAACAAGGCATATAAAATATATGCAAAAATAGTTGCAAACAGACTAAGAAACATTAGAAGAACAATCTGGATTTCTGGAAAGGAAGGTCCTGTTCAGACAGTGTGCTTTCCCTCAAGCCAATTTGGTCAAAAGAAACAAGAATATAATAGAAAGACACATGGTGTTCATTGACTACAGCAAAGCAGTTGATAGTGTTTAATAGAAGGAAATTGTGGAAAGTTATGGAGGCTAGAGGTATACCCACTCCTCCTAATAAAAACTATTCAAAATATGTATTCAGGTACGCAGATTAGTGTAAGATTAAAATCTGGAACTGTATTACAGGAAACCATATAAAAGGGTCTTACACAAGGGTGTTCTCTGTCACAGATACTTTTTAATTTATATCTTGACAATGTGGTACATGAGTGGAAGAAATGAATTTTAGATCTTAATAAGTAGACGATTTAAAGGGAATAATTTTATTAAAACTCTTATTTTTGCTGATGACCAAGTTATAGTTGTCAACAATGAAGGCAACTTACAAAGAGCCACATACGAACTTAATAAAATAACAAAGGTGTATAATTTTAAAAATCCACAAGTAAAACCAAATCCATGGCATTCCAAAGATGCCAACCTCTAAGATGCAAACTCGCTCTAGAAGATGGAATAATAGAACAAGTCAGCACCTTCAGATTTTTAAGATGTGTTATGTCTTATCTTGGCAACGTAGATGTGGGCAGGAAGATTGAAAAATTCAATCTGATAGGTGGCACGATTAAAAGAACTCTCAGAGGCAAAGTTAGGAGGGATACATTGCTCAAGTTCTATAAAGTGATGGCAGTGCCCCGTGGATTATATGGTAGTGAAAACTGGACACTGAATTCTAGGACTTATAGCAGAATCCAAGCAGAGGAGATGAGATTTTTAAGATCAATTTTAGGAGTAACAAGAAGAGACAGAATAGAAAATGAATGCATCAGGAGAACTGTTGGAATCAACAATTTGAGTTATAAAGTAGAAGAATATAGGAAGAAATGAAAAGACTATATATTAAAAATGAATGATGAACGCATTCCACAGAAAGTCCTATAATACATATCCAGAGGAAAAGGGAATATCAGTAGACCCAGGAGAAGATTGATTGATCAATGAGTCGCAAAGAACCAACCAGTCTAATGCTTGAAGGAGAAGAAGAAGAAGATGCTCCGACACTCCTCCATGGTTTAGAACCAAAGATTCTCATAACTGCTAGGTACAATCATAGTGCTAATTTTGGCCCAACAATGTTGAAAAATACCCTCAATTATCAACTGCAAATTACAAACAATTTAAATACAAAATAAAATCCTAATTCAAAAAGACTTATTATGATTTATAACATTCACATATAAGCTGCTGATTTCCTCTGATACTAGTAATTGTTTGTTTGTTTTTTTCTCCTTATTTTTGTAATATTATTTTTAAATCCTTACATTAGACTAGCATTAAGATCATTTATGTAATTTATGTAATTTAGTGTTATTAATTTATTCATGACTGCTAGAAAGACCTTTTATGTGAAACCCCTTGAACACGAGCTTCACTCTTTCAAGTGTGTGCTGTAACCCTTTTATGTAACTAACGTGTGATGTTTATTAAAGTAATAAATATATTATTATATTATAATATCAATGAGGCACCAAAAACCCTATGTCACATTTCTGATGAAATTGGGATATTTAGTATGTTATTGTCGCATGGTTTTCATATTTTATTTGTAGATGAATAAAAAGCTTTTGACACAGTAGACAGACACACCTTGTTCAATGTTTTGGAATGAAAGGGCATTCCCAAACATCTAACTAAGTGTTATAGGGTTACAACAGTTCAGAGATCTCCAAAATAGAACATGAAGAAAGAAGAAAGGATTAAGACAAGGCTGTAGTCTGTTTCTAATTTTATTTGTTTTATATGTAGATGAAGCCGTAAGAGAGTGGATAATGAAGTTAAAATTTTGTAGCCATGATTTGAGACATAAAAACATCATATTAAGAGTACTATTCACAGATGACCAACCAATCATAACAGATAATGAAAATGGGCTACAATGAGTTCTCTTTGAACTCCAAAAAGTTACGGAAATATACAATTTATGTATTTTCGTTACAAACCAAAAGTTATGGCATTTGAGGGAACTGATTTTCTCATAAACTGGCACTTGACAATATATAATAAAATCATACAAGTAACTATCTTTAATTTTCTGGGTTGCAATATTTCATTCCTTGGGAAATAGATATCAAGAGCAAAGTTGAAAAATTTAATTTAACCCTTTGCACTCATAGGACATGTGTGACATGCTACCCATGAATGCTCTCTGCAGTCGGAAATTTTCTGAGCACTGCAAGGTCCTACAACTCGTAATGCATGTCTAAGATGACAATGGAAAAAGGCAACACAGCTCGAAGCCGATACTCGGCATTCTCCCTTTCCAGCTTATTTCCACATTATTGCATCAACAATGTTTAAAAATAGAATAGTAGCCAGGATCTATTCAACAATGAAAACTTTATTTACATATCAGGAAAATATATGTTAATCTGTGGCATGTCCTACAAGTTAATTAGGGATTTTGGTGTGGCATCTGAGACATGCCCTATGAGTTGTAGGTCATGTCACATTACATACTGTTACAAGCTAGAAACCATTTTACTTGTGGGATCTCTGACATGCTGTATGAGCTGTAGGAAGTGTATTATGCTTGTTGCTTACAAGTGCAAAGGGTTAATGAATGGAACCATAAAAGGAACGTTAGTAATAACTCAGAAAAGACACATTAATGAAATTTTATATAGTATTGAAATGCAATTCCTATGATAAATTGCAGGATTGCAGTATTATTAGATAGGAATAGAAATACTGATTTTCAAAAGGAACTTATTATATCTAGCTTGCAAAATAGAATGGAAGAATATATGAATTCTTGGTATCAACATATTATGAGAATGTAGGCTGCCCAGGTGAATCTTATTGTACAACCCAATAGGAAGAAGAAACCCTGGGCACCTGAAGGCAAAATGGATTGGAAGAAGGAACAAGGGAGGCATAACAGGCAAAAGCCTGACTACCTCAAGAGAAGATTATGTAATATTTAATGTTATAATATTTATGTCTACTTTTAATTCTATTTAAGACATTTTCAAAATCTCCTCAAAAACCGCTCTAATTTTTTCTTTAAATGTATTGCTCTGTTAAAAGCGTGCTTATAAATACATTAAACAAATCTTTTTATTATTACAGTAGAATGTGTTCATTATTACCAGGAAAATGTGTCTCAGATGTCTCATGGACAGCATGCTAGCTTTCTGTGAGCCAGTCTCAGGTTTGATTCCCAGCCAGGGCAAAAATGAAGCTGTAGATTTCTAATACAAATCCTTTCATTTTCCATAGTAGTTCCATTACCAAGAAGGCTAGGTATGGTATTGGGACGGCATCATGCTTGCCACATATCTCACTTCCCCAAGTATGGATAATAAATAAAAATGGTCCAGGTCTGGGAACACCACTAGCTGAAAGAAGTCAAATTAATCTGACCCTAAATTCCAAGTACATACATGGGTAAAATATATTTATTTTGTATTAACACCACTAACATGGAAAAAAGAAAGAAAGAAAAGAATTTTTAAAAAAACTTTCTTCAACATACAAAAAAATGCTCTGAAATAATTTCAAAACTAATTTTAGTCAATCTACAAGGGTTGGGACAGAAGTCATGGCAACTATTTTTTTTTTTCTAAAATAAGTGTTATCAAAGTGCACAATTTTATTTGTAGCATGAGAGAAATGCTGCAGTAAGATGTGTTTACATCCACAGAGGTCTCTGTGAGTGTCTGTATTAGTACAGCAAGCAACGTGAAATTAATTGTCCGATTACTGCTGTGCGAGATGAATGTAACATGTTCGAACAACGCTCGTGCTTCAAGACTTCCATGGCAGAAATGCCCAAGAAAATGTCACAGGGAATTGGTGAAGGTTTTGGGAATAATGGTCTTCCATATCCAACAGATGCCAGATGGTTACAAGAATTTCTGCATAGAACGTGTAGCAACCAGTGACCAGCAACGCACGTGGGGACCTGTGAGTGTGCGGACTGATGTGGCATGTACAGTAATCGAGCATCTGCCAAATTAGGTCTTTTGAACTGGTATGTAATGTTTTTGGAATGTTGTGAAGTCATGCATACTAAAATGCTTTGGAAAATGAAAGCAGTACTGTCATTTCATTTATTTCAATAAATATGAGAACGGAAATTTTGGTGTATATGTACATGTACTCTGCTCTTTGATATGTATATTTTGCATTTTCCACCCGTATTCGTATTCTCACAAAAAAAAAAATAAAAATAAAAAAATAAAAAAAAATAAAAAAAATAAAAAAGCTGCCATGACTTATGCCCCAACCCTCGTATTTATCATTGTCTTTCAAAAAAACTTGCCAGTATTGTTATAGTCAAACCAAAAGTTTAAATTTATGTATTGAAATTATCTTTTACTTTCAAGTGCATAAGTTTAGTATAAAGTAATTAAATATATTGTTGTCATGAAGATTCTTCTGTGTTTATTTGACAAAAAACCTAATAGGTTTTGTCATTAATATTAAATTCAAATATTGTTAGTTGTAAATAATATTTTCTTGTCTGCTTTCAACAGGACTGTCACCTTTTTCTTTTGGTACTTTGTAGTACATAAATTGTACTTTTATTTTCTGATATTTTGCTTATTCTTAACATTTGTCTAATTTGTAAAAAATATTCTGACTGCTTTCTTCAAAACGGACACCTCAATGAGATTTTTTTCAATATTTTTTTTTTATATTTCGACTCTTATTAAGGTCTTTTTCAAAAATTATGTCTTGATCCAGATTTATAAAAAGACTTTGTTAAAATTTTTAAAAACTATTGGATAGCATTTCATTTTAAATATAAAAAACTTACTACTTTAACATACTAACATTAATAGTTGGTCAGTTGATGTTAACATGTTCGCATCAATATATTCGTTGTTTTTTAATATTGGCACATGAATATGAATAATGTCAGTTGGCTAGATGATGTTAGTATGTTTACATCAATAGACCCTTCGCTTGACAATTTTTATTGGTAATACTACCTAATAGTTTTTAAACTTAACATTAAAGAAAATAAATTAATGGAAAACATAGTTTTTATGTGTGAAATCAAAATCGAAATCAATATTTGATGTAGGCTCCACATCGTAACTGTTTATTTTGGCATAAAGCTTTTTCGGCCGCATTGCGGCCATCTTCAGTGCTCTTAGAGGCGGCTGTGGGCCTCAGTCCAAACAGTTACGATGAGGAGCCTACATCAAATATTTATTTCGATGATAGTATCGTAAATGCCACACCATTTCCTCCTATTTTTATGTGTGATAAATGAAAATATTAACATACATTTGAAAAAATAATAGATCTGATTTTTTTATAATAATGAGATAACAGACAATAACAGTCTTTAAAATTTGTTTAATTTCTTTTACAAGATATGTTTCGCTTAAACTTGTGTATTTTCGAATGTCACGAATCTCGCTCTGTCGGTACTTCTATTCGTCATTCTACTACTAATGGTTAAAAGGTGAGGATGAAACTCCAGAGCTCAAGAAAACGTGCGCAGATTGTATTTATCATCCATGTGTCGCATACAATTTTTTTACTGTTCTTTGACAAAATAAATCAAATCAAACTCTTTATAAGCGGTCAGCTCTGTCCTGCCTCCCTGTCTGAACGCGAGAGCAAAAGAGAGAGAAAAATAAAAAAGATAAAAGTGAGAGTGAAAGAGAGAGAAAAGTGAGAGTGAAAGAGAAAGAAAAAAGCGAGCGAGAGAAAAAGTGAGACACAGACACACAGGTAATCAAGCATGATTCACGAGAATGCTGGGAATGAAAACTAATCTGACGAACAATTACGCGAGAGCAGTGGCGGCCAATGGGTTGCGAATGAGGATGGGTTGCATGTATCCGTATGTCCGAACTATCAAATACATTTTACCTCTTCGAAATATTTCTTCAACGAGGAAAACTATAGCATGTAACGTACAACCGATTTGCACACCTTGGGATTTCAATCCTAGTCTAAGACAGCTTTTATGTTGTTAACAGGATACAATTGTGCACACGCAAAAATAAGAGATTTTTAGGGGGAAAAAATCCAGCAAACAAATCAGAAATGTACGAAGTCGGATGGAAGGGGTAGGTATTCATAGCTTAGTTAATAGGCGCGAACAACACCCTAATAGCAGCACGCTGCCCCCACCCAACTCCCAGTAACCCTACTCATCTTCAAGCTTCCATTGCCTCGCGTGCACCAGCTGCGGACGGACTCCCGGTAGTCCACAATGCGACCCATTCCAATAACGTTTATTTTCCTCTTAAGCAGGCATATAAAACTAAATTCGTCCTCAAAAATTGAGTCGATGGTATGCAACAGTTAAACGAGATTATTTCATACTTTACAAGTTTAATACTTTCTGCAACTTCTCCCGATGTTTTTTTTTCTGGGGAGGGTGACGCCCTAGAACCCTTAAGGAACAGTCACCACTGCACGAGGGAGGTCTAATGTCCAATGGGAACCACGAGGCTCTTTGACCATTGCGCGACTAGCGAAGGGTCAACACGGAGATTTAACTGCACTCTCGTCCGTTGTGAACTGTTTTTCACAGTTCATATTCAGTGCTCAGGAAGTCGCACAGGAACTCTTATAAGCAGTAACCGCAGTTCGTTCAAGTCCTCTATGTTCTATTGCACTCTTTTCACTTTTTCGCCAAATAAAATGTTTATATAGTAAAGAGAAATTGTTGTAATGCTGCACGGAAACAACACTTCGCCAGGAAAACTGGTATTGTTGGTACCTGAAATCCGGAAAAAAATCATAAATTTTGTTCCTATGCGTACTCTATTATTTCTCCGAGGCGTTGTGTACTCATGCTACACGTTTTGTGGGGCCTTGATTCCGAAACATTGGTCCCTCCATCTGTTCCCATTTGCCTCTTTGTCCGTGTTCGATTTTTTTTATAGCGCCTGCTCCGTTCCTTCGAATTTCTCAATGTGTATAATAGTGATGTAAGAAGCGGAGAAGAAAAAGAAGGAAAAAGATGTGTGAGAAGAGAAGATAAAGCACGAAAGAAGAGATTCATGGTTTTAAAATGATACAGTCTAAATCAGGGCTTTCCAACTCGCGGCCCGCATGCGGCCCGCCGGCTCTTTTTGTGCGGCCCGCGACTGCTCTCAAAAATATTATTTCAACCAAATATAACGTTTTTTGTGTTATTCTGTTACGCATTTTTATAATTACATAACCGTAATTTTAATTTTCTCGTTGTATGCGCATTAAGTATGTTGAATGAAAGTTTCTAATATATATTTATTTCAGAATAATCTCAGTGGTTAGGGTAAAAATCATTTTCAATTAAGGTGCGGCCCGCGGCTCAACAAGAATTTGATGTGGCCCATAAGCCCTTCTAAGTTGGACAGCCCTGGTCTAAATGGTAACTAATATATTACAGATCATCGTTATGTCAATATTACAATAGAACTAGCGCGCCCGTGCGAGAACTTTCACATGTTATATCCCACCCTCTTCCTTATTTTTCCATTTCCATATTAAGCCTGTAATATATATTTTTCCTCAAGGCCCTCTTATCCTGCGTCACTTCTTCTATATGTCACATTGTAATTGATAACAATGTAATACACCCTTGTCAATACAAACTATTCTTTAAGTTTATTATCGAACAAAGAGGTACACCCGTGTAATTAAATCGCATTCAGTATCAAGTAATTAGTAATTTCGCATAGAGATGCAGAGTCTATAGGCTCTGAACAGATGGCGTAGAATCGAGAAGCGTCGAACCAGCGAAAATGTAATAGAATGGTCAAGATGATCTCATCCTGTAGAATACGGTGAGAGGAACGTTTCTTGAGGCCATTGGCCTCAAAATTTTAGTTTTTAAGGCGGCCCTAGAACGCTTCGTTTAGGAGTTATTTGACGATATAGATTCAAAAACCCTCACGTGCGTTGTGGGTTGCATCTTACATGAATATTTAGATTTTTATAAAAAAACAAATCCTTCATATTTTTAAAGTCAGAGTGGAATTCGTCATGTCCCCGTGGAGTTCTCTTTCTTTGGAGACCTCATTTATAAAGATTGGTTGCGTGTGATCGCCGCCAAGTGAAGGTATACTACTGAAATAATATACGAGACGATTGGCCTGCACAATAGAGCTCTCAATACCCGCGGGCCGTCTACCCGCCCGCCCGTCTTAGAAAAGTGCGAGTCCAACCCACCCACTTTCATACGGGTACCCATATCACACGGGGCGCCCGTATAATACGTGTTGGCTCCATTATGCGGGTCGCGGGTCTGATCTAAATGGTTATTTATGTTTAAGCAATAACGCAATTTCTTTTCAAAAGGGACAAAAAAAGACGAAATGGATGAAAATGAAATGGAAAAAACGACGACAGGACGAAATGGTCGGAAAGGACAAAACGGATGCAAATAGCAAAAAGGACGAAATGGACGACAGGAAAAAATGAACGGACGACAGGACGAAATGGTTTGAAAGAACGAAATGGACGAAAAGGACAAATAGATGAAAAGAACGAAAAAGGCGAAATGGACGACAGAACGAAAGTACGCAGTGGACGGAAAAGACAAAATAGACGGAAAGGACAAAATTGACGGAAATGACGAAATGGACGGAAAAACGAAATGGAGGGAAAGAACGAAATGGATGGAAAGGACGAATGAACGAAATGGTCGGAAAAGACGAAAAAAGGCGGAAATGAAATGAATTTTTAGTCCGACGGTATAAAAAAATTCTGAATAAGAGAGAAAATAAATATTGTTTTAAAATGAAACATTGACTTGAAGTAAGTGTGGCGACATCGTATCAAGAGGCACCCAGAGCTGTGCTCGTCCGTTAGCATTCTCAGCTGCCTTCGTCTCAACGTATTGCCTAAGCTACACGTGCGAAAGCCTTTTAGTAACAGCACTGACCTTCACAAAGCTCGTGCAAAGGAAGGAGAGACGCGAAGAGCGACAGTTCCTGTAACGCTTGCTTTTGGTACAGTGCTTCTAAACTTTTTTTATTTATTTATTTACGTCAAAAAACAGTTAAAAACTGCGTATGACGAGCTACGGGGAGAAGTGAATTTTGTGCACGTTTTCATAATTCTGTGGTCTCCATCCTAAACCATATTCTAGTCGAATTTTGAATACAGAAAAGAGAGGTTTTTTCGTGTTTTGTTGACAAAATATTCGCTCCTATATAATAAAATATATTTTCAAAGGTAAATTAGCTATAAATTCCTGCCCTGAACCCTCATGTTCTTCATGAAAGAATAATACTTTTTGCCGCGATAATATGAAAAACGATAATTTGAATAACTATATTTCCCACTGAAATTCAGAAGACGTGCACAAATAATGAAGTTACATTTATGTTTACTATTGTTCAGTTCGATGAGCTGCAGATATTATGTTAATCAAGTGTTTATGACGGGCGGCAAATTGAAAACGTTAATTTTGGTGAGAAAATTAGTAAACTAATTCAAGAACACGAACAAAGCAACACTTCTGTCAGGTTGTGATAAAGAATGTTAAAGTTGTAAAATTAATTTTTATAATTGTTCTGGTACATATATTAATAATAATAAATTAAAGTTAAAATTTTCGAATTTCCCTCGGAATGCCACTTGAAGCCATGACCTTAATATCTTCGTTACTAGGGAGATTTTACACGGGGAAGCATTACAGCAATCGACAGTACACTCGGTCTTCTGCACAATGAACAGATAGAATTTCCCATCACTTGAGCATTTGCGCATGCGAAGATCGAGACTGCAGTCACTTGCTAAACACTAGGCCGTGCGAGGTTCTTAGAATTGGAAGAAACCTATCGTCCTTTGCGTCCATCTCGTCCTTTTCGACATTTTCGTCCTTTTCTACCGTTCGTGATTTCTTCCATTCCCCCTATCCACCCTTTCGTCGTTTTCGTCTTTTCATCTTTTCTTCCTTTCGTCCTGTCAACTTTTCGTCATTTCGTCCTTTCATCCTTTCGTCCTTTCGTCCTGTCAACCTTTTCACCTGTCAAGGTTCTACTGGACATTTTTCTTTTATGCTCAGTATAATCTCTAATTTTATAGAAGCAGTTATGCAGCAGAAAGGATTTTTCTTGACACAAACTTCTCTATCATTTTAATTGTTTTATGTCAATTGGCAGTATTATAAAATAATGTACCTGTAGTTGATTTTTTTGTAGTGAGCTGTTGATACAAACACCTGATGAAAATGACTGCTACGTCTAGTACAGTCATAGACCTCTGCATTGGCCAAAAATATGTCCCTCCCCCTGAGTAAGTCATTTTGGACAAAAAACACTGATTCGTAAATGATGAGGCAAGATAATGGTAGAATTCGTATCATAATAACGAGAAAGAAAGACTTATAAGAATCACGTGAGTGGGATTTGCTTAATATTTCTACAATTATTTTCTGTAACCTAAAAGTATGGGAGTTATAGAATGCGTTTCCCCAGAATATTATGCCGTATGAAACAGTCGCGAAATATACACGAGTAGTATGAAGGCTGACTGAATTAGAAAGAATTCTGAACGCGAAGCATAATGAACTTAATGTTGTGTTCAATTTATTTATTTATGTACCAAATATATGCCGTGTATACGATAAATGCACGATACATAAACTTTCTAAAGAATGTAAGGTGCACAGTCGATTATTTTAATTTTTTTTCACTTTCGATTTATATAAACGTAGTTTATAAATAGTTTCTTGAAAAAGTAATGCATTTTTGTTTAACATTCACCTTCGTAAATGAAAAGTGTGAATAAAATCCGCCTAAATGAATTACACTATAAGTCAGACGAACACATTTTTTTAACTTCAATAAGTGAGAAACTGGATACTATATTAATCATCTATATAAGTGAGAATAAAATGTATGCCTTGCAGATCAAGTTACCAAGTTCTCAGCTTTCAAGACTTTTTATTGTTTCATAATGCTATTATAACGTTTCGTATAACATTGTACACTTCAGAGCTTTTTTCTATCGGGTGAATCCTTCAACATTAAAATGATCCTGAAATATTGTGCCCGGCAAAGCTTAGCATTGCCGTTGACTCTGTAACGACTCTGTGCCGTCGTTGAGACTCGAACCTTAGTACCTCCCGGTCAGATTTTCCACGCAAGCCACTATGGCGACTAGGTTGAATTCAGCCACTGTCTGGGGGGGGGTTCTAGTGGTAGCTACTCTAATAGGTTTTCCATGGTTTCTCTGAACTGTACCAGGCAAATGCCCTTTCAAACGTAACCTACCCGCATCTACTCTTACATCTTGTTTACCCTAAACTTTCTACTTACATTTATACTTACATGTTCTATACTACTACAAATGCCGGAGGCCCACCGGGAGAGATGGCTCAGATGCATCATCTGATGTCACTTCAGTCCCTCTGACCGGGAGGTCCTAGGTTCCAGTCCTGACGGCGGCAGGATTTTCGACACTAGCTTGTCAGCTAGGTCGAATTCAGTCGCTGTCTGGAGGAGAATTCTAGCGGCCGGCTGCTCTGATCGGTAGTTTTCCGTGGTTTCTCCGATCAACACCAGACGAATGCCGGAGCAGTACCCTAACAAACGGGCCACGGACCGCGCGCGATCTTTCCTTCCTTTTCCTTGTCCTATCCTCTCCTCTTACACACACACACACACTTACACTAACATGCACTACACTACTAAACATGCCGGGAGACCGGTCGGGAGCTTACAACTTGTCCCGGCTAGGGCGATGCCCCACTGGTGGGAGATACCTGGTTGAGGGGAAAACCCCGCTAGTCGACGGTAGGTCGACGCCAGATCTCGCCATCCAGCGGGGAAAAGATCACCGCCACCTCCCGACAAAAACACGCACTACACTAACGGGACTAATGACCTAAGTAGTTGACGCGCCCGGAAACACGAACGAATCAAACCAAATCAAATCAAATCAAATCAACCAGGAACTTAGAGCTTCCGGGAAACCAGACTTAGATCTCAGATGATGCTCCGTTTGGAGATATACCCAGCAGGAAAAATCTCCCGCAAGCCGGCGTGCGTTACTACAGTTAACAGTTAAAAACTGTGAGGCTTACTATGGGCAGAAAGTGATTGAGATCACTTTTTGAGATTGGGCCATTGAGTCAGAAACTTGCCTGTAAAAAGTTTTGTACCTCACCTTCTGTATTTAGTGTTTTAGAATAATACAGTCTAAAATATTATACATTAAATATAATTTTTAAATCAATATTTTGATACTCCGATCAACTTTTTGATACTCAGATAATCTATAATTGTAGAGATACAGTTATGCAGCAGGAAATATTTTATTTGGCGCTTAAACTTGAACATTATTTTACAACTGGCAGATGACATTAAACGATTAAATATCGATATAAAAACGATTAAATCGATTGTATGTGATTTTTTACTTCTCGCTACTGCTTACGCGGTATAGAGAAATTATTGTCGCCGCGGAAAACAACGGCGAATTTTCAATAGAAAATCTCTTATTGCCGGTCCTTGGTACCGAACACGTGGATAAATCTTGTCCCTACTTATAGTACATTGCTTCCTGTAACACGTTGTGTAGTCATACTCCATGTTTTGTGGGTCCTGGATACCGAAAATTCGATTGACGGCAAAACGTCAATTCGTGCGTCCATCCGTCCTTCAGTCTTTTATCTGTCTGTATGTTATGTGTGTTTGTTGTCTGAATGTCGTCTGTCTGTCGTCTGTCTGTTGTCTGTCGTCTATCGACTCTTTGTTATTTGTCTATCTGTGAACAACGATAACGGCTAAACCGTAAACAGAATTTTCACCAAAACTGATAGAATTGATAAAGAGAATTGATTTAAGCACATTTTAAGTTAACGATTATTATAATGTTATTTTTCATTTTTTACATAAATAACAGTTATGTGTCTGAAATGTATTTGCTTGCTAATGAAAGAGCAATGTGTAATATATCTCGAACCAAGTTGAGAATGATGTTTACAGGAGCGCGCCACCATCTGTGTTTACAGCCGAAACGACAGACGGACATATAAGGATACTCAATTCAAAATTAAAATGGGACTGTGTCAAACTATTGCGGAAAAAAGCGCGATTTATTTCGTCGTAAATTTAGTACCATCCCAATTAACATTTTAACTGTATTTCTACAGGTCTGCACCTCATATTGGAAGAAATAAAAGTATACTTTTCTCTGCAAAACTATTTAAAAGTTTGAAACTAATTCCTTCGATGAGCAGTAAAATTCACACAAAGTACATGACCTAGTAGTTATAAAGCGGCCTAAAAAGGTAACAGTAGAATTCCTAGCTTAATGAAGTGAGGCTTATAGGAATCACGTTTCGGAAGTTGAAGGCCGAACTAGCGAAGACGCAGAAGTTGACAGAGAAACTGACGCGTCATAAAAAAACAGGAAGTTATGAGTCATGGTGATTTAAGAAAATCCTGTGGTATCAAATGACCTGAAAAGCAAAGTATCTTGAATAGGAAGTGAAGCGATATGGCTGGATGCGCAGCGGTTTTCGTGCATGACGTCACCATCGAGCACAACTCGCCGTCTTGCTCATGCCGTGCCTTTAGAGAACGTCAAAAGTTTTATTATACTTACGACAGTATTAATATTCAATCAGAATAAATGACGATAATATCAGTAAACGTGTAGTTTTCTGAAAGAAACCTTTGAAAATGGGTCATAATAATGCCTTCAGTATTTGTAATACTATTCTGCAATGGATGTTGTTTTGAAGCTTTACTACATTAAATGTAATTGTTATTATGATTTGTCCATCTTTAAGAAAGAAAGATTTTACATTGTCGTTTTACGGCATTCAATCTTGCCCGATTTATTCCTGAAAACAGTGTTCTGCAAAATATGAAAATTAAAGAAAAGGCATTTACCTCAGCTTTTCAAAGCAGTTAAAATGTTAGTACTTTTTTGTCTTTCGCTTTTAAATTTAAGATCTTGCTTAGACTTCAACATTCAAATGTTCTCCTAAAAACATTCTTGTCCTAGCCGTAGTCGCTAGCCGAATTATTGCTTTACTACCCTCCTACTTACCTCCTCCGTGAAGTGACGGGTGTTAAATAATTCCAGATATCAGAAAGGAGGAACAGAGGTATAGGAATTGGAGGAAGAAAAGGAGACAGGGAAAGGAGAAAGAGAAGGAAGAATGAGGGAATAGGTGCAGTGGGAATAAGAGCAGGATGAAAAGGAATATGCTGAAGAAGAGCAGAGGGAAATGAAGTAAGGGCAATAAGAGAAGTGTGAACGGGACTAGAGAGAGTAGAAATAGACGGAAGAGTAGCACGGAGAATTGGATCAGTAGGAATACGAGCATAAGGAACAAAATCAGGGGGAAATTAGCAGAAAGGATAGGAACATGTGGAATTGGAGCAGAAGGAGAAAAGAGAGGGATTAGGAATAGTTGGTAAAAAGGAGGAGGCGGAAAGAATAGCAGAAGGAATGAGAACTGGGGAATAGGGGAAGAGAAGGGAATAGGAAAAAGAGGAAAAGGGGCAGTGAAAATAGGTTCAGGGGGAATATGAACAGGAGAAACAGAAGCAGGGGGAAGAGTAGCAGAGAGAAGCGGAACACGAGGATCAGGGGCAGCAGGAGAAGGAGATGAAGAATAGAAAGGGGAAGAGACCAGGGGAAAGAGAACAGGGGGAAGAAAACAGGAAGGAAAGGAGAAGAGGAGTATTTATTTATTTATTTGTTCAAAAACAGTAAAAAACTGTATATGACGTGTGGGGAAAGAGATTATCTGCGCACCTTTTCTTGAGGCAAAAAATAATTGTAGAGGAAGACGATTGGGATGTACAGGGGACGAAAAGCATCCAGAAGAGGAGCAGAGGGAACAGGTGCGAGAGAAGAGGGGCAGATTAAATAGAAGCAGGCGAAAAATGGGCAGCGAAAAGAGAAGCAGAGAAAATGGGAACAGGTACAGGTGAATAGAATAGGAGAGCAGCATTAATATAAATAGACGGATTAAGATCAGGAAGAAGAGAGCTCGAAGAATAGTGACGGGAAATAGGAACTGGTGGAAATGGGTAATTGAAAAAGGGGAATGAAAGCAGGAAGTAAGAGAGCAGGGATCAAGAGAACAGGGGTCAAGAGAACAGGGGTTAAGAGAGCAGGGACCAAGAGAGCAGAGGTCAACAGAGCAGGGATCAAGAGAGCAGGGGTTAAGAGATTTGAGGAAAGGGAGCAGGGAAAAGAAGAGAGAGGGTATGAAGAGCTGGTGGAATTGGAAAAGGATATCCAAGGGAAGAATAGCAGTGAGAAGAGAAGGAGGAGAAATTTGACCGGGGAGAAAAATGGGTGGGAAGAGAAACCAGATGAAGAGGGGGCAAGAGAAATAGGACCGTGAGAATTGAAACAGAAGAAAAGGGGCAGAGGAAAGAGGAGCAGTGGTCAAGAAAAAAGGAAGAGGATTGGGGTGTGCAGGGGAAGAAATTTAATGGGAAGAGGAGCCGGGACTGTAAGAGCACACGAAAAGTGAATCAGGGGGATGAGTGGGTGAGTAGAGAAAGTAGGCGAAGAGAAGCATGGGCAAAATAATTTTGGGAAAGAGGGGCTGGGGAGATGAACACGCACAGACGAGCAGGGGAAAGGAACAGGGGGGAAATCAGTAGGGGAAAGAATCGAAAGTAAGCGGAGGGACTGATGAAAAGAGCAGGAGGAGAGGGTACCTGGAGATTCGGGAGCAGTAGGACAGGGAGCGGCTAGCAAATAAGCATTTTAAAATTAAACCAGTGCCTAAGCTTTGTACGAGTGCCGTTTATTTTCACCTCCGTTCGAGCCGTTAGACAAGGGTAAAATTTAGGGATATGCAGTGTGCGACTTCGCGACTCTTTGACGTCTAACTGCATACGTCAATTGCCAATTTGAGTTTAAATTTAGGCACCTGAAAAGGTCTGGTACGATTGACGCTCCCGCCAGGTGCGAGCTGCCTAGTGTTATTCGCCTTCTCTGCGAAGAAGGAAATAGTGCAGCAGAAGTTCACCATAGCATGAGCGGAACATTCTGTGTAAATTTTGAAACAAAAAAGAGAAATGCTGTCATCTGGCGATGTTCACGTTCATGATAACCCCCAGGTGGTTTGATTATAGTGCTGCAGTAAACAAACAATTTTGGGAAATTGGGATGGACTTAGTGACGAGTGATTTTTCATTTCTTCCTCGAATTCAGGAATTTCCTTCGATACCAAAGCTTCTAAACAAATGAAGAGCTCCAAAACAAAGTGCATGACCTGGATGGAACATGCGTTGAAAAGGGGATCGAAAATGTCATCCACAGATAAGAAAAATGTGTCGGCGATTATGTAGGAAAAAAGCCGTTGTTTCAAAATAGCTTTTGGTATTAAGTTCATTTTTTCTTTGCTCGTGTCTTTTTGTTGGAAAAACAGACCTCATAGCTCTTAAAATGAGTGAATGATATTGATGGGGAGAATATTATAAAGACGCCATAAGAACGACGGAAGAATGGTAAAATGAAGGGCAGGGTAAACGGGAACCCATACCGACATCTCGCTTTGTATAGTTGATTCTTCATTAGTTAACCAGGATTTGAACTCTGGTATGTAAAGGCGAACTGGACGAAGTGGCTGAGGGCCAAGCGGGCTGATTTCGCATTCGATTCCCGTGCCGGTCATCCTGACCGGGGTTTTCGTGGTTTCCCCTCGGTTATTCAGGCGAATGCTGGGAAGGTTCTACTGAAAGGCAACGACTGCGAAATCGGTGTTGCTAGCCGAATTCGTTAACTGCGTTATATCACGAACGTTAATACCGGGAAGAGGAAGCATGCAGTGCATCAACCTGATGTCACTGCAGTTCCTCTGACCGGAAGGTCCTAGGTTCGAGTCCCGACGGCGGCAGGATTTTCGACACTAGCTTGTCAGCTAGGTCGAACTCAGTCGCTGTCTGGAGGAGAATTCTAGCGGCCGGCTGCTCTGATCGGTAGTTTTCCGTGGTTTCTCCGATCAACACCAGGCGAATGCCGGAGCAGTACCCTAACAAACGGGCCACGGACCGCGCGCGATCTTTCCTTCCTCATCCTTGTCCTATCCTCTCCTCTTACACACACTTACACTAACACGCACTACACTACTACACATGCCGGGAGATCGGTCGGGAGCTTACTGCTTGTCCCGGCTGGGGCGGTGCCCCGCTAGTGGGAGATATTTGGTTGAGGGGAAACCCTGCTAGTCGACGGTAGGTCGACGCCAGATCTCGCCATCCAGACGGGAAAAGATCATCGCCACCTCCCGAGAAAAAAACATACACTACACTAACGGGACTAATGACCAAAGTAGTTGACGCGCCCGGAAACATCAATCAATCAATCAACGAACGTTAAGCGAATTCGAGACATCGCCGGTTCCTGTTTGGTTGACAGAACCCGGGATCGATCGGCGCCGAAGCCAATTGCCCCTTATAATGGCTAAATTGAAATTCAAAATGTAAAGCTGAAATGGAGATTCTTCCGCTGCACGACAGGAGAAGTAAAGCGATAAGAAGTGTGACAAAATGAGATTCAAACCTTGCGTGGCGTGAGCAGGCAGACACTCCGCTCTCAGCAGCTGCAGTCTACAGCCCTCCTTCTGGCAGCTGGCGTTGCATTCCTTCGGCTACTTGACGCCGCATTCCTTCGGCCACTTGACGCCCCTGTGAAACGCCAACGCCGCCGAGTCACACATTGCCCTAGTCGTGGCTTGGAAAACTCAAGCGTGCTCGTGCAGAAAAGCGAACATGCGTTACGGTCTGCGTGCTAAACCGCCATTCCCATGTTCGCGTTTCAAACACGGCTGTCATTGGATTTGTAACAGCAAATATGTTCCGAAATTCTTTCGACTGCCTTTAGAAGGGAAGTTACGTAGGGAAGGTCCGTATTGAACCTTTACGGTCTGCAAAAGATCCTGAAGCAAGACGCCGGTCTGCGAAAATATGATTAAAGTTTCCCTGCTTTTAGTAGTTTCTTATTTTTTCGCCAGATTGCAATGTGTCAACTGCACTGTCCTCTGTCGTGCAGAGCGTCGTCCTCTGTCCTCTGTCGTGCAACACAGTGGGACGTCGATTATCCGCAATAATTAGGACCACGTATAGTTCGGATATTCGATAATTCCGATAGCCGAACATAATGTCTATGTAGGCTACCGTTGCACCAAAAGGCGGGGAGTTTTCTGCCAACAATGAACATTTCGATTGAGTGACAGCTGTTAAGCACTTACAATCGGTTGTTTGCCAATGTATGGTTAGTTCTCTTGCACTTAAAGGCAGTGAAAAGTTTTTTTTCTGCTAATAATGCACATTCGGAGTTCTTAAACATTTATTGTAAGATTTGTCAAAATTCAGTGAAGCCAGACGATTCACTATAGTACAGTTTCTCAATATTTTATCACTGTCAATCATATTTATGATCATTCTCAATATTCAGTATTACAAAGAAAAATGAATACGGTTAGTATATGCTTTCTAATTAAAAAATGATTATTCAGAGAAAATATGAGTTGGGATATTTGACGTTTCGGATAATTGACTTTCGGCTAATTGACTGTATCTGCTCTACCCACTATCGAAACAAGTTTAAAAATAAGTAATTGCTGAAAGAGAGATTGTCGTATTTCCTCGGAACATTCCTATGGCCTAATCCGAGAAGTAGATACATTTTGTTGTCCCCGGTGTTAAGTGTTTGTGTGTTAAAGAGAGACGAAGGATGATTCCTACTGACTTTATTGTGCTGTTTTCAAAAATTTTTACAGAATTTCCCCATCATCAGTGGGTGTAACCGTGAAGTAAAAATGTCGAGCACCTATGCATTATATCTTTGCTCGAATCATTTTTACAAACTAAAAATATCATTTTTACGAACTAAAAATACTTCTCTTGCAAACACCACAGAATTTGTGAAGAAAAGTTAATTGATGTCTCTCTTGAACTAACAGACATCAGATATATATTATTTTAATTAGCACTTTTAGGACTACCTCCGCCAAAACAAGAAAGTAATTTTTTTATATTACAAATAAATGGTCGGTGCACTGAAAAAAAAGGGCCATTGACTCTCAACCACAAACCCATGGTTAAGTGTCTTCCAGTTGTGACGATCGATTTATACATTGTGGCAATAATCAGAGAGTATATGGCAATAATCGCCATAGATGGCGTGCTGGTAGTTGATTGTCAAGCTAACCAACCGACGAAGGTTGGGAAATACGCGATTCTTATAACCATCACTTGACTTCATATAACGTTCTAATTGGTTCCCGCAACCACGGGTTCTCAACGCCTCCTCAACGCTTCGGACATGGTTGAGTTGACCAACCTTTGGCGGGAGACCAGCGCGGCCTGAGGATGAATTTGACAGCTGGAAATACGGACGAGTTTCAGAGTGTGATTAATAAGGACTCTGGAGAGAGTGTTCACTTAAGTTTCTAAAAGACGAAATATTAAGATGAATATCTGCTGAATCGATTCCAAGAGAATGCTCATTGCCACTCAATGGTAAGTGAAACATTTTTCATGTGAGGTTACGGCCACATTACTCTAATCGAGTAACAAGTATTTTTAACGTATAATTTATGATTCATTGCAGGTTTATCGTTTGGCGGTACACGAAGATGTGTGTATGTGGAGGGGAATCCAGTACTTAATTTGGAAAATGAGTGTATTCTGTTGTGAGAGTAGTTAGCAATTGTGCCGAATCTTTATAAGAAGAAAATTTTCGAATTCTAAAATTCTGTTGAAACTTGGTTATGTTGATCATGGTATTTCGTTGTTGATGAAAATACGCAGTATATATGTTTATAAAAAGTGTTGAAATGTGTCAGAGAAGTTGTTGATTAAGACCAGAAAACTACACATGCAGAACGTTTACACAATGGGCACTGCAAAATGATGTGCAACTTGATGTCATTGAATGTGTGTTTCTTGAAGGATGAGTAAAATAAAGGCAGTTTTTAAACAATCAAGTTAAGATGCATGTGATTTGAATTGGACATCACAGACATGAAAACCTCAATAGACCCTATTTGATGTCAGCTTTTGGTGACATTCTGTAGTGCTGTGCTTTTGAATTCTTGCAGTGTTCTTTTGTTCCGTGCTGTGTTACATACCAGCATTCACATTGAAATGTAGTGTACATAAGTGAAAAAGTTGACAACTGATTTATTTGCACTGTCATGTATTGGAATGTTTGATGCATTTGTAGTTCATCAAATATTTATGTTTGCTATGGTTCAGCAATTTAATTAAGAAAATTGCTACCATTTTATTTTATAACAAGAAAATTGTGGAACTGCAAGCAATCTAATGTTCTTCAGAGATATTAAATTCCATTGTCCCTTCTCTGTTTCCTTTAATAAATTAATGTAGTGTTTTGAGTAATCAGATGAGTTCCGTATTATTTTATTGCTTAAATTTATATTTGTCAAATGAGAAAATGATATCTTTCAGGATTCAAGTATATGTAAGTAAAATCTAAACTAATATTCTGCCCATGTCCATGCTTTTTTATTGTTGGTTTCAAATGGTATCTATGAATCTTAAAGATTATACAAAGTGAAGCTTGACTACAAGCCTCTGTATACGAGATGGCAGGTATGTCAGTAAACTGAATGAATTGTTTTTGGGGTCCAGCATTTGTTAAAAGTATTCTTGTGATTCTGAAGATTGCATGCATTGTTGATAATTGTCTCTTTAAAAAATTCATTAATTCATATCATCTCTTTGTATCAAAATTAATCAATTAACTTATTGATTTTAATTTTATTTGTTTATTTTCATCTTTAAATATAAATTAATAGCGTCCTCTGCGAATAGAGGGAAGTGGTTTCAGTGTACAATAGTATATTAAAAGAATCAATTACTCAAGTCCTTCTTTATAGGAAGGGTTCATTTCTAGTTTTCAAATGTTGTGGGATTTATTTTTGCTCTTTTCATACTTGCATCAAATCAGTAATATCAGATATTTGATAATCGCTTCATTTCTCATTGAATATCAGTAAGGTATATATTTTAAAATTTGAACACAGGCTGCGACATATCAATTGTGATGATCTTATAATTAAAACTAATTATATCTAAAACTTGTTCCACGTGGCAAGGCAAAAATTATTCATTTACATTTAGTCACATCCGTTCCCCATCATTTTTAAATTATTAATAATTTAAATACTTCAGGTGTATAACCTGACGCCCAAAATAATTAATTAACTTATTTTCAATTTCAGTATAAGAATTTTAAGAATATTGTTGAAAGTCATTGTATCATTGTGCTAATGAAAAAAAAAACAGCAAAAGTGTTGAACAAATCCATGTTAACAAGCATAATTTCTCAAACCTTACATTCCTAGACAAAATTAGTCAATTTTTAAACAAAATGACAACGAACAGGCTTAGAATATCTCAGGTTTAGAATTGTATCTCTACATTCTGTACATACTTGTTATTTGTAAAGCTATGAATGCTCATGTAATTGCACATTTTTTTATGCCAATCTCTCTCAGAAACTTGAATGTAATGCAATGTAAATGCATATGTATGCATATTTTATGTAATGCATATTTTGTGTATTCCAGAATTTTGGGACTATTAGTTGTGTTTATGTAGTTAGGATAAACTTGTTAAAATACAAATGTGTGCCCAACACATGATGTCAAAAAATTTTTTCAAAATATGAGGCAGTACTGTGTGATAGCGCTTCTTGAGGACTGAAAACTTTTGAAAAGTTGAAAGAAAAGTTTTGATTTGGTTGTCACTATTGAAATTATATTTTCTAATATTTTTCAGTCCCTTTTTCATGTAGGACAACCACATTTTAAAAAATCCAAATTTATTTTTTTATTTTGTTCAATGAAGGGTTTACATTTGAGATTCTATTTCCCTCATCAAGTGTAACAAACTACAAAATTAGTTTCCGAAGAAGAAGCCAAATTAGTGTTTACAATATTTGTTAAATTAAGGAAGAACATAAAAATCACTTAAGTTAAAAAAAATTAACGTTATACCCAATTTAATTTGAAAACTTACATCAAATATAAAAAAAACAATTGGAAGATGTATTAAGTAAATTTTTCTCAATGTGTGTGGTTTTTATTTTTTATTGTAAAGTTTCAATTGTCAGAGACATGCAAATTTCATGGACTCTACATTGTAGAATTTGAGTTTTTATGTTAGGAGTGTGCAGACAGGGGATGCATACACTATTTCTGATCCTTTCAATTAAGTTTTATTTACATATTTTAATTATTTGCTAGTACAGATCCCTTAGCGAACACTTTTTAAAACTATTTTCATACTGCCATCATGTTCCCTCATTATTCTCACTTTTTTTAACAAATATTGAATTATTAATTTAATTTTTTAATTCAATCTTTATTGACGATTTGTTACTAGTGTACATGATTATTTAGATGAGTATGTAAATACACAATTATTCTCACTTCAGAAAACAAAATTTAGAATTGCATAGTTGGATTTTGACCTTGGTCTAAGAAAATATGAAACTTTCTTTCTTTAATGGTTTTACTCTATGGATTTGAGTTTTAATTTACAGAACAATTTTGATTGTTCTTATTTTATACATTCGGAATACTATCACTTTCAGAAATTGCTAGGGATTAACAATGTTTATATTGGCAAACTTTGTAATGTAACTTTGTAATAATTGGTATCTCATGTAACAATGCTAACTTCATACTGAGAGGTGAGAATTTTGTTTCTATAAAAAGTATTATATACAATTTGGAACAATCAATTTTTAAAGACTGCTGGCATTTATTTTGTCTTTGATTTCTATTGTGAAAAAATCATAAATATTTTTGTCTAGTTTCAGGGAACATGCAATTCTAATGTCCAACATTGATCTACTATGCAATAACTAAATTTTTATTAGAAAGAAGACTTGGAAATTGGAAACTAGCCCTCTCATGTGAAAATTTAATTACACTGTGCTTTTGTTAATAAAACTTTGTGATTTGGGAACACTTATTATAGTTTGGGATTGATGCAAAGAAATGGTCATGATTAATGCATTTATAAAAGCTATTTCCTCTTGTAATTATTATTTCTTCATAAACAATGTTTACATTGTTTCCTGACTCACTATTTTTGGACAACGAAACTTATTTGATTAGACTAATTTGAACCTCATTAAACACTGAGAGGCCTGCAAGTACTAATTAGAAGTTCAATAAAATAACATTAATAATGTGCATAAATAAAATGGATTTTCATCTCTTTATCATATTTCTTATTCTAAAGGAGTAAGCGCTGCATGCAATTTTTGTGTTATACAAGGCTGTGGGCTGTTTCCAAAATGTTCTTGTGTGGTTTTTACTACATAAGAAAACTTGCATTGTTCTCAGATGCAAAACTAGTATCTTACTTTTCAGTATTTGGCTTCATTGTAATGTTTTATTTTTTGTGGCGCCTAGGGCACTTACTAGCTAAAACTTGTTGCTGTGAAATGTTCATTTTAAATGTATAAAAAGATAATGTAAATAATTATTTAAAATATAAGGAAGCATTTATAAGTATCCATCAAGTGTTTTTCTCATATCAATTTCCCAAATATATCTATTTCAATTGCTTTCACATTTGTTCATATTCCTGTTTGTGATTTTCATGCCTGCAAAACTGTTATCAGTTTAATGTGATTGAGTTTGTGTGTTAATTTATTCTGACCCTTGTTTCAGTGGAGTCATTTGCAACTTGGTCTTAAAAGAGATTATGTGACGGTTAAAACTAATAAATTAGTTTCATGGAATGTAAGAAATTTAAACTTTTATTTAGTGATGGTTGTGTGCCACAAGTTGCAAATGACTTGGTGAAACAAAGGACTGAAGAAATGAACTAAGAAATACTCTATATTTTTGAGTTGGTTAATTGATTTTACAAATACTGTATTGAGTTTTGCTTAATTTTTTTTGTGTTGGTTAGGGATCTTAAGAGTGTTTACTTGTTGCTATTAAATGTTAAGAGTGAAAATATTTGGCAAAATATTATGAATGAAATTATTTCAGAATTAATTTTTATATATCTAATTCTATTCAGCAAGTACTTTTAGTGTCAAGTTTGCAAAAATCTTTGTTAAAAAAATTCTTCAAATTGACTTCTTACTTCTTTTTCAGTTGAATTTTTAAAATGTAACAATTTTTAGAATCATGTTTATATAAAATTTGATTCCAGACATTGTTACATAATTTTACAAAATTATACAAAATTTAATTCATTTATCCAATTAATTTACACTGAATTTAATTGAAAATTTGAATTTTGACATTGTCTCTACTTGTGGTTTTGAATTGTCTTGCATACGCACAAATTTATGCAATTCTGAAAAATTTTATAATTTCTTAACTACATAACCAACAATTTAATGCTACAGGTACGAGTACAAAAGAAGGTAAGCATACATGCAAACAAGGGTTGATGCAAAATTTTCCATTTTTGGTGTAAACATTTATCTAGGAACTAGCACTAAATTTTGGTTTGTTCAACCACCCACCGAAGTTCCGAGACAGTCAACCACGCACTGCAAACATTTTGTGGTTCAAGACCCTACGTCGGCAAGGGAATCACAAGACCCAGCGGTGGTTGAGAGCACCACGGAGGTTCACACATGGCGCCGAGGTTGCGTCAACCACACAAATAGCTGGGCCATATTTTACTATTAAATTTGGTTGGGAGAACCGAATTTTAATGTGCGGCAAGCAATCCTTTTTTTCAGTGG
>JAHLJT010008446.1:24341773-24412857 GCA_031308135.1 Acheta domesticus
CTAGCTCATTAAATGTCTTAAACCGTGGAAAATGAAAAGTAGGAAGCCCAGATAATTGTGATCTTCCACTAATTGGAACTGTTCCTCCAGCAGAAGCAGAACTGGGAATTTGATCGTCAACATTTAACCTGGCCCCTCCCGCCTGCTCATCTCCTTCACGCATTTGCCCACTTTCTTGCGAGCTGTTTGTTCCCCTATATTATCCCTGGGCAACTCCCGGGGAAGGTCTGAGGAAGTCCCGCTGGCTGCTTCCCCAACTCGTTCTGTTCCCCGGCTTCCCCCAGCCCCTTCTGCCTGCCACCCTCCGGAAGTGTTCGGAGAGCAATTGTGGAGCTCTGAGGGACTCGCGCGGGGGGATGGGCGGGATGGGCGGCACCAACGGACCCCATGACAAGTCTCTCCCCGCTTCCGAGCGGGAAGAGGCACGTGGGAGCTGCATGGAGGCTCTGATGAGTCGGGCGAGGGTAGAGATTTCTGCGCTGTTACTACCACTGCCATGAATGCCATTGTCACTCGACGGCCCTACCGAATCCGATTGGTTCTCTGAGTCTCTTTGGGAATCATCTCTGGGAGAAACGGTGTGTTCCTGAATGTCATGAACGCAGGTCCATTCTGAAATCTCATTGCTGCTTATGTTGCGAGTGAGGGCACACCATCCTTGAGGGTGAATCTCCAGGGAAGATACTATTACTACATCATCTCCACTGGGGAAATCACGAACAAACTCGACTCGGTTAAATTTACGGTTTGGGAAGATCATATGTGTGGAATTGAAGGCCGATTTGGGAGTTGAGTATCTCAAGAGACGATACGTGCAGGGAGTAATATTACGGAGATCTTCAGCTAGAGTTTGAAAGTTCAGATCGTGAACAATCATAAGATATCCTCCCTTAGTACAAATTATCATCTTTGATGCATCTCGAGTGATTCTTGAGCGAACGAAGCCATCAGCACGGAACACTCGTTTGTACGCACAGCGAGTGTTATTGAGGCGTTGTGCATCCCATGTGAAGATACTTCCATCAAACCCAGATGATAATAGCAAACCATCCTTTGGGTGAGTAGTCAATATTACTCACAGGATTTGCGTGACCATGAAGGATTCGTATTTTCGATTTTAAATTTCTAATGTCCCAAATTGCCACAGTGCTGTCATCCCCACAGCTGGCAAAGGATTTAGAATCTAAAAATTTGATGCAATTGACACATCCACAGTGTGCATTAGCAATGTAGTGAGTCATTTTTCTGCTCAGAGGATCGAACAGTAGTATTGCATTTTTCTCACAAGCAACCGCAAGAATAGAGCCATCATCGGAGAATTCTAAATTAAAGATTCCCCCGTGCGTAGAATTTTGTAAGTACTCGTCACGATTCCAATAGTAGCAAGGTTTAAAAGAGGAATAAAGCCCTTTGAAAAAGTAGTCTGTATGCCCCAAGGGCATTCGTTGACCTAATTCCCTCTGTGTAAACCAAGTAGTGCTTGGAATATTAGCTTTAATTTTTTGGCATGATGCTGTGCTGTCAAGCTAATATCCTCTTACAGATAACCAATGGTTAGAAATTGGCGAAAGATTGCTCAATAAAAGTACCAAATAAGGAGACGTCTAGTTTCTCTTTTTAATGGAAGCAACGCTCATTACTATAAAAAATATACTTGAAGTTATTCTTTTCAACTCGAAGTGCTGCCGAAGGAGTAGAAGGATTTTGGGCTTCGCTGAAGAACTGAAGTGATCAGGCGTTGAGACGTTGGCCAGACGAGAAGGCAATGCAGATATGCGGCACGCACTTGACGAACACTGCAAAAACACATAGCATAAATTAGTGATAAAACAGAGGGTAAAAGTTCATTTTGTGAACTATACAAATTATGTACCCGTAACTCTCGTAGGCTGTACCCCACCCTCATCGTTATTTTGCCATTTCCATTTTAAGTAATATATATTTTTATTCAATACCATATTATCCTCCGGCACTTGTTCTATGTGTCACTTTGTAATTGATAACAATGCAATACACCCTTGTCAATACAAACTACCCTTATTTAACTTTATTATCGAGCAAAGAGGTACACACGTGTAAATCAAACGCATAGACCATCAAGTAATTAGTAATTTCACATACAGTTGCAGATTCTACAGGCTCAGAACAGGGTAGAATCGAGAAGCGTCCGAACCAGCAAATAGAGTTGTCAAGATCTCATCCTGTAGATTCAAAAGTAATCCGGACACGTCCACAAAACATACGTTTTTCACTTTAGATCCATTATGCTGCCACCATCCTGCCAGGTATTCCATATCAGCAACCGCAGTAGTCATTAGACATAGTGACAGCAGAATAGGGCGCTCCGCGGAACTCACGGACTTCGAACGTGGTCAGGTGATTGGGTGTCACAAGCGTCAGAAGTACTGTACGCGAGATTTCCACACTCCTAAACATCCCTAGGGCCACTGTTTTCTGATGTGATAGTGAATGGGAAACGTGGAGGGACACGTACAGCACAAAAGCGTACAGGCCGACCCCGTCTGTTGACTGACAGAGACCGCCGACAGTTGAAGAGGGTCATAAAGTGTAATAGGCAGACAGCTATCCAGCCCATCACACAGAAATTCCAAACTGCATCAGGATTCACTCCGAGTACTATGACAGTTAGGCGAGAGGTGAGAAAACTTGGATTTCATGGCCGAGCGCGCTGCTCATAAGCCACACATCACGCAGGTAAATGCCAACGATAAGGTTTGGTGCTTGGATAAGGAGCATAAGCATTGGACGATTGGACAGTGGAAAACGAATCACAGTACACAATGTAGCGATCCGATGGCAGGATGTGGGTATGGCGAATGCCCGGTGAATGTCATTTGCCAGCATGTGAAGTGCCAACAGTGAAAGTCGAAGGCGGTTGATGTTATGGGTGGTCCGTTGTTTTTCATGGAGGGGGGTTGCACCCCTTGTTGTTTTGCGTGGCACTATCACGGCAGAGGCCTACGTTGATGTTTTAAACACCTTCTTGCTTCCACTGTTTAAGAGCAATTTGGGGATGGCGATTGCATCTTTCAACACGATCGAGCACCTGTTCATATTGCACGGCTTGTGGCAAAGTGTTTACACAACAACCTCCCTGTAATGGACTAGCCTGCATAGAGCCCTGACTTGAATTCTATCGAACCGCTTTGAGATGTTTTGGAACGCCCGGACTTCGTGCCAGCCTCACCGACCTATATCGATACGTCTCCTCCAGAGCATCACTCCGGGAAGAATGACCTAACATTCCACAACAAACCTTCCAGCACTTGATTGAAAGTATGCCTGCGAGAGTGAAGCTGTCACCAAGGCTAAGGGTGGGCCAACACCATATTGATTCCAGCATTACCGATGGAGGGCGCCACGAACTGGTAAGTCATTTTCAGCCATGTGTCCAGATACTTTTGATCTCTTCGTGTAGATTCAAAAAAATCCTGACGTGCGTGGCGAGTTGCATTTTACATGATATTTAGATGCGTTTTAAACAAATCCTTCACATTTTAAAAGTCACAGTGCAATTCGTCACGTCTCCGTGTAATTCTTTCTTTGGAGACCTCATTTAATAATAATAATAATAATAATAATAATAATAATAATAATAATAATAGAATATCAATATTAATATAGAATATTAATATAAAATATTTGGCGGTGTCTGTAGCCGAATTGCTTCGGACTAGTGAAATAAGCTGAGCGAGAAATTCGCATCATGGATCGAAAAACTGCTTACAATGCATCATGTCGCCCACCCTCGAGCTGATGAACATAGACTTTATGTGTCACGTAAGGAAGTAGGAAGAGGCCTCAGAGAAATTTAAGCTTCCGGGCACATTGCAATAGGAAAGGACGGAATGGGAAAGTATGTAGTCACCCATCAGACGATCCACTAATAAGACAGGTCATGAAATCTGACCGAAGAATGGGAAACAGAGGCATTGTTAGTGTAGCACGAAGCATTGCAAAGAAAACTAAGAAATACACACAGTATGATAGAGACACTGAACTTCTGGTGCTATTTAACATGAAATGTGACACACAAAAATGTTAAAGAAATCGTGGAGAGACACACAACGTCACGGACAATATATAAAATGAATGCACAAGGAACAGATTAATAAATATCAATCATTAATGTGCTTAAAAGAGAAGAATGAAGCCAGAATCAGAAGCACTTGTAATAGCTGCCAAGATCAGGCGTTGAGAACACGACATTATGATAAAGCGGTTCTCATATTGATCATATTTTCTCTGCTTGTCCAATCCTAGCAAAGACCGAATACTTGAAAAGACAGTACAGGGTGTGTTGCTACTTCCACTGGCGGATCTGTACCGCCCTCTAAGTTACAAATACATGCCCCAAGTGGTACGAAACACATCACCGAAGCCGGTGGACGTGTTGGATTGTGTACAATATTGTATGACCATCAAATCCAAACTGATCGCGCGATTGCGGCAAACAAACCGGATATGGTTATCCGGATTTGAAGAAAAGATCGTGTCTACTTGTAGAAGTTGCTGTGCCTTGTGATCAAAATATCGTAACCGAGGAGGCAGAGAAAACGCCTTAAATACAAGAGTTCGGAAACCGAGTTCAGCCGAATGTGGGGCGTCATACCGATATCATCAGAGGCTCTGGATTTGTTCCGCAAAATTTGTGTAAGAAGTTGGGAAAACTCACAGGTTATTCCAAAGACTGGGAAGTGCAAGAAATTGCTTCATTTGGAACAGCCCACATTTGCCCAATTGTAGAGGTACCGATAGTCCCTAGATCTGCTCCTAGCTGGTTGCAAACCTGGAGTAGATTTTGTTTTCAGCCGACTCATAACATATAATAATAATAATAATAATAATCCCCGAGGTGATGCATGTATTACTTGGCCTCGCGATGGCCGATTCGCGAAAGTGGTAGAACGGAAATATTAATTTTAGAATATTAAAGAACACTAAAACCTCGTCCTAAATGTAAATTTTGCTTGAAAAAAACTGGAGCCATTTTTAAGAAAATGGCGTTTAAGGCTTACTAAAAATGCGATATTTGAAACTCTTTTTCACAGAAAATTTTTTAGTTTTAAAAAAACTTCATTTGAAGTCATTTGAAACACATTAACTCACAAATACAATAGTGTTTACAATTGCTGCTAATGTGCATATTAATGGGTGTGAGAGATTTTAAAAAACTAATCTTGTGTAATTTTTGAAAAAAAAATACCCCAAATTGAACTTTACGTCAAATTAAAAAGTATAATTAGCACTATCCGTTCGAAACGTTTGAAAAAAATATTTGGAGCCATTTATGAGAAAATGGCGATTCAGCGTTTCAGAAAATGCGGTATTTATTTTAACTAGTTTTCACAGAAAACGTTTGAGTTTTCGGGAAAACTTTGTATGAGGTATTTAAAGCACATTGTACTCGTAAGTATAAAGAATGTGAAAAAATCGAAGCGAATGTAAACATTAACGACGTGATATACAATTCAAAAACTTTCATTTTTGTAATTTTTGAAAAACAAAAGAATAGAGCAATATGGCGGTTTATGCCACC
The DNA here is from genome assembly GCA_031308135.1 of Acheta domesticus. Taxonomy (NCBI): domain Eukaryota; kingdom Metazoa; phylum Arthropoda; class Insecta; order Orthoptera; family Gryllidae; genus Acheta; species Acheta domesticus. The sequence continues at coordinate 24,347,334 of JAHLJT010008446.1, forward strand.
TCGTAGAGTAAAGTACCCCCAAATTGTGAAGAAAGTTTGTCAAAATCTCGGCGCCTCAGTGAGAACCTGATCAACTGGGGAATATCCATTTTGGAACAAATCGTACGTATGGTTTAGGCGCTAGTGGTGTTCACAGACTGACGGACGGACGGGCGTTTTGAAAACATACCAACACTTTTTTGGGATCAGGGGACGCCAAAACGTGTATTTCCTTTAAAATCTCGAAATCGATTTTCCTGTAGTATTACATAACTTTCCCTACACCACGTACATTACACCGTATATACGTACGTATGCGGGAAAGTAAAAGTTACACTACTATGATCTATTGTAAAAAACAATGTTGTTCATTTGCGAAAATTATTATTACAATCACGAATGATACGCTTTTCACGCATGCAAACGCAAATATGAATTGAAGTATTTGTTTTCTTAATTGCTACGCTTGAAATAAAACGTCTGAAAATGTCTTATTTTGTGGATTTTGGACATAGAAATCAAATTTTGTGTCCCCTGGAGGGTATAAAAATCGGGTTTAAGGCTCTAAAATACGTAGTTCCCGAATGTATGATGTACGATAGAACTATGATGCATCGTGTTGCAGGTTGTCTCTGAACACTAGATTATTTCATTTATATTTAATTGGATGTTGGTATTATGATCGGTTATTTATGAATGGTCGTAAGTTAATTTTTTATTCAAAATGCGATTTGTGCGGAGTAGATTTCTGTCGGTGTCGACAGACATTTTAATTATGATAGAACACTAGTCAGGCAATAAAAAAGCTAATAAATGAACACCCATTTTTACAGTTTTTGAAAAGGCAATAGTAAAAAGACTTAGGTCCTTGCATAAGTTAGAGTTTAACGTGGTTTTTAAGAGATTATCAGTAGTGAACTTAATATTCTTTATACTCCTTCTTAGTATTATGTTTTTACATGAATGAATTTAATTGCATGAAGAGACATCGACAGATTGCAAATATTAATTTATTTCAAAAAGATTTTCGGGCGCGTAGCAGCAGACTTCAGTGCTTTACTTGAAGCAACAATGGCAGAAGAGCCCAATTTATTATCATAGTTTGTTGTTGTTCTATAAGTGGTAGTGAAATCACAACTGCCTTGCTCTTTGAAGCTGTTAACGTCATGGAGTCTTCTGTTAAAGTTCGTAAGAAAAGGAAAAGGGGAGTACAAAACACAGAATATTACAAAATAGAGAAGATAAAACTTGTATTCGTGGTGAAAAAATATGTGAATCACCGCAATAAACTTGTTACTCCAAAAACAGTTGTTAAATATTGTAGGTAAAATTGACAAAACTGATTTTTTCTATTACACGAGGATGTCAAAAAGGCATCAAATGAAACATGCTCTTTCCTTCTTAAATACCTAAATGAGAAGGTTCTCCTAATTGAACCTTTACAGTGATTCCTGTAGAGGTCAATTATGAACTACTGTATGATAAGATTTCTTTCGGGACTCACTGAGACTAGTTGATTTGATATAATCATTCACCGTTTCCCGATCTGGGGCCATTCCTTTTTGCCCGGTGACTGTGAATTGGGTAGGATGAAACGTAAACTAAAAAAACCTGATAGATTTTACAAACCAATGAAAAATCTTTACTTTGTATTGCTGGAATCGCAGGAAAGTTTACCGTTCACATGACAGACTCGTATGATGTATTGGATTTCAAATCCTGGTGGTCTAAATGGCAAAAAATTCAAATCCTGGTGGTCTGTCTTCAGAGACAAAAAGCAAGTCTATTCCATGATCTCAAAAGCATGAATTTTCAATTTCAAGCCTTATGGAATTCCAGTACAATTCATATCTTAAGAGAACTGTTGTTGCATGCCAATTCATTGTGACTTCAATAATATATTCATCGTATACAAATCCCACCAGAATGGCATGTACAAAATGCCAACTCAAAAGATATATCAAAACTCTAATGTAACAATTCATGAAACAAAACCCCGACCATTTGAAAAACAATGTTGTACATTGCTGAAGAGAACCAAGGGTTTTATTGAGGTAGCTTCAACTTTTAAACTGGCCAACAGATTCAACACTTTCTCACCAAAAAGATTTGGTTTGAAACGTTTTATGAAGAAACAAGAAACTGAAAATGACTGAAAATTAGGAAAATAAAATAGACAAATAAAGAAATTGGTGTGTTTTTATTCATGAAAGGGCGTAAGTCGACAATTTAAACAATTTTTTTATTTTTTCTGAAGAAACAAAGTAACATAAAACTAAAATTTGATAAGCAAATTATGTAAGTACAAGTACGGAACAAGCCTACAACTTTCAAAATTCAATAACGAAAGCAGGTTAGAAACTAAAATGTTTTTCTCTATTTCTCAAAACTTAGATTTTATGACTTAAGCCCTTTCAAAAATAACCGATTCATATATAAGAGCTAAACTCCCGACACACGAGTCCAATCTCCATGAATGTTGGCACTTCTACATGTTTTTTTCACCCAGAAGGTTTATGTGCTGTTAAATCAGTTACAACTCCACTACATAGCGCTGTAAAACAAAACTAAATATTTATGTCGGTGCAACCCGCAACACATTCGGAAGGATTTTGTAACAATGTCGTTAAATAACTCCTAAACAATGCATTCTATGGCCTTAAAACTAAACCGTAACTCACACCGGACTCACACTACAGGATGAAACCTTCTTGAACATTGTATTACTTTTTTGCTGCTCCGGCGCCTCACGATATAACGTCACCTGCTCAGAGATGTGCTATTCTGCAATTAAATGTGAATGGAAGGGATAGAGCGGCAAAGACAGACAGGGACAGGGTGAGGGAGGGAGAGAGTAAGAAAGGGGAAATACGGATGTCAAGGGCAGAACAACGTCTGCCGGCTTTTCCTAGTTTAATATATTTGTAACGCCGCAAATGCTGAAATAGCTCCTTGTTTACTTCTGGACAGAAATGAATGTTCACTATGCGTACGTTTTGTTGGGCTTTCCTTTCGCTTGTCGTGGTATGAGTAGAGTTCGGAGTGAGTTTCTATTTTCTTAGCAATATAGAAAAATCAAATCTAGAGTTCGTTTACCGAAGCAAATACGTTTTCTAAAACTCGGGAACAAAAATGCCTAGTTTTCCAAATGTTCTTAAAACTTTTATTCATCTTTCAATTATTTATGGTTAAAATGTTGGGAATGGATTCTGGATCTCAAGAAAACATACGCAGATGATATTCTCCCTCATACGTCATACACACAGTCTTTACTGTTTTTGACTAAATAAATCAAATCAAATCAAATGCATTTAATGCAATGCAAATGCAAATAATTTTCAGCTATCTGCACCCCTTCACCATACAAACTTTATATAAACTCCATATAAACCAAAGGAACGCGGGTTAGAGTCCCGCCTCGGGCATGGTTGTGTTGTGTGTGTCACTGTATGTTTGTGTATGTTCATTTCATCATTAATCATTATCATTATCATCATCATCATAATTTCACACATCCCCCAGGATTAAAAATGATCTGAAAATATCAAAAGTTTCAAATTTTTCGTGTTGACTCCCCTTAAAGAGCAAAACACACGATGAAAATAATACTTCATAACGTTTTCAGAAATGGCGGTGTGAAATTGAGGCAAAATATAACAAATCGTAAGATTAAAACAAAAAAAAATCAATTATGATAAAAAATAAAATCGAATCAATAAAAGAAACCAAAAATACAATGATCCAACCACGTTCGAAGTTAATCTAAGTTCGTGCAAGACGGTAGGTCAACGTCGGCCTTGATACAAAAACATTGATGCAGAAGAAAATACCCCCACTTTTAAGAAATTCTACCAGCATATTGTCTGCATACAAAATCCAATATCCTTTATTGGATATATATTTACAATATAAATCAGGTTGACGTTGATTCCGTCAATTTTTCTTCTACTCAATATTTTGCTTGATAGATAAAATCTGTTTTCACACACACACACACACACACACTCGCGCGCGCGCGCAGACACGCAACAAATGTAACATTGCTTTTAAGAAACACAAATTAGGTCCAATGATGGATTTTTTAGAACATTTTCACTCATCTATAACTTTGTTAAATAAAACATAATCGAAAGTTTAGTATATCCTAACTTGAAGACTTAAACGTTTGCATTAATCAAAAAATGGAAAAAATGTGACTTAGTGACTTGTAACTAAAAAACAAATGGGAGATAAGGGATAATTATCCACGGGAATAAATTATAATATTTATTGTTATGTATTTTAGGCTTACCTGCCTGAAGAATGAATAGCTGTTCTTGTAAAACGCTGTCAGAAGAATCTCTCCTCCTCTCTGAGCTGCAAAATAAAATATTTAATTATTTCAAAATATAAAGAATGATTGTCATTTGTCTGACGTGCGTACTGACACAAATCTTACAAATGCAATCGATTTCTTCAAGGCTGAGAAATAAAGTATTCTTTATCCAATGAGAGAACGAAGTGGATCTAAACATTAACACGTGGGTTTTTTTTATTGATACGTGTTTCCGGGCGCGTCAACTACTCAAGTCATCAGTCCCGTAAGTGTAGCGCCTGTTTTTTCTCGGGAGGTGGGGATAATCTTTTCCCCACTGGATGGGGAGATCTGGCGTCGACGTAGCGTCGACTAGCGGGGTTTCGGAGTAAATATATAGCAACTACAGTCAGATACAGCAGAAAAACATTCGTGTAGGTACTTGCAAAAAATAAAGATATTGCACCACAATGTTCAATCCCTTTCAAATAAAACTGAGTTTATCGAGGCAGCTCTACAGAGCGATTTAAATCAAATGGATGTTCTTTGCTTTACAGAACATTGGTTATCTCCTAATGAACGTAGCATTTTCCAAATTCCAAACTTTTACCTCGCAGGCTATTATTGTAGAAAAAGAGAATCTCATAAAAGTCCTGCATATGGAGGTTATTGTATTTACGTTAAAAATAATATTGATTCTATCTCCTTGACGGAATTCAATGAGTATTCCCTTGAAAATGTTTTTGAAATTTCTGTTGTACATCTTCCTGTGCTAAAAATGTTATTGCTTTGCATCTACAGGCCTCCAACAAAGAGAGCTGCAGATTACATTTTGTTCTTAGAAAAACTAGAGATAACACTAATCAAAGTCATCAATCGCTCTTTTGAATCCATTGTTGTATGCGAAGATTTTAACATTGATTTTCTGGTCGAATCTTGCGAGAAAGAGCAGTTTCTTAATTTAATTAATTCCTTCAATTTAGATATTACAATAAAAGTACCTACACGGATCACAGTAAATTCAAAGAAGGCAATCGATCAAATTATAATTAACAAAACCACTACTCGACATGAAATTGAAACAAAAGATTTAGGATACAGTGACCACGATGAACAAATTCTTACCATTATACGAAATGCGAACAATGACACAATAAATAATACACGTATGAGTAGAGTGTTTTCTAAAAGTAAAATAAAATTATTCATTGATTACTTGCTGCAGGAGTCATGGGACGCGGTTTATAATACTATTGATACAAACGATAAATATTATTCTTTTTTTTTCAACGCTTTCATTTCATTTTAACACTTGCTTTCCTCTTCAGAAAAGAAAATTAAATATTTCACGCAAAAGCAATTCTTGGATAACACAAGGGATTAGAACATCATGTAAAAAAACGAGTTCTTTCTTTCATTTCTAAGCATCATAACGTATCTCAAGATTTCCTCCTGTACTTTAATAAATACAAATCATTGTTAAGAAAAGTCATAAGGCAGGCTAAAATCATGAAACACGATCAGGATATTTTGAACTCAAATAACAAAACAAAATCAATGTGGGATATAGTAAAAAATGCGACCAAACCAACTAGAAACCTTGTAGAGAATGTTGTTTTAAAAGATAACGATAGAGATGTGAACGATTCGGCAACAGTGGCTAGTCTCTTTAACCAACACTTTTCGAGAATTGCTGTCGATCTCACTAAGGGTTTTCAGCCACAAAATTCAACATCTGACGTTTCCCTAAAAATCTTAGACACTATGTTCGTTTCCGAAACCTCTTCCTATGAAATTCTCAAAATAATCGGTAAATTAAAAAATAAATATTCGGCCGGTTTAGATGAATTTCCGGATTGTTTGTTAAAAACATGCGCGCCAGCCATTATACAGCCGTTAACCTCACATATTTAATGCATCCTTATGCACCGGAATTTTTCCAGATATTTTTAAAACAGCTAAGATTAAGGCCGCTCTTTAAAAAAGGCAACAAAAATGAAATTCAAAATTATCGGCCAATTTCTCTCTTGTCAGTTTTTTCAAAAATATTAGAGAGACTTTTTTATGTGCGAATGGAAACCTTTCTCAATAAACACGACGCGTTTTCAAATTGCCAACATGGATTCCGGAAATCATAATCTACGGAAACAGCCATTTTTTTCTTTTCTAAGGGATGTTACCTCATCATTGGATCAAAACGAAGCAACTATTGGAATATTTTTAGATCTTTCAAAAGCTTTTGACGTCATTGATCATAACATTTTACTTTCAAAATTACCTTCATATGGAATCCGTGTTATTGCTCTACATTAGCTATGTTCGTACCTTAAACTACGATCTCAGAGAGTAGAAATACCTTACTGGAATGATGGAACTTTATGTACACACCTTTCCGGTTCTTTGCCAATTGCACGTGGAGTCCCGCAAGGATCGATTTTAGGCCCTATTCTCTTCCTATTATACGTAAATGACATGCCCTTAGCGATTCGAAACGGAAGAACAGTTCTCTTTGCGGATGATACAAATATTCTTTGCAACAAAGAAACCGTAAATAGTACAATATCAGACGTTTCAAATTGGTTCCGTAATAACAAATTAATAGTAAATGAAAAGAAAACTGTTTCAATGCAGTTTTTCATATCAAATAAAAAATTCTGTACTCCATTGAAAATGAACGGTGTGCCATTGACTGATGTTAATGTAACAAAATTGTTAGGTCTATCAATTCAGTCAAATCTCAAATGGAATGCCCACTTAAATGAATTGAACGCAAAATTAAGTTCATTATGCTACGCGTTCAGAATTCTTTCAAATTCCGTCAGCCTTCATACAGCTCGTTGTGTATATTTTGCCAATGTTCACTCCCGCCTTAGATATGGCATAATATTCTGGGGAAACACATCTTATAGCTCCCAGACTTTCAGATTACAAAAAAGAATTGTACGAATAATAAGCAAATGCAACCCACATGATTCTTGTAGGTCTCTCTTTATTAATCTAGGAATATTACTATTACCTTGTCTCCTGATTTACGAATCAGTAGTTTTTGTCAAAAATGACTTACTTAAGGGCGGGAATATATTTTCAGCAAACGCCGATGTCTATAAGTATAACACACGACGTAGTAATCATATTCACCAGGTGGCAGTATCAACAGCTCACTACAAAAAATTCACATACAATTCATGTACATTACTCTACAACACTTTGCCAGAAGACATTAAACGATTAAATTCGATAGAAAAGTTTAAGTCCCAAATAAAATCTTTTCTGCTGCATAATTGTTTTTATACAATTCGAGACTATACCGAGCATCAAAAAGTAAAGTAGCATTAATTTTAACAATGATAGATAATGTAATTATTTATCATTTGGACTTTATAATTCTAAAGAACCTGTAACAAGTATTGTACCACAGTTTCTGGGTTGATGGCCTCCATCTCGATCAGGTTTTTCGTCCAGTTTCCCTGATCCTTGAGCAAATGCTGAGATGGTCCCTTGTTTTGCTTCTGGACATAAATGTAACTTCATTATTTGTGCACGTCTTCTGAATTTCAGTGGGAAATATAGTTATTCAAATTATCGTTTTTTATATTCTCGCGGCAAAAAGTATTATTTTTTCGTGAAGAATATGAGCGTTCAGGGCAGGAATTATAGCTAATTTACTTTTGAAAATATATTTTATTATATAGGAGCGAATATTTTGTCAACAAAACTCGAAAAAAAGCCTCTCTTTTCTGTATTCAAAATTCACTAGAATATGGTTTAGAGACCACAGAATTGTGAAAACGTGCACAAAATTCACTTCTTCCCATAGCTCGTCACACACAGTTTTTAACTGTTTTTGACGTAAATAAATAAAAAACGTTATTTCCCTCAACCAGGTATCTCCCACCACTGGGGCATCGCCCCAGCCGGGACAAGTTGTAAGCTCCCGACCGGTCTCCCGGCATGTTTAGTAGTGTAGTGCATGTTAGTGTAAGTGTGTGTGTGTGTGTGTGTGTAAGAGGAGAGGATAGGACAAGGAAGAGGAAGGAAAGATCGCGCGCGGTCCGTGGCCCGTTTGTTAGGGTACTGTTCCGGCATTCGTCTGGTGTTGATCGGAGAAACCACGGAAAACTACTGATCAGAGCAGCCGGCCGCTAGAATTCTCCTCCAGACAGCGACTGAATTCGAGCTGACAAGCTAGTGTTGAAAATCCTGCCGCCGTCGGGACTCGAACCTAGGACCTCCCGGTCAGAGGGACTGCAGTGACATCAGATTGATGCACTGAGCCATCTCTCCCGGATTAACACGTGGGTGGGCGTTCGCTGGTTGGCTGCAAGTTCGCGGTACAATACTGCCTCGGACTTCTTTTGTACACGCGTAATAAAGTAGTTCCGTACAATTCAAGTAAATGCTCGTAATATACAGTAGAAAATCAGATGTAAACGTTTCAAATAAAAGTTAATTTACATTACATGGTCCCTTCTACGAGAGAGGGAAATGATGATACAGACTACACGAAGAAGTAGTTTCAATGTAATGGCGGACCGCGTAGCATGTGTGCTTATAGCGTGTATTACGATTTTTATAACTTTGCCTCAAAAGCCGATACGGCCACAATGGAATATCACACGGCATTTCACGTCTTCCTCGGTCTTGACGCTAGATGTCGCATGATCGCAATTTTGTGGTTGGTCGATGTCCAGTTGGAACAAATATTAAATTCTCACTTTTCACAGTTATGTCCCAGTTCATAGATATCTGGCTGATAAAGTGAACGTTTGTCGCAGGTATAGAACGTGAATCAAGTACCGAGCTACACGCCATCTTGCTTGTTTTTTCTCTCTCCAGATATCCCGACCAGCGGGACACAGCGCCATGCGATTAAAAATAAAAAGTCGCCGAGATTATTCTCCATATACTGGCACGAGCTTGGCAGCTAGGTCGAATTCAGGTCGCTGTCTGGAGGAGAATTCTAGCGGCCGGCTGCTCTGATTGGTATTTTCTGTGGTTTCTCCGATCAACACCAGACGAATGCCAGAGCAGTACCCTAACAAACGGACCACGGACCGCGCGCGATCTTTCCTTCATCTCCCTTCTCCTATCCTCTCCTCTTACACACACACCCTTACACTAACCTGCACTACACTACCAGAGACCGGTCGGGAGCTTACAGCTTGTCCCAGCTGGGGCGGTGCCCCAGCCGGAAAAAACACGCCCTACACTTACGGGACTAATGACCTAAGTAGTTGACGCGCCCGGAAACACGAATCAATCAGTGAATCAATCAACCAATCCATACACTGGCCGACTTCGTTTGTCTATCAAACCGACAAAGGTGGTTCAGGGCATCAACTGATGTCATTGCAGTGTCTTTGATCGGGAGGTTCAAGAGTTCGAGTCCGGACGGTGGCAGGATTTTCGACACTAACTTGTCAGCTAAGTCGAGTTTCGCCGCTGTATGGAGGAGAATTCTACCGGTCAGGTGCTCTGATCGGTAGTTTTCCCTGGTTTCCCCAATGAACACCAGGCGAATGCTGCAGCACTACCTCAACAAAAAGGCCACGAACCACGTGCGATCTATCCTTCCGCTTCCTTGTCCTTTCCTCCCCGTTACACACACTCACATGCACTACACAACCACACAGGTCAGGAGGACCCGTCAGGAGCTTAGAGCTCGTCCCAGCTGGGGCGGTGCCACGCTGGTAGGCAACACCTGCTTTGAGAAAACCCTTAAGTCGACGGGGTAGGTCAGGGACCTAATCACGCCAGCGAAGGGAACGATCACCGCCACCACCCGCGATAAAAACATACGCTATGCTTACCGGTTTAGTAACCGTATCAGTTGACCCACCCAAAATCACTAATCAATCCTAGCTATCAAGCAAGTGTTGAAACTCTGCCACAGTCGGGACAAGAACCAGACAAGGGCCTGACGATCAACGATGCTGCAGAGGCGAAGAAGTTACCGCTCGGCTAGCCCATTGGGTGTGCACTGGGGAGCAGGATTGGGAGTCGCGAGACGCCATCTACATAAACACGAGTTCCCAATAGCACTGGGAAGCAGACATGGAAGTTCAGAGACGCCATCTCTATAAAACGGAGACTGTGTCATCTCCAGAAACACGAGGTCCCAATGGCACTGGGAAGCAGACTTGGGAGTCGCGAGACGCCATCTCCAGAAACCCGAGGTCCCAATAGCACTGGGCAGCAGACATGGGAGTTGCGAGACGCCATCTCCAGAAAACGGAGACGGTGCCATCTCCAGAAACCCGAAGTGAAAAAAGCACTGGGAAGCGGACATGGGAGTTGCCAGACGCCATCTCCAGAAACAGGAGACGGCACCATCTCGATAGATCCGAGGTCCCCATAGCACTGGGAAGCAGACATGGGAATTGCGGAATCCCAACAGCCCCGCCCCGCGCGTCGTGCCCGGCGCCAACGCAGCTCGGAGACGCTTTTCCTGGTGGCCACCGCGCCACTGACATTCGATCCTCTCCAGGAAACAACGCGCTTTGTACTTTTTCCTATTTTTATGCACACTCTTGACAATCCGAGGGAACTCGTTGTGGCCCAGGCTATTTGTCACAACCACCCATGAGACCGAGAAGGAAGAAATTCTATGTACAGTGTAAAATGACAGTAATTTTAATGATATCCTAGCCAGTCCCCTCCGTCCTCTCCACGCCCTAAAGTGACCTCCCCGCCCTTCCTCTATCTCTCCCCCTCCACATTCCACCTATCTCTTTGACCCTCCCTCTTTCCGTTACTCCCTCTCTGTCCTTAACACAGTGTCAAAGTGTTAATGAAATCAATCGTAAAACAGTTTTTATTTAAAATATACAAACTCGTGGAGGGTAATAGGCATTTACATTAAACACTGAAATGAATGAACTGAAAAATAAAGAGATAGGCATTTACGTTTACATTAAACATATAAACATATTTGTACGAGGACACAAAAAAAAATTATTTAGATTAGTATCATTAACCTTCCAGCGAGCGCGCGGCCGAAAATTTTACAATAGCAGATTTTTTGCATTAACATGAAAATTATATTAACTCATTGTTGGCAATGACTTCTGCGTTCTTGGTATTCCTTGCAGATACCTTTAGTGATGCATTCCTGCTGCCACTGTTTAGTTTGCACGCAGTATTCAATATTTGTAATCCTCTATTAGGGATAAGTGTATAGTGACATAAACTGCATGTGTAAAATGTCCAGAGAAAGAATTCATATGAATGAAATTCAGAATATTCTTCAAGATCTGTACGATCGGGACGAAGATCTTGTATTGGATAGTTATAGTGTCAGTGACTTGAGTATTGGAAACATAACCGAACATCAGCACGATACTGGATCGGAACACGACCTTTCTGATACTAAATACGAATGTTTATCAAAGGGTATGTTTTTTGGTAGTAAATAGCATTCTTAGATATTATAATGCAACATAAAGTTGCATTATTCTACAATTTCTTTGTTTTATTCACGAGTCATTAAATAACGTAAAATTTACGACACGCAACTGCTGGTGTGAAAATTTCACGTGCGCCCGCTGGAAGGTTAAATTATATTAATATGAGATGTCACAACAAGTGCCAAGTAAACAATCATTGATTTTTCTAAATAGTCCATTTTAAAATCAGCAATTTCCGCATAACATTCAGGACAAATGTTACAAAGAAAAGTTAAATTTTAGTGGATCTTCTAATCATTTCTTCCCAAATTCAGAAGAAAAATTCAAATAAAAAATTCAAAAACTTTTTAGAATATTATTTAAAATACTACTTGGATATCTCAAACAGAGAAGGAGATGTGAAAGATTCTATGACAAGCATTTTAAGCGAATAAATCAGCTAATTACTATAATACTAATAAATTTATTCTATGTATTTAGTATTCACTTTTTCTACAGTAATCTACTTACCTGGTGGTTCGAGAGTCTTATAATTACAAAGCCTGCACTGAAAAGCGACCTTCACGTGTCAAATGAGATTTTCCGTACCTGTCCCTCACTCGCTCAAACTGCAGGTGATGCAGTAACCTTCAAATACCTCCCCCCTCCCCAGAAAGTATCAATTTGTGGGGAGTACACGCTTGTGCCATCTGCCGAAGATTTCTCTAACTACACCTGTCGACAGGGTTCATTGGAGTCGCATTTCAAGACTTTTGCATGTAACGAACAAGCAAAATGAGTCTTGTATGTACGTGGACATTTTCTGGTAGTAAACACTGCCTCACTCGTCACGTTGGTAACAATCTGCAATACTCAAGCACATGCACACGGGCAGGCACGCACGCACGCACGCGCGCACGGACGCACACGCATGCACGCGCGCGCGCACGCACACACACACACACACACACACGCACGCAAAAAATTATTTGCACTTTACTCTGAAACACGTCATGTGCCCGGTCGGAAACTTATTATGTAAAGTATTTCTCCATTGCTTATTACGCGTATAATTCGTTTTTTTTTCTTTCTTGGTCCGTGGGGGTGTGTCGTCAAAATGGAATATCTCACGGTATTTCGCGTCGTTCTCGGTTGTGCCGGTCTGACTCGCATGATCGCCAGCACTGCTCGATACAGTCACGATCATGCGACTCCTAGCAGCGCAACAGAGAACGACGAGAAATACCTTGAGGTATTCCATTTTGATGACCCCCCCCCCACGCGCCAAAAAAGAAAAACCGAAGCATAATGATTGTTTGAATGTTTTTGAATAAAGATTGGTTTCCAATGGAATTGTAGACAATCAATTATCTTACAACATTGACATTAAATAGCCAATTTATTTTTTTATTAATGTGGAATGTGGTGGCTACGTTTCGTGGCTCAGTTGCGACCACATCATCAGACAGAAACTAATTAAACATAAAATTACAACCGAGATATAATCATGATTTTCATTTTGATACTATTCAGATTTTAGATTCGGAACCGGGAGATTCAACTGATGATATCACTGCAGTTCCTCTGACCGGGAGGTTCTAGATTCGAGTCCCGATGGTGGCAGGATTTTCGATACTAGCTACATAACCAGGTCAAATTCAGTCTCTGTCTGGAAGAGAATTCTAGCGGCCGGCTTCTCTCATCGGTTGTTTACCGTGATTTCTCTGGTCAACACCAGGCGAATGCCGAAGCAGTACTTTAACAAACGGGCCAGGGACCGCGCGCGATCTTTCCTTCATCTTCCTGCCCTATCCACACCCTTACTTACACACATGCAATATACTATCACACGTGCCGGGAGACCGGTTGGGACCTTATAGTTTGTCCCGGCTGCCCCACTGATGGGAGATACCTGGTTGGGGAAAATCCCTAGCTGGCGGGAAGATCGTAGCAGGATCTCACCATGCAGCGGGCAAAGAACACCGCCACCTCCAGAGGGGAAAGCATGCATTACACTTAGGGGATTAATGAACTTAGCTGTTGACCCGCCCGGAATCACTAATCAATCAACCAAAACGAAGTAGATATGAACACACTATCCTATCTCAGGATTATTTGTGAAACATTATGTATATAAGTTATGTGATAACCTGATAAAGCAATTTTTTTCTTCTCATTACAATAGAATTTTAATGAACAAAAAAAGCATTGATTGAATATATCAGTAATTTGTGACTTGCTTAGGCACTTCTCTCTCTCCCTCTCCCTTTCTCTCTCTCCCTCTCCCTTTCTCTCTCTCCCTCTCTCTCTTTTCTTTATCTATATCTCTTTTCCCTATTTTCAATTATTATCTATTAACTCATCTGTGTTACTTTAACAGTACTTTATTTCAAAGCTATTTGAATAACTTTCACATTTTTTTGCTTTAATGTTCCTGTTTAGGCACACAATAATTGAAGCGTCATTTGTGTTACCATTCGGTATTTTAATTCATTTATATTAATTATACGATTCATGTTTGTTTCAGTTGTAATTTTATGATTTTCTATTTTCCACCTAATGATATGGTCACAACTGAGCCACGAAGCGTTGTAGCCACCTATATTCCACATTAAATTGACCATTTAATGTGAATTTTTTAAGATATTTCATTGCCTTCAAATCCACTAAGAAACAGTCCGCATTTTATTTCTTCACTAATTAATTTATTTTCCTTCTGATTGTGGATATTTTGAGCAATTGTAATGTATGATTGTGTAGTGGTTTATACTTAGTCAATTTGTTATTTGAACTTCTTAAGTAAGTACACCCCCAATGATGAAAAGAAATTTTCGGAAACTTCGCCAAATAATTAATAAGCCCTACATTTTCGTGACCAAGTCCCATGAATCTGCTGACTCTATTAAGGCACAGCTGCCTATAGTATCTCGAAAGCGTTTCCGTGATATCATATTATATCTATGTCTTGTCGAGCAACCCTTACACTGTTTACTAACATAATCCATTTGCGATGTTCTTCTGTTAAATAAAGAATTTTGTGGTCTCGAAAATATGGCCAATCCCTTCAGTACCCTGGTGTCCTTGTGAGAACTATAATACTATTCTATTGAACCATCCCATCTTTTTTTGCCTTTGATCCCTATCTTATAACGTTTAACAGAGCAAAGGTTATGAACAACGGTACCTGGGCCATCGGTGCAGTCGCGGTCTCTGGCGTGGGCGTATCCCGCAAGCTGCTCCGCTGAGCCGAAGACGCCGCTCCGTCCGCCTATCGAGCAACTGAACGCGCTGACTGACGCCTCAGCAGTCTGCCACCCCCGCCACCGGCAGCGCGTCCCTCGCGGTCGTGTCTCGTTTCGGACGTCGAAAGGATGATTTGTCGAGAGGCCGGCACATGCCACCGACACGTGACTCGTCACTTTTCGGTAAAAGGCGCTCCTAACATTCGATGAGTTTGTGCGAAAAGGCATGCGAGTTTTAAACATCCTCGTCCAAGTAAAATTAATGGGATAGGTGAAACTGGCAGCTACTCGCCCTAACGCGCCGCACTTCCTTGTCTGAATTGGTTATACTATTTTGTTCGTTCCTGAGCCGAATTTTCGCGAACTTTCTGTAAAAGAAGTGAATGTTTTCTCTTCTTTTACGCCTACAGATCTGTCGACGTTCAGGGTTTCTGGAACTTTCCATCATTTCTCGCTCATGATTCGAGAATGTCCCTTCCTTTTCTTGTTTCTTCCTTCATGACGCCGTAATAGGACTACGTGATGGGCCTTTCCCGATCTCATTTCTTGTGTCCTAGAAAAGATGCAATTCAGCGCACGTGTGCGAAATTAAACAAAAGAGCGATTATGCCCAAGAGAAATCACAGTCTCGAACTGGTATCGCGCGTCCAGAGGTGGGAGTTCGTAATCTGGTAGGCGTTTGAGAAGAGGTGTGTTTAATGGTACTATTGTAAGAAAGGAAATCATGAGAGGCCGCAGGCTCGGATCTGAGTAGTGTTGACGATCGGGTCTGGGTAGGGTTCAGGATCAGGTCTGAGCGGGTTTGAAGGTCGGGTCTGAGCTAGATTTAGGGTCAGGTCTGAGCGGGGTTGAGGATCGGATCTGAGCGGGTTTGAGGGTCGGGTCTGAGCGAGATTTAGGATCGAGTCTAAGCGGTGTTGAGGGCATGATCTGAGCGAGTTTTAAGGTCAGATCTGAGCAGGTTGAGGGTCGGGTCTGCGCGGAGTTGAGGATCGGATCTGAGCGTTGTTGGGGCTTGAGTGAAGGGCCTGGAAGCCGAGAGGTTTGAGGGCCTGGGCAAAAGGGCGCGCGGTCGTCGCTGCAGTTGGTGCGCGCGAAAGCGTCAACAATCGCATTGCAGTGAGCAAATATTGAAACGGTCTTGTTTTGCTTCTGGGCATAAATGGATCTTCTCTGCGCGCACGTTTTTTTTTTTACTCTCCTTTCGCCAGATGCGTAACGAGTAGGGCTAAAGGCTATGTTTGTCGGCAGTTCTAGAAAATCAAATCAGTTTGCCGTTAAAATACACTTTCTATTCTCGGAAGCGAACATTTCTAGTTTTCAAACGCTGCTATGCTTTATTGGCACATTTATCCGTAATTAAACTCTGTGTAGTAAAAGGGTCGCCTAGGGATTGTGGAGCTGAAAAAAGGGTGCAGATTATTTTTCTCTTCCATAGATCACATAGAGTTCTGTTTTTGACGATCAGTAAATCAAATTCAAAACACTATTTATCACGTCAAATAGAATTCCAATTGAGAATTATATATATATATATATATATATATATATATATATATATATAGCTACCCGATCCTATTTCAAGCTAAAAATATTTAAAATTAATTATTGTCTTAAAAATATTTATGGGATGCCGATCTAAAATCGACTCTTCCCTTGTATACTTCCGAACCCACTCTGGAGGCACAGCAGTAGTTCAAGAGTGACATAGCTAGGAGAAAGATTAGGTAGGCTAAAACTACGAACTATCAATTAAATACATCTTTTAAATCTAGAAGTTATTTTTAAAAAATTGTGCGTTTTACTTAAAAAATCTATTAATTCAAATCTGGAAAATAACATGAAATTAATGAGATGATATTTTTCGCTATTTTTTACGATACCGATCTTCTTTTCTAATCTAATAATCTTCTTTCATAGATACTTCAATAATGTTCTAGCTGACATGAAAATCCTACTTTTAAGGACATTTTCTATTGAAAATAAAAAATCTTTCTTTCTTTTTTCTTTCTTCCTTCTTTCTTTCTTCTTTCTTCTTCTACTACTCCTGCTCGTCGTCTTCCTCTTGCTCTTCTTTGTACTCCTACGACTTACTACCTATGGGGCTACAATTTAAAGAAAATCCAGAAAATCTGCAAATTATCTGAAATTTTCTTCTTAATTTCATGAAATGCTTAAAAATACTTGCAAACGCTGCATGAGAGTCACTGAATGGTTTGAAGCAAAAGAAATAAATTGGTTATTTTTAGACTGATTTCGTTAATGGAATGCAGAATCAAGTGTTAAAATGTTCTGAAATTCTCACATTTCTGGTGAAATTCTTCCACCAGCTTCGTAGAAAGAATATAACACCACGACGTCAAAAATTTTAGAATGTGACCTTGTTTCAAGTATTCCAGTTTCAAATGTGACTTTGCCTACTCCATACATCTTTTTCGAATATAATATGGAATTTTGTATTCGAAAACAGTATTAAATGATATTGAATCGCTGTGTGAATGTTTTGAAACGGGAATAAAATGTCATAATGTTAACAAATTACAGTGAAATATTTTCATTTGGAATGTCGTTTGGGAAAAAAGTATTATTACAAATTCCAAACAAACAACATTTACTTTTTAAAATATGTACTTGATTTATGTGTTCAAATATACGTTACATCCGTTCTGTGGGTTCTAATCCCGCGAAAGTCACAGAGTTTTAAGAGTTGTGAAATGATGTGTACTATCGCACACCATGTATCATCTGAATTATTTCCCTTCCCCAGTAAGTGACATGAAAGTGGATAGAACCAGGTATGGGACGTACGTTTCACAGCGTCGACGGCCTGGCTCCCTTCCTTTAGCACAGGACTAAAACCGATGGGGTCATGAGCTACATTTATCAAATATATGTACAACTAGGAAAACCCGGCAGACGTTGTTCCGCTATTCATCTTCCTCTTTCCCCTCTCATCTGAGTGTGAGGATTTATTCGGGCGCGTCAAGTACTAAGGGGTCATCCATAAATTACGTAACGCTAAAGGTGGAAGGAGAGGGTCGGAGGCAGCGTTACCACTGCGCTACATAGATATTGGGAAGTGAGCTTCAAGGGGGAGGGGGTATTGAAATTTGCGTTACGTAATTTATGGACGAAGGGCATTAGCCACAAAGAGAGTGGCAGAGAGAGAGAGGGGTTTATTCGCACACGTCAACTACTAAGGGCATTAGCCCCGGGAGAGAGAGACAGAGAAATAGAGCGTTTATTCGGACACGTCAACACAACCGGGGCATTAGTTCGGGAATTGTGAATGCCACATCCCAGAAGGTGGTGGCGGTGGCGTTCCTCCCCCGCTGGATCGTTCAGCCCGGAGGTCCGACGCTGAACTGGAAGTGGGCTTGCGTTGTTTTCCCCCTACAAGTATCTCATCCAAGGGGTTCTCCCCGACCCGGGGCAAGCTCTAAACTCCCGAACCGTCTCAACAAGTGTGGTAGTGCAGTGCGTGTGCGTGTGTGCGTTTTTTGTGTTTGAGTGTAGCTGTGTGAGCGTGAGGACAGAGAAGGTGACCCTCCTCGACCTTTCTGTGTCTCTCCCCCTCCACCCTTCCCCGATCACATTGACCCTCCCTCTTTCCGTCCCTCCCTCTCTGTCCTTAACACTGTCCTGTGTCGCTGTCCTGTGTCCGAAGTGTTATTGAAATCAATCTTAAAAAAACGGTTTTTCTTTAAAATCTACAAACTCGTGTAGGGTAATGAAATAAGAATTAAACATTCAAATGAACTGAAAAATAATGAGACAGGCATTTACGTTTACATAATCATATAAACATATTTTAATTTTCTACTTTCCCGTATACTATACATACGTATAGTATATGGAAAGTTATGTAATGCTGCGCGAAAAAACGGCGGATTTTCGATAGAAGAACTCTGATTACAGGGCCCTGGTAACGAAAAAGTGGATAAATCCAGTTGCTAAATTAAGAAAAAAAATCTCCTATAATATGGTGCAGCCAGAATCCCTGTTTTGTGGGTCCTTGATACAGAAAAATCAATTGAAACTAAAACGGTCCGTCCGTCCGTCCGCCCGCCCGCCCGTCCGTCCGTCCGTCCGTCCGTCCGTCCGTCCGCCCGTCCGCCCGTCCGTCCGTCCGTCCGTCCGTCCGTCCGTCCGTCCGTCCGTCCGCCCGTCCGTCCGTCCGCCCGTCCGTCCGTCCGTCCGTCCGTCCGTCCGCCCGTCCGTCCGCCCGTCCGTCCGTCCGCCCGTCCGTCCGTCCGTCCGTCCGTCCGTCCGTCCGTCCGTCCGTCCGTCCGTCCGTCCGTCCGTCCGTCCGTCCGTCCGTCCGTCCGTCCGTCCGTCCGTCCGTCCCGTCCGTCCGTCCCGTCCGTCCGTCCGTCCGTCCGTCCGTCCGTCCGTCCGTCCGTCCGTCCGTCCGTCCGTCCGTCCGTCCGTCCGTCCGTCCGTCCGTCCGTCCGTCCGTCCGTCCGTCCGTCCGTCCGTCCGTCCGTCCGTCCGTCCGTCCGTCCGTCCGTCCGTCCGTCCGTCCGTCCGTCCGTCCGTCCGTCCGTCCGTCCGTCCGTCCGTCCGTCCGTCCGTCCGTCCGTCCGTCCGTCCGTCCGTCCGTCCGTCCGTCCGTCCGTCCGTCCGTCCGTCCGTCCGTCCGTCCGTCCGTCCGTCCGTCCGTCCGTCCGTCCGTCCGTCCGTCCGTCCGTCCGTCCGTCCGTCCGTCCGTCCGTCCGTCCGTCCGTCCGTCCGTCCGTCCGTCCGTCCGTCCGTCCGTCCGTCCGTCCGTCCGTCCGTCCGTCCGTCCGTCCGTCCGTCCGTCCGTCCGTCCGTCCGTCCGTCCGTCCGTCCGTCCGTCCGTCCGTCCGTCCGTCCGTCCGTCCGTCCGTCCGTCCGTCCGTCCGTCCGTCCGTCCGTCCGTCCGTCCGTCCGTCCGTCCGTCCGTCCGTCCGTCCGTCCGTCCGTCCGTCCGTCCGTCCGTCCGTCCGTCCGTCCGTCCGTCCGTCCGTCCGTCCGTCCGTCCGTCCGTCCGTCCGTCGTCCGTCCGTCCGTCCGTCCGTCCGTCCGTCCGTCCGTCCGTCCGTCCGTCCGTCCGTCCGTCCGTCCGTCCGTCCGTCCGTCCGTCCGTCCGTCCGTCCGTCCGTCCGTCCGTCCGTCCGTCCGTCCGTCCGTCCGTCCGTCCGTCCGTCCGTCCGTCCGTCCGTCCGTCCGTCCGTCCGTCCGTCCGTCCGTCCGTCCGTCCGTCCGTCCGTCCGTCCGTCCGTCCGTCCGTCCGTCCGTCCGTCCGTCCGTCCGTCCGTCCGTCCGTCCGTCCGTCCGTCCGTCCGTCCGTCCGTCCGTCCGTCCGTCCGTCCGTCCGTCCGTCCGTCCGTCCGTCCGTCCGTCCGTCCGTCCGTCCGTCCGTCCGTCCGTCCGTCCGTCCGTCCGTCCGTCCGTCCGTCCGTCCGTCCGTCCGTCCGTCCGTCCGTCCGTCCGTCCGTCCGTCCGTCCGTCCGTCCGTCCGTCCGTCCGTCCGTCCGTCCGTCCGTCCGTCCGTCCGTCCGTCCGTCCGTCCGTCCGTCCGTCCGTCCGTCCGTCCGTCCGTCCGTCCGTCCGTCCGTCCGTCCGTCCGTCCGTCCGTCCGTCCGTCCGTCCGTCGTCCGTCCGTCCGTCCGTCCGTCCGTCCGTCCGTCCGTCCGTCCGTCCGTCCGTCCGTCCGTCCGTCCGTCCGTCCGTCCGTCCGTCCGTCCGTCCGTCCGTCCGTCCGTCCGTCCGTCCGTCCGTCCGTCCGTCCGTCCGTCCGTCCGTCCGTCCGTCCGTCCGTCCGTCCGTCCGTCCGTCCGTCCGTCCGTCCGTCCGTCCGTCCGTCCGTCCGTCCGTCCGTCCGTCATCCATTCATCATTTTATCTTACCAACCCATTATAATTTCTGTAATATTATCATCATTTCTCATCAGATCAATTGGTGGGTTAAACCAAATATCAACACAAAAGATTATAACTTATTCATCTATCAATCACATTGGTAGAATATTACTGGGATTAACAATATCAGAAAACCTTTGACAATTCTATTTCATTATCTATTCAATCCTTTCAGCAACCATTCTTTTAATCTTTTTCAATATATCCCAACATTCCAATCAAATTCACTTCAGATGAAATTCACCAACAATTAATTTTTTTTATTTCAATCAATCTAATGTCCTTAAGAGGTCTACCACCTTTCCTGGGGTTTTACCTAAATGAATAAGTATTCAAAACTCATGTTACAATGGCATAGAACTTCTAGTGTTAATTATACTATTATTCACATTAACTACCTTATTTTACTATTTTACCATTTACTGTTTAATAATATCATAATTTCTTATTAATATAAATCAATTAAAATGAAATCACCAACAACCAAATCAAAAACTAAATAACCACCATTAAATTTCCCTACTAACAAGAATTTCATTATTCACATTACCACTCTTGTGGTGAGCCACACTCTATCCAATAATATTTTTTAGAATATAAGGCTTTATGTTAATTAAACTATTAGCCTTCAAAGCTGAAAATAAAATTTATTTTCAGCATTAGTAAAATACACCTTTAGAATTACAGTCTAAAATCATTATTGAATATAAGGCCATGATAAAGGAAATTTCATTCATAAAATGATTTACAATCTATTGCCTATCTTTCAGCAATTTATCACAACAATGATTATTTTCTACCAATCATAAAGGCATTGGAACTTATATTTCATTTTTGGAGCTTGAGCTGGAATAGAAGGTACCTCCTTATGTACCTTAATTCGAACAGAATTAGGTCAACCAGGTTATTTAATTCGAGATGATCAAACATACAATGTTATTGTAATTGCACACGCATTTGTTAAAATTTTTTTAGAGTAATACCTATCATAATTGGTGGATTCGGAAACTGATTAGTACCTTTAATATTAGGGACACCTGATATAGCATTCCCTTGAATAAATAACATAATATTTTGACTTTTACCACCCTCATTAACTCCTCTATCAACCAGAAAAATAGTTGAAAATGGTGCAAGAACAGGATGAAGAGTTTATCCACCCTTGTCAACAGGAATTGCTCATGCTGGAGCATCTGTTGATTTGGCTATCTTCTCATTACATTAAGCAGGAATTTCATCAGTTGTAGGAACCATTAACTTTATTACAACAATAATTAATATACGAGCACCTGGTATATCATTGGTTCAAACACCATTATTTGTATGAGCTCTTGGTATTACAGCCCTCCTATTATTATTATTATTATTATTATTATTATTATTATTATTATTATTATTATTATATCATTACCCGTTCTAGCAGGTGTTATCACAATATTATTGACAGACTGAAATTTAAATACATCATTCTTTGATCCTGCAGGAGGAGGTGACCCCATCAATATATCAATATTTATTCTGATTCTTTGGACACCCAGAAGTTTTTGGAACCCAGATTTTAATTCTATCAGGATTTGGAATAATTTTGTGTATAATTAGCCAAGAAAGAGGAAAATAGGAAGCATTTGGTACCCTTGGTATAATTTATGTAATATTAGCCATTGGATTATTAGGCTTTGTTGTATGAGCTCATCGCATATTTACCATAGATATAGATGTAGATACCCGAGGATACTTTACTTCAGCAACTATAAT
Organism: Acheta domesticus; assembly: GCA_031308135.1. Lineage (NCBI taxonomy): Eukaryota > Metazoa > Arthropoda > Insecta > Orthoptera > Gryllidae > Acheta > Acheta domesticus. The sequence goes on from JAHLJT010008446.1 coordinate 24,369,874, forward strand.
TATTGCCGTACCTACAGGAATTAAAATTTTTAGTTGATTAGCTACCTTACATGGATTACAATTATCATATAATCCCTCTCCACTTTGAGCTCTAGGATTTGTATTTCTATTTACAATTGGAGGTTAAACAGGTATTGTCTTAGCAAATTCATCAATTGATATTATTCTTCATGATACATACTACGTAATAGCTCACTTTCGTTATGTTCTATCAATAAGAGCAGTATTTGCTATTATAACAGGATTCATTCACTGATATCCATTATTTACAGGACTAACAATAAACCCAAAATGATTAAAAATACATTTTATAGTAAATTTAACATTGGAGTAAATTTAACCTTTTTCCCTCAACACCGGCCAGAATACCACGTCATTACTCTGATTATCCAGATGCCTATACTTCATGAAATATTTTATCATCATTAGGGTCAACCATTTCATTAATTGGAATTATTATATTAATTTTCATTATATGAGAAATAATATTTTCTCATCGAAAGCTACTATTCTCTATAAATTTAAATAGATCTCTAGAAAGAATGATATCAAAATCTCCCTCCTGCAGAACATTCATATTCAGAATTACCAGTACTATCTAATTACTAATACGGCAGAAAGTGCAATGAATTTAAGCTTCATTAATAAAGGATTCCTTATTTTAGTAGTTTGGCCATATGATCCAATTTAAATCGTATATTTATACCTATCGTAATTGAAAGAGTAAATCTTAAAAATTTCATCAATTGAATAAAAAATTATTCATCATCAGATGACTGAAAGTAAGTAATGGTCTCTTAAATCACATTATAGTAATTAACAACTACTTCTGGTGAAAGAGATTAGTTAATTATATAACATGTCATATTAAAATTATAACCATAATTAATTACCTTAATTCCGCAAATAGCCCCAATAATATGATTATCTTTAATAATATTTTATTGCTATATTAATTATTATCATAACAATTAATTACTTTCTAATTCAACCCACCCTATCCCATGAACAATTGAAATTTGAAACCAAGTCGACAAATTGAAAAAAGTTAACTAATTTATTTTCATCACTTGATCCTACATCTAATATCTTCAATATTCCTATAAATTGATTAAGAACCCTTCTAGGATTATTAATTATTCAATCATCCTACTGATTATTTCCTAATCGAAGATTGTTAATATGCAGTGTCATAGCCTGAGTTTTGGCTTAGGGTATGTAACTCGAGAAATGAGAAAATAATTTAAAACTTTAATTATAATTTAAATATTTCTCATTCACCAAAACCATTTCTATCACTTTGATCAATTAGAGCACGCAAATAATTTATATATTTAAAATAAAAACTGGTCCAGGAAAAGTAATAATGGCTCATGTACTTCAAGTAGTTTACTGGTTGAAAGTTAGAAAAGATGACTTAAGTTTACGACCTAGCAAAATATAAATGTATGTCCTCATACTTAATACATACATACATAATAATAAGAGCATTATCAAACCCAATGATTTTCAAAATTGTCCAATTCATATCATTTCGAACCCAATAGAAATGACATAATTTATAAAATGGAAATCAATGATCTATAATAAAAATATAGTAAGAAGAGAAAATCAATCAATTTACAGACACGTAATGAAAATCAGTTGACAGTTGTCCTTTGCTGCTTACTCAGGGTTTCATCCAGTATGGCAGAGACAAAAGAGGCTTTAGAAATTTCATTTTTAATTTCATGGGGCATTACCGTGCTCACACTTGAGATCCAATGAATCTGAATTTCTGGTGAGATTGCACGAAACACTGGAATTTTCAGATCATCCTTGTCAGTTTTATCATATTTCATTATTTCACTTACATATTCCATGAAATTTTCTCTATTTGATCATCCCTTATTTTCATTATGGTTAGAAAATACAAGCCCTTGTCTCTCAAAAAGCATACAACTCGAATGAAGTGTGATAGCATTTCCTTATTTTCCCTTATATCACTGTTGTGTTGCTCAACATACACTTGTGTTGGCTGTTTAAATAAACTTCTATCCTCTTATATTTTTTTTCAAATATTTTTAACTGTTTCTCACATGCTATAATTTGTCCACGGCACAAAAATATGACTTCATAATTATGTAGGCACTTTTGATCGCGTGGTGCTCTCCATTCCAGGGCACAGATGTGGATTGCACAGTTACATACCCTTGTGCATTCAACCAGCACAATCCCTAACCTAAATTGGCTACAAATATATAGTTGCTAATGCATTAAAATAAGGTAATAAAACTTAAAATGACAGTGTTCATTAATTAACCTTGTTCTCTTACAAACACAGAAGAGAACAATGAAGCTTTTTTGTAGGCACCCTGGATGTAATGGGTCAGTGTGCATCTGATTCATAGCGCAGGCTAGGAGGTATTTCAGTCTGATTCGTTCATCCTTGTGAAGAATCGAATTCTCAACGGCCCAATGTTTGAAACATAATGAAACATTTTGTAGTAGAAAAAGAAAATAGCAAATTGACAATTTACAATCATTTTAAAATAAAATAGCTGATATTGTCAGGGTATGTAACACATCATCCACATCACTTAGTGAATATTAGTCCATTTAGGCCTATTACAAGAGCCATTGGCACTATAACAATAGCACCAGGCCTAATTAGTATATTCCATCAATACAAATTTATTATTATCACAACTGGAGCTATAATTACTCTATTAACTATAATTCAGTGATGATGAGATATTACATGAGAAGGAACATATCAAGGTATACACACATCAGTTGTGAACTTAGGACTACGTTGATATATAATCTTATTTATTATATCAGAAGTATTTTTCTTCATTTCATTTTTATGAAAATTTTTTCATAGAAGACTAGCTCCCATTATTGATCTAGGCATAATTTGACCATCAATAGTAATTAAACCATTCAACCCCACACAAATTCCACTCCTAAACACAGCCATTCTTCTTGCATCAGGAATTACAGTAACATGAGCTCATCATAGCTTAATAGAAAACTAATTATAGCCAAACCACACAAGGACTATTATTAACAATCATCCTAGGAGTGTATTTCACCATTTTAAATGCTTATGAATATATTGTTGCCCCATTTACTATCACGGATTCAGTTTATGGTTCATCCTTTTTTATAGCTACTGGATATCATGGATTACACGTTTCTATTGGTACATCATTCTTATCAGTTTGTTTAATATGACATATAATATTTCATTTCTCACCCAACCATCATTTTTGGATTTGAAGCAGCAGCCTGATATTGACACTTTGTAGATATTGTATGACTATTTTATATATTTCAATTTATTGATGAGGTAGATATTTATTTAGCATATTTTAGTATATTTGACTTCCAATCAAAAGGATTGACTATCAAAATAAATAATCTTAATTACTCTTATTATTAATTCATTTACCTTAATTTTATCAACCATCTTAACATTCTTATCATAAATCCTATCAAAAAAACACTATTTGATCGAGAAAAAACCTCACCATTCAAATGCTGGTTTGACCCAAAAAGATCAGCTCATCTACCCTTTTCCCTATGGTTCTTTTTAATCGCCATAATCTTTTTAATCTTCAATGTAGAAATCGCTCTAATCATGCCTGCTATAATTATTCAGACCTCTTCCAGGCCATTATATTGATTATTTACACCAATATTCTTCATTATTATTCTACTCCTAGGTCTGTATTAAAAATGAAATCAGGGGGCATTACAATGAGCAGATTAGGGATTAATATAACATTTGGGATTAATATAACATTAATTCAATTAATCTCAATTAAGAAGCAATTATGCATTTAGTTTCAATCTGAAAGAAAGATTATTTAATCCTTCATTATTTATAAATATTTAAATATTTTCTGTGTAATTAAAATATACTGTTTTATATCAACTATATAAACTAGAAATAAGAACAGAATTCAACCACTAAATAATAGGGTAGCAGCTCACTTTTGTACAACTTATTTCCTTAATTGGAAAATAAATTCAATGATATTATTAACAATAATATACCTCTTCCTTGGTTTCAATTAATTACCTAAAGATTCAATATCTCCCTAACATCTTCAATGTTATACTCTTCATAAGCTATTTAAGTTAACTTCCACTATAAATTAAAAACATTGCAAAAATAAACAACCAAAACATAAATCTTAATAGATAATACTTAAAATAATTAAACTGATATTCTTGATTTATCACTCATTTTATAAAAAAACGTAAACATGCCTTGACCTCCAATTTCTCTCTTCACCCACTATCAATTACAGGAACAATTTTTAAACCCCCATGTAAAGGATATGATCTTACTGCATAAGTTGAAATATAAGGTATAAATCATATAGATCCCAAAAATCTTACCAAATAACTACTCTCCAAACAAAATCTCCCATAAGTTATTATTATAGACAGTTCAAATCCTATTCAACCACCAACAATACTAACCACCAAAGCTAATACCTTTATATAAGAAAGTAAACAAATCAAATTAGGAGTACTTAATATTACCGTACTCATGATGATAATGAACCACCAATCACAGAAATAAATACTAATATAAGCATAGTTCCAATAAACCCATAATTTTCATCCCCCAAGCAATGCAATCACCTACTACAACATAATAAATTAAATGAAAAGTATAACAGTCAATCCAGTAGAAAGAAAAATAACAAAAAAAATTAATAGGTTAAAATTTCTTATTAACCTCAACTCCAAAATTAAATCCTTTGAGTAAAAATCAGATAAGAAAGGTATCCCACACAATACCAAATTTTAAGATCATAAAACACACAGAAGTTGAAGGCATTTGATCAACAATACCACCCATCACGAATATCTTGAAGATCATTTAAACCATGAATAATAATACCAGCACACATAAATAATAAAGCCTTAAATAATGCATGAGTTAATAAATAAAAAAAGTCAAATTGTAATAACCTAATCCAATTGTTCTCTTCATAAGACCTAATTGACTTAATGTTGACAAGGCAATAATCTTCTTTAAATCAAATTCAAAATTAGCTCCTAATCCAGACATAAATATAGTTATACAACCAATAAATAATATAAAATTATTCACTGAATATCTTTCAGTGATCCCACCAAATCGAATAAGAAGATATACCCCTGATGTAACCAAAGTTGATGGATAAACCAAAGCACAAACAGGAGTTGGAACAGCCATAGCCAATGGAAGCCAAGAAGAAAAAGGAATTTGAACACTCCTAGTCATAGCTGCTAAAATAACTAATATAATCAAATATATTATTTCACCATCTAAATTATTGAAATTATTAACATGTAAATAATTTCAACTACCGTACCCTATTATTCAAGCAATTGATAATAATAAAGCAACATCCCCAATATAATGAGATAAGTCCATAATTATCCCAGCATTATAAGATTTTACATTCTGATTATAAATTACTAAACTATAAGATACCAATCCTAAACCATCCCATCCTAATAAAATTCTGATTAAATTAGATCTAATAATCAAAAACATAATTGATAGTTCAAATTTGAATATTAAAATAATAAAACGAAATAGATTTTCATCACCTATTATATATCTTTATAGTAAATAACCAATGAAGAAATATACATAACAAATCTTATAAACAACAATGGTTTATAATCTAAAAGAATTCTCAAAATAATATTACAATAATTAATAGATAAAATATATCAGTCCAAAAAAAAACATACTCATTGATACAACCAACATAAAAAAATAAAATTAATGATATACAGAACAAAATAACAAAAGGTAACTTACAAATAAAATTATTATAAATAATAGCCTAATATATTTATCATATCCCTTTGTTATCACAAATCAACATTCCAATTAAACTAATAAAGATAAATATAACAAAAAAATCTCTGCGCAAAATCGTAATATTTAAAGGAAATCAATGGAAAAATAATAATGTATATTCACAAAAATAACCATTAATATAACTATATGAACCAGAAAGGTTTATTCCATGTTGAATATAAGAAAATAGATATAATCTATAAGTCGCCCCAAAAAATGATATAAAAGCAATGATAAATATTCTTATTCCATTCCATGGCATTACTCTATTAATTAATCTAATTTCAGCTAATAAATTTAAAGAAGAAGGGGCAGGTGTATTAGAAGATCTAAGTAAAAATCATCATACCAATTATTATTAAATAACAACCACAAAATTCTCAAGAATTTAAAGTCATTAAACCACTCAAAACAATTCCCATATGAACAACAGAAGAATAAGCAATTAAATCAACTTGATGCAAACATACTAAATTTATTAAAAACCAACTACCAAACTATTTACAATTCAAACAAATTAAATACCAATTCAAATAAATTAAATGTACTTTAACCCGTCGATGCACTTAAGGGGCCTCGGAGGCCCCTTGACATCTTCTCATCGCTGTAACTCTGTTGTGTTTTGCTTGTGGCTAATAATATTCTTGACATCTTTAAAACAATCATTTTTTGTTACTAATACTACAAGGAGAAGAGACGGAAACTAATCGGTTTTTATAAATCTAGCTTTTTCTGTAGGTAGTCGCACTTTCCACTTAAGGGGCCTGAAAGGCCCCCTATTTGTTCTGTGGCTTCGTTGAAATATTTCTATAAAAATGTTGCAAGATCGACAATGGACTACGACAATGAAATTCCTTTATACTTTCACTTTCCGACACTTGAATTAACAGATCTTCAATACAAATTTAGTTTTGTATCTGTCACAAGTGTGAATACGTTCTCTAAATTATGCGGAAAGTAGCAACTTTCAAAAATTAATCTCACTTCAATGAATATGTGTGAAAAATTGTATTGAAAAAAGCTTTGTTATATATAGAAGGTATTTGTTTTTAAGTAAAGAAGTGATCCGTTTTTCACAGCAACAATGAACATTCGTATTTTCGAAAACATTCGAAGGTGCATGCACTTTGATGACAAACGAAAGGCGGTGATCTTTCAGAACGTATGTGAGGAATAAACCTGATAAATACGGCATAAAAATATTCTGGTGTTGTGATATGGAGAACCGATTTGCATCCATCAGCAGTGTATATTTTGGTAGGCAAAAGGTCGAGCCCTTGGCGAAAGATTTGGCTGCAAATGTGAAAGAAAGGACCCAACCCTTGAGGAAAGGAGGATACAACATTTCTGTGCAACAAAACGTACATTGCTAAGAATTTCATTTCAAAACACAAAAGATTTTCCAAATGAGCTGAAAACATAAAAAACAATTTTTTTACACTTGTCTGCTAATACTAATAATTTTTCTGTGTCTTCCAAAGCAAAAGGAAATATATTTATTCACATGTCCATAAATCACAATCAGCAATTAATTAATCTTGAAACATGAAACCATAAATGATCTTATATAATAAAACAAAGATTGGAGTAGATGTGATGGATCACATGGTTGATGAATAGTATACGTCAAGACCTCAAACATGCCGATGACCAATGCATCTCTCGTACAATGTAAACGATATTGCAGCACCGATGCAATATCTATTACACCAAGATGCCCAAAAACTAGAACGAAAATGTCACTTACTGGCGATAGATTTCCTAAATGAACTACCGAAAAACTTTCAAAACGAAACAAAATCAATTATTAACAATCCCAAAACACAGAAAAGAACATTGAACTGCTTAAATGTTTTCGAAATTCACAAAAGTGCATCCATAGGAGCCATCAATAGAATTTCCACAAGTAAACGGGAAAGGTTAGTGATTTTTAAATTAAATATTAATAAAAATGTAAAGAAATATTTCGGTTTATTACTATTTATATATAATTTCCTGTTCTTATTTATGGCCGCACAAAATGGGCTGAAAGAGTGTGTTTGTACAAAATGTGAAAGAAATATTTGAGGAGAACACTAAATATTTTATTAGTTGGAATAAGTGCAAATAAAAATTACATAATAATCAAAATCTTACTTTTGTAAACTACGTGAAGAATAAAATACGGTTATCATTAATTCTACTAAAAATTACCTCACTTTTTCCGTCGTGCTTTGAAAATTTAGGAGGGGGGCCTCAGAGGCCCCTTAAGTGTTTAAGTGTAATATTCTTCATCGGTGCATCGACGGGTTAAATAACAAGAAACTATAATTCTAAAAACACTCATCAATCCATAACCATCGAACTTTAATAATACACCTGCCAACACCATAGAACCAGAAATAGAAGCCTCAACATGAGCCTTAGGTAATCATAAATGAACTACAAATATAGGTATCTGTACCAAAAACGCAACAATCATACTTAAATATACATATAAATTATCCTTATCTCCTCAAAACCCATACAAATTTAAAGTTCCATTCAAATGATAAAAACTCAATAAACCAATCAATAAGGGTAAACATGCTAATAAATTATAAAACAACAAATAAATCCCAGCCTGAACACATTCAGGTTGATATCCCCATTCCAAAATCAAAAATAAGTTGGAATCAGTCTACCCTCAAAAAAAAATATAAAAAGACAAACATATCAGTTCTCGAAAAAGCAGATGTCTATATTAAAATCAAAAAAATTATCATAAAAATAAATTAATCCTTATAATAATTATATTGATAACTGAAATTCTTGCCATAATTATCAACCCACAAATTCAAAATCTCAACAAAATTAAACCATAAGATAATAAATCAAAACCCCAAAGATAACCTCAACATTCAATATTTCCACTCAAATTAATACACTGTTTATAAATAAACGCTATCAAAAAATATAAACAGAACCATCCATGAAAACATTCCATTTAAAAAAGAAAGAGGGATCATAAACATAAATATAAAATAAATTTTAACATCGTAACACTACAAAAGACTGAAAATCATTACCATGAGAACAAACCGACGAAATTAAAATTCCCAATCCCAAAGAACCTTCACAAACTGCAAACACGAAATAAATCATAGAAAAAATAATTTATATTGCACACTCCCTAACCCGGTAGTAGGTGCACCTCAGCATTGTTTTAGAGCTCACTGTACTTTTATTTTTATTTATAATCTTGCGAGATTCTCAATACCTTTCAAGGAAAGCTTTGTGCACACATTTCAACTCTTCTGTTTCAACTGATTCCATTCATTTCCGGGAAATTTCGTCGCAAAGATGATGGCGCGCTGCATGGGGGCCACCGAGTCACCTCGCGCAACCTTTGTTATCACTTCCTGCCAAGCTGTTCACAGTAGTTCTCTACAGGTCGAGACAGAGAGGTGTAATTTTCAAATATACACCATGGTAAGTGCATTTGTTGTAGATTATTTTTTCATAATAAATATTTTAATGATATGATTATTATATATTTATATTATTATGGTATATTTGTAAATATTTATTTATATTGTAATATATGTTGTACTCTTAAATATTTTTACATCATATTTTACAACCTATTATTTATATTTGTATAATGTTTACTGTTATATGCGCAGAATAATATGCACAGAAGAGACTTCATCAAATACACAATGAGGAGAAAATCCTGAGCTCCTACTTTGTGATTGTTGTTTGCAAAAAGAACATTCTTAAAAATTAAAATTTTATGTGTACGTGTTTCCAAACTATGTATAAATATTTGGAAATAAAGACGTATTCATTAAAGAAACAAAATAGTTAGTTATTAATTTTTTTTGACATTTTTACTGTGGGGCGACTGAGGCACCCCGCGTGCCTCAATTTGTTACAAAATGTGGCACACCTACTGCTGGGTTAATCAACACATCAGTGAAAAGAAAGTAAATAACACCATATACTCTAAACTCAACAAAATAACCAATAAATGTTTTCGCTTAGAACAATAAATTCAAATTCCACTTAAATAACAAAACATTACTATTACCAATCAAAAACATGTAAACATTAAGTCCTAATAGTTAAAACTAGAACATTGGTCTTGTAAACCAAAATTAAGAATATCTTTTAAAACTTCAGAAAAAGATAAATTATCTATCATTAATCCCCAAAATTAATATTTTTCTTAAACCATTCTCTGATATCTTTATCCTAATATCCATATTCATAATGTTAATAATTAACACCTTTATCTTAATAAATCATCCTCTAGCTATTACCCTATTAATTATTTCACAAAAATTAATAATCTGTTTAAATTCAGGATAAATTTCATACTAATACTGATTTTTCTATAACCTTTTCATGATTTTCCTAGAATGAATACTAGTCTTATTTATTTACATTACTAGACTAGCATCCAATGAAATATTTCAATTACCGGTAAAAACCATAATAATTAATTTCATTTTACTTATCACCTCTTTACTAATTATCTACATATTTAATAACCATTTGATATCATTCCATTTACAAATAATGATTCCTTCATAAATAAAATTGTCAACTTCACAATAGAAAATAATAACCTAAATCAACTCTACAACTACCTGAATTTCTTATTAACAATTATCACAATTTTCTATTTATTAATTACATTAATTATTATTGTTAAAACCACATTCTTTCAAGAAGGTCCACGACGACATTCAAACTAATGAGTAAACCCTTATGAACAAACCACCCCCTAATTAAGATTGTAAATAATTCATTAATCGATTTACCAATCCCATCCAATATTTCAACATGAAACTTTGGATGATCTTGATCCCTATTAGGACTATGCTTAATTATTCAACTCATAACTGGAATCTTTCTAGCTATACATTATACTGTCAATATCAATATAGCATTTAATATAGACACATTTGCCGAGACGTAAATATTGGTTGACTATTGCAAACCATACAGGCCAATGGAGCATCATACTTCTTTATTTGCTTATATATTCACGTAGGAAGGTGGAATATATTATGAATCTTATAATCTAATACACACTTGAATAGTGGGTACTTTGATTCTATTTCTAGTAATAGCTGGCGCCTTCATAGGATATGTTTTACTATGAGGACAAATATTATTTGAGGAGCCACTGTCATTATCAATTAATTATCAGCAACCCTTATTTAGGGACCGACTTAGTACAATGGGTCTGAGAAGGTTTTGCAGTAGACAATGCCACATTCACTCGATTTTTCACCTTCCATTTCATAATTCCTTTTATTGTAGAAGCATTTGTAATAATTCACTTATTATTACTTCATCAAACAGGATCAAATATTCCTATAGAAAACAATAGTAACTTAGATAAGAGTCCATTCCATCCATATTTCACTTTTAAGGATGTCATAGGGTTCCTAGTATTATTAATATCACTATTTTATCTCTTACCAGCCCTTACTTATTAGAAGATCCTGACAACTTCACCCCAGCCAACCCATTAGTAACCCCCATCCACATCCAGCCCAAATGATATTTTCTATTTGCATATGCCATTTTACAATCAATTCCTAACAAATTAGGAAGAGTCATTGTCCTAGTTGTATCAATCGCCATTTTATTTATCTTATCCTTCACATCCAACAACAAATTCCAAAGTATACAGTTTTATCCTATTAATCAATTATTATTCTGAATTTACACCTCAATTGTCATTCTATTAACATTAATTGGAGCTTGACCAGTTGAAGAACCATATATATTAACAGGACAAATTCTAACTGTTAGATACTTCTTATATTTCCTCATTAATCCTGCTATCTCTGAATTATGAGATCAATTAATCAATTAAGTTAAGTTAATAAGTTTAAAAGCATTTGTTTTGAAAACAAAAGATAGAACTAAATATTCTTTTAACTTAATTTCCTAAAATATCTCAATAAATCATATCACTAATCCAAAATGAAAAACAACCCAAAAAATTAAATAATTAAAGAAACAGGCAAGTAAACCCTTCAAGCCAAATAGATTAACTTATCAAAACGACAAGGTAAAGTCCCATGAATTCAAATGAAAATAAATTATATAAAAACTAACATAAAATAAAACAATAAAGAAAATAAATCACCACCAAAAAATATCAAACAGATAATATTTTTATAAATAAAATTCTCGAATACTTCGCCATAAAAATTAATGCAAAACCACTTCTTCTACACTCAACATTTAATCCTGATACCAGTTCAGATTCACCCTCAGAAAAATCAAAAGGAGTACGACTAGCTTCAGTTAATCAAGAAGAAACCAACAAAAAAATAATGGAATTAAAAAAACAAAAAACATACAACTGATAAGTATAAAATAAATTCATACCAAAACCCCCTACTGAAACAATATATCTTAATAGAATGAATGCCATACTCACTTCAAAGGAGATTGTTTGAGCTACAGCCACAACCCCCCCATCCCCCCACCCAACAAAGCATAATTAGAATTAGATGATCAACCAGCCTACATTATAGAATATACTCCTATTCCTGTACAACAAAAAAAAATAACAATACCAAATCAAAAGAAATTAATTCACAACCTAAAGGATAAATCAACCATACCAAAAGAGATAGGAATAAACTAACCACTGGACAAAAAAAAACATTAAATAATTAGATATTATAGGATAATGCTCCTTACAAAACAGCTTGATAGCATCGGCAAAAGGCTGAGGGATACCTATAATACCTACCTTATTGGGACCCTTACGAATTTGAATGTAGCCTAAAACCTTATGCTCCAATAAAGTTAAAAAAGCCACACCAATTAATACAAAAATAACCAAATAACATAACAAACCAAACCTATTATATAACTTAACAATACTATACGTAATATTATTACATTCATGAATTCTAAATTCATTGCATTTCTTCTGCCAAACCATAAATTATTCAATGTATTTATCCTTTCATACTAAAATACATAACTATAAATAGAGATAGAAACCAACCTGGCTCACACTGGTCTGAACTCAGATCATGTAAGAATTTAATAGTCGAATAGAGCAATATATTGAGCTCCTGCACTTAATAATTTTCTTAATCCAACATCGAGGTTGCAATCTTCATTATCAATATGAACTCTCCAATAATATTGTGCTGTTATGCCTAATGTATCTTTATATTTATTCCATAATATAGGATCAATTAACCAATCATCGTAGTTAAATATAAAGAAGTAAATTATTCCCTTGTCACCCCAACCAAATATAAGATATTAATACTTACAAAAACCACCAAACATAAATTTTAACATATCATTATCAAGATCTATAGCATCTTCTTGTTCGCTATCCTCATTTGTGCCTTTTAACTCAAAAGTAAAATTCAACAAATTATTTTGAGACAGTCATTATTCCGTCAAACCATTCATTCCAGCCTCCTCAAAACTACATCTTCAAATAAGGTCATGCTTAATTTTTTTGAAAATACGAGTAGTTTTTTTATAATTTCGTGACAAACATAATATTCCGCAGCAAATTTACTGCTCTTCAGACAGCCGGATGCATCGTAAATTAGAATTTGGAATTTTGTATATTATTTCTTTGTTCATTCGACGTTTTGTGATACATTTAAAAATTAATCTTTTAAAAATTATTTATTTTGAAATATTTGAAATAAATGTTGCTAGCTCTTTAAGGAAGTATCAACAATGCAGGAATGCAACAATGGAATTTTGTTTTGGAATTGCGAATTTCTGTGAATTATGTGTCATTGTTGTGAATACTCTTCTATTATAATGGCCCTATGAAATGCATTTCTATATTGTCTGGGGTACCAGGCTTGTTTTTCCAATACAAGTATACAAAACTTTTGTATTATATTTTTATGCAGTTGCAGAATTCACGTAGTTTTGACAACACTGCAATGGAAACAGTGTGTTGTTCGCTTCTTGGTTGAAATGGAACTTTCCAAATCTTTCTATATATAAAACTGCATTATATATATAAGAGCTAAACTTCGACACCGTTAGACCAATCTCCGTGAAAATTGGCACTCCAACGGGTGTTTTTCCACCGAGAAGGTTATGTGCTGTTAAGTCTGTTGTAACTCCACTATATGGCGCTGTAGAACAAAACTAAATATTTACATCAAATGCAACCTGCAACACATTCGGCAGTATTTTGAATGTATATTATTAAATAACTCCTAAACAATGCGTTTTATGGCCTTAAAAACAAATATTTTGAGGCCTAAGACCTCGAAGAAACGTTCCTCACACCGTAATATACAGGATGAAACCTTCTTGAGCATTCATTTACATTTTTGGTGGTGCGGTGCTTTCCGATATTACATCTGCTCAGAGATATGCAGAAGAGATCTGCAATTAAATGTGAATGAGAGGGGCAGAGACGGAAAGGTACAGGGTGAGGGAGGAAGGGAGCGACAGAGAGAAAGGGTAAAGAGGAAGATGAAGGACAGAACAATGTTTGCCGGGTTTTCCTAGTAATAGCTATGCTGATAGTAGCACAGACAGTGCAATATTTTAATCCGACGTAAGTTTTAGTTGGAAAAACACGAAAAAATACGTGATGTTGTAGCACCACTAGTTTAATATGTTGTTTTTAGTGTTAATCATATTGTGTGTCTTGTTGCCGCAGGATTCATTCTTCAAGCTAATTGATCGTTATGTTGCTACGGAGGATTTATTGTACTACGTACAACGTTCAGTTTCATTGAACCAGTTTACCGCAAGGTAACTATTTATTAGTCTCCCGTATGCCTACGTATATACGGAGTGATATATGCATGGAGTGTCGAGTACGTAGTGATATAGTATTGGGAAAGTTATGTTTGTGCTGCGCCGAAAACGACGGACTTTTTGTATAAAAATATTCATTACCAGGCCCTGACGACGAAAAAGTTGGTAAAGCCAGTTGCTAAGTGAAGAAAAAAATCCCTTAACACGTGGTGTGGCGAGAATCCCTGTTTTGTGGGTTCTTGATACCGAAAACCAATTGAAAGCAAAAGGTCCGTCTGTACGTCTGTGAACACCATTGCGCCTAAACCATATGTTGGATTTTTTCAAATTGAAAAAACTCATGACGATCTGGATCGTGTCAAAGCTTTGAAATTTTGAAAAAATCTATAAAATTTATTACTTAGTTACTATAAAATTTACTATTAGTTGTTACATTTAGTACTTTACACGAAGCACCCAAGTATTCACAAAATTTTCTCAAAAATGGCTCAAAATTTTTCTTTAAATTTCTTGTCAGAATAGAGTAAAATACACCTATTAAGGTGGCATAGGTCCTAAATTCATGGTTAATTCGGAAGTTCAAAAAATTGCAAATGTTTCAATTTTTCGCCCTCATAAAAAATTACGAAGGCAATATTTTCTCAAAAACGGCTGCAATTTTTTTCTTTCAGCTTTTGATGGGGATAGTGTTAAATGTACTCTTTGATATGACAAAAACGCCATATTTCTGTATTATTATTATTATTATTTAACTTCAAAATGTAATTTTTTGACTTGTCTCTCACGTCGTTAATATTTACATTAGTGGAGAAAGGCACAGACTTTCCCATATTTGTTTTCAATTTCCTTTGGTCTCGTCTCGCTGTTCGAACTTGCCACATACTCTTGCCGCTGCCATTTATTGCCGCCCAAAGTATAATTTTTGACATTTTCTTAAATTTTAAGAATTGTTAAGACGGCATTGCCAGAAGGGTGAATCTTTAGTTTATGAATAATATCTTTTAAAAAATAATAAGGAAGAAATTACAACTTTTTTTAAAACACGCCATGCTAGCTTTCATTCTTGTGTTCTGCTTTTAAACCCCCTATCTTTCCTTCTTACATTTACAGACTGACATTCATAATCGCGCTGCGCCTCTTAATCTTAGATATTTGGTCCCTAACTTATATCGTTGGACAGAGCAAAGTTTATGAACAACGGTACCTGGGCCATCGGTGCAGTCGCGGTCTCTGACGTGGGCGTGTCCCCCCAAGCTGCTCCGCTGAGCCGAAGACGCCGCTCCGTCCGCCTTCGAACACTTGGACGCGCTGACTGACGCGTCAGCTGTCGCTCCTCCCCCCGCCACTGGCAGCGCGTCCCTCGCAGTCGTGTCTGGTTTCGGACGTCGAAAGTATGATTTGTCGAGAGGCCGGCACATGCCACCGACACGTGACTCGTCACATGTCGGCAAAAGACACTCCTAACATTCCATGCGTTTGTGCGAAAAGGCATGCGAGCTTCAAACGTCCTCGTCAAAGTAGAATTAATGGGATAGGTGAAACTGACAGCTACTCGCCGTGACGCGCCATACTATCCTGCCTAGACTGCCTATACTATCTTGTTCTTTCCCTGAGCCGAATTTTAGCGAGTAGTAGTATTAGTGAGGTTCTTTACAGCTGACGCCGTTTCTCGCATCCTAGTCGCCACGTCCTTCGATCTTCCCAATCTTCCTCTTGAAGATCTCGTTCCTTCATTGCCTTTTCTATCTCCTTTTTCCATGTTTTTCTCGGTCCGCCACGTTTCCTGTTTCTTTGAGGTAACCATTTCAAAATTTTCTTAGGCCACCGACTTTCCGTCATCCTTTGGATATGACCATACCACCTCAATCTTTTAGCATCAACTACATCCATTATATCAATATTAATATCCATTTGATTTTTTATGTCAACATTGGGTATTTTATCCAGGAGTGTAACGCCACAACAGCGTCTCCAGTAGTTCATTTCCATTGATTTTAATTTTTGTTCTTCGCTCTGATTAAGAATCCAAACTACTAAGCCATATGTACATACACTTTCAACCAATGATTTGTATATTCTTCTGTCTTGTTTGTTATTTTTTGGCTACACAAAACATTATTCAGCAGTTTTGTCACTACTCTTCCTTGAGAGATCCTATGTTTTACTTCTGCACATACGCCTTCCATTGATATATGTACACCAAGGTACTTATAAGTTGCTGTATTTTTAATACACCTGTTCCCCCATTACAAAATTAGTCCCTTGTGCTCCCGCAACAACATATTCAGTTTTTAGTGGATTCATAGTCAAACCCCAAGCTGTATATTCCTCATTTAGCTTTCGTAGCATGTAATCTGTATCTTGTTCATCTTCGGCAAGAATAACCTGGTCATCGGCGAAGTGAAGGGTAAAAAATTTATCATTGTCAACTTCTATCCCCATGTTTCGACATTTACGTCTCCAATTTTCACGAGCAGCGTTTAAATATATTTTGAAGAGAGTAGATATACAGCATCCTTGTCTCAGACTTTTAGAGATTTTAATTGGATTCGTTACCTTTCTTCCAATTTTGATGCAGCTTGTCATATCATTGTACAGGTTTTGAATTGCTGTTATTAATTGTATATTTATATTTTGATGTCTGAGAACTTCCCACAATTTTTCTAATGGAACATTGTCATAGGCCTTTGTGAGATCTATAAAGACCATGTGTGTCTCTAAATTATGTGCCAGCCTCTTATCTATTATTTGACGAAGGCAAAATATTCCATCAACGCAAGATCTTCCTGCCCGAAAACCATTTTGTTCTTCAACATCCTTGATTGCGTTTTATAATCTCATCTTTATAAATTTCCCGTAAATTCTAGAAACTGAATTTGTTACACTTATTGGTCAGTAATTTGTACATTCTTTACGATCTCCTTTTTTATATACATCTGTGATATACGCTGTCTTCCATTCTGTAGGGACATATCCACCTCTTATCATGCAGCTGAAAATAAAAGCTAATTGCTTGAATAATACATCTGGGCTATTTTTATTAATTCTATTGGTATACCATCTGGTCCAGCAGATCTACCATTTTTCATCGATCTTACAGCTTCTTGGACTTCTTTCACACTGATTTTGTTAATACTTTTATTACAATCTACATCAGTTCGTGTTACATTCAAGAACTCTGTTCGAACTTCTCGGAACATCTTTTCATAATATTTCTTCCATTCTTGAACCTGTATAATTTGTAATTGATATTTTTCGTTCCAGTTGTTCTTCATGGTTTTAAGTGTTTTCCATGCTTCTTTTGACCGAACGGCGCCAAAGTACTTTTCTATTCTTTCACATTGGTGTTGCCATGAATCATTTTTTTGCTTTCGTTACTCTTCTTTTTACCTCTCTGTTTAATTTCATGTATTTTTCTCTATCATCTTTTTGTTTTGTTGAAAGCCATTTGTGGTACAGGTTTTTCTTAATATCTACTAGTTTTTTAATATCTTTATTCCACCAGGGACTTTTATTGAAATCACCCTCAATCTTTTCCTTTTCTCCCACGATTTCGTTTGCTACTTCATGGATTTTATTTTTTATTTCTTCATATATATTCAAAGCGGAAAAAATGGAAATTTCGTTTAATTTTATTGAAAGTTGTATTTTAAACATAAATTTAATGGAATTATTTTCTAATTTTTTTTAATTATATTGTTTTGTATCAATTTGGAGCATATTTTCGTCTATCGTCGAAGTTTCTTTGCTGTCATTAGAAAATAGAAATTAGAAAATAGTAGAAAATACAGTACTACTTTCAGCAAGTGATGATCTGAGCCACATCTCTGGCATAATCGATCTGGCATAATCGATAATTGACTTCAGCTGTCTAGTAGTTTGTGTCCAAGTAAACTTGTGTATGTCTTTATGTTTGAAAAATCCATTTAGAATACGAAGATTATATTCTTCATATAATTCTATCAATCTATGTCCATTATCGCTTGTTACTGGTTCTCCGTATCTCCCAATTATATTGCTACTTTCATTTATTCCAGTTCGACCGTTCAGATCCCCTAATATAATTATTTCTTTTCTATTTCAAATCTCTTCTAAAACAGCAGTCAATTGTTGATAAAATTCTAATTTTTCCGTATCCCTTTTATCATCTGTCGGAGCATATGCGCCAATTATTACAACTTCGTATCCTTTCAGTTTAATTCCACTATTATCAATCTTTCAATTTTCTGATTCCATCTTTTAATGCTGTTTGACCATTTTTTATCTATCAGAACTGAGACACCGGCCTTTGCTCGTTTTTCCTTGTTAACTCCACCGAATATAAGGATATAATTATCCAATTTTTCACATCCCTTTCCCTTCTTTTTGTCTCCGTTAAAACTATAATATCTAATTTAAATCTCTGTACCTCTTCAAGACCTTCTTTTTGTTTCATGGCTAGACCTTGAATATTCCAGTTTCCAAAAATCATTTTCCTTTTCTTAGCTTAAGTCGCGTCTGTTAGATTTATTCCGAGGCAAGTAACTCGGAATTTTTGCAATGACTGTGATAACACAGGCGAACTTTGGCGAAATTTTGGCGACATTTCTGTAAAAGAAGTGAAATTTTTCTCTTTTTTTACGCCCACAGATTTCTCGGCGTTCCGGGTTTCTGGAACTTTCCATCATTTCTCGGACATGATTCGAGAATATCCCCCTTCATCCTCAATGACGCCGTAATAGGACTACGTAACGGGCCTTTCCCGATCTCATTTCTTGTGTCCTGAAAAAGGCGCAGTTCAGCGTACGTATGCGAAATAAACAAATGAGCGATTATGCCCAAGAGAAATCACAGTCTCGAACTGGTATCGCGCGTCCAGAGGTGGGAGTTCATAATCTGGTAGGCGTTTGAAAAGAGGTGAGTTTCATGGTACTATTGTAAGATAGGAAACCAAGAGAGGCCGCTGGCTCGGGTCTGAGCAGGGTTGAGGATCGGATCTGAGTGAGTTTAAGGGTCGAGTCTCAGCGGGGTTAAGGGTCGGGTCTGAGCGGGGTTGAGGGTCGGGTCTAAGTGAGAATTAGGGTCGAATCTAAGCGGGATTGAGGACCGGGTCTGAGCGAGATTTAAGATCAGATCTGAGCAGGGTTGAGGGTCGGGTCTGAGTGGAGTTGAGGATCGGATCTGAGCGTTGTTGAGGCTTGAGTTACGGCCCTGGAAGCCAAGAGGGTTGAGGGCCTGGGCGAAGGGGCGCGCGGTCGTCGCTGCAGTTGGTGAGAGCGAAAACGTCAACCATCGCTTTGCATTGAGCAAATATTGAAATGGTCACTTGTTTTGTTTCTGGTCATAAATGGAGCTTCTCTGTGCGCACATATTGTTGACTCTCCTTTCGCCAGATGCGTTACGAATAGGGCTAAAGAATGTGTTTGTCGGCAGTACTAGAAAATCAAATCAGTTTGCCATTAAAATAAGTTTGTTTTTTTTAATTTTTGGGAGCGAACATTTTAGATTTAAAATGTTGCTGACGCTTTATTGGTACCTTTATTCGTAATTAAACTCTGTGTAGTAAAAGGGTGACGTAGTGATTGTGGAACTCAAAAAACGTGTGGCAATTAAACACATCCTTTAAATCTACAAGTTATTTAAAAATAATTTGTGCGTTTTACTTGAAAAATCTATTAATTCAAATCTGGAAAATAATGTTAAATTAATGAGATGATATTTTTCGCTTTTATTTTTTGCGATACCAATTTTCTTGTTTCTAATGTAATAATCTTCTTTCATAGATACTTCAATTACGCTCTAGCTGACATGAAAATCTCCTCTTTCTCTCTTTGTACTACTTCGACTTACTACCTATGGGGCTAGAGTTTAAAGAGAATTTCGTCTTCTTAAATTGATGAAATGCTTAAAAATACTTGCAAACGCTGCATGAGAGCCACTAAATAGTTTTGAAGCAAAAGAAATTAATTGGTTATTTTTAGACTGATTTCGTTAATGGAATGCAGAATCAAGTGTTAAAATGTTCTGAAATTCTCACATTTCTGGTGAAATTCTTCCACCAGCTTCGTAGAAAGAATATAACACCACGACGTCAAAAATTTAGAATGTGACCTTGTTTCAAGTGTTCCAGTTTCAAATGAGACTTTGCCTACTCCGTACATCCTTTCGAATATAATATGGAATTTTTATTCGAAAATAGTATTGAATGATATTGAATCGCTTTGTGGATGTTTCGAAACGGGAATAAAATGTCATAATATCTACAAATACAGTGAAATATTTTCATTCGGAATGTCGTATGGGAAAAAGTATTATCACAAATTCCAAACAAACAACATTTACTTTTTAAATATCTACTTGATTTATGTGTTAAAATACACGTTACATCCGTACTGTGGGTTCTAATCCTCAGCACTAAACTCACAGAGGTTATGAGTTTTGGGATGATGTGCACTCTCGCACCTCGTATTATTTCAATTATTTCCCTTCCCATCAAAATGGCATGAAAGTGGATAGACCAGGTATGGGACGTACGTTCCACAGCGTCAACTACATAGGACTAAAACCGATTGGGCTCATTGGCTACACTTATCAAGTATATGTACAATGACCATTAAGGGTTCATGAGCCTCTTGGCGTGTTAGACAGCAAGGACGGTGAATAACACGGGGCTGCTGCTGGGGGAACTACTTTCCGCAGTAAGGGGGGGGGGGGGCTTTTGGGATATATTTTTTCTTTTTACCTATCCTATTTGCCATAGGCACCTTATTTCTAGGGGATTTTGTAGCTTATTGCTGCTTCCCGGATCTCCAAGTTTGCGGTAGAAGTCCTAGATCTCTGAAAAATATGGATTCACCCATCTCTCTGCCTAAGGATTCTAGTGGAAGTGGCATGAGAAGATGGATCTCACGCGGTCCATTCCCAATAGTTTAAGGTACGGCTCAAGCATCCAGCTAGAACATATCGAAAGACAGCAAGGAAATAACAGATATCCGGCAGTCGCGCTCTTGGAGTCTCATGAGAGAGAGAGACAGAGTGAGAGGAATTATTCGGGCGCGTCAAATACTAAGGTGTCACCCATAAATTTCATAACGCTAAATTGGGAGGGAGGGGTCTGAGACAGCGTTAGGCTGCGTTACTTAGAAATAGGAAGTGAGCTCCAAGGCGGGAGGGGGTGTTGAAAATACTCGAAATTTGCGATACGTAATTTATGGACGGTCCCTAAGGCCACAAGCCCCGGAAGAGAGAGACAGAGAGAGATGGGTCTCAAGGCCTCTCGCTTCTTGACATAATAAAAGTATATGTAACTAAAAATTTTAGTATATATATTTAGTATAAAACCTTTTATATAAAAGGTAGCAGAAGTAAAACAAAAAAATCGTTTCGCGATCAGAAAGTATTGATACAAATGCATTATCTTTAGATAAAATGATTTGGTATAAATTTTCTTGAAAATTGTTCCAGTGTAAAAGAGCTGAACATTGTGCATTTTCAGAAACATTTAAACAGCATTTTCTTAAAAATGGTTCGATTTTTGCTGAAAATGTCAGAGTTATATGAACAATATTTTGCATTGATTATTACACGTGTTTTTGATAGTTTATTTCAAATCGGCAATTAAGTGACTGAAAAAAGAGAAAAATTACAAATATACCTTTTTTGTGACACATAATATAAACAATTTTTGTGAAAAAAATCATTATTTATTAGTGAGTTTTAAAGTTGTTAAAGTAAAATTATATTCCAGTAGAAGCAATTAGTTTTTGAACATCATTAAGATGAAGCAATTGATAATATCAATTGGGTTTCAGAAGATACTAAGATATAGACACAGTGTGATGTGTTTCAAGCTGTTTATGATGAGAGATTTGCATACAGTAATTAAAATATTTCAAGCATGTAATTCCAAACATAATTATTTCATTTTAAATAGCCATTACAAATGTTGAGAGAAAGTATATGGTATATTGTAGCACCATTCACTTTATTTCAAGCAAACAATTCAAAAAGAATTATTTCAAAATTTATATGATTGGAATGGAGGGTCCAAACTAAAATTGGCTCTCCTAGAAAACTTTCTCTACAAACCCCTGATTATAGTACCAAATTCCTTACCAAATTCTTGCACATTGTCTCCAGTTTGTGTTTCATTTTACCTTAGCCCAGACTTTATCCAAATAAAACATAGGGATTCATTAGTTTCATTTATAAATTTCATGTCTTGTTTGATGGCTAAAGACACTTAACTAACATATTGAAACATTGTATGCATGACACATAAATATTTCATATGCTCAGTGATACATTATGCAGAAGCAATGATTGCAATAACTTAAAGCCATTAAGAATTGGAAAACTCTATTAAATTTAAGCAAGATTCTTTAGTACTTCATAAATGTGTTAAATATTTGAATTCCAAATTTCTACATTGCACAGGTTACTTCAATTTTAAAATTATTTTATTTGTTATTTTGATTACATATGTTCAGTATTTATCATTATTAATGAGCCTTTACCAATGAAGTCAAGATAAGGGCTCTTTAATAAGATTCATGTGACATGTGTTATGTTAAGGTAATTTAAACATTTGCTAAATACTATTTTTGAATTGACTAATTTAATTATTTAATATGTTTACTTGTTTTTTTAGAATAGGAAATAACCTGCCTTACTAATAAAATAGGTCTGGTGTAAGCCAGGAGTAACACATTTACTCCAAAAGTAACTATTTTCATCGTTAGCATGACGTAAGCAAAGAATAATTTTCTACTAATAAATGCAGACACAGCGAAGAGAAACAATGCTGGCATTACTTCACGAATAACATTTAGCAAAGCCTAAAACAAAGCCTTGTGTGGACTTCTTTAAGTTGGATGTTCAATAGTTACATTTCTGTATCGATTGTACTGGGTATTATTATAGCCTATTAATAAATTAAATAATTCATAAATCATTGCAAAGACATGTTTTTGCATCAGGTTTCAGCTTCCAGCTTCAGTCCTCTGTTTTAAACATGGAAGATAGAATTATGAATATATGGAGAAGATATTCTTCACAGCCAAAAAAGGAAGCCAGCCCCATGCCACATATGTTAATGATTTAATGATGTAGGACAATTTGACCAACTGCCTGAAATCTATCTTTCCAATTATATTTTATAATTCTTCATGTATTGATATTTTGCTAAGAAACATGTTGCTAATTTAATACTTAGTTCCAATAAATAGACAGAAATATGAATGCAATAAAGCAAAACAAACATGGAATAATATTAGGCCTCCCAAGAATTCATTAAATGGCAGGGAAAATTAAAAAAAGAGAGATGCTTAATTTGTTGTCTGAAGCTAAACTGAATTTTCCTCATGGGCTTGAAGCCATGTATTATTAAAATAGAACAGTACTTTCCATTTAATATCATTGAGAAAATACAATAGCTTCAAAAAAAGGAAGAAAGAAGAAAAAACAAAAATATATTTTCAATAAATCTAAATGAAACAAAGGGAAATTATGAGTTCATTAGTCAACTAATATTTCGCAACATATTCTAAATAATTTGACTAGCAACAAAAAGCAGGTGAAACAAACAAATGACATAAAATTGTTAACATGAAAGCACTTGCTGTTTGTGTTCGTTTGAATAAATAATAATTTTGGAGACACGGTTTCTTGTCTTTTGAAAAATTCTGTAAAGAAATATGAAAGAAATGCTTGAGTGAATTTAATTATAAGATTTAATTCCAATTCTTTGAACAGAAGTATTAATGATGTTTTTTTAATGAATCTGAGAAAAATTCTCAGAAAAGGAATAAATTGAAAACTGTTCTGTCTATGGTTGTAGTGATAGTCACCAACAAAATTAAAAATGTGAGTGAAGCCAAAAACTTGAAATTTTCAATGTTGTCTATTAGCTAAAAAATTATACAAAATATTATTTTGAATGAACTATTTCTTCTACTTCAGTTTTTAAACCTTTGAATTTATTATTAGGTTCCTATAATGCAAAACCATTTCATGAAAATGTTAATTATGTTATCGCTATAAGCAGAAGTGAATTTACCATTTTCGAGGCCCCAAGCCAAAATCTTTTTGAAACTACCCATTTTTACAGTGAACAATAACATTTTTGAAATGGGACATTATACCTTTTTTATTGAAAATTTATTAAACAAATAAAACATGATTCAAATATAATTTTTTTCAAATATTTACTATAAAAATTAATAGCAGTTTTCTATAATATAATATAATATCTATTTGTCAATAGCTTCAATGTGATATCTACATTATAACTGACAAAAACTTCCTACAAATACTGTTTATGCAATATTTTGTTAATAAAATCAGTAATTGTATTCTTGATAGATAAATATCTGATTTTCGGTAGAAAAAAATCATTGCCGGGCCCTGATGACGAAAAAGTGGATAAAGCCAGTTTTTCAATTAAGATAAAAATCGCCTAATACGTGGTGTAGCCATAATCCCTGTTTTGTGGATTCTTGATACCGAAAAACCGATTGAAAGCAAAACGTCCATCTGTCCGTCTGCAAACACCACTAACGCCTAAACCATACGAAGGATTTTTTCAAATTGAAAACACCCCTGTCGATCTGACTCGTGTCGAAGCTTTGAAATGTTGAAAAAGATTCTATAAAATTTACTACTTACATGGTGTAGTTACATTTAGTACGTCACATGCAGCCCCCCCGGGTACTTTCAAAATTTCCTCAAAAACGACTCCAAAGTTTTTTTCTTCAAATTTCTTGTAAGAATAGAGTAAAATACACCTATTAAGGTGGCATAGGTCCCAATTTCACGGTTAAGTCTGCAGTTTCGAAAATTCGAAAAGTTTCAATTTTTTCGGCCTCTTAAAAAATTACAAAAAACATATTTTCTCAAAAGAGGCTCGAAATTTCTTCTTTCAACTTTTGGTATGGATAAGGTTAAATGTTCTCTATGAGATGACATAAACGGCATATTGCTCTATTATTTTGTTTTTTCAAAAATTACAAAAATGTAATTTTTTTGACTTGTCTCTCGCGTCGGTAATATTTACATTAGTGGCGAATGTATCGTATTATTATCTTTATTAGGAAAACACGGCATACGTTGTTCTGCCCTTCATCTCCCTCTTCCCCCCCCATCACCATTTCTCACTGTCTCTCCCTCCCTCCCACAGCCTGTCCCTGTCTGTCTCTGTGTGTCTCTGTCTCTGCCGCTCTCATTCACGTATACTTGCAGATTCTGCACGTCTCTAAGCAGGTGAGGTAATATCGGGATGAACCGTACCAGCAAATGTGTAATAGAATGTTCAGGAAGAGTTCATTCTATTACACATCTGCTGGTACGGCGTTTGTGTGAGAAATGTTTCTTTGAGACCTCAAAATTGTTGTTGTCAAGGTCCTAGAACGCCTCATATCGATGTTATTTAACGATATAGATTCAAAATGCTGCCGAGTGTGTTGCAGGTTGCATTTGACGTGAATATGTAGGGGATATGTAGTGAATATGTAGCGCCATGTGGAGGAGTTACAACAATATTAACAACATAAATCGTCTCGGTGAAAAAACACGTAGAAATGCCAGAAGAAGAAGAAGAGGAAGAAGAAAAAGATGAGTAGATGTGCTTTAAATAATGACAAGTAACGTTTCTCGAAAACTCAACCGTTTTCTGTGTAAACTAGGTCAGAATTCCGAGTTTTCAGAAATGCCCAAACGCCATTTTCTCTTAAATGTCTCCAAATTTTTTCTTCCAACTTGTCGAACAGATAGTGCTATATGCACTCTTTAATGTGAAGTAATGTTCATTTTGGGGCATTTTTTTCGTTTTTTCAAAAATTACATTTCAAAAGTTATTTCATACCGTTAATATGCGCATTTCCAGCAATTTGTAAACACTATTGAATTTGTCAGTGTAAGTGCTTCAAATAAAGTTTTTCGTAAACTCAAAAATGTGCTGTGAAAAAGAGCTTCAAATTTCTCATTTACAGTAGCGCGTAAACCCCATTTTCTTAAAATGGCTCCAAATTTTTCAACGAAAATTGCCATTTAGGACAAGGTTTTACTGTTTTTTTTAATATTCTTAAAACAATATTTCTGTTTTACGATTAAAAAGCAGAAAAATTAATAAAATGTCAAAAAAATGTACTTTAGGTGGCGATAGATGCCAGCTGGCAAGAGAATGTGGCAAGTCCGAATAGCTAGCCGAGATCAAACGAAAAAGAAAACTAATACGGGAAAGTCAGTGCCATTCTGTTGCACCACTAGTTCTAACTTTGCCTCTCAAGGCCCGTCTTAACGATGGAATATCTAACGTTCTCTGTCGTGCCGCTAGATATCGCATTACCGCGACCGTATCAAGCAGTGCGTGCTATCATGCAACTTCTAGAGAAATGACCGAGAAAGCCACGACATGACGTGTGATATTCCATTGTGGCCATTGGGGTTTGAGAGGCAAAGTTAGAAAAATTGCAGTATACATCAATAGACTTGTCGATTTAAAAGATTTTGGGACCACAATACATTTATTTTCGATGAGGTAACCTTTTTAATAAGAACTTGCCACGTACCCTTGCCAGCTGCCATCTGTTTCCGCCCAAAGCACTATTTTTTTCATTTTCTTAATTTTCCGGTTTCCTAATGGTGGAACCGAAATATTAGTTTAAGAATATTCAACAACAGTAAAGCTTCGTCCTAAATGGCAATTTTCATTAGAAACTTATAAGAAAACGGCGTTTCAGCGCTATTGTAAATTCGACATTTGGAGCTCTTTTTCACAGAAAATTTATGAGTTATCGAAAATGTTTAATAGATGTCATTTGAAGTACTTTGACTCCCAAATTAAATGTGTTTACAAATTGCTGGAAATGTGCATATTAACCCTGTGATAGATCCTTCAAAAAATTACATTTGGCTAATTTTTCAAAAAACAAAAAATACTACAAAATAAACATTACGGCATATTAAAGAGTGCAATTAGCACTGTGCGTTCGAAAAGTTTGAAGAAAAAATTTGGAGTCATTTATGAGAAAATGGGTTTGAGCGTTTCTGAAAATGCGAAATTTTGGGCTCGTTTTCACAGAAATCTATTGAGTTTTCCAGAAACTATATCTGACATTACTTAAAGCATATGTACTAATAAATATAATAATATGAACAAATTGCCGGTAATGTAAATACTAACGACGTGAGATACAAGAAAAAAAATTAAATTTTTGTAATTAAAAAAAAGAATAAAGCAATATGGCGTTTGTGTCATCTCATAGAGTACATATAACACTATCCCTACCAAAAGTTGAAGGAAAAAATTTGAGCCGTTTTTGAGAATATCTTGTGTTTTGTAATGTTTTAAAAATACACAAAATGCACGCAAAATTGCGCGAAAATTACTAAAAGTTTCGAAAAAATGTACATGATCTTAATGAAAGAATTTACTTTGGAGAACAAATTTTCTTTCAAGTAAGAATGTCTATCTACGCGGAAAAAATCCAACTTTCGCAATTTTCGAAAATTCAGAGTTAACCGTGAAAATCGGACCTATGCCACCTTAATCAGTACATTGTACTCTATTCTTACAAGAAATTTAAAGAAAAAATTTGGAGCGGTTTTTGAGAAAATTTTGAAAATGTCCGGCGGTATTCACGTAAAGTACCCACAAATTTTAAAGAATGTCTTTCAAAATCTCAAACCTTCGACTCGAGTCAAACGGATCGGAGTTTCTTCAATTTGGAAAAAAAACCTATGCCTGGTTTAGGCGCTAGTCGTGTTCACAGACGGGCAGACAGACCGACGTTTTGCTGTCAATTGGTTTTTCGGTATCCATGACCCACAAACAGGGATTCGGGTTACACCACGTGTTAGAGGATTTTTTTCTTAATTTAGCAATTGAATTTATCCAGATTTTTGTTATCAGGGCCCGGCAATGATTTTTTTTTGGACGAAAATCCGCCATTTTTTTTTCGTGCAGCAGAACATAACTTTCCTTATACTACGTATATTACTCCGTATATACGTATGTGTACGCGAATGTAAAAAGAACTGACAGGTGTAATTAGGAAATTGTCACCAATACGGCACAAAGCAGAATGAAGCTTACAAAAACATTTTATTCCTTAGATTCGTGTTATTAACTTTCCAGCGGGCACGCGGGTGTAAATTTTAAAATACCAGATTTTTTGCATTAATTCATTAACTCATTTGCATTGACTTGCAATAAATTCATTTTTGGCAAAGACTTCTGCGTTCTTGGTATTCCTTGTAGGTATCTTTAGTAATGCATTCCTGCAGCCACTGTTTAGTTTGCACGCGATATTCAATATTTGTAATGCTCTATTAGGGATAAGTGTGTAGTGACGTACACTTCACAGTCCGCGACTGCTGTTGTTCTAAATATTGTATTATAATTTTGCGTAATAGAAATTTTGTGTAGAGAATGAATTCATATGAATGAATAGTTATAGTGTCATAGTTATAGTGTCAGTGACCTGAGTGTTGAAAACACAGCCAAGCAACAGCACGTATTGGATCGGAACACGAGCTTTCTGATACTAAATACGAATGCTTATGAAAGGGTATGTTTTTGGTAGAAAATAGCATCCTTAGATATTATGATGCGACATAAAATTGCATTATTCTACAATTTCTTTGTTCATTCAGGAGTCATTCAATAACGTAAAATTTACGACACGCAACTGCTGGTGTGAATATTTTACGTGCGCCCGCTGGAAGGTTAAATTATATTAATATGAGATGTCACAGCAAGTGCCAAGTAAACAATCACTGATTTTTCTAAATAGTCTATTTTAAAATCAGCAATTTACACAGCACATTCAAGACTGCTGTTTTAAAGAAAAGTTTGATTTTAGTGAATCTTCTGATTATTTCTTCCCAAATTCAGAAGAAAAATTCAAATAAAAGTTCAAAAAGGTTTTTGAATATTATTTAAAATACTACTTCGATACCTCAAACAGAAACAATGGCGTGGGCAACAATTTTATGACAAGCATTTTATGCGAATAAATCAACTTATTTCTATAATACTAATAAATTTATTGTATGTATTAAGTGTATACTTTTTGTTTAGTAATTTTCTTGTTGTTCCAGCGTCTTATAAATACAAAGCCTGCACTGAAACGCGACCTTCACCTGTCAAATGACATCTTCCGTATCTGTCCCTCGCTCACTCAAACTAAAGGTGATGCAGTGACCTTCAAAATACTTCCCCCCACCCACCCGATAGAAAGTACCAATTTGTGGGGAGTACACGGTTGTGCCATCTGCCGAAGATTTCTCTAACTGCACCGACAGGGTTCATTGGAGTCGTATTTCAAGGCATTTGCATGTAACGAATAAGCAAAATGAGTCTTGGATGTACGATGACATTTTCTAGTAGTAAACACTGCCTCACTCGTCACGTTGGAAATAATTCACGCGTACTCAAGCACATGCACACAGACAGACACAGACACACACACGCACACGCGCGCGCACACACACACACACACACACACACACACACACACACACACACACACACACTTATTTGCACTTTATACTGCGATTTTTCTAGGAAGAGCTTTGAAGATAACTCAAATCCAATCTTCGCGATGGAATATGTCACGGCATTTCGCGTCTTTTCTCGGTCTTGCCGGTCGAAGTCGCATGATCGCAAGCACTGTTTCATACGGTCGCGATCGTGCGAAATCTAGCGGAACGACTGTGAATGATACGAAATGCCGTGACATATTCCATCGCGAAGATGGGATTTGAGTTATCTTCAGAGCTCTTCCTACAAAAATCGCAGTATACTGTCATGCACGTCGGGAGCCCGTTCGGAAAATTATTATGTAAAGTATTTCTCCATTTCTTATTACGCCTATATTTCGTTTTTTTTCTTGCCGCGTGGGGTTGTGTCATCAAAATGGAATATCTCACGGTATTTCGCGTCGTTCTCGGTTGTGCCGGTTTTAGTGTCATGATCGCCAGCACTGCTCGATACAGTCCCGATCATGCGACTCCTAGCGGCGCAACTGAGAACGACGAAAAATACCATGAGATATTCCATTTTTATGACACACGCCCATCTGCCAAGAAAGAAAAAAACGAAGTATAATGTTTGTTTTAATATTTTTGAATAAAGATTGGTTTCCAATGGAATTGTAGACAATCAAATATCTTAAAACATTCACATTAAATAGCCAATTTAATGTGGAATATGGTAGCTACGTTTCGTGGCTCAGTTGCGACCACATCAGACAGAAAATAATTAAACACAATGTTACAACTGAGTTATAATCATGATCATCATTCTGATACTACTCTGATTTTAGATTTGCGACGGGGAGATTCAACTGATGTCACTGCAGTTCCTCTGACCGGGAGGTTCTAGATTCGAGTCCCGATGATGGCAGGATTTTCGACACCAGCTACATAACCATGTTAAATTTAGCCCCTGTCTGAAAGAGAATTCTAGCGGCCGGCTTCTGTGATCGGTAGCGATTTCTCTGATCAACACCAAGCGAATGCCGAAGCAGTACTTTAACAAACGGGCCAGGGACCGCGCGCGAACTTACCTTCCTCTTCCTTGTCCTATCCACACCCTTACTTACACACACTTACACCTACATGCAATATACTACCACACATGCCAGGAGACCGGTGGACATGGCCTTAGAGTTTGTCCAGGCTTGGGCGGTGCCCCGCTGGTGGGAGATACCTGGTTGGGGAAAATCCCTAGCTGGCGTGAAAGTCGTAGCCGGATCTCACCATGCAGCCTGGGAAGAACCCCGCCACCGCCATAGGAAAAGCATGCACTACACTTACGGGACTAGCAACCTTTGCTGTTGACGCGCCCGGAATCACAAATCAATCAATCAAAAAGAAACAGATATGGACGCATGATACTACCTCAAGATCATTTCTGAAGCATTACATATCATGTTATGTGATGACCTTAACTCTAATTTACAAAGAATTTTGTTTTCTTCTCATTTCAATAGTATTTTAACGAAAAACTAGTGGTGCTTCCAACGCACATACTTACTCCCTCTGCTTCTATAGGTCCTTATTGCTATTCCACTACTTCATAAACCAGGAAAACTCTATTATACCAGCAAACGTTTTCCATACCGAGTCCCGACATCCGATACTCAAAGTCAACGAACCGGCACTTATACCACTACGCCACACCAACACCGCATGTGTCGAACAGAGCCATGAAAGAATAGAACCGACCTATAACATTGTAAATGCATGATAAAGAAACAATTGATACAATGGTACATATGCTTTACAAATCCAAGAAGAGAAGTAAAAAATTGTTAAAAGTTAAAAATTTGAACTAATATATACAGACATTTCCAGTACATTTATCGCAATTACATATATTTTAGTCAAAACGTAATTGTATCGGTTCTATCATTAGAAGCCGGTAATTGTCAACATGCGAAAAACATGTCTTTCAAAAATGACCAAGAAAGGATGCGCTGAACCACTTTACGAAGGCGAGAAAGTAATAATAATTTCGGAACCGTGAGGGATTGTAAGTTCATCGCATGCCTTCTGGTTATAATGTATTACAATTTAACGTTCAAATACTCATAATTTTACTTAAATTGGTCCATACATATATACACTAGATAACGATTAATTTGACATATCATACGCTTCAGAAATCGAATAACAAAGTTGAAAAATTGTTTCAAACACGCAGTCTGGAAAAACAGACAAGTGCTGTCTATTTATCTGCATTGCTTCTATTCGTGAGTAGAAGTACTTCAAATGATTTTCAATAAAGTATCTACACTCTTCAAGTTTTTTCCTGCAACATCACATTCATCAAATTAAAATCCCCATCTGGGGATCGAACTCGGCATCTTCTTTACTGAAGATCGGCATTTGAAAAATAACTACTGCGAGAAAGTATGTGCCATTCTATAGCAACGCTAGTTTATTTATATGTTTACCGTCTCTTATTACACACGTGCAGAAAATTTAAAGAAAAAATTTGGAGCGGTGTTTGAGAAAATTATTTTTGTAAATTTAAATCGCAATTTACGCAAAAACTACTCGTTTTCCAAAAAATAATACATGACCTTATTTGAAGTGCTAATTTTGTACAACCGACTTTGTCTGAGGCAAAAATCTCAATCTTCAATTTTGCAGTTTTTAAACAGTTTTTTGCAATTTTCCAAAAATTGGGCCTATCAACAAAAATGATACCTACGTCATTCCCTTCAACGTTCTTCGCACTATTCAACAACAAAATATAATCAAAAGATTTGGAGCCATTTTCTTTTAACTTTGAAAATCTCAAAATGGGCTTCATGTAAAGTACCCTTAAATACTAAAATATCGATTTCAAATTCCAGAGGCCTTGAGACGAGTAAAAACAATCGGGAATATCAATTTTGAAGAAAATCGGCCGAACGGTTTAGGCGCTAGCGTTGACCACAGACGGATAGACGGACGGTTTGCCATCAATCGATTTTGCAGTATCAAGAAGCAACAAATCATGGATTTTGACAACCGCACGAGATAGAGGATTTTTTTTAAATTTAGCAACATATTTTACCCACTTTTTCGTTACCAGACCCCTGCTATAAGAGTTTTTCTGGCGAAAATTCCCCGTTTTCCGGCGCACGATTACATAACTTTCTCTTCTTACGAAATATTCGTAAGGCGAGAAAGTAAAAGCTATGATTGAATATATCAGTAATTTGTGACTTGTTCTTACACTTTTCTCTCTCTCTATCTATCTATCATTCTCGATCTCTCTACCTTTTCGTGTTTATTTTGTTTCTATGTTCGGCACATGCATCCTGTGTTGTGTCGACCTCAGTTCGTGCTTCATTGCACTGGAACTCTGGCTCTCCGGTCTATTTGAAATGTTTTGTTTATATTTTAGCCGGTGACATGTTAGATTTTTCTAAATTTATTGGAGATGTATTTATTGATTTTTAGGTATTATTATCACAGTTATCCAATATGTGTATACGCTCTGAATCTTGTTCATTGATGTTAATTGATTTTTTTTTTAATTTTACTTGTTTGTACTTTCTCAGTTCCAATTGTTGTCTTTAGATTCGGGTATGTTTGGTTGGCGACTTGAAGACCATTTTCAATTGTTATCTATTAACTGATCTGCGTTATTTTAACACTGCTTTATTTCAAAGTTATTTGAATAACTTTCACATATTTTTTCAGATATTTCACTGCCTTCAATTCAACTAGGAATCAATCTGCATTCTATTCTTCATTTATTAATTTTCTGTTCCTTCTGATTGTGGATATTTTGTGCAATTGTAATGTATGTTTGTGTAGTGGCTTATATTTAGTCAATTTGTTGTTTGAGCTTTTTAAGTATGTACACCCCCAATGATGAAAATAAATTTTCCGAAACCCCATCAACCTGCTGCCTCTATTACGGCTCACCTGCTTAAAGTATCTCGAAAGCGTTTGCGTGTTATCATGTCTTCTTGTCGAGCGACCCTTACACTGTGTACTAACCAGTGTGTACTACTGTGTACTACTACACCGGCATGAGCACCTCAATTGTGGACCGCTCTGGTTTGAAGATGTGAGGAAATGTAAGGCAAGACGACCATCACAACACATGTTTATTAACGTTAAGACGGCATTGAAAGAAGGGTGAATCTTTAGTTTATGAATAATTTGTTTCAAAAAATAATAAGGAAGAAATTACAACTTTTTTCTAAAATATCTCATGATAGAATTCATTCTTGTGTTCTCCTTTTACACCCCATCCTTTCTCCTTACACTTACAGAATGACATTCACAATCGCTCTGCGCCTCTTTATCTTAGATAGTTGGTCCCTAACTTATATCGTTGGACAGAGGAAAAGTTATGAATGACGGTACCTGGGCCATCGGTGCAGTCGCGGTCTCTGACGTGGGCGTGTCCCCCCAAGCTGCTCCGCTGAGCCGAAGACGCCGCTCCGTCCGCCTTCGAACACTTGGACGCGCTGACTGACGCGTCAGCTGTCGCTCCTCCCCCCGCCACTGGCAGCGCGTCCCTCGCGGTCGTGTCTCGTTTCGGACGTCGAAAGTATGATTTGTCGAGAGGCCGGCACATTCCACCGACACGTGACTCGTCACATTTGGGCAAAAGACGCTCCTAACATTCCTCGCGTTTGTGCGAAAAGGCATACGAACTTCAAACGTCCTCGTCAAAGTAGAATTAATGGGATAGGTGAAACTGATAGCTACTCGCCGTGACGCGCCCCTCTACCTTGTCTCTACTGCCCATACTAATTTGTTAGTTCCCTGAGACGAATTTTTGCGAACGTACAGTAAAAGAAGTGATTTTTTTGTCATATTGTACGCCTACAGATCTGTAGGCGTTCCGGGTTTCTGGAACTTTCCATCATTTCTCGGACATGATTCGAGAATGTCCCGTCTCTTCCTCAGTGACGCCGTAATAAGACTCTACTGCGATTTTCGTAACTTTGTCCCTGACAGAAATCACCTGTTCACGGTTTCATCCAATCAGGAGCTTGAACGTCACCATAATGACGTCATTGCGGTGTCGCGAAATGCGGCATTTGCTGTCGCGAAATGTAAGCTCCTGATTGGAAGGCAGCGAAACAGATGATTCCTGTGAGGGACAAAGTTAGGAAAATCTCAGTACACGTAATGGACCTTTCCCGATCTCATTTCTTGTGTTCTGGAAAAGATGCAGTTCAGCGCACGTGTGCCAAATTAAACAAATGAGTAATTATGCCCTGAAGAAAACACTGTCTCAAACTAGTATCGCGCGTGCAGAGGTGGGTGTTTGTAATCGGGTCTGAGTGGGGTTGAGGGTCGGGTCTGAGCAAGATTTAGGGTCGGGTCTAATCGGAGTTGAGGGCCGGGTCTGAGCGAGTTTAAAAGTCAGGTCTGAGCAGCGTTGAGGATCGGATCTGAGCGGTGTTGGGTCTTGAGTTACGGCCCTGGAAGCCAAGAGAGTTGAGGGCGAAGGGGCGAGCGGTCGTCGCTGCAGTTTCGTGGGGACGAATGCCTCAAGCCAACGCAGTGCATTGAGCAAATCTTGAAATGGTCCCTTGTTTTGCATATGGGCATAAACAGAGCTACTCTGTGCGATCGTTTTGTAGACTCTTCTTTGGCCACGTTACGAGTAGGGCTAAATGATGTGTTTGTCGGCAATACAAGAAAAGCAAACCAGTGGTCCGTTCGCCATTCAAATATATTTTCTATTCTTGAGAGCGAACATTTATACTTTTCGAATGCTGTTAATGCTTTATTGGCACATTTATCCGTAATTCAACTGTGTGTAGTAAAAGGGTGGCGTAAGGATTGTGGAGCTCAAAAAAACGGGCGCAGATTATATTTCTCTTCCATAGGTCACACACAGTTCTAATTGTTTTCACGATCAATAAATGAAATTCAAAACAATATTTATCACGTCAAAGTAGCATTCCCATTGAGAATATATATTTTTATTTTAAGCAGAAATTATTAAAATTGATTAAATGCATAAAAATACTTGAAAACGCTGCATAAAAGTCACTGAATGGCTTTTAAGCAAAAGAAATCAATTGGTTATTTTTAGACTGATTTCGTCAATGGAATGCAGAATCAAGTGTTAAAATGTTCTAGAATTCTCATATTTCCTGTGAGATTCTTCATATTTCTTCCACCAGCTTCGTAGAAAGAATATAACACCACGACGTCAAAAATTTAGAATGTGACCTTGTTTCAAGTGTTCCAGTTTCAAATGAGACTTTGCCTACTCCGTACATCATTTTCGAATATAAAATGGAATTTTGTATTCGAAAACAGTATTGAATGATATTGAATCGCTTTGTGAATGTTTCGAAACGGGAATAAATGTCATATTATCTACAAATTACAGTGAAATATTTTCATTTGGAATGTCGTATGGGAAAAAAGTATTATCACAAATTCCAAACAAACAACATTTACTTTTTAAAATATATACTTCATTTATGTGTTCAAATACACGTTACATCCGCACTGTGGGTTCTAATCCTCAGTACTAAACTCACAGAGGTTATAAGTTGTGG
Source organism: Acheta domesticus (assembly GCA_031308135.1). NCBI lineage: Eukaryota > Metazoa > Arthropoda > Insecta > Orthoptera > Gryllidae > Acheta > Acheta domesticus. The sequence goes on from JAHLJT010008446.1 coordinate 24,406,510, forward strand.
GATGATGTGCACTCTCGCACACCGCGTATCATCTGTATCATGTCCCTTCCCCAATTAATGGTATGAAAATGGATAGAAGAGGTATGGGACGTTCTACCCGCACGTACGCTCCACAGGGTAAATGATATTTATATATGGCCTGGCACCCTTCCTTTAGAATAGGACTAAAACAATGGGCTCATAGGCTACACTTATCAAGTATATGAACAATGATCACTAAGGACTCACGAGCCTCTTTCGCGTGTTTGATAGCAAGGCCGGTGAATACCACGGGGCTGCTTATGGAGAAAGTACTTTCCCCCGGAAGTGGGGGGGAGGCTTTAGGCGCACACAGTTTATCTTTTTTACCTATCCTATTCGCGAAGTGCATGAGATTTCTATGGGATTTTGTAGCTTATTGCTGCTTCTCGGATCTACAAGCTTGCGGTAGACGTCCTAGATCTCTGGGTAATATGGATTCACCCGTTTCTCTGCCCTAAGGATTCTAGTGGAAGTGGAATAAGAAGAAGGATCTCGTGCGGTCCATTCCCCCATATTTTAAGGTACAGCTCAAGCATCCAGATGGAACTGATCGAAGGAAAGCAAGGAAATAGGAGATATCCGGCAGTCGGGCTCTTGAGAGAGAGACAGAGTGAGAGGATTTATTTGGGCGCGTCAAATACTTAGGGTTCACCCATAAATTTCGTAACGCTAAATTGGGAGGGAGGGTGTCTGAGACAGCGTTAGGGTGCGTTACTTAGAAATAGGAAATTGAGCTTCAAGGCGGAAGGAGGTAATGAAAATACTCGAAATTTGCGTTACATAATTTATGGATTGTCCTTAAGGTCATTAGCCCCGGAAGAGAGAGACAGAGAGATGGGTATCAAGACCTCTCAGTCCTTGACAAAATAAAACTATTTGTTGCTAAAATATAAAAGGTAGCAGAAGTAAAACTAAAAATCGTTTCGCGATCAGAAAGTATTGACACAAATGTATTATCATTAGATAAAATGATTTCGTATCAATTATCTTGAAAAATGTTCCAGTGTAAATGAGCTCAAAATTGTGCATTTTCAGAAACATTGAAACAGCATTTTCTTAAAAATATCTCATTTTGCTGAAAATATCCAAGTTATATGAACACTTTTTGCATTTGTTATTATACGTGGTTTCTTGTAGTTTTATTTCAAATCGGCAATTAGGCGACTTAAAAAATAAGAAAAAATTCAAAATACCTTTCTATGACACACATGACATAAACAATTTTCATTAAAAAAATGTAATTGTTGTGTTATTGACTTTTTAATAATTTGTTTATTAATGAGTGGGAAAATAAATGTTGTTAAAGCAAAATTATATTAAAGTAGTAGCAATTAAATTTTTGAACATCGTTAAGATGAAGCAATTGATAATATCAAGTGGGTTTCAGAAGATACTAAGATGTAGACATAGTGTGATATGTTCCAAGCTGTTTATGAAGAGAGATTTGTGAACAGTAATTAAAATATTTCAAGCATGTTATTCCAAACGTAATTATTTCATTTTAAATATCCATTACAAATAATGTGAGAAAGTATATGGTGTATTGTAGGGCATATGAATTTTATATTACCGATTATATTACCGAAATTCTTGAACATTGTCTCCAGTTCCGGATTCATTTTATCGTAGCCCGGACTTTATCCAAATAAAACATAGGAATATAAATTTCATGTTTGAAGGCTAAAGCCATGTCACTAGCATATTGAAACATTGTATACATGACACACACATATTTCATATGCTCAGTGATAAATTATGCAAAAACAACGATAGCACAACCTTCGAGCCCTTAAGAATAGGAAAACTCAATAATATTTTAAACAAAATCATATAGTAGTTCATAAACGTGTAAAATATTTGAATTTCAAATTTCTACATTGCACAGGTCATTTCATTTTAAAATTATTTTATTTATTTTGATTACATATGTTTAGTATTTATCGTTATTAATGAGCGTTAATCATTGAAGCCAAGATAAGGACTCTTTAATAAGATTCATCTGACATGTGTTATGTTAAGATAATTTAAACATTTGTTAAATACTATTATTGGAATGACTAATTTAATTATTTAATATGTTTACTTGTTTTTTAGAGTAGAGGAAATACTGCGTTACTAAAAAAGGTCTGGTGTAAGCCAGGAGTAACACGTTTACTCCAGAAGTATCTATTTTCAGTGTTAGCATGAAGTAAGCGAAGAGTAATATTCTATTAATAAATGCAGAGAAGGCAAAGTGGAACAAAGCTGGCATTACTTCATGAACTTTTGGCAAAGCCTAAAAACTTCGTATGGACTTCCTAAGTCAGATGTTCAATCAATAGTTACATTTATGTATTGATCGTACTGGGTGTCATTATAGCCTATTAATAAATTAAATCATTGCTAATCAATCGTAAAGTCATGTTTTTGCATCAGGTTTCAGCTTCCAGCATCCGTCGTGTGCTGTAAACAACGAAGTTAGAATTATGTATATATGGAGAAGACATTCTTCACAGCAGAAAATGAAGCCAGCTCCTTGCCAAATATGTTAGATGGTAGGACAGTTGAACAACTGCCTGAACTCTATATTTACAAATATATTTTATAATTATTCATATATTGATATTTTGTTAAGGAACATGTTGCAAATATAATACTTAATTTCAATAAATAGACAGAAATATGAATGCAATAAAGCAAAACAAACACGGAATAATATTAGGCCTCCCAAGGATTCATTAAGCAGCAGAGTAAATTTAAAATTAAAAAAAAGATGCTTAATTAGTTAACTGAGGCTGAACTGAATTTTCCTCATGGACTTGAAGTCACATATTATTAAAATAGATCTGTACTTTTAATTTAATGTCATTGAGAAATTACAATGGCTTCAAAAAGAGAAAGAAGAAAAAATAAAAGATATTTTCAATGAATCTAAATGGAACAAAGGGAAATTGTGTCATTAGTCAACTAATATTTCGGGACATATTCTAAATAATTTGACTTTCAAGAAAGCAGGTGAAACAAACAAATCACATAAAATCAGTAACATGAATGGACTGGCTGTTTGTGTTGCTAGTTTGAATGAATAATAATTTTGGAAACATGTATTCTTGTCGTTTGAAAAATTCTGTAACGAAATGGGAATGAAATGCTTGGGTGAATTTAATTATAAGACCTAATTCCAATTCTTTGGACAGAAATATTAATTATGTTTTTTTAATGTATCTAAGAAGAAATTATCAGAAAAGGAATAAAATGAAAACTGTTCTTTCAATGGTTGTAGTGATAGTCACCAACAAAATTAAAAATGTGAGTGAATCCAAAAACTTGGCCTTTGAAAATGTTTTCTATCAGATAACAAATAATACAAAATATTTTTTTTAATAAACTATTTCTTCTATTTCAGTTTTTAAACCTTTGATTTCACTATCAGGTACCTATAATGCAAAACCGTTTCATGAAAATGTTACTTTTGTAATCACTATAAGCAGCAGCGAATTTACCAATTTTGAGAACCCAAGTCAAAATATTTTGAGACCACCCTCGTTTTTATAGTGAACAATAAAATTTTTGAAATTGGACATTTACCCTTTTTATAGAAAATTAATTAAACAATTAATACACGCTTCAAATAATATTTTTATTCAAATATTTACCATAAAAATTGTTAACAATTTTCTATAATATAATATGATATTGATATGTCAAAATAGCGTCAATGTAATATCTACACTATAACTGACAAAACTCACTACAAATACTGTTCATGCAATATTTTGTCCAGAAAATCAGTAATAGTATTCTTGAAAGATAAATGTCTCATATTCGGTAGAAAAGAAACCATTGCCCTGATGAAGGAAAAAGTGGATAAAGGCAGTAGCAACAGTAGTAAAAACATCCCCTAACACGTGGTGTAGCCAGAACCCCTGTTTTGTGGGTTCTTGATACGGAAAACCAATTAAAAGCAAAACGTCCGTCTGTCCGTGTGAGAACATTACTAGCGCCTAAAGGATATACAGGATTTTTTTTCAAATTGAACCCCTGTCGATCTGACTCGTCTGGAAGCTTTGAAATTTTGAAAAAGATTCCATAAAATTTACTACTTACATGTAGTAGTTATATTTTAGTACTTTACATGAAGCTCCCCCGGGTATTTTCAAAATTTTCTCAAAAACGGCTCCAATTTTATTCTTAAATTTCTTGTAAAAATAGAGTAAAATACACCTATTAAGGTGGCATAGGCTCTTATTTCACGGTTAACTCAGAAGTTTCGAAAATTGCAAAACTTTGAATTTTGTCGCCCTCTTAAAAAATTACAAAAAACAGGATTTTCTCAAAAACGGCACCAAATTTTTTCTTCAACTTTTGGTATAAATAGTGTTAAATGTTCTCTATAAGATGGCATAAACGGCATATTGATCTATTCTTTTGTTGTTGTTGTTGTTTTGTTTTGATTTTTTAAATTACAAGAATGTAATTTTTTTGATTTCTCTCACGTCCGTAATATTTACACTAATGGTAATTTTATCATATTATATTATTTACTAGGAAAACCCAGCATAGGTTCTGCCCTTCATCTCCCTCTTTCCCCTCTCATTTTCGTTCTCTCTGTCTCTCCTCCTTCTGTCCCTGGTCACTGTCTCAGTTTCTGTCTCTGTCTCCGCCGCTCTTTGTGCCTCTCATTCACATATACTTGCAGATTCTGTACGTCTCTGAGCAGGTGAGTTGATATCGGAAGGGCCGTACCAGCAAATGTGTAATAGAATGTCAGGGAGAGTTCATTATATTACACATTTGCTGGTACGGCGCATGTGTTTCATTGAGCCTTCGGCCTCAAAATTGTAGTTTTTAAGGAACCAGAACGCCTCGTTTAGGAGTTATTTAACGATGTATATTCTTTTAAGATCTCTCACACCGTTAATATGCACATTTCCAGCAATTTGTAAACGCTGTTTTATTTCTATGTTAAAGTGCTTCAAATGACTTCTAATGAGGTTTATCGAAAACTCAAAAAGTTTCTGTGAAAAAGAGCCTCATATTTCGTATTTACAGTTGCGCTTCAACGCCATTTTCTTAAAACTGGCTCCGAATTTTCAAAGAAAATAGCTATTAAGAACGGAGTTTTTATGTTGTTTGATATTCCTAAAATAATATTTCCGTTCTACTATTAGAAAACCGAAAAATTAGGAAAATGTCAAAAAAGTAGTTTGGGCGGCGATAGATGGCTGTTGGCGAGAGAATATGGCAAGTCCGAATAGCTGGTCGCGTCCATAGGGAATAGAAAACTAAAACGGAAAATTCTGTGCCATTCAGTCGCACCACTAATTAAATTCTCTAATCGCTTACCATATTCTGTTGAAATGTTCTTCGTTTTTACTTTCCCGTATACGTATGTATTATACGGAGTGTAAATGTGGTATAGGGAAAGTTAAGTAAATCGAACTGCGGAAAATCCATTTCGAGATTTCAACGGAAATACACGTTTTGTGGTCCCCTGATACTGAGAAAGTGGTTCTTTTCAAAACGTCCGTCTGATGTCTGTCCGTCTGTCTGTAAACAACACTAGCGCCTAAACCATACGTACGATTTCTTCTAAAATGTATATTCCCCTGTCGATCGGCTCTCTCGCGAGGCTCCCGCGATTTTGAAAATTTTCTTCCGAATTTGGGGGTATTTTACATGACGTCCCCTGGACATATTCAAGCTTTTCTCATAACAGCTACAATTTTTTTTCGTTAAATTTCTTGTAAGTATAGAGTAAAATATACCTACTAAGGTGACATAGGTCAGATTTTCACGGTTAACTATGCATTTTAGAAAATTGCAAAAGTTATATTTTTCGGCGTCTTCCTACAACTACAATACTGAAGATACACATTCTTCCTTGAAGTAAAATTTGTTCTCTAAAGTGAATTCTTTCAGTAAGGCCATGTATGTTTCTTTGAAATAAATACTAGTTTTTGCTCAATATTGCGCGAATTTTAATTTATTTATTTATTTTTTTGCATTTGTGCTTCTCTGATCGGTAGGTTACCATAATTACTCCGATCAACATCAGGCGAATGCCGAAGCAGTACTTAAACAAACGGACCAGGAACCGCGCGTGATCTTACATTCCTTTTCCTTGTCCTGTTCTCACCCTCACACACACCACACACACACACACACACACACACACACACACACCTATATGCACTATACTATCACATATGCCAGAAGACCGGTTGGGACCTTCGAGTTGCCCTGGCTGGGGCGGTGCCCCGCTGATGGGAGTATACCTAGTTGAGAAAATCCCTAGCTGGCGGGAAGGTCGTAGCCGGATCTCACCATGCAGCGGGGAAAATACAC
>JAHLJT010008446.1:24412957-24516704 GCA_031308135.1 Acheta domesticus
ACCTGATGGAACTGTATGAAATGGAGTTATAATTGTCTAACTTATGTTGACATTTGCAAAAAAATATTTAGTTTTCGCACCAAATGCTGTACCATTTGTAGTGAGTAGAGAATTTGTTGCATGGATTTCAGGATATCAGGCTTCATTTTCCAGTACAGGTTTACAAAACTTTTGTATTTTATTTTTGTGCAGTTGTAGAATTCACATAGTTCTGACAACACTGCGATGAAAACAGTGAGTTGTAAGCTAAGATGTTAGTAGCGCATAAAGTGCAATATTTCAGTATTACATGGTAGTTTCCTCTGATACAGGAAAGTAAGTGCTGTTGTAGCACCACTAGTTTGCATTTATTATTACACGTGTTTTCTGATACTTTTATTTCAAATCGGCAATTTGGCTACTGAAAAATGAGAAAAAAAAAACTTTTTCATGACACACACAACAAAAACAATTTTCATTAAAAACTTGAATTGTTATGTTATTTAATTTTTAATAATTTGTTTATTAATGAGTAGAAGAATGAAAGTTGTTAAATATATTCCAGTAGTAGCAATTAAAGTATTTGTCCACCATTAAGATGAAGCAATTGATAATATAAAGTGAGTTTCACAAGAAACTCAGGTATGGACAAACTGTGACATATTTCAAACTGTTTATGAAGAGACATTTTCAGACCGTAACTAAAATATTTCAAGCATGTAATTCAAAACATAATTATTTCATTTTAAATAGTCATTACAAATAATGTGAGAAAGCATATGGTATATTGTAGCACCATTCATTTTATTTCAAATAAACAATTCAAAAAGAATTATTTCAAAAATATTTATGATTGGAATGGAGGGTCCACACTAAAATTGGCTCTCCTAGAAAATTTTCTGTATAAACCCCTGAATACGTTACCATAATTTGTTAATACGTTACCATTTTCTGTATAAATTCTTGCTCATTGTTCCCAGTTCCTCATTCATTTTATCTTAGCCCAGAGTATATCCAAATAAACATTATAGGAATATAAATTTCATGTCATGTTAGAAGGCTAAAGCCATTTAACTAACATATTGAAACATTGTATACATGACACACAAATATTTCATATCCTCACTGATACATAATGCAAAAGCAATGATAGCATAAGTATAGAGCCGTTATGAATTGGAAAACTCAATAATATTTTTAAAAAAATTCTACAGAACTTCATAAATGTGTAAAATATTTGAATATCATATTTCTACATTGCACAGGTTACTTCACTTTTAAAATAATTTTATTTTGTATTTTCAGTACATATGTTCAGTATTTTTCATTATTAATGAGCTTTAACCGATGAAGTCAAGATAAGGACTCTTTAATCAGATTCATCTGACATGGATTATGTTAAGGTAATTTAAACATTTGTTAAATACTATTTTTGGAAGGACTAAGTTAATTATTTAATATGTTACCTTGTTTTTTACAATAGGGAATAATCCACCTTACTAATAAAGGTCTGGTGTAAGCCAAGAGTAACATGTTTACTCCAGTAGTAACTATTTTCAGCATTAAGTAAAGTATGAAATAAGATTCAGCATGAAGTAAGCAAAGAGTAATTTTATACTAAGAAACACAGAGAAAGCAAAGAGAAACAATGCTGGCATTACTTCACGAACAACGTTTGGTGAAGCCTAAAAACCTCATGTGGACTTCTCAAGTTCGATGTTCAATCAATAGTTACATTTATGTATCGCTCCTACTGCATATCATTATAACTTATTAATAAATTAAATCTTTTCTAAATTATCGCAAAGCATGTTTTTGCATCAGGTTTCAGCTTCCAGGATCCGTCTTTTGGCAGTAAACTAGGAAGTTAGAATTATGAATATATGGAGAGGATATTCTTCACAGCCGAAAATGAAGCCGGCTCCTTGCCTCATATGTTAATGATGCAATGATGTAGCACAATTTGACCAACTTCCTGAAATCTATCTTTCCAATTATATTTTATAATTATTCATATTTCGCTAAGGAACATGTTGCAAATATAATACTAAGTTTCAATAAATAGACAGAAATATAAATGCAATAAAGCAAAACAAACATGGAATAATATTAGTCCTCCCAAGAATTCATTAAGTGGCAGAGCAAATTAAAAAAAAAAAATGCTTGATTTGTTGTCTGAAGCTGAACTGAATTTTCCTCATGGGCTTGAAGACAAATATTATTAAAACAGAACTGTACTTTTAGTACAATGTCATTGAGGAATTACAATGGCTTCAAAAAAGAAAGAAGAAAAAAAAAAGATATTTTCAATGAATCTAAATGGAATGCAGGGAAATTGTGAGTTCATTAGTCAACTAATTTTTCGCAACATATTCTAAATTCTAATTTCATATTCATATTCTAATTTGACTTGCAAGAAAGCAGGTGAAATTACATAAAATTGATAACATGAAAGGACTTGCTGTTTGTATTGCACATTTGTATGAATAATAATTTTGGAAACACGGTTTCTTGTCTTTTGAAAAATTCTGTAAATAAATGGGAATGAAAAGCTTGAGTTGAATTTAATTACAAGACTTAATTTGAATTCTTCGAACAGAAGTATTAATGATGTTTATTTAATAGATTTGAGAAGAAATTCTCAGACAAGGAATAAAATGAAAACTCTTCTGTCTACAGTTGTAGTGACAGTCGCCAAGAAAGTTAAAAAGGTGAGTGAGGCCAAAAACTTGACGTTTAAAATGTTTTCTATTAGATAAAAAATTATACAAAATATTATCTTGAAAGAACTTTCTTCTATATAAGTTTTTAAACCTTTGAATTTACTATCAGGTTCCTATAATGCAAAACCATTTCATGAAAATCTTACATTTGGCATCGCTGTAAGCAGCAGAGGATTTACCATTTTTGAGCCCCCCAAGTCAAAATATTTTTGAGACTCCTCATTTTTACAGTGAACAATAACATGATTGAAATTGGACTTTTTAACCTTCTTATTGAAAATTAATTAAATAAATAAAACATGCTTCAAATAATATTTTTATTGAAATGTTTACTATAAACATTGTTGACAATTTATATATATGCATATAATTTATATATATGCATATATATATATGCATATAAACATACATATACATATAGATGAGTACATGTGCTTTAAATATTTTCGAAAACTCAATCGTTTTCTGTAAAAACTAGCCCAAACTTCCACATTTTCAGAAACGCTCAAACGTCATTTTCTCATAAACGGCCTCAATTTTTTTCAAACTTTTCAAACGGATAGTCCTGATTGCACTGTTTAAAATGACTTAAGTTCATTTTGGGGAATTTTTTGTTGTTTTTTTTAAACATTAAACAATTGTAATTTTTTAAAGATCTCTTACACCGTACGTACGTTAATATGCACATTTCCAGAAATTCGTAAACGCTGTTGTGTTTCTGAATTAAAGAGCTTCAAATGACTTCTAATGAGGTTGATCGAAACTAAAAATTTTCTGTGAAAAAGAGCCTCATATTTTGTATTTACAGTTGCGCTTCAACGCCATTTTCTTAAAAACGGATACAAATTTTTCAAAGAAAATTGCTATTTAGGACGAAGTTTTACTGTTGTTTGATATTCCTAAAATAATATTTCCGTTCTACTATTAGCAAAGCGAAAAATTAAGAAAATGTCAAAAAATGTAGTTTGGGTGGCGATAGATGGCAGCTGGCAAGAGAATGTGGCAAGTCCGAATAGCTAGCCAAGACCATAGGGAGTAGAAAACTAATACGAAAAGTCTGTGCCATTCTGTAGCACAACTAGTTAAATTCTCTAATCGCTTACCGTATTATGTTGAAATATTCTTTGTATTTACTTTCCCGTGTACGTGATATAGGGAAAGTTAAGTAATGCTGCGGAACATCGATTTCGAAATTTCAACGGAAATACACGTTTTGGATCCCGTGATACCGAAAAATTGGTTCTTTTCAAAACGTCCATCCGTCCGTCCGTCTGATGTCTGTGAACACTAGCGCCTAAACCATACGTACGATATACCCGATGGTGGTTGACCCGATTACGAGTCCCGATGGTGGCAGGATTTTCGACACTAGCTACATAGCCATGTCAAATTCAGCCTCTGTCTGGAAGAGAATTCTAGCGGCCGGCTTCTCTGATCGGTTGTTTACCGTGATTTCTCTGATCAATTTGTGACTTGTTTTTGCACTTGTCTCTCCCTCCCTTCGCTCTCTCTCTCTCTCTATCTATCTACCTTTTTATCTATCTATCTACCTATCTCTATCTCTCTCTACCTTTTTTTTTTATTTTGTTTCTTTGTTCGGTACATATATTCTGTGTTGAGTCGAGATCAGTTTCGTTGAACTAGATCCCTGGCTCTCCGACGTATTTTGAAATGTTTTGTTAATATTTTTGACGGTAACATGTTTGATTTGTGAATTTATTGGAGATGTATTTATTGATTATTAGGTATTATTATCACAAGTTATCCAAATTGTGTACACGCTATGAATCTTGTTCATTGATCTTAATTGTTGTTTTTTTTAAATTTTATTTGTTAGTACTTTCTCAGTTTCAAATGTTGTCTTTAGATTCGGGTATGTTTGGTTGGCGGTTTAAAGCGCGCAAAACGTTGTAGATCACCTATATTCAACATTAAATTGGCTATTTAGTATAAATGTTTTAAGATATATCATTGTCTTCAATTCCACTAGGAAGCAATCCGCATTCTATTTCTTCATTAATTAATTTATTTTCATTCTGGTTGTGGATATTTTGTGTAATTGTGATGTATGTGTGGTGTATTCAGACATTGTTGTTTGAGCTTCTTAAGTTTGTACACCCTGAGTGATGAAAAGAAATTTTCCGAAATTTCGGCCAATAATTAATTAGCACTGCATTTTCGTGACCAAGTCCCATGAACCTGCTGCTTCTATTAACGCTCACCTACTTATAGAATCTCGAAAGCGGTTCCGTGATATCATATTATATCCAAGTCTTATTGTCGAGCGACTATTACACTGTGTACTAACAGTATCCCATTTGCGAAGTTCTTCTGTTATCAAAAGCAAGTTTCTGTGGTTTCGAAAATATTGCCAATCCCTTCAGTACCCAAGTCTCCTTGTGAGAACTATTTACTATTATTCTATTGAATCACCCGACCTTTTTTTTGTCTATAGCGGGCAATATCCGATCTAGGATTCATGATCCTCATACCTCGCCCTACGTATTTTGTAATTTTACTCAATATATTCAGCCCTTCTCAATTAGTTTTTTTGACCAGTTTCCCTTCATCCTGCAGTGACAGCGAGCTTCCGGTCACTCTCACGCGGTGCAATGGCAATGTGACCAAATTTGTATTGGGATAGTGCGCACCGGCATGAGCACCTCAGGTGTGGACCGCTCTGGTTTGAAGATGTGAGGAACTGTAACGTAGATGACATCACAACACATGTTAATTAACGTTAAGACGACATTGCCAAAAGGGTGAATCTTTAGTTTATGAATCATTTCTTTTAAAAATAAAAAGGAAGAAGTTACAACTTCATTCTAAAACATGCCAAGCTAGATTTCATTCTTGTGTTCTCCTTTTACACCCCCATATTTCTCCTTACACTTACAGAATGACATTCATAATCGCGCTGCGCCTCTTTGTCTTAGATGTTTGGCCCCTATCTTATAACGTTTAACAGAGGAAAGGTTATGAACAACGGTACCTGGGCCATCGGTGCAGTCGCGGTCTCTGACGTGGGCGTGTCCCCACAAGCTGCTCCGCTGAGCCGAAGACGCCGCTCCGTCCGCCTTCGAACACTTGGACGCGCTGACTGACGCGTCAGCTGTCGCTCCTCCCCCCGCCACTGGCAGCGCGTCCCTCGCAGTCGTGTCTGGTTTCGGACGTCTAAAGTATGATTTGTCGAGAGGCCGTCACATGCCCCCGACACGTGACTCGTCACATTTCGGTAAAAGACGCTCCTAACATTCCATGCGTTTGTGCGAAAAGGCATGCGAGCTTCAAACATCCTCGTCCAAGTAGAATTAATGGGATAGGTGAAACTGGCAGCTACACGCCCTAACGCGCCACACTTCCTTGTCTGAATTGGTTATACTATTTTGTTCGTTCCTGAGCCGAATTTTCGCGAACTTTCTGTAAAAGAAGTGAATGTTTTCTCTTCTTTTACGCCTACAGATCTGTCGGCATTCCGAGTTTCTGGAACGTTCCATCATTTCTCGGACATGATTCGAGAATGTCCCGTTCCTTCCTCAATGACGCCGTAATAGGGCTACGTGATGGGCCTTTCCCGATCTCCTTTCTGGTGTCCTGGATAACATGTTATTCGGCGCACGTGGGCGAAATTAAACAAATTAGCGATTATGTCCTAGAGAAAACACAGTCTCAAACTAGTATCGCGCGTCCAGAGGTGGGAGTTCATAATCGGGTAGGCGTTTGAGAAGAAGGTGTGTTTAATGGTACTATTGTAAGAAAGGAAACCAAGAGAGGTCGCTGGCCCGGATCTGAGCTGGATTCAGGATCGGGTCTGAGAGGGTTTGAGTGTCTGGTCTGACCGGAGTTGAGGGTCGGGTCTGAGCAGGGTTCAGGATCGGGTCTGAGCAGGTTTGAGTGTTGGGTCTGAGCTAGATTTATGGTCGGGTCTGAGCGGGGATCAGGGTCGGATCTGAGCGGGTGTGAGGATCGGGTATGAGCTTGATTTAGGGTCGTGTCTGAGCGGAATTGGGGCTTGAGTGAAGGGCCTGGAAGCCAAGACGGTTGTGGGCCTGGCCGAAGTAGCGCGCGGTCGTCGCTGCAGTTGGTGAGTATGAGAGCGTCAAACATCGCATTGCATTGACCAAATCTTGAAATGGTCCCGTGTTTTGCTTCTGGGCATAAATGGAGCTTCTCTGTGCGCACGTTTTGGAGACTCTCCTTTCGTGATCCCATACAGCTATATCAGGTCGCAACAATGAAACGTAATTCACAGAAATTCGCAACAGTGGAACGAAATTCAATTGTTGCATTCTCTGCATTGTCGATACTCCCTTAAAGAGCTAGCAATTTCTATATCAGATATTCTAAAACAAATAATTTGTAAAAGATTAGTGTGTAAATGTATAATAAAAGGGTCGAATGTAAAAACGAACAAAAAATAATATACAAAAGTGAAAATATTAATTTACGACGCATCCGGCTGTCTGAAGCGAAGTGAATTTGCTGCGGGTGTTATGTTTGTCACAAAATTATAGAAAAACTAATCGTTTTTTTAAATATTAAGCATGATCTTATTTGAAGATGTACTTTTGATAAATACATGTAATTTAGAAAACCAGCTTCAATCGATCGCCGCCCAAAGTACATTATTTTTTTTACATTTTCTTAATTTTTCGGTTTTCTAATGGTACAACGGAAATATTGATTTTTAGAATATTAAAGAACACATAAACGTCCTAAATAGCAATTTTCTTTTGAAAATATGTAGCCGTTTTTAAGCAAAATGGCGTTTAAGCGCTACTAAAAATGCTAAATTTAAGTTCTTTTTGACAGAAAATTTTTGAGTTTTCAAAAAACTTCATAGGAAATAATTTGAAGCATTTACATTCACAAATATAATAGTGTTTACAAATTGTTGGTAATGTGCATATTAAAGATGTGAGAAATCTCTTCAAAGAAATTACATTTGTGTAATTTTTGGAAAAAAAGAAAAAATACCCGAAAATGAATTTTTCGTAATATTAAAGAGTACAATTAGCACTATCCGTTCCAAAAGTTTGAAGGCAAAATTTGGAACCGTTTATGAGAAAATGGCGTTGAACGTTCCTGAAAATGCGGAATTTTGAACTAGTTTTCGAAGAAAACGGTTGAGTTCTCGAGGGACTTTACTTGACATTATTTAAAACACATGTACTCGTAAATATAATCATGTGAACTAATCTAAATATTATGGACATGGGAGACAAGTCAAAAAAATGACATTTTTGCAATTTTTGAAAAAACAAAAGAACACAGAAATATGGCGTTTCTGTCATCTAATAGAGTACATTTATCAATATCCCAAGTTTAAAGAAGTATCAAAAGTTAAAAGAAACAATTTGGAGCAGTTTTTGAGAAAATTTTTTTGTAATTTTTTTTAAAATTGCAATATTGCGCGAAAACTACTAAAATTTTCAAACAAATGTACATGAGAAAGAACTCACTATGAAGAACAATTTTATTTGAAGGAAAAAGTCTCTCTGTAATTTTGTAGTTGCAGGACGACGCCGAATAAAATTCAAACTTTCACTATTTTCAAAAATTCATTTATCCGTGAAAATTGGACCTATGCCATCTTAATAAGTGTATTTTTATTCTATTCTTACAAAACGTTTAAAGAAAAAAATTGGAGCCGATTTTGAGAAAATTTTGTAAACGACCAGGGGGCTTCATGTAAAGTACCCACCAGAATTAAAATATCGGTTTCAAATTCAAGGATCCACTAGATCAGCCAGATCGTTTGGGGATTATCAATTTTGGAAAAAATCGGCTGAGCGGTTTTGTCGCTTGCGTTATTCACAGACGGACGGACAAACGTTTTGCTTTGAATTGGTTTTTCGGTATCCAGGAGCCACAAAACAGAGATTCGGGCTGCACCACGTTATAGGACATTTTTTCTTAATTTAGCAACTGGATTTTTCAACTTTTTTGTTACCAGGGTCCTGTAATAAGAATTTTTTTTCCGAAAATCCGCCGTTTTTTCGCGCAGCATTACATTTCCTATTCTTTTAGTATAGGGGAACATATACTATACATACGTGCATTATATGTGAAAGTAAAAATCGTATGAAAGTATTGCCACAAACGCATTATCTTTAGACAAAGTGATATTTCGTATCAATTTTCTTGAAAAATGTTTCAGTGTAAATGAGCCCCAAAATTGTACATTTTCAGAAACATTCAAATAGCATTTTCTTAAAAATGGCTCGATTTTTGCTGAAAATGTCAAAGTTATATAAACATTTTTTTGCATTTACTTAATATTTCTGATAGTTTTATTTCAAATTGTCAATTAGGCGACTGAAAAATTAGAAAAATTAGAAAAATTACAAAAATACCTTTTTTAAATGACACACATAACATAAACAATTTTCGTGAAAAAAATTGAACTGTTGTTATTTAATTTTCAATAATTAGTTTATTAATGCATGAAAGAATGAAAGTTTTTAAAGAAAAAGTGTTACAGTAGTAGCAATTAAAGCTTTTGAACATCATTAAGATGAAGCAATTGATAATATTAAGCGGGTTTTCGAAGATACTAAGATATAGACATAGCGTGATGTGTTTCAAGCTGTCTATGAAGAGAGATTTGCATACAATAGCTAAAATATTTCAGGCATGTAATTCAAAACATAATTATTTTATTTTAAATAGCCATTACAAATAATGTGAGAAAGTATATAGTATATTGTAGCACTATTCATTTTATTTCAAGTAAACAATTCAAAAAGAATTGTTTCAAAAATATTTATGATTGGAATGGAGGGTCCAAACTAAAATTGGTTCTCCTGGAAAATTTTCAGCATAAACCCCTCATTATGTTACTATAATACCATCCTTACCATAATTCTTGCACATTATCTCCAGTTCCTAATCGTTTTACCTTAGCCCAGACACTATCCAAATAAAACATTGTAATATAAATTTCATGTCATGATTGCCACTTAACTAACATATTGCCACTTAACTAACAAATTATTAACTAACATATTAAATCCACTTAACTAACATATTGAAACATTGTATTCATGACACATAAATATTTCATATCCTCAGTGATACATTTTGCAAAAGCAAAGATAGCACAAGCTTCGAGCCGTTATGAATCGGAAAACTCAATAATATTTTAAACAAAATTTTATAGTATTTCATAAATGTATAAAATATTTAAATTTCTAAATTGAACAAGTTACTTCACTTCTAAAATTATTTTATTTTTTGAGTACATGTGTTCAATATTTATCATTATTACTTAGCCTTAACCAATGAAGTCACGCTAAGGGCTCTTTCATGAGATTCATCTGACATGTGTTGTGTTAAGGTAATTTAAACATTTGTTAAATATTATTTTTGGAAGAACTAATTTAATTATTTAATATGTTTACTTGTTATTTAGAATAGGGAAAAATCCACCTTACTAATAGAGGTCTGGTGTAAGCCAGGAGTAACACGTTTACTCAAGAAGTAACTATTTTCAGCATGAGCGTGAAGTAAGCGAAGAGTAATTATCTACTAATAAACGCCGAGTAAGCGAAGAGTAACCATGTTGGTATTACTTCACGAACAATGTTTGGCAATGCCTAAAAACCTCGTGTTGACTTCTTAAGTCAGATGTACAATCACTAGTTACATTAATGTATCAATCGTAGTGGGTATCATAATAGCCTTTTAATAAATTATATCATTGATAAATCATTGCAAAGACATGTTTTTGTAAACTGTTGCTGTAAACATCAGCCAAAATCAATCTTCACAGCCAAAAATGAAGTAAGTTCCTTGCCATGTATGTTAGGCGGAAGGACAATTTCACCAACTGAAATCTAGCTTTCCAATTATATTTTATAATTATTCATATATTGATATTTCATGAAGGAACATGTTGCAAAAATAGTACTTAGTTTGAATAAATAGACAGGAATATGAACGCAATAAAACAAAACAAACATGGAATAAATATTAGGCCTCCCAAGAATTCATTAAGTGGCAGGGCAAATAAAAAGAGAAAAAAAGAAAAGAAAAGATTGTTGTCTGAATCTGAACTGAATTTTCCTCATGGGATTGAAGCCAAGTATTATTAAAATAGAACTGTACCTTTAATTTAATGTCATTGAGAAATTACAATAGCTTCAAAAAAAGAAGGAAGAAAAACAAAAAGATGTTTTCAATGAATGTAAATGGAATAAAAGGAAATTGTGAGTACATTAGTCAACTGACATTTGGCAACATATTCTAAATAATTTGATTTGCAAGAAAGCAGCTGAAAAAATAAGTCGCATAAAATCGATAACATGAAAAGACCTGCTCTTTGTGTTGCACACATGAAATGAATAATAATTTTGGAAACAGTCTCTTGTCTTTTGAAAAATTCTGTAAAGAAATGGGAATTAAATGCTTGAGTGAATTTAATTATAAGATTGAATTCCATTTCTTTGAACAGAAGTATTAATGATGTTTTTTTAATGGATATGAGAAGAAATACTCGGACAATTAGAACTGTTCTGTCTATGGTTGTAGTGATAGTCACCAAAAAAAAACTAGTTTTCACACCAAATTTTTAAATTAAAAACTCATGCATATTTTTGGAATATTATTGTGAAACTGTTGCAGTAACTTGCCTCAGAGATTTAAAGAAAAAATGTGCTCAAATGTTACTCTCCGTCTAAAACCACATCACGCTGCACATATTTAAAAATATTAATAATATTTTTCAAATATCAATTCAATATTTTTTTTAAAATCAATGAAGATATATAACTAATATAAATATTTCTTACAGGTCTAAGGAACATGCAGTTCAAAGATGGCACAAATTTTAATTTATTTTGACATTATAAAAGTTTTCTTTTTGATAACAAAAAAAACAAAACATTTTTTGAATGATCTATTTCTTGTATTTCAGTTTTTAAACCTTTGAATTTACTATTATGTACCTATAATGCAAAATCATTTCATGAAAATGTTACTTTTGTTATCCGTACAAGCATCAGCGGATTTACCATTTTTGAGACCCCAAGCCAAAATATTTTGGAGACCCCCCTTTATACAGTGAACAATAACATTTTTAAAATTGGACATTTTACCCTATTTATTGAAAATTAATTAAACAAATAAAACATGCTTCAAATAATAGTTTTATTCAAATATTTACTTTAAAAATTGATAATAGTTGTCCATAATGTAATATAATGTTCCTATTATATATTATTATATAATTCATATAATTTATTATATTATTATATAATTATAATTATATAATTTATAATATCCTAATTATATATATTATTACATATATATAATATAATATCTGTATGTTAAAAAGCTGCGATGTAATATCTACATTATAACAGATAAAAAGTCACTAAAAATGCTGTCCATGCAATATTATGTTCTTAAAATCAGAAATAGTATTCTTGAAAGATAAATCTCACAGCTTATAATTTTCACTGAACATTATTGTTAGTGAATTGAGTTTGTGTTGTCTCATAGTAACTCGACACTTGTTTTTTAACTCTTTTGATTTTACTACATAAAGGCCACACTGGACTGAATTGTCAGTCAATTTTTATTATTTTAAAATGTATGTACTTCAATAAGCCAAAATTTGGGTATGAAAAGATACTATTTGAGTCAGCTACTGTGATGGATTTGACATCTATTTGACAACTTCATACTGAAATAGATGAGAATGAATATGCTGCTTTTAGAATAAATCGGTTTTCAACTCCAATAGCGAGTTTATCAAATTTATTTAATTTGTATTTATGCACTGCAACTAATTAAAATGTATATTTTCAAAGGGTTTTTTTTTTTCTTTGCAATTTTCTTTAATCATTTTTTTGGCCTCTTGGGCTCTGAGTCCCCAATCTGTAGCTTATTTTGCTTAATGCTATATCAGCCACTGCCTCTGGTAAAAACTCAGGTTTATGCCACAAAATTCTTAGAACACAAGTGCAACAAGAGTACCATCAAAATGTAGTATGTATGACTAATAAATAATCGCCCGCCGCCCCATCTTTTGCTCTTACACCCTCTGACACACCACTATGTATCATTATATAGTTATCTAATTCTGTTGTTCCTTTCAGAGTCTTCTTAGTCTCAGGTTATTACAGCTATTTGTATTTTCTGTTCATTTAGAAGCTTATCTAGTTTATGTCTTTCATTCCCAGATCTCTCACATTCCATGTGGCTACACTTATTAATTCCACAATTCCTTTTCTCTGTTCCTTGGTAGTCATATGTAACTATCTGGCTTACAGTGAAGATTGCAAGTAGATTATTATTCTTAAGTGCAAGTTGCCAGCCCACAGCTAAGCAGGCAGATGTCAGGGCTGCCAACTTGAAGCATTCTGCCCTGCTTGTTTTCTGTTGGAGGCTCTCCCCTAGACAGTTGCCTTCACTTCGACAATGGATTCCATCTACCTCTTGAGGTGCCTCACGCCATCTTCACTAAAGATCTTCTTCACCAAAAATATCTTAGAGTCCTCTTCTCATGTTGGTGACTTCTTCTGGCATTAAGGTCCTCTTCTGGAGTACTTCTTCATCTGATCCCTTCCCTTCAAACTGTCTGGCAAGAGAGGCCCTACCAGTAGCTACACTTCCGTTGGCATAGCTCTCAGGTTCATGGCACACAAGCTCTAGGTCATCACAAGCTCTAGGACCAACGTCGAGGTCTTGTGGAGATAATCCACCATAATTCAAAATATCATCCCCTTGCTGTCTGCCATAATATCTTGCAATACATTCCATTTCATTATATAAAGAGCAAAATTCAAAACTTGGGTGATTTCTTTTACATGGGCTTTCATGTAATGCCTACAAACAGGTTTCTTAATACAAGAAATTGCAATGATCTTGCAATCATTTATTTTCTCTGAATATGGAATAATCCAATGTAGGTAACAAAATGAACTGAAAACTAAGAGCAACAGCTTATTTAATGATATTAACAATACATTTATTGCAATGTTATTTTATTAAACCTATCTGTTAAAGAACTAAATATGTGGATAGTAAACTTCAGTTAGGAAATCTTTCTTGGGTTTGCTTTTGCAGACATTAATGTACATCCTAGGACGAGTTTATCTTTTAACTCCAAGAGAGAGTATAAAAGAGTTAAAAACACTATGAATGTTGCTACATGAACGGTGTAAATATTGCAGATTCATGATCAAATCAATCCAATTACTTAAGTATTGTAATTTTTTGGAAAGACAGAAAACTTTTTTCGTTTCTCAAAAAATGCTTCTCACAAAGGAGATTCAACTGATAATAACCCATAACTCTTAAACATACATATTTTGTGATAGGTTAGTAAAATAAAAATGTGAATCATTTTCACCAAGTGAGAAGTCTAAAATATTGAATGTAAACATCATCTTGCCAATGGATTGACAAAAAAATGAAATATGGATTGCATTGTGAATTTAGTCTATGTAGATTTTCAGCCCACATTTAGATCTAAGCGTACTATTCACTTAACAGCAGAGTTTTCCCATTCTCTAAAGTTTGTCTCAATAGTCTTTGTGTATTTCTTAGATAGAGTATCTTCAACTAGACGTATGTTTACTAAAATATGACTTCATTTCCAAGGTTCATATTTAATGCAATATTACCATCTTCATCAACATCATGGATTAGGCCTGAAGGCCTGTTCAGTCCTCTTTCATGTTAAAATCATCAATCCACTGAGTCTTTGGTCTTCCAACACTTCTTCTGCCAGCCAGTACATAATTACTTATTTGTTTAGGGAGTCTACTGTCATTCATTCTTACAATATGGGCATACCAATTTTGTTTCTGATTTACAACTCTTTCTAAGAGATTAATGTTGGACAAAATTAATGTTGTGGCTAGACATGTCATTACAAATAAAAAGACTCTGATGATCAATGCTAAAGATAAAATTTCTAAATTAGATATCAAAAATGTTGTGTATGGTATTCAATGTCAAGATTGTGAGAAAATCCTATGTGCGACAAATGAAATGGAAAATTACAACTAGAATGAAGGACCGTAAAAATAACAAAGGAAACCAGAGATAAACTTAATACAATATCTAACCATAGATTGAGTTTGTCACACACTTCAGATTTTGATAATCTGCGCATATTTGACAATGAACCTAGGTCCATGCCCGATTAATATCGGAAACATTATTCATTAAGATGAATAATACCATTAACTCGATGGTAGAGAGTATTTGTTTATTTATTTGTCAAAAAACAGTAAAAACTGTATATGATGTAATATATTTACCAAGGCATATGATAACATCTTCAATAAATTTGCAGTTTTGCATTATTCCTCGGGTCTAGATATTAAATGTCATGTTTGAAATCTTACCTTTTGAATTAATTTTAGAGTTGCTATTTTCAAACTGGCAACTGCCAGTAATTTTTTGTTTAATTTTTTCCCTCTATTGTCCCCCTCCATTTTCCCTCCCCCTCCTCTTATTTTCCTTCCTCGCCCCACTTCTCACTGATATCTCTTCTCCTCCAACTGGAAAAAAACTCAAACAGACCCCAACCTGGTCACTGTATTGTCGCCGCTAGTGCCAAACAGGTCATGATTGAATTGAACCTTTGATCCTACATGTTTTTGAAGTAGTGCAACAATGTGTCACTTTGACTTGTATATGTTAGTTTGTACATAAGATGTGCATAATATCACATCAAGCATCATGCACTTTTAATAACAAAAAAGAATTGTGGCAATGGAACAAGGTGAGCCTCAAAACCCTTGCTGTACTTTGCACTCGTGTATTGGTTAATTATGGTTTTATCTTTCATTTTAATTTGATGTAAAGTACATTTTGTTTCACAGGTAGTACCTGAAAAAGCAACACAAAAAGTCATGAAACATACATTTAAAGAATAGAACAAAAAACATAAGTTCCTTTTGATTACAACCTGTGTCATGCCTTTTATTAATTCCTGTTTTATATATGATTATCTATCATATGTCAGATATTTTGAACCATTTGAACAGACAATCAAGAAATTAACCTGTTATAGTTTTAATTTTTCTTTTTGATAACCAATTTAATGTCCAATTTTCACATCCATAGGTTAGTATTGGGACAGCAAACGTTTTATAAGATTTTAACTGAGTATCTCTTTGGATTTTGTTTTTTAATGTTTTTTTTATTGTTCCACACATCCTCTGAAATCTACTCAGTTTAACATCAACTACAAGGCGGTATCCCTCCCCATGGGATACCGCCTTGTAGTAGACTATCCGTGCGGGCAGGGAGGCTTGTGTGCTCCTGTGAAATCAGGGGCTATGCTGATATCATTGCTACTGGTAAGGTCTCCCTAGCCGGATTGGCCCTGGTGGAGGAGTCAGACAAAGGTATCTCTCAAAGACCTGTCAGGCCATTCAGGCATTTTCCCAATCCTGTACTTTTCCCACCTGCTCCTTACTCTGTTCCTCCCCTCTCTTGGGGTAAGGGTGGGCAGGACTCTGTAGGTGGGAGGGAAGCCAGCCTGTCTAGGGGAAGGTAACCCCGAAGAAGAAATATCCGGTCCTCCAAGTTGGGGGTTAGGGCATAGGGCCAGCACCCCTACCCGTGTTAAAAAAAGCTGGATCGCTAAATGTCCCAGGAAAAATATAACCAGAATATCCAGGAAACGACAATGCAAACAGATACAGTTTATGAATATAGGAATATGGAACCTACGGTGAAAAGAGTAGAAGTATTAGAAAGACTAAGTAAATGGAATGTGGAGCTTGCTGTCTTGTCAGAAACGAAAAAAAAGGGTCAAGGTGTAGAAGAAGTTAAAGATTACATTCATATATTTAGCGGGGTGAACAAAGAAATTAGAGCAAAGAGAGGAGTCTCTATCGCCGTATCAAAAAGATATAAAAGCTGTATTAAGAGCTGGACATGCATCAATGAGAAAATTTTAACACTTGATTTTAAAATAAAAGGAATAGAGCTGGTTTTTATAGGTATTTATGCCCCAAATGACGATGCTCCTGAAACAGAGAAGATGGCATTTTTTAACCAATGGACAAGTGTCTTAGATGGAATCACTAATAGAAAAGATGTAATTTTACTTGGGGATTTTAATAGTAGAGTAGGAAGGCAAGTACAAAATGATGTGGTCGGAAGGTATGGCGAGGAAACTGTGACTGACATGGTATGCAATGGTAAGAGGCTGATAGAAGTGGGTATGCAATATGGCTTAAAAATCTGTTATGGGTTCTTCAAGTATAAGGATATTCACAAATTTACATGGATTAGAGGAACAAGAAGAACAATAATAAATTACATACTTGGCAAACATAACAACAAAGCCAAGGTGGAAGACATCAGAGTATATAGGGGTGCCGAATGCAACTCTGATCACTATTTGCTGAGGTCAAAATTGTATCTTCCATTTGTGAATAAAACCCAACAAACTGATATTCAAGACACACCATTCAGCATACAAATCCCGAAATATAAACTTCATCTTCTAACTGACACATCAATAAATTTTCTATATAAACTCAGACTCGGTGGAAAGCTATCAAATATAGATTATACAACTACCCAATCTCTCTACGATGGAATAGTAAGAGCTGTCCATGAAGCAGCTTACGAGAGTCTTGGAGAGGCAAGAAGTGATAAGGGGAAAATAAGTGATATGTAGTGGAATAGTTCTTTAGAAATGAAAGTAAGAGAGAAAGAAAATGCCTATAGAAAATCGCTAAATTCTCAAGATGATGATGACAGAAATATATACAGTAAAATAAGTAGGGAAACAAAAAAGGAAGTTATAAAAGCTAAGAATGCTGCTTGGGAAAAGAAATGTGAAGAAATTGACCAATGCATTGGCAGTATTTATTTATTTATTTGTCGAAAAAACGTAAAAACTGTATATAACGTGTGGGGAAAGAGATTTATCTGCGCACATTTTCTTGAGGGCCAGAATAAAAAAAAATTTTAAAAATATTTTAGAAAAATAAAAATATTTGAAAAATGTTTGTTCCCGAGTTATAGAAAATCAATTTCAATGGTAAATGAACTACAAGCAAAAGGAGTGCTCAACAAAACGTGCGCACAGTGAAGCTACATTTACATCCAGAAGCAAAACAAGGGGCCATCTCAGCATTTGCTCAATGGATCAGGGAAACTGGACAAAAACCTGATCGAGATGGGGTCATTGACCCGGAAGCTGAAGTACATTACTTGTTACAGGCTTATTAAATATTTTTTAAAAATGTATACAATGCAAACGTAAACTAATTCATTATATATCTTTGTTTTGTTACATTAAACATTATTTTCTTTTTTCACGATCAGTATAGTCACTAATTGTATAGAAACACTTTTGCAGCAGAAAACATTTTACTTTTAACTTAAATTTGTGTACCGACTTTAATTGTTTAATATCATCTGGCAATGTGTTGTAAAGTAACGTACATTGTATGATTTCTTGTACTGAGCTGTTGATACTGACACTTGATGTACGTGATTTCTACGGCGTGTGTTGTAATTATAAATATCAATATTGCATGAAAATATGTTCCCTCCATTAAGTAGGTCAGTTTTAACAAATATTACAGATTCGTAAATAAATAGACAAGGCAATGGTAAGATTCCCAGCTCAATGAAAAGAGGCTTGCAGGGATCATGTGGAAGGCATTTTTTCATTATTCGAATAATTTTCTTTTGCAATCTGAAGGTCTGAATACTACAGGATGAGCTTCCCCAGAATATTATGCCATATCTCAAGCGGGAATGTACATTTGCAATATAAACACAACGAGCTGCATGAAGGCTGACAGAATTTGAAAGAATTATGAATGCGTAACATAATGAACTTAATTTAGTGTTTAATTCTGCTATATGTACATTCCATTTGAGGTTTGATTGAATTGAAAAACCTAAAAATTTTGTTGCCTCAACACCAGCTAATTGCATATGGTTCATTTTCAATGGAACATACGATTTCCGATTTGAAATGCAAAAATGCATTGAAACAGTTTTTTCTTTCGTTAACAATTAATTTATTATTATTAAACCAATTTGAAACTTCTGAAATCATACTATAAACTGCTTCTTTTTTGCAAAGAACGTTTGTGTAATCAGCAAACAGAACCGTTCTTCCATTTTTAATAGACGAGGGCATATCGTTTACATATAACAGAAAGAGAATAGGACCTAAGATCAAACCTTGTGGGACCCCATGCTCAATTGGCAAAGAATTGGAAATATAAGTATGTAATGTCCTTTCATGCCAGTATGGTATTTCTACTCTTTGAGTCCAATGTTTAAGGTAAGAAGTTATCCAATCTATGGCAATACCACGAATTCCATTCGAAGGTAATTTTGAGAGCAAGATGTTATGGTCAATAGCGTCAAAAGCTTTTGAAAGATCTAAGAATATTCCAATGGGTACTTCATTTTGGTCTAATTGATGAAGCAACATCTTTGAGAAAAGAAAAAATGTCCATAGATTTTGATTTTCTAAAACCGTGTTGTGAGTCTGAAAACGCTTTGTTTTTCCTGAGAAAAGTTTCCATTCATAAGTAGAAAAGCCTCTCTAATATTTTTGAGAAAACTGACCAAAGAGAAATTGGCCAGTCATTTTTAATATCATTTTTGTTCCCTTTTTTTAAAAAGTAACTTAATTTTTGCTGTTTTGAAAATATCTGGAAATATTCCTGTACATACAGAAGCATTGAAAATGTGAGTTAACGGATGTATAAAGGTAGGTGCACAAGTTTTTAATAAACAATCCGGAAATTCATATAAACCAGATGAATATTTATTTTTTAGTTCTTATTCTGAGGATTTTGTTGGGAGTAGTTTCGGAAATAAACATCGTATTGGAAATTTTTTGGGAAGTGTAAGATGTTGAATTTTGTGGTTTTAGTCCCTTCGTGAGATCAGACGCAATTATAGAAAGTGTTTGTTGAAGAGATTGGCAACGTTTTCCGGATTACTCGTTTCTCTTTCATTATCCTTTAAAGTACCAGTACCAATGTAAAAGAGTCTTAGAATCTTATAAAAGATCTAAGAACAAATGAGAAACAATGTTCAGCCTTACAACTTATAAGCCTACAACAATGGAAAGAATATTATCAAGAATTGATGAAAGAAGACCGAAAAGAATTCATGAATGTTTACAATATTTGTATGGGGAATAGAGATAATGACATGGAGGACATTACAGTAAATGAGATTGGAAAGGCTCTTAGAACATTTAAAAATGGAAAGTCTCTAGGCCCAGGTGCAGTGTATATGGAGCTGTTAAAAATGGTCCTAATATACTCCTCGAAATTCTCTGCCAACTGTACAATAGATGGATGAAGAGAGAGACACTGCCAGAGGACTTTAGGAAAGGTTATATTTCTAACATATACAAAAAAAAGGTGACAGAAAACAATGTGGAAATTACAGAGGTATAACAGTGCTCTGTAGTATTGGCCAGTTGTATGGGAAAATACTAAAATTTCGCCTTGAAATGAATCTTGTAGATGTGGAAGAACAGAGCAACTTCAGAGCTGGACACTCATATACTGATAATATTTTTAGTATCAGACTAGTGACTGACATACGACTTGCCCATAGTTTAGAAACTCACCTGGTATTTGTAGATTTCAGAAAAGCCTACGACACAGTTCCATTAAATAAACTCTGGATGGCAATGCAGAAACAAGATGTTAATGAGTACTTATTGAAAGCTGTTAAAGAACTATACAGCAGAAACGTAAGCCAGATTAAAATTGGAAGAAACCTTTCTGAACCATTTTCTGTAAATAAAGACTTACGGCAAGGGTGTTGCATAGCTCCTACTCTGTTTAAATTATATTTAAACGAAGCTTTAAAAAACTGGAGAAGAAAATGTTGCAATCTGGGTGTAAAAATTGATGATTCTATTCTCTATTCTCTTAATTATGCAGATGATCAAGTTATCTTTGCTGAGGACGAAGATGATGTTTTGTATATGTTACGAAAACATCATGAAGAGTACTTAAATTGGGGCTGGAAATAAATTTTAATAAAACAGAATATCTGGTTTTAGGAGGAGAAGCCAAGACTGTGTATACCCAACAGATCAGAATTGAAATCCTGCCACAATGTTATTTATCTAGGTACTCAAATAGCAGCAAGTGGGGGTAGTACCCAAGATATTCAGAGTAGAATATTAAAAGGCAAAGTAGTGATAAGGCAATTGCATACTTTAATATGGAACCAAACGCTTAGGAAGAATGTTAAAAGAAGATTGTATAAGAGTAGAGAGTATATGGGTCTGAAGTTTGGGAAATATCTAAAGGTAATGAGAATAAACTTACAACAATGGAAATGGACTATTGGCGAAGAAGCTGTGGATTGACATTGTTGGACTCCGTAGAAACAAAGAAATTAGAAGTAAAGCAGAAGTGAGTTTCAACATTATTGATACCATTGAAATTAAAAGGCTCAAACGGTATGGTCTTTAAACAGAATGGATGAAGGACGATGGCCTCTAAAGCTCTGGAATTGGACACCAACATCACACAGAAGACGAGGAAGACCCAAAAGAGCATGGAAGGAGTAGAGAAGGCAATGGACAGAAGAGGATTAACTGCAGAAGACTGCAGTGACAGACTAAAATAGAAACTGGGATGCGAGAGATGCCCAATGATGTAAAATACTCACAATACTACTACTACTACTTTTACATCAAGATCACTTTCTAATAGATAAGACACACTGCAGCTTAAGTAATGAAAGGTGCAAAATTGTTCTAAACTTTTATTAGTTAGAACTCTCTTGCACCTGGCATGTTCTGGACCAACAAAGCTATGGTTTTTGATTTGGTAACTTAAGAAGAAATCTTATCTTGAGATGATATTGCTCCATTACGTTTTGTAATTTGTAAATCGCTTTTTGTAAGTAATTTTCAGATTCTGCAACAAGTCGCTGGCTCAATGTTATAGGGTTGTATGTAGAACAGTGCTGCTTTCGAGAAAAAGGCCTTTGAAGTTTTGTGCATCCATATATCATTTCTGTAACAAGTCTTCATATATTTTGATTCTAATGATTAAACTTAGGTGAAAATAGAAATGAAATGCAGCATTGGTTTCCTAATAATATCATTTTTCAGCAAACTATTGAATATTACATTTTTACATTGGACTTTGTAATACTTAAAATCTGAATTATTTGAAGCAACAAAGTTCTATGTAGGACATTACACTTTGAAAATAGGTGACATCTATGTGTTATAGGAAATAGGCGTAGAAAATATAATTGGATTATTTTTATTAAATGCACTGTAAAGCAAATTCAAACTAGTGCATTAGCATTAGCATTATTTCTCGTATTATTGGTGACGGTTACGTAATATTATAATGCACCTTCTATCCTACTAACCATTCTATCACTCAAGAAATGTGAATGACACAACTCAAAACTGCGAAGTGACTTAATATTTTAGTAACCGTTTTCATGGAATTATTTCCAAATCTAATATCGGAAAATATATTACATTCAAAAGAAATTAAAATACTTCATTATTAAGAGATGGAATGGTTTGAAAAACAAATGAACTTTGTTATCTAGTAACTCAAAATTGCGCAAAAACTATTGTACTAATACGTTTGAAAAGTATTCATGCACATAAAGATATCTAATATTGAAGAACAGATTGCGTTATATAAAATCTCTAGCTCCAGTAGTGAAAGTGAAGGGCATGTTCGTAAAAAATATAGTTATAAATTGTTTTCAATTTATCGAAAGTCATGAATTAAAAATGGAAAAGTTCAAAATTCTAAAAGGATCAGTTCAAATATCTAGAGAGAAAATTCAAGAATGTCATAAGGACTTCAGCCAAAAAATTAAAGTATTCGTTTAAAATTTTAGGGCAGCGACATCAATGACAAAAATTGGAAAATATAAATTGTGGAGAAAATTCTGTACATGATTTAGACTCGGGTTGTTTACAGGCTGGCGAGAGACGTTTTGAAAGGAAATATCATTTTTCGAAAGCAGGGACCCCCAAAACGTGTTTTTTGAACAAAATCTTGTGGGTTCTATGTTCACATACAACTTTGTAACTCAAAGAGATGACGAAATTGTACATAGAACTTTTGAAAAACAGCTGTATTGGCCAAACTAGTGACCTCTGCCATTTTTTGATCATATTATAAATTAGATCTTACTTCAAAGAACTCAGTAACATTAATAACTCATTTTTGCAATTTTCCTGACATACAACCTTGTAACATCGGGCCAGCGAAGTAGTTGATCATCTGCAAATAGTATAGTCTTGAAGGGCGTATTACCTACTTTTACCCCATGTGATGATGATGTTTGCCATTCTTCAATAGCTGAACCTATGTATATATTAAACAATGTCAATGATAATGGACAACTTTGATGCCTTGATTGACAAAAGATGTATTATTGTACTTGTCATTATGTATTATTATTTTTGTTTTTATAAAGATTTTGTATGGTTTTAATAAGATTGTTAGAATAGATTTGAGCATACATCATATCCCACAGCTTTTCTCTGTCAATGGAATTAAAAGCTATTTTTGTAATCTATAAACAGGATGAATATTGGGAGATTAAATTCTCTTCTTTTTTGGAGAATTTGCTGTAAGATATGAACACAGTCTGAGCAAAATCTTCCTTTTCTGAAGCCTGATTGCTCTTCTCTTAGTTTAACTTCACTTATTACATTTATTCAGCGTGTAATTATTTTAGAATATAGTTTATAGCCTGTGTTTAGAAAACTAATCCCTCTGTAATTATTCAGATTTGAATGATCTCTCTTTTTATGGATTGGAATAATAGTTGATTCTTTCCACTCTCTTGGGATGCTGTAAGTTGTCCAACACAAGTTTAATATATCCAGAAGGCATTGTTCAATTGCCTTTGGAGCATATTTTAGAAGTTCCCTGTTTACTCCATACCTTCCTGGGGTTAGATTATTTAGAATACTTTCCATTTCATTATATTCTATAAGGTCAATACCATTTATTGCTTCAAAAGTTTGGTACCATAGTCATTCCTTAAAATATCTCCACTTGAATGGTTTGTCCATAGATTAGTAAAATATTCTAACCAATCGTCTGTGATATGTTTCAATTCAGATATGTTTCTGAGCTGAGATGTTTCAGAGCCTTATATGCCATTGTCTGAGCACCATGAACTTCATATTCAGTATTGCTTATGTAGTTATCCCAGCTTTCTCTATTTAATTTTATCACTGCTTTTTTTCTTATTGCACATTTGTATTTATAATTTTGTTTGTCTTCTTGTGATTTATTTTGTAAAAATTTTAGATATGCTTCCTTTTTTTTTTCCTTTTTTGTTTTATTTCTTCATTCCAAAGTTTTAGACCTCTCCTATTTCTCCATTTATGCCTTCTTCCTAATGTTTCTTGAGGTGCTTTAATGATTAAGTTCTTAAGATTCATCAATTCTAAGTTTATATCAATATTAATTGCTCTATGATCTATATATTTTTCTATTATGGACCAGTATAATCTCCGTATACTGTTTTGTCTTAAGAGATGTACTTTGAAGCAGTTGTGTTCTGATTTTTCTGAGAATTTCTTCTTTGCTAGCCATTTTGGAGGAATTTTGATTTTAGATGATAAAAGGAAATGTTCGGATTGTACATCAGCACTTCTGTATACTAGTGAATCTAATATGTTTGACTTCATTTTCTGGCTCACAAGTACATAGTCTGTGAAAGATTCAGAGCCTCTGGCTGCCAACGTGTATTTGTGTGTCTTTGTGCTTATAAAGCGAATTTGTTATTTTCAGTTGATTGAAAGCTGCAAAATTCCTTATGTTTTCCCATTCTCATTCAATGTCATTTCTCCATGTGGTGATAATGTATCTCCCATTGGCTGGTTCCCTACTCTAGCATTAAAATCCCCACATAACATTACATAGACATTTCTGTCAACCCTACTATTCAGTTGTTTTTGAAGAGTTTCATAAAATTCTTGGCTTAATTCTTCCGTTCCCTCTTTTAGGATATAACTGCTGAATATTATAAGGTATCCTCCTGTTATTTTAAGTTGGATGTACATAATTCTATTATTCACAAAGTTGAAACTATGTATTTTTGTTTTTAAAGCTTTTTGATTAGAATTGCCACTCCTGCAGATGCTCTTTGTGTTCTTGGGACACCTGAGTAATATAATAGGTAAGTTTATCGGTCCATACTTCCCTTCAACTTTTTCTTTGTTTCTGTTATAGCTACAATGTCTATGTCTAATCTTTGAAGTTCACTAATGAATTCTGCTTCTTTGTGTGCTAATCCATGAACATTCCATGAGAATATATTCCATGATTCTGAGTCCTTAATTCATTTAGCCTTGTTCTTGGCATTTGTCATCATAATATTTGGGGTCTGGCAGTAACTTTGAAGATTATCAGTAATTACGAGTCCCATGTCAGTAGTTACGAGTGCTGCGCAGGGTAAACACGGTGATGAGGCTGCCACCTTACTGCATCCAAGCCTGCAGTCACTTGCAGTAATCTGAAGGATGATTAGAAGGAAGGAGATATAGAAATAGTTAAGTGAGAGAAGATAATTGATTGCCTAGACCTTTTATGCAGAATAAAATACTAAAATGTAGTATAAACTCTGAAGTAAAATATACAAAATATGCTAAAATATGCAGTTGAAACAAGATAAATGCAGGTAGAATACTATCTATGATAGTACGTTAAAACAGACATCTAAAGCATTTCAATTTTGGGATCAATCTTTTTGATAAGATTATTTGTTGTTTTTTATAAATATTAAAAGCATTTTATAAACATTTGTATCTCCAACAGTTCACTCACAACTGAATAGTATTCCTTTTCAGGAGTTATTATGAGCTTCATAATTAAACATGTGTTCTTATGAGGAACTATTCTCTCTCTTTTTAGACAGGAATTTAAGAGAAAATTAAGTGAATATATAAACATAAACTTAATAATGTATTATATTATAAGCTCTTAGCAGTTTACAATGCTTGATATAAACTGGATGGAAGTTTTATAAACCATCGTATGAAGACCTGCGAATTCTTTTTCAGGAAAAAAGTGCCTGATAAAAGTGAAGTTTCTATGTCACTGAGACCAGCTAAATGAATTTGTAGTCTTTCAAGGAAATGAAGTGTAAAAAATTCAAATAAAATTCTGGTGAAAGTGTTTATCTTTTCTTTTTTTATTTATTTATTTATTATATGGCAGCAGAAAAGCTGATATGCGTACATCTACAATTACACAGCACTTAATATCATATATCATAATACGTAGTTTATCGGTTTATAAGGTCACTTGGTGGGTATCAGGACACTTAGAGTTTATCAGGACACTTCAATTTATTGGTTGGCTTGATCCAGTTTCCTCTTGAATGCCAATACATTTCTTGCAGACACATGACTTTGTGGTGTAGGAATCACGAAGTCTTTTACCTCTGTACTACTACTGTTAGCTTTCAATGAACGTTAAAATATTTTACATGCTCTCTAATCAAATAAATTTAATCTTCATAGTTCGGTCTAGAAAAAATGCTGTTCGGTAGTGGACGCCTTGTCAAACTTTCCACACATATTGGGAATGGGGACAACAACAGCTGAGGCAACAACCGGAGATCTAGCGATAATCTTTGTTATAGAAGGGCCGCCCCTGACGATTGTGTCAGACAATGGTTCACAGTTTGTTTCCTCGGAGTTCTACCAGTTTTGCAGGGCACTTGAGATCAATTGAGGTGCCAATAATTCAAGATGTCGATCAATTTTGTGCGTAGATGCACACTATCTTTCCACGCACAATCAAATGGGCAGGTGGAAAGATGCGTTTTCGTTGAATTGTACTGTTCTCAATTGCATTTTTTGCACCAAACAAAACAGTTGTTCCTTTCCGTGACATAGTGTGATTTTCCCCCTACCGGACAGCGAGATCCGGCACCGATTATACTTCGGCGGGTTTTTTTCACAACTAAGTATCTCCCACCAGCGGGGCACCACCTCAACCGGGACAAGCTCTAAGCTCTCGACTGGGCTCCTGGCATGTATGGTAGTGTAGTGTGAGCGAGTGTAATTAAAGGGTGAGGGTAGGATAAGGAGGAGGCAGGAAAGATCGCGCCCGGTCTGTGGCCCGTTCGTTAGGGTACTACTCCGGCATTCACCAGGTGTTGATCCAAGATGCCATTGAAAAATAGCTATAAGAACAGGCGGCCGCTAGAATTCTCCTCTAGACAGCGAACGGTGTGTAATCTTGGCCATCTATCTGGAAAAAAGTCCGTTTTCCACTGTATTCAGAAGAGTTATCTGGGGTATTTGTTTGATTTTAAAAGGTCCAAAGTACATAAAATGCAGTGGCGTAGCGTCAGGGGACGCTGAGATGCTGAGCATCCCCGTATATAATATTAATAAAGAACCCTAAACACTGTATTGATAATCTTACAAGTGGTCCATTGAGCGAAACACGTTTTGTATTAATTTTAAATTGATTTCCTATTGTTGAATTCGGCGGGTTGTTGAAGCTGGCCTGTGATTGCTTGAACGCTAAAATGCTTCTAGCGTCTGCTACGAGATTGCGACGAGCAATGACGCATGCGCAGATGGCGAGGTTCCCCTCTCCCCTCTTCATCCCTGACCCAGCGATATCCGACTGCTTTACTCTAGCTTCCACTGCGGAAAGAAACTCGTTTGTGCCCGAGAGCGCAGCACACTTCAGTCGGTCAGTACATTCTCTCTCTCTCCTCTCTCTCTCTCCTCTCTCTCTCTCCTCTCTCTCTCTCCTCTCTCTCTCTCCTCTCTCTCTCTCCTCTCTCTCTCTCCTCTCTCTCTCCTCTCTCTCTCTCTATCTATCTATCTATCTCTATCTCTATCTCTCTCTATCTCTATCTATCTATCTCTCTATCTCCATCTAGCTATCTATCTCTCTCTCTCTATCTATCTATCTATCTATCTATCTCTCTCTATCTATCTATCTCTATCTATCTATCTATCTACCTATCATTCTCGATCTCTCTACCTTTTCGTGTTTATTTTGTTTCTATGTTCGGCACATGCATCCTGTGTTGTGTCGACCTCAGTTCGTGCTTCATTGCACTGGATCTCTGGCTCTCCGGTCTATTTGAAATGTTTTGTTTATATTTTAGTCGGTGACATGTTAGATTTTTCTAAATTTATTGGAGATGTATTTATTGATTTTTAGGTATTATTATCACGGTTATCCAATAACTCTCTCTCTCTCGGGAGTCCCCGCTTGGTCATGGGCACAAACGTAGAAATAGTGCCTGTCTACTATTTCTTAATTAATATCCAAGAAATTGAATTATCCCTTAAATAGATTACATATTCTTTTATTCTGCAATGTATAAATTAACAAGTGGTCTCATTGCCATTCGCTTCGTTTAATAATTGAAGCTGAGTCATTGTAGAATTTGCTTTCAAGACATCGACAGTCCTGACTACTGTGAGGATTTTGTGTGAAGCGCCTACGAGCACGAGCAGTAAAGCAATCGAGATCGTGGAAGTAGTTCCAGTGTATCTGCCTTGTGTTGCATTCGCCTGTTAGATGAAGTAGTTGATATTGACATTTTGTGTGTTATTGTTGAGCATCCCCAAATGTGCGAGTCACGCTACGCCACTGATAAAATGTGAATTGATTTTCTTCTGAATCGCTTGAGGTGGCAGTAGAACAAGTTCAAATGCATGATCTTGCAGTGTCACCGGACGCCTCTGTCAGTTGCATTTCACTACATCTCTTGTTGGAGACTAATGTGCATCACCTGGCACTTATATCACGGTATTCATTCACGAATTGTATTTTCGAGTGGTTTTTTTTATGTTTAGTACTGACTCAAGATAGCTAAAAAGTGCTCTTGATTGCTCGTGGAGTGTGTTGAAGTATATAATTTTAATGTTATTTTCACGCCATTTTACAAATTTATCCGAGCTTTTAATATAGAATTTACCGTAATTGACGCTTATGACTATAAAGATATTAAACCTTGTTCTTTTGACTATCGGAATCATAAAAGATCAGCTTCGAATACCTGCGCACTCAAGAGTTTTTAATTTTTTTTCGCAGAGGAGCGCTCAATTTCTCGGATGATGTTATTTGATGTTTGATGCGAAAGCTCCATGGAGGCAAGGTATGACGCCATACTTTCGTTTGTTTTACACGAATTTGGTAAAGAAACTATTACAGGTACTTTAATAAGCCCCATGAAAACTCAAATTAGTATTTTTTTTCAGTTCATTATCAAAATATAGGGGAAATATGCGGAAGCATAAACAGCGTTTTAGAGAAAAAATACTCATCGTGGTTCTGGAAGACATCCAATTTTATATAAAGTCATGGAAAATTGCTCTAAGAACTTCCAAATCAGATAATGTTAGTACAGGATTTGAGTGTCTACTTTCGCGTTTTAGTTTGTGTGGTCCTAAATCTAAAAGAGGAAGTAAAACCTGTTAAATTCATCCGTTGAAAAACTGGGATTATCCACTGAATTAAAATTAAGAATTAGATTCTGATTATAGTATATAGCAAAGGAACTGTCAATTGTTTTACCTAACAGAGGTGCAACCATTAAGAAAGTGCTCACATAGTTGCGTCAAGAACCATCTTTAAAAAGTGAATGAAAAATGTCTTTCCTTTGAAATAACTTCTCTTCATTCGTGGCTAACGCTACCGACAGCTTTCTGCACATTGCCAGGAAATACACACAAGTTACGGCAGAGGAGATGAAAATAAAAGAACTAGTGGTGCTACAGAAAGGCACAGACTTTCCCATATTAGTTTTCTATTTCCTTGGGTCTGGGCAAGCTATTCGGAATTGACACATACTCGTGCCAGCTGCCATCTATCGCCGCTCAAAGTACATTTTTTGCCATTTTCTTAATTTTTCGGTTTCCTAATGAGGGAACCAAAATATTAATTTTAGTATATTAAAGAACAGTAAAACCTCGAGCTAAATGGCAATTTTCTTTCAAAACTTTGGAGTCTTTTTAAGATAATAGCGTATAAGCGCTACTAAAAGGGTGAAATTTGAAGCTCTTTTTCTCAGAAAATTTTTGAGTTTTCGAAAAACTTCATTTGAAGTTATTTAAAGCACATTAACTCACAAATACAATAGTGTTTACAATTTGCTGGAAATGTGCATATTAACGGCGTGAGATATCTTTCAAAACAATTATATTTGTGTAATTTTTGAGAAAAGAAAATATACCCCAAAATGAACTAGATATCATATTAAAGAGTGCAATTTGCACTATCCGTTCGAAGAGTTTGAAGAACAAATTTGGAGCCATTTATGAGAAAATGGGGTTTGAGCATTTCTGAAAATGCACAATTTTGAGCTAGTTTTCACAGAAAACGGTTGAGTTTTCCAGAAACTTTACTTGACATTATTTAAAGCATATGTACTCGTAAATATAATGATTTGAACAAATCACCTCTAATGTAAATATTAATGACGTGAGAGTCAAATCAAATAAACCTGTTTTCGTGATTTTTGAAAAATCAAAAGAATGGAGCAAAATGGAATTTGTGTCATCTCATAGAGTACATTCAGCACTATCCGTTCCAAAAGTTTAAAGAAAAAATTTGGAGCAGTTTTTGAGAAAATCTTTTTTTGTAATTTTTTAAAATTGCACATATTGCAAGCAATTTTGCGCGAAAACTAATAAAATCTTTAAAAATATAGAGGACCGTAATGAAAGAACTCACTTTGGAGAAAAAATATATTTGAAGAAAAATATCTCTATCTCCATTTTCGTAGTTGTGGGAAGATGACGAAAAAACTCAAACTTTTGCACTTTTCGAAAATTCAAAGTTAATCGTGAGAATCGGACCTATACCACATGTATAAGGATATTTTACTCTATTATAACAAGAAATTTAAAGAAAGAAATTGGAGCGGTAATTGAGAAAATTTTGAAAATGGCCGGGGGGCTTTATGTAAAGTACCCTCAAATTTGGAAGAAATTTTTTCAAAATCGCGGCGCCTTGAGTGGAACCAGATCGACCGGAGATTATCCATTTTGGTAGAAATCGTACCAATGGTTTAGGCGCTAGTGTTGTTCACAGACTGACGGACGGACGTTTTGAAAAAAATACTTTTTCGGTATAGGGGACCCCAAAAGGTGTATTTCCGTTAAAATCTCGAAATCGATTTTCCGTAGCATTACATAACTTTCCCTACACATATTACTCCGTATTTACGTACTAAACGGGAAAGTAAAAAGTATCTCAAAGGAAGAAAAAATTCCAAGAAAAAGTCAGACAGGAGTTAGTATTATTAGTCAATATGTATAAAACACAAAGTGACAGTAGCAATTCATAAATAACTGGAATACATCTGGAATAATAAAGCGTTTTGGGGTCTTATAACAGTGAAAACAGTGGGGAACAAATCAACATCAATAATTTTTACTTTCCCGTATACGTACGTATACACGGAGTAACATACCTAGTAAAGGGAAAGTTATGTAATGCTGCGCGAAAAAATGGCGAATTGTCGGCAAAAAAATCGTTGCCGGATCCTGTTAACGAAAAAACGGATAAATCCAGTTGCTAAATTAAGAAAAAAATCCCCTAACACTTGGTTATCCAGAATCCCTGTTTTGTAAGTTCATGATGCCGGAACACTAATTTAAAGCAAAATGTCCGTCCGTCCGTCCGTCCGTCCGTCCGTCCGTCCGTCCGTCCGTCCGTCCGTCCGTCCGTCCGTCTGTCTGTCCGTCCGGTGTATGTGAACAACACTAGCGCCTAACCTATACGTACGATTGTTTTCAAACTGAAGGAACACCTGTCCATCTGGCCTGAGTCAAAGCTCTGAGAATTTGAAAAACATTCAATAATTTTTGAGGGTACATTACATGAACACCCCCGGACATTTTCAAAAGTTTCTCAAAAACGGCTCCAAATTTTTTCTTTAAATTTCTGGTAAGAATCTCGTAAAAAACACTTATGAAGGTGACATAGGTCCTAATTTCACGGTTAGCTTTGGATTTTCGAAAATTGCAAAAATTTGAATTTTTTCGGCCTCTTCCAACAACTACAAAATTAAAGATAGCGATTTTTTCTTCAATTAAACTTTGTTCTCCATAGTGAGTTCTTTCATTAAGATCATGTATATTTTTTTGAAAATTTTAGTAGTTTTCACGCAACATGGCGTGCAATATGTGCAATTTAAAAAAATTAAAAAAAGCAAATTTTCTCTAAAATGGCTCCAATTTTTTTAACTTTTAATGAGGACAGTGCCTAATGAACTCTATGAGATGACATAAACGCCATACTGTTCTATTATTTTGTTTTTTTCAAAAATTACAAAAGCGTATTTTTTACTTATCTCTCACGTCGTTAATATTTACATTAGCAGCAATTTGTTCACATTAATATATTTATGAGTACATGTGATTTAAATAATGTCAAGTAAAGTTTGTCGAAAACTCAACCGTTTTCTGTGAAAACTAGCTCAAAATTCCGCATTTTCAGAAACACTGAAACGCCATTTTCTCAAAAATGGCTTCAAATTTTTTCTTCAAAATTTTCTAACTGATAGTGCTAATTGCAATTTTTATTATGACGTAAAGTTCAATTTGGGGTGTTTTTTCATTTTATCAAAAATTACACAATTGTAATTTCTTTGAAAGATCTCTCACACCGTTAATATGCACATTTCCAGCAATTTATAAACAATATTGTATTTGTGAGTTGGTGTTCTTCAAAAAAGTTCTATTGATGTTTTTCGAAAACTCAAAACTAGTCTGTGAAAAAGAGCTTCAAATTTCGCATTTACAGTAGCGCTTTAAAGCCATTTTCTTACATACGGCTCCAAATTTTTAAAAGAAAATTGCCATTTAGAACGAGATTTTACTGTTGTTTAATATTCTTAAAATATTTATGTTCTACTATAAGGAAACCGAAAAATTAAGAAAATGTCTAAGAAATGTACTGTGGGCGGCGATAGATGGTAGCTGGCAAGAGACTGTGGCTAGTCCGAATACCTAGCCGAGAACAAAGGAAATAGATAACGAATACGGGAAAGTTTGTGCCATTCTGTGGCACCACTAGTTATTTAATTCTTTGTTTCTATATTGGCTAATCTATATTTTTATTTCCTCTCTTATAGGTTCACAATAATATAACAATTTGTTTAATTTATTAATTATTTATACTATTTCGTTCTGTAGCTGTTTGCGTTTTTCTTTCATAGTTTGTGATTTTACCTTATTGCTCAAATTTGCATTTTTGCTAAAGAAAACATTTGCCATCAAAATATTTCAAAGAAAATTATTCCATACATTAACATTTTAATTTACTTTCGATATATGCTTTGTGTAACCGTAAACTCTTTATGGTTTTGTAGATTCTGATTTTTTTCCAACTTGATCGCCAAAATTGCACATTGTGCGGCGGTTGATTTCGACCTAGCTACGTAGCTAGTGCCGAAAATCCTGCCACCGTACGGTGGTGCATTTTCCCGAAATGCTGGCCAAAACCCCAAAAATGAAGCCTCGTTTATTGAACTTTTGCACATACTACGACACACTGTATACTTAGGGGCGTGTTTCTGCCCACTGCGTGCCTTTGGGTCAACTCCCCCACCCCAGTAGTCGCCCTTACCCTTCGCAGGGTAGCAGTCCCCGCATGTCACGGAGAGGCGGTCTTTGTAGATGGTGGCCATACGAAGTGGTGCAGAGAACGCTGACAATACGGATTCTCTTCTAGGTAGAGTATTTTGTAGAGTATTTTCATACATGTTTTATAATGTAATAATACATGATTTCCACGGAGGGTAAAACATTAAAACGCATAAAATTAATACAATCGTTTTAATTACTCGCAAGTTCACATAGACTGAAGGTTACCAAATTCGTGGAATTCCGCGATTATTCTAATTTCATCTACTACCTGAAACTATCGTCTTTTGTATCCAGTTGTAAAATCGTGCCCGAACTTGCCCCATCAGTAACTACAAAGAATTAACTTTACGTCGAGCGCGCATGACCGCCGAATATGACTCGACGCTATCCGTCCTGAGAATGGGAGCTGCTATGGAAACATTTTGATTGTTTACTAAAATAGCAAATTTACTCAAAATTATAAACAATAAAAAATGAATATTTTTAATTTCTGTAATACATTATGACTTTTTTCTAATACTACATAAAATGTGCATAATCGAGTTCAGAAGAAGTAATATGTACGTAAATATCGTTTATTTCATTAAAAAATGTTACATAAAAATATTTACATAATACATCTTATCGAAACTCGTTCTCAGGAAGGGTATACATTCGATGGAAGGTCAAATATGCAGGTGATATCAAAGGAAATCATTGGATCACTTTTTAAATGCTTAAAAATTAAATCAAAAATACAAATGATCGGAAGGAAATATTTGTTTACTTATCTCCTCAGTTACAAAGCAACAATTATTGGAAGGAAATCATTGGATCTCTTTTTAAATGCTTAAAAATTAAATCAAAAATACAAATGATCGGAAGGAAATATTTGTTTACTTATCTCCTGAGTTACAAAGCAACAATTATTATTATACATTGTTATTGTTATAAAATTATTAGTATTATATTGTTATTTAATGAAAGTATGCTGTACCTACAGTTTGAACAAAGAAAAGACGAAATAAACAAGAAACGCATTCAAATGCAATTCAGATAAAAAACTAATTGTCTGAAAGTAGATCGTCCCGAGCGTGGCAAAAGCCACGGCGGTAATACAGCCCGACGTTTTTTTGAGAACCC
Source organism: Acheta domesticus (assembly GCA_031308135.1). NCBI lineage: Eukaryota > Metazoa > Arthropoda > Insecta > Orthoptera > Gryllidae > Acheta > Acheta domesticus. Next base: position 24,447,401 of record JAHLJT010008446.1, read on the forward strand.
TATTGAATCCTTAGAAATAGCAGTGATAGTTAAGGGCATAATTAAAGAGATTTAGAACAATTTTGTTGGCAACGTCCAGTGGAGACGCCATCAGAATTATCTTCTGAACAGTACGTGCTGGGAACTGCCAAGCAATATGTTTCCAAATATGCATGGTATTACGTGCCTGCAACCGGACACAAAGTTTTAACTCACGGTTCGAGAATAATTTCTTCTGCTCTATTGCCCATTGGCCAAATATCAGAAGCGCAAGAATTACGTCGTAAAGACATAAGGCGGTACAGAGAAGAATTCTCGCTAAAATGTTCGACTACACTCAATCCAGAACATGTTTAATCGCCTGTTGATCTCTTCTGATCCCTTCAGTTTCAATCTGAGGAATCTTCCAAAAGGAAAGTTTAAATTCTTGAATAAAGGTGCTTTATCCCTTTTGCCTGAGCCCGATATCACTGAAGTGAAATTCACGAGTCTAGTGGAAATGTGCTCTTCCTTTCCGGTTCTTCTGTCTCTGTAGCTGAATTTTCTCTGGCAGAGGGCATTGATGGCATTAATACCATGCTTCTTTATGCCAAATGTTATCAATTAATAGTATGTAAGTAAACCCTGTTTTCTAAAGTCAATGTCGTAAATTGATAAAATTTAACCATGTTTATGTAGAAAAATATATATTTCACAGAATTAATCAATGCATTACTCTGGTATGATGTTCCCAGCTCCCATACGTTGTAAAAATAACCCAAAATAATTTTGGTCATCGTAGAAAACATACTGCAGCTCCCAGAGGTTTTGGCCAGGAAATCACTAAAATGCACTACTGTGACCATCGGGACTCGAACCCCAGGACCTCCCGGTCAGAGGCACAACAGTGACGTCAATTGACTCCCTGAGATACCTATGCCGCTCCTAGATTCGACTTTTTCCGAATAGCATTGGAGTTGAAACGAAATAGAGTTCACTGCAATAGATTGACTAAATGAAACTAATATTACCGTTTTAAACATTCTTAAGTGCGAGTCAGTTATAAAAGCTTAGGAATACTAGGAAGAATGGCAGGAAGCTGGAGAAATTGAAACAAGAGCTCAGCCTGAAAAATGTTTGACGTCATTTCTTCTTGGAAGATGGTGTACAGTAACGTCCTTGAAATGCAAAGACTTCAGTATAATTTGATCAGTCGTTCTGCGTGTTTTGCATGGAACGAGTTCCAGCTATTCACGATGAGTCATAAGCTCTTCATTTCCTCCACCATGCCTTTCATCAGAACGTTTCTGCGCGGTGTCTGGGGTAAATACAGTTAGCAGTTGGCGGCGGTTGCTGTGGAAAACGGACGCGGCCTCAGGGACGGTAGCTGGGCGCACCCTGCCTTCTTTTGCTTCAGCGCTGAACTGGAAGAAGCTCATACTGGGCTGTGAGTAGGATGGTCCTTATCTGAATGGCTTCGACTTGAATGAGTGAAACTTAAAATTGCTTTTAATATAAAATAGTGGTGCTACATCAGCACATACTTTCTCGCATCATTTGTAACTTTTCCCTCATTCCAAAAATTTAGCGTTCAACGAAAATGAAACTTACCGCATATTTATAAGTGAAATTTGTTCAATTCGAGAAAAAATATAAATACGTTTTTGAGAAAATATTTATTTTTAAATTGCCTTTATTTCAAGCAAAAATCCATTCCGTCCGTCCTTCTGTCCGTGAACAACGCTAATAGCTAAACCGTTCAGCCAATTTTCTCCGAAATTAATATTCCCTAACCGATATGGCTAATGTTGCGGTCCCTCGAGTTTGAAATGGCGTGAAGGGTGTTTAAGAGAATGGTGCAAGTCTCCTGTTCCTTGAAAGCTCTGATTTGTCGAAACTTGCCAAAATTCAAAGTTTTTTTTCCGCGTCTTCCTACAACTACAATTATGAAGATAAAAAATTTTTCCCTTTACGAGTATAAAATCTATTCCTTAAAGATAGATTCTGAAATAAAGTCATGTACAAGTTTTACAAAATGTGCGTACTTTCTGCGGAATTTTGCGTGAAGTATGTGCTGGTTTAACACTGCCTGTTATTTCTTTTATTTCGTGCAACATTACGCGAAAACTCGTATTACAAAAAAAATGTGCATGACCTAATTTTAAGATTTGTTCTGGTTTTATTCAGGAAAAATCTCTATCTTCAACATTGTAATTGTATGAAGACGCAGAAAATATAATGAATTATTGCAATTTTCGAAAATTCAGGGAAAAAAGAAAATTAGACTTGCGCAATTTTTTAAGTGTACTTCGTTCTTTATGAGAAAGTCTATCCAAAAATTTGGAGCTATTTTTGAGAATGTTAAGATTTCACGTGAAGTTCCCCAAAAAATTGAAAAGTTCATTTCAAATTCACAATTGCGAGAGCGCTTTTGTGTGAATACGCGCGTGCGTGTGCGGGTGTCACGCTGTCACGTGCATGTGGAGTGTTCTTTATAGAATGACTCTGTGTGAGTTTATGTATCGATTGATTGATTGATTCGTCTTTCCGGGCGCGTCAGCTACTTAGGTCATTAGTCCCGTAAGTGTAGTGCGTGTTTTTTTCTCGGGCGGTGGCGATGATCTTTTCCGCGCTGGATGGCCAGATCTGGCGCCTACCTACCGTCGACAAGCGGGGTTTTCTCCTCAACCAGGTATCTCCCACCAGCGGGGCACCACCTCATAGTGATCAATTTTGCTTTGCTAGGTGGACAAAAATCATTTCTCGAAATCTCGAGGTCATAGAAAAGCGAAATTGGGCTGAGATACTTAGAAGATCAATCAAAATAAACTGACATATGTGTAACATCTATTCTGAGTTTTGCACTGTAAAAATATTTATCGAAAAAATGTCAGAATAGATATTTGTCGCAATTATAAATGGCAGTCATTTTTTGGTCAAACAGAATGAGGTAATACTAAATAAACAATTTTTAATTTTCACTATAATCGTCATTGGCACTCCTACGAGCAAGCGCATGCAGCACTCAGAGCTGCGCCTTCGAAATATACTTTGTTTTAAAAGACCGGAAATAATGCGAAAAGTGGTCTGATTATCTAAGACATTTCATTGAGTATGTTTTTCTTTAATTTGAAATAATCCTAAAATGGTATTTTTGACATATGTTTTTTAATTAAAGCATAAACCAGAAAACAAAGATTGGAAGAACAAAACATGGAGTTCTAGGATTATCCCAGAGAATTTCTTCAGATTGTGCTGTTCTAGCGAACACTGAAGAGGGACAACGCTTGAAACGAACATATCCGCATCTGACGCAGTAGTTTCTCCCTCCGAGAAATGTTGCTTGTAGGTGCTGTGACCTCCACTTCCGTCACAACCCCATTTCCAAATCATCTGTAAGTTTTTCTCAGTTTTTCCATCACAAATTTTCAAAATAATGGTAATGATTTCCTGGATTTTGCACAAACGCGTTTAAGTCAGATCTAAAATGTTCTGAAGGTTAATTTTGAGCCAAAGGATCAGTTAGAGTAACAGTCAAATTAGCCGTATAACGTTGAGTTTTTGCTTCCAAGATTTTGTAGCAAGGAGGATAGAGTGTACTTTTTTTCTGAGCGCATCTTCTCTTAGTGTTATGTTCGCGTTACGAGTCTTCAGGAGACTTCTTTTCAGTGCATCTTCAGGAGAATACCATTCCTGCTTTGGTACACTGGATTCTGCTGCGCGCTTCATTCTACTATCGATCTCTCGGCATGTATGGTAGTGTAGTGCATGTTAGTGTGTGTGTGTGTGTGTAAGAGGAGAAGACAGGACAAGGAAGAGGAAGGAAAGATCGCGCACGGTCCGTGGCTCGTTTCTTAGGGTTCTGCTCCGGAATTCGCCTGGTGTTGATCGGAGAAACCACGGAAAACTACCGATCAGAGCAGCCGGCCGCTAGAATTATCCTCCAGACAGCGACTGAATTCGACCTAGCTGACAAGCCAGTGTCGAAAAATCCTGCCGCCGTCGCACAGTGATCAATTTTGCGTTCCTAGGTGGACAAAAATCCTAGTGACGCTATCTTTGATATTAACAATGTTTTTTGGGTATGTGTGTGTTCACTACCAATACGAGTATCGGTGATTGTAAAGGAAACCCCTTGCGGCCGAGTATGCCAGTAAATGGGAGGTCGCCAGTTCGATGACGGTCAATGGCCGGAAGTTGGCTTCATGTGATAAACTCCAGCAAGTTTGTGGTCTTACCGGAATTGAAATGGTAATCTAACAGCTATAATCGCGATCATTTCCAGGTGAATACTGGAACATCACTATATCCCAAGACTTCAGTCTGTTGCAAATGTCGAAAAATGATATGAGATAATTAATTACGAGACGCTTAACAAATATTTGTAAACGCTTACAATATTCAAACTAACTTATTATTGATCTTATACTTCGAAATGAATAAAATAATAAAATGAACTTTCAACCTAGAATAAAATTGTTCGTAAATAAATACTTTTGATTCGGAGGCTAATTTGTTATCTGCCTGCATGGTTGAGGGCACAAGACTTCCTTGTTCTGGACTCGATTTGCTATCTTTCAAATGTTTAGGTTCGAGCTGAATAAGGATGTGTTTGTAGTCTCGTTCACCGAAGGAAATTAGTTACGCTGAGGTACGGAACATCAGTGACAGAGGAAGGAATCAGCTGTCTCATATTTGTTTGGGTTTAATCGATACTGCAGCAAGTAGGAAAATTACTACTAGTTAAAGAGAGAAGGAAGTTCTTACAAGACAGACGTTTTGGAAGGCAACCAAAAATAGTTATTTGGAAAACAACAATTACATGACAGATATGTAAGATATAAAAATAAGATAGTACGCATAGTTAAGAAATTAAGCATTTATTGTTGATGACAATATTACCTCTTAAACCTGCACTGAAGGAGCAAATATCTACTTATTTCGTATTTTAAGATAAAACACCCAATGATATATTGTTTTGAATTTCATAAATAAATAAATTAATAAATAAATAGATACATTCTTGAGCATTTATAGTAAATCTAAGTCCCATTCACTGTCATTTGAATGTTAAACATGTCGTTTTCAATTTCATTGGAGTCGCGAATTCATAAACTTGACACTTCATCTGGAAGACTTTCACCTTTTGTCTTCTGCGTTTTCCGCAGACTCGATATGAGGGGGTCTCAAGAAGGAAAAGGCTGTGATGAATGTCATCATTCGTTGCAGATAGCAACATTTTTCAGGAGTGATGTTCCCGTACTTCCGATAATCTTTGTCGGAGCTCTTGTGCATCTTCCATCAGTTTTCCTATTGGAAGTATCATTGAAGTTATGAAATCTGCTCTGTGAATCACAATATTGTGTACGGTTAGGGGCATATAAACCAATTATAAAGTTCCACAAACAGTTTGCTGACTGTCTCTTCGTCAGTGCCTGCAGCACACCGCCTGTCCGATGTAGCTCGAACAGCTCCCTCCGCGTTACTCGGCGTGCCGATCCTAAGAAAAATCAACTTTTCTCAAAAAATCGCAAACAGGAGCAAAAGATATTTATACACCTATTAAAACACATATTTAAGAATAGGATATCAGAAAATCAGAGAGATCATTTTTGATCTTTTTTTTATAATCCAGTTCAAAGAAAGCGTTCATCCTTTCAAACGACATGAGGAATAGATTGGTCTATTAATACTAAAGAAAACAAAGAAGTGTTTAATTATATATGTTGGATGTGTTGTACACACCCCGGGGAACAAGTTCCATGCTGCAAAATCTTCGTATGTCCAGTCTCTGGACATTTACGAGGACTACTTTCAACGGGCCTCCGAACGTGACTAGTACGAAGGGTGCTCGAAGTTGCTGAAGTAAGGTCTCCCATGCCACCTCTGCTTATCAACTGAGGTTTACACAAGCTGTTTTCAGACGCTTTAGACATCTGGAGATAGGATCATTTATGTTTCAAATTCTAATGACGAAGTTGAAATTTTGATTTTTCTCCACCTACGAACGCAAAATTGATCACTGTGCGTCGGGACTTCGAACCTAGGTCCCCCCGGTCAGAGGGGCTGCAGTGACATCAGGTTGCACTGAGCCATCTCTCCCTGTTATGTATCGAACTGAATCGAATTGTGTTGGCATGGACATGATGTGTTTAGTGTTAGGGCGTATTGTAAATGCCACGAATATCTGAAATGTATATATTTGCGGCTACAGATCCAAAATATGGCTAATTCACGAATTAGCCGAGACGATTTGAATGAAGCTGTATGAATGACGACCGAATCATTTCAGACAATGTTGGCGTAAGCAGTAGGAACTTGCTAAAGTGATGCGATTCTCCGAGTGAGCGACGTCCTGTGTGATCGCGAGAAATATTTTGGCATAAAAATCCTATGGAAATTTCGCGTTACACGGATTCAAGGTTTAGATTAGATTAGATTTATTACTAGTTCTGCAAAGAAGTTTGAGAACTTGATGGTACTTCACCTACTCTAGCTATCTCGCGTTAGATAATGTGTACTTCACTGAGCTAAAGTTCGGAGTATGTTTTGAATCTAATCCTACTTTGGACTTATTTGCATATTTTATATAACATGTACATTTGTTACGGTTATGGGGTCAATGGAGAAATTAAATTATATTTCACCGGGAGAGATGGCTCAGTGCATCAACCTGATGTCACTGCAGTCCCTCTGACCGGGAGGACCTAGGTTCAAATCCCGACAGCGGCAGGATTTTCGACACTAGTTTGTCAGCTAGGTCGAATTCTGTCGCTGTCTGGAGGAAAATTCTAGCGGCCGGCTGCTCTGATCGGTAGTTTTCCGTGGTTTCTCCCATCAACACCAGGCGAATGCCGGAGCAGAACCCTAAGAAACGAGCCACGGACCGCGCGCGATCTTTCCTTCCTCTTCCTTGTCCTATCCTCTCCTCTTACACATACCACTTACACTAACATGCACTACCACACATGTCGGGAGACCGGTCGGGAGCTTAAAACTTGTCCCGGCTGGGGCGGTGCCCCGCTGGTGGGAGATAGCTGGTTGAGGGGAAAACCCCGCTAGGCGACGGTAGGTCGGCGCCAGATCTCGCCATCCAGTGGGGAAAAGATCATCGCTACCTCCCGAGAAAAAACACGCACTACACTTACGGGACTAATGACCAAAGTAGTTGACGCGCCCGGAAACACGAATCAATCAATCAAAATTATATTTCAAAAATGAGGTGGAGCAAACTTATTTCGAAAGCTCTAGGCATGTCAGATACGCACGTCCTTGGAAAAGTTCCGAGATATACGCTCATCACTAACTCAGCGCGTGCCCTGCTTTCCGCACCTCACACCACGCCCCCCGCCCCCGCCCCCCGCCCCCCGCCCCCGCCCCGCCCCCCCGCCCCCGCCCCAGCATGGTCACTAAATGCCAACGAAAAAGCGCGTCAGCTTCCCACGCTAATGTGAAACGCTGAGCAAGGAAGAGTGAGAGAGGGAGGCGAGGCGATAACTGAGGACGCAGAGGGGGACTTGGACGGGCAGAGAGAACTGACGTGTGACGAGGCGAGACGTACGTGAGAGTGCTGCTGCTGCTGTTGTTTTTTGTTATTATTATTATTGTTATTATTATTATTATTATTATTATTATTATTATTATTATTCGCGTATGGGCCACAACTGACCACGCAACACTTCTCTCTTCCGAGGACCAGTCGTATTCTATCCTGGAGAGATCAACATGTGTAAATTATGGGGAACAGCCTTTCGGCTGTATCCCTTGGTTGAGACAAGGTTGTTAGCCTTGAATAATCAATTAGGAGGTAATACGATGATGTTCTTATTATTACTGAATAGGGAGGTGATGATGAGGGGTGAAAGGGCTAGGATGATGTGAGGTGTTAGGTGGAGTAGTGGGAGGTGGGAGGTGTTCGTGGGCGTCTGGAAACCATCCCAGCATTCGCCTTATGACCAAGGGAAACCACGAGAAACCCCGGTCAGGATGGCCGGCCCGGGAATCGAACACGGACCATCCCGACTGCGAAGTCAACGCGCTACACACTGAGACACTTCGCTCCGTTAATTATTGTTTTTATTATTATTATTATTATTATTTTATTACTATTTACGTAGTGCAGTGCAATGAAGTGAAGTAAGGCTTGCGCGGAGAAATTATGTACTATTTATTATTATTTTTTTTTAAAATTAACTACTCTTTTTTCATTTATTGTTTGTCAATAGTGCATGTAAATTTAAGATAATCTGTCACCAAGTTACAATGCTTACTCTTCTTCTTCTCTAGCTCTACAGCCCTTTGTGGGCCTCGGCTTCACGCACAAACAGCATTCCAGTCTTTTCGGTCTTCTGCCATCTTTTTCCAATTCTTTATTTTCATGATGTTTAGATCTTTTAGTACATCATCCCTTCATCTTTTTTTAGGACGCCCTCTCCTCTGTTTGGAGAAGAGACCACCTTCTAATATCTTTCTGGGCATTCTTGGATTTTTCCATCCTTTCAATATGTCCCAACCATCTGATCCTTTGCGCTTTGATAAATCGGATAATGTCTTTTTCTTCCAATATTAAATTGATCTCATCATTGCGTCTATATCTCCATATCTCTTGATCTTTGATAGGTCCATATATTTTCCGTATTATTTTACGTTCAAATCGCCTTAACTCATTTGTATCATTTGCTGTTAACGTCCAAGCCTCTGCCCCATATGTTACCACAGGACGTATTAAGGTTTTATATATTTTCATTTTCGTGTTACGTCTTATTAATTTATTTCTTAGTATTTGCATATTTATATAATATGCTTTATTCCCTGCCTTTATTCGTTCTTTGATGCTCTCCCTCATGTCATTCTGATTACTAATAAGGGTTCCTAAATACTTGAAGTTGGTAACTCCTTCAAAGGTTTTATTCAATATTTTAATATTTTGGGGGCTCCTTCTTGTCTCTGATGTGGAAAGTACCATATACTTTGTTTTCTTCTCATTTACTATTAGGCCTATTGTTTCCGCTTTTCTTTCCATTTCTTCGTAGCATGTTATTAAACTTCTTTTATTTCTAGCTATTATGCAAATATCATCTGCATAAGCACATATTTGTACTGATTTATAAAATATCGTACTGTTATGTGTTAAATTATACTATGTAGTGCTATAATAAAGAGAGTAGCTGATAAACTGTCTCCTTGCTTTACTCCTGTCTCTATTGTAATAGGTTTGCTCTTTTTGTTACCACATTTAATTACTGCTTTTGTATTTTTCATTGTCATCTTAATCAGATTTATCAATTTTTCTGGTATTCCTATGTCATAGAGTGTTTCATAAAGGTTCTTCCTATTTATACAATCAAATGCTTGTTTATAATCAACAAATAATAGGTGAATATCTATATCATGTTGCTGAAATTTTTCAATAATTTGTCTTACTACAAATATTTGATCCATTGTACCTTTATAAGGACGAAATCCACATTGGTATTCTCCAATAATTTTCTCAGAATACTTTTGAAGTCTCTGATTTATTATTCCTGATAATACTTTGTAAACAACATTCAGTAGAGTAATTCCCCTATAATTTTCACAAGCCAATCTATCTCCTTTCTTGAATATTGGACATATCATTCCACTTTCCCATTTCTCTGGCATCTTTTCTTCATTCCATATTTTGCCTATAATCTACATATAGCCTTTTCCAAAGTAATACCTCCATTTTTAATTAATTCCCCTTGTATTTGATCTTCGCCAGGTGCCTTATTGTTTTTTATTCTTTGTATCATTTGCGCCACTTCCTTTTGTTCAGGTTTATTTTCTTCACTTCTTATTTCTCTTGTTCCGATTTTACCTTTCGCTATATCTACATAGTTTATTTTCTTGTTTAGCAGATCTTCAAAATACTGTGCCCATCTATCTATTACTTCTTTTTCATTACTAAGTATATTTCCATTCTCATCTTTGCATCTTCTGTCCTTATTTGAAAGCCTTTTCTCATATTATTCATGGCCGCATAGAATTTTCTAATCTCACTTCCTTTATTTAGCTCGTCTATTTCTTGGAATTGTTTTCTTAGCATATTTTTCTTTTTCGTCTTGCATATGATATTAGCCTTCCTTCTTGCGTTCTTATATTCTTCTTTATTATTTCTTGTAAGTCTCTGCAACATCATCTTCCGGGTTTCATTTTTAATTTTCTATAGCCTTTCTGCAATCTTCATCAAACCAGTTGTTCCTCGTCCATCTTTTCTCTTTTAATTGGTTATTTGCAGCTGTTTTTATTATCTCTTCTATTCTTCTCCATTCCTCCTCTATATCATCTTTTTCGGTTTGTTGCTCCAGATGTTCCTTTATCTCTTGTTGATACCTCCACCTTACCTCTTCTTTCTGAAATTCGTTTATTTCCAATTGTTTTGTAATAATCTTTTCCTGGTCTTTAATTTTCAACAGTTTTTCTCTTACTACTGCTTTTACAATGCTTACTAGCAGAGTTAATAATAAAACTTAATTCCATAATCAAAGATTTCGGTATGGTGAGTTAGCGCGAAGGCGTGGACCGGGAGAGATGGTTCAGGGCATCATCTGATGTCACCGCAGTGCCTCTGACCGGGAGGTCCTAGGTCCGACACCCACGTCGGCAGGATTTTCGACAGTGCTTAGATAGCTAGGTGGAGTTCTGTCGCTATTTGGAGGAGAATTCTAGCGGTCGGCAGCTGTGATCGGTGGTTTTCCGTAGTTTCTCCGATCAACACCACGCGAGTGCCGGAGCAGTACCCTAACAAACGGGCCACGGACCCGCGCGATCTTTCCTACCTCATCCTTGTCCTATCCTTTTCCCTAACACACCCTAGCATGCACTACACTTCCCCACATGGCGGGAGACCGGTCGGGAGCTTTTTGTTAGAGCTTGCCCCAGCTGGGCCGGTGCCTCACTGGTGGGGGGGAACGCTTTGGGAAATCATCGCTAGCCGACGGTAAGTCGGCACCGGATCTCGCCATCCAGCGATGGAAGACCACCGCCACCTCCCGAGCAAAACATTCACTACACTTACGAGACTAAAAACCCTAGTAGTTGACGCGCCCGGAATCACTTAGAATCAATCAATTAGCGGAAGGCGTGGAAGACTAGTTTCCCCCTTCCCCCATGGAAGTCTAAGATGACATCTCAATCTTATGTTGATAAGATTTAAAGGAATTTAATGTAAATATCCCGAGTTAATAAACCAGCATAGAGAAAAGCTTTCATTTAATGGTACGCTCCTCGGGACTTGTATGTTTCACGACACTACCTCTCACTGCCAAGTGAGCCGGGTGCCAGGAATGAAGAGATAAGTAAAGAAGAAATAGTGGCCTGAAAGCGAAGACCCAAAAGAGTTCCAGATGAACCATTAGAATTGTGTGACACATTAACCGGCTAATTCGTGAATTAGTCAAATTTGGATGTTAGATATATCTTAAATAATGATTGTGTGTGTAAGCAAGTTGGTATGTACAGCTAAAGTTTTCTAGGGTGGCCGCTGGGATTCGCGAGTAGAGGGGGAAGCTGAAAGTGGTGGGGAGGGAGCCAGGAGGCGGCGCTCGCTCGCGCTTGGCTCGCCTGTCTGTATCAAAAGCATTAACCTTCCGCACATGCTAGCGAACGGTCTTGGAAATTAATTTGCGGTAGTGTCTTCGCTCGGTAATGGAGAAACACCAAATTCACGTGATGGCCTTGCTCTGTCTTTATCATTCATGTTTTCCACTGTCACTGATACTCCTTTCCCCAGTATCATAAGTAGTATCACTGTCACTGTCTTTACTATCGTTCGCGTCGTTACCTGTAAAAATAATGATTTCTTGTTATGGTGCATTAAATCAATGTGAGGCAAATCACACTCTCATTCAAACTGTCGAGAGCAGATTCCACGTCCTTTCTCTTCTTCTTTTTATTAAGAGTAGAAAATGAACACGATTCTCCCGATTGAATAGAATTAATTTCCTTATTAATTCTGAAAATATATATTTTTGAAACACCCGAAGCAGCAATTACTGCTTTAAGAACTGCTTTGATTTTCAATACCTTCTTTTGCTTCTCTTCATTGATGTACGTATTTTGTCAACGACTTCACGCATCTGACTGTGAAGGACGTCTTATGCAAGTGGCTCTGAACAAGACGCATTACAATGATCACAACAAAATAATAATCACTTATACAGAACTTCATACAAATAGCTGTACTGTGTTAGAGAAATGCAATTGAAAACTGGCACTTAGCGGAGACGAACAGTCAGGGTCAATGTTTACTGAACTGGAGTAGGGCTGTCAACATGTCGTGGAAAGGGACGCTCTCCCCTCTAAAGCGATAAGTTCAAGGAATGGACTCTTCCGGCAACTTTGGGGGCCCTGACCTTGAGCGGCCACGCTAAAGTAATTTCACTGTACGTGCAGGTAATACTTGTGTAAGTTATGGAATTAGTATGCTTTTGTGAGCATAATGTATGGCGAGCATTGCACTTTGTATGAATATGAAGTATTCATTTAGATCTGCCACCGGGTGCTTAACCCTAAAAAGATTAAATTAATGTGTATCTAATTATATAGTTGAGGCAAGAACATCTGAAAGGGCATTCCGTACTGAACGATGTATTTGATTTGCATCTGACAGCTGAATATTATTATTTCGGCTTATTTACTAGCACTGAAAAATCAGATATATTAAAATGGGAATTAGGGATCATTGTTTCTCTTTCAATGTGGAAATAAAAAAATGATCAGTGGAAATTCTTCCATTTTATACTTACGAATTCAACATCATTTTTCAATTTCCAGGAATAGACTCCTGCATACCCTTGTCTCGACAGAGCGTGGAGAGTTGCGTCTTATTCATCTTTGAATGAAGGTAGGTTCGCATAATCAGCCATTTAAGTATAGTACCGTATACTTAAAAAATAATTAAATAAAATACACGATTGAAAATATAATATTCAATTACAGAATTAATTATTTGAAAATATTGATAATATAGGAAAATATATTTCTTTGTTAGTAAATAAAAGCATGATGGAAAACTACATTTCATGCTAGTGTTAGATTTATAATTCACTTTTATGACTCTGTTTTTATTGTTATTATTTGGTGTAACTTCATCAATACATCAACGAATCATTTAATTTGAATCAATAACACGAACATTGCTTTCAGATTTTACCTGGGTTGCAGTTTGCAGTGAAGTTCCCTGTTTACCCATCAACGCTTCACGGTATCGCCGAAAAAACTGTTAGTGCTCTTTTCACACAGAAAAAAATCTGCGAATTTTGAAACGGACAAAGTCAAGATTGGAATTTAAATATTTAAATTTGTAATTAATTATAAAAAGACAGCAGTGCTCCAGAAATCTGCATTACAGTGTAATTTAATTTGTGGAGTAATTGTTTGCTTTAAAAACTGGTGTCATTTTACGCACAATTGGATTGCGAAATAATTTCTCTAGAAACATTGCAGGAATTAAAGGTTACCAAGAGGCATCATGTCTAAGTTTAGTGCATTTTGGCTTCGAGAGAGGGAAATGGGAAACAGATTGACTTTGCAATATTCAAGTCCTTTGCACAAGCGTTTGTATTCGTCAATGGTGCCATTTCATTCATGGGGTGAAGAGGATGATAGTAGAAATTCTGTGCACGGTAGCGTCTTTAACCTAGAGTTTGCTCCTAATGGATCAATTCTTCTGGCTACTTGCGAAAAAAATGCCATATTAATGTTTGATCCCCTGCGTCGGAAATTGATCCACTCCATTCGAAATGCCCACCGTAATTGTGTCATTAGCGCCAAGTTCTTAAATTCCTATAGCTTTGCCACTGGAAGTGATGATAACACTATAGCACTGTGGGATGTCAGAAATTTGAAATCAAAGATTAGAGTTTTGCAAGGTCACCGCAACTCGGTGCAAAACATTGAGTATTCGGAACGCGAAGGCTTATTAATAACATCAGGATTTGACGGCAGTATTTGCACATGGGATATCAACAGCTTCACAGAAGGAGATCCCGACCGTAATGTTGTCTTTGCCACCCACGATCTCATGCGCATGAAGCTCACTCCAGATGCATCAAAAATGATCCTTTCCACCACGAGAGGGTACTTGATGGTCGTGCACGACGTTCACTTCCCCACTCTGGCCGCTGACTTGGAGGGCTTTCATCCCGACGTGTATCGGCTGTTGATGGCGCGTAATTCCGTCACTCCGTGGGTGGCCAAGTTTTCCCACTTGTTCTCCCCCAGGCGGCGAAGGAATCGCGTGGAGCTCATCACCGACTTCCCCAATGGCGGCGAGGCCAAGGTCATCTCGTCGCTGGAGGTGCACCCGCACGGCCGGTGCGTGCTGAGCCGCAACGTCGCCGAGAAGAAAGGCTCCGAGTGGACGTGCACCCACTCCCTCCACTCCCCCCCACGCGCAGGGGGGGAATCGGATTCAGAGGCGGAGGGCGAGAATCCTCCCTTGCCGCGGCGCGGGGTGGGAGCGGGGCCGTCGGGGTCGTCGGGGGGCTCCGCCCGGCTGGAGGCCGCCCTGGCGAGACCCGCCCCGCGCACTGAGGGCCTGGCGCAGGAGGCGCGGAGGGCGCGAGCGGCCTTGAAGAGCGCAGGGTCGGGGATGCGGATCCATCTCAACGGCGCCGACGGGGTGTGGGGCGAGGCCGGGCAACGGGGCGAGTCCCGCGCCGGCGTTTCCGGGGACGCGGCGGGGGAAGCGGGCCGCGAGGCTCCGGTGGGCGGGGCGGGAGGGGTGGGTTCCCCCTCCCTGGGCGTGGTGCTCGCCCCCTCCGCCCGCCTGTCCGCCCTCCCCGTCGCAGAGGAGGCAGGGCGGGCCGGTGGCGTCGGGTGGGGGGCTTGGCGGGGGTCTCCGGAACGACCTTGCGAGAGGGAAATGCTCCGAGTTGCGTCGAGGCCACACGTCGCGCCGTTGTTGAGCCATTTCGATGTTCCTGCGCTGTTGCGAGCGCGTGCCGAGAACGTGAATGCGCGTCGTCCAGTCTTCGAGCGCACCCCGCGGTTGACGCATTTCATTGAGGAGCCCAACGCTAGCAAATGGTACATCAAAGAGCTCTCCTTTTCCCCGGACGGCCGCCTCATCTGTTCCCCTTACAGCTGTGGGGTTAGGCTTCTTGCTTTCTCGCGCGATTGTTTGGGGCTGGAAGACGCTCCTCCGGGAAGTCCTGTTCCATTGTACGAATTGGGCTCCAACACGTGTCACTTGGGGATAGTACTAGCAACGAGATTTTCCCCGCACCATTGTCAGTTTGTGACAGGTTGTATCGGTGGAAACCTAGTGTGGCACCAGCCTGTTCTGTAATTATGTAATTAGTGTTTTACTCTTATGTAGAGGTTTTCAACTTCTTGAGACGAACTTTTTGGGTTTGTTTGAAGAAATTTCTGCCAATGTAATTTGTATTGAATTGAATTTGTTAAAATAGGAATTAAGAAAAATTGCATGTTTTACGCAGAACTCAAATGTATGCCTTTTGATTTGCTTCTGTTGTTGGCATATTATAGAAAAACTAACTTTTTATGTGATTAAATAGCATTGTGCAGCTATTTATAATTAAACGATTGACGTTTATCTTACAGTTGACAATGAGTAAGATTTGCCGGTGTGTATTTATGAAATATGTCTAAACATGTCATTTACACCCAAGACATATTTATGCATTTTAGAAAAATGTTTCTTTCACTAGCCAATACGTGCATTTTTTAACGTTTCATTTGGTCTCTTACTTTTATTTGAGCATAATAATTTCCTTTATATTTCTTCTGAAAAATAGGATGTGAAATGAATTGAGATAGAGTGCGTGAAAAAATGAAGTAGTAGAATGTAAATGAATGTTTGCCCTGGACACGGGTAACAGAGAACTGGCAGACCCATTGACATGTATAATTTTGTATATGCAGTCTTGTAGCTACCTTGTCTGCTTTCAAAGTTAATTAAAAAATTTAGAAAGAAATAGCAACTTCAACCAGGCAAGCCACGTTTTCTAAGCCCTGAGGCATTTTAATCATTCATGATTTTCATTTCACGTAATAAAAAAGAAATTCACATTTATATAAAAAAGTCAAAGAAGTATGCCTGGCCCAGTTTTCCTTGCCTGTAACTAAAACGAGGTTGCACGATAAGGGTTATATTTTTAGCTTTATGTTTGTAAAACGATGCAATATGTAAAAAAACCCATGGTTGCTGGAATGGTTTGTGGTTTTTGTATCTTGGCAACCCAAAATATAATAAAGTGAATTGAACCATTCCCTTAATCTTTGTTATTATTGCAATATATTCTCTTCTAGATTCAGAAAAATTCTGAGACAAATTCACCAACATACTTCTGACATAATAACTTCTTCCTCGAAGTGCAGGGAAGTTATTTTTTAAAAGAGTAAAGACTAATAATAATTAGTAAGGGATAAGTGGAGTAAGATTTTTGAGAAGAATTAAATAAACAGAAATGTGAAAATTTCATTGTGTTTTGTGTATAAGCCAACCAAGAAAAGGGATCAATATGAATTATTAAAGGATAAGTGGAATGTTAATAACTATGTATGTGTAGACTTCGTTCAGTCCTACATGCTTCAACATCGAATAGAAGAGTTTATGATTATCATTATCTTTATTATTATTATTATTATAATTTTCATCACTCTAATTCTCGACTAAAGATGTAATGAATCCTTACTGGAATGATGGAACTTACCTTACTGGAACCTATGGATGATGGAACTTACCTTACTGGAATGATGGAACTTTATGTACACACCTTTCCGGTTCTTTGCCAATTGTACGTGGAGTCCCGCAAGGATCGATTTTAGGCCCTATTCTCTTCCTATTATACGTAAATGGCATGCCCTTAGCGATTCGAAACGGAAGAACAGTTCTCTTTGCGGATGATACAAATATTCTTTGCAACAAAGAAACCGTAAATAGTACAATATCAGACGTTTCAAATTGGTTCCGTAATAACAAATTAAAAGTAAATGAAAATAAAACAGTTTCAATGCAGTTTTCCATATCAAATAAAAAATTCTGTACTCCATTGAAAATGAACGGTGTGCCATTGACTGATGTTAATGTAACAAAATTTTTAGGTCTATCAATTCAGTCAAACCTCAAATGGAATGCCCACTTAAATGAATTGAACACAAAATTAAGCTCATTATGCTACGCGTTCAGAATTCTTTCAAATTCCGTCAGCCTTCATACAGCTCGTTGTGTATATTTTGCCAATGTTCACTCCCGCCTGAGATATGGCATAATATTTTGGGGAAACACATCTTATAGTTCACAGACTTTCAGATTACAAAAAAGAATTGTACGAATAATAAGCAAATCCAACCCACGTGATTCTTGTAAGTCACTCTTTATTAATCTAGGAATTTTACCATTACCTTGTCTCCTGATTTACGAATCAGTAGTTTTTGTCAAAAATGACTTACTTAAGGACGGGAATATATTTTCAGCAAACGCCGATGTCTATAAGTATAACACACGACGTAGTAATCATATTCACCAGGTGGCAGTATCAACAGCTCACTACAAAAAATTCACATACAATTCATGTACATTACTCTACAACACTTTGCCAGAAGACATTAAACGATTAAATTCCATAGAAAAGTTTAAGTCCCAAGTAAAATCTTTTCTGCTGCATAACTGTTTCTATACAATTCGAGACTATACCGAGCATCAAAAAGGAAAGTAGAATTAATTTTAACAATGATAGTTAATGTAATTATTTATCATTTGGACTGTATAATTCTAAAGAACCTGTAACAAGTATTGTACCACAGTTTCTGGGTTGATGGCCCCCATCTCGATCAGGTTTTTCGTCCAGTTTCCCTGATCCTTGAGCAAATGCTGAGATGGTCCCTTGTTTTGCTTCTGGACATAAATGTAACTTCATTATTTGTGCACGTCTTCTGAATTTCAGTGGGAAATATAGTTATTCAAATTATCGTTTTTCATATTATCGCGGCAAAAAGTATTATTCTTTCATGAAGAACATGAGGGTTCAGGGCAGAAATTTATAGCTAATTTACCTTTGAAAATATATTTTATTATATAGGAGCGAATATTTTGTCAACAAAACTCGAAAAAAACTCTCTTTTCTGTATTCAAAATTCGACTAGAATATGGTTTAGGATAGAGACCACAGAATTATGAAAACGTGCACAAAATTCACTTCTCCCCATAGCTCGTCATACGCAGTTTTTAACTGTTTTTGACGTAAATAAATAAATAAATAAATCCATGAACAGTATCTTACCTTAATTAATAGTCCTGTAGATGAAATCCATTCTCCTCTCCTTTCCTTCAGCAAAATGGTTGTGACAAGATCAATAAAGTTGTATGCATTAAAAAGTTCATTTTCTACCCTGGCGAAAATCGGTGTGTACGCTAAACGTACGCCAATGTAGGGCAAACGTACACGGAATGCGCATCTGCAATGTACGGATGTGAACAAGAGCTAGTCACCATATGCGTTTTTTGTGTACCAAACGTGTAATTTGGCCCAAATGAATGTACGCTTGAGCTGAATTAGAACGTACACGACGTCACGTGTACACGATGTACAGACGATGTACGTGTACCATTACCAATCGATGCGTGCACCTAGGTTATGAAAACTAACCTAACCTAACATATTTACAGTGGAATGCGTTCCAGTAGAAAATCTTTCATGATTCTGCCTAGATTTTCTTCCGGAAAAATTCTCATGAGAACCGAATGTTTCTCAGAGATACATTTTATACTGAAGGTTCCACCAAAAAAAGGAAAAAAAGAAAAAAAAAGAAAAAAAAGAAAGAAAAAAAAAACATCCAAACAGAATTGTGCAAAAGATTCACTACTGAAACTGTCCGCGTAAAGGACTCGCTAGTTTGATGTTGCATCAAGTACATTCAAATGTGATATATCATGGAAGATGTTTCAGAACACGTTTGATACTTACGAAAATAGCAGTCACACAATGGAAATAAACACATTTCTATGAATGAATTTTAATATCTCATAACCTCATTCTTACAAATTGATTGTATCACTGGTGGTAGCTGGGAACAGAAGAATGTTTTGCTCGTAAATGGATTACCTTGAATTAACTACAGCCCTTCTATCAAACATTGCTTCTCGCAGGTGGGGTGCATTGAAAGAATCAAACAAAATCAAAATTAAATTTAAACAAAAACTTCCTTTATTAACTCTTATCGCTTTTCACAACCTCGTCTGCTGCTCTTGGGCTAGGAAAAGTTTACCTATAACACAGGGATGAATGAATTTCAGTATCTGGCCTTAATCTCAGTAATAGTTCTCTTAAAATTTGCTTGTTTTAAAGGTAGTTGGGAATAGGAAGAGATGAATAATACACTCACTCTGGTGATATTATATTCTTTTTACCTGAGAATACAGGAAAAAATAAAGAGAATTTTGGAACATTTAACATCATAATCAACTTAAACCTTGAGTTCCAATTCATGAAATAATTCTTGTGGTAAGAAGTATTCTAATGAACATAGAATTTTCATTTAATGAGGTAATTTATCAATGATTGACTGGAACTCCAATTGGTGGTTAACTTAGTTCAGTGTTTCCAGAAATTGTTAAGCGTAGACTTGAAGAATCAATCCTACCTGGCCTGTTAAATTGTTTTGTACAAAAGATATGTGGATGACCTATTAATTATAGTTGATGAAAATGACACATTAAATTTGCTCAATATGTTTAATTATTGTGATGAATCCATTTCAGTTTAGAAAAAAAATAATCAATCTATAAACTTCCTAGATATTTATATCAAACATGACAATGGAAAAATATCAACAAACTGGTACAGAAAAGGTAATGCCGCTAATCGTATCCTTAATTATTTACCTAAACATCCCATACAGCTAAGAGAGGCATTGTTTATGGCCTCGTAGATAGAGCAATAAAATGATCCCATCCCATACACCAGGAATGTCATATAAAAATAGTACATGATATATTTATTTTTAAAAAATCCTGTAGAGTATATAAAAAAGCACATAAAGAAGAAGAGAGCAATGCTATGTGGAATGTTTAATATCATACCTGATCAACCCTATTCTGAAACATTAGCTGTTAACAAAACTATAGTTTTGCCATATGTACCTAAAATTACTAACAAAATAATAAAAAAATTAAAATATAATATCTAGACATATATTAACAAACAAACAATCTTATTAGAAATGTTAAAGATGTAATTCCAGCTTCTGAAGTGAAAAAAGGAAACTGTATCCGTTGCCAAGATTGCAACAAATCATGTATTGGCCAAACAAAACAAAGAATAAAACAAAGAATACATGAGCATAAAAATAACTTAGAGAAATTCATTAAAAACAATTTCAAAGCACAGAATTCAGCATTCACTTAAATTTGATTTAGAAAATTTATCAATTTTAGACAAAAACCAAGAATATATGCCAGGTTAATTTCCCAAAAGTTATTTATCAAAATTAATAAAATAATAAATTCAAATCAAGAGAGTAATCTTCTTACCACTTCCTATTCCACTTACTACTTTAAATAAAATAAATCACAAAATTTTTTTGAAAACATCTTAAGATGAGTCTCTCTCCATAATTGTATTTTGTAGTTGCATGTATTGCTGGTAGTTTTATCATTAATAAATATAATTGTTATTTTTAAAATGATTTTGCAGTATTTACAGAACTTATGCCTGAAGATAATTTATTTTTATAGTTTTCAGAATTTTATGTTTTAATACAATCAGTAGTACTGTTTAATACGCAATCAGTGAATTGTATTTGATGTAATTCCAATTATAGAAATATCTTGTTTTGATTGGAAGCACAACGTTTCACAAACTAATTGTTTGAAACTTCAGGTACGTACATGTATTACATCAAATACAATTTACTGATTGCATGTTAAACAGTACTACTGATTGTATTAAAACATAAGATATTGAAAACTATAAAGAGAAATTACTGCTTAATAGGTTAAAAAGAAAGTACTGTTTAATACGCAATCAGTAAATTGTATTTGATGTAATTCCAATGATTGAAATATATTTGTTTTTATTGGAAGCACATTTTACAAACTAATTGTTCACTACTTCAGGTATGTATATGTACTTCAGGTAT
Source organism: Acheta domesticus (assembly GCA_031308135.1). Taxonomy (NCBI): domain Eukaryota; kingdom Metazoa; phylum Arthropoda; class Insecta; order Orthoptera; family Gryllidae; genus Acheta; species Acheta domesticus. Next base: position 24,468,485 of record JAHLJT010008446.1, read on the forward strand.
ACATGTATGTACCTGAAGAAAATCTTGTTTTTAGAAAATAGTTAGAAATATCTTATTTTTATTGGGCTTCCAATGAAAACAAGATATTTCTATAATTGGAATAACATCAAATACTGATTGCATATAAAGCAGTACTACTGATTGTCTTCAAACATAAGATATTGAAAACTATCGAAAGAAATTATATTCATTCAATTATACACAATAGACAACATTAACCATTGGTGTAAAAATTAGCACATGATAGCACATTTTATTTGCATATTGCAAGAATGTTAACTAGTAGTGTAGTATTTTTGAGCATTCATTATGAAAACTTGAAAAATTAGCTAATGTGAAGTAAAATACTTCAGTTAAAAAAATATCAAAAACATCCAATTGGAAACCTGTCGTAACGTATTGCATGTAGCACAATTCAATTAACATGTAGGCTTACACTAGTCATAATAACTCAAATATGTCTTGGTTTCTTGATAGAGTCAAGGGAAATTATTCTAAAGTTTAATTTTTAAGAAAATCATTAGTTTAAAAAAATAAATGCTATGGAGCAACACAATATATTATACTTTATAGCACTAATTTGCACACTTTGCTACACCACTTGAAAATCAAACAAGTTATTTCACTTTCTAACAAAATTATTTTATCTGCTATAAGTTAAAAAAAACAACTTATCACACGACTGAAACCATATTTTCTCTGTGTCAATATATGTGTTGTTGTTTCATTGAAATACACACGCAATTTTCGAAATTGACCAAATCACTGCCTATGAACTGGTGGAACTTAATCTTCATAGTGTGGTCAATTTATAAACAGCCAGCATTTGAATATCCTAGATCATACATTGTATTTAGTTTTCTTTTCTACCTCATCAATAATCAGATTATGACCACTCGACACGTTCGTGAAGGTAACCCTAATTTTTTTAGGGGTTATTTCTGAAACAATAAATATACTATTATTATGTGTGTATTAAATTTAGTCACAATTAAAGAAACGTATTTGCTTACCATTAAACATGATTGTGTTAGGATTATTTCATGCGTTAACTCTTTACGGGCCATCGATGACGATACGAAGAGAGTTTGTTTACCATAAGTAAACATACTGGTGTTTGGTAATTTCAAGAGCAGACATTCGATGGGACACACATCCACAAATAAATTAGAAATGAAATTATGCGATTTCCACAGAAAATTGCCGCTTACTTCACGAAATCCGCACACTGACCACTGATTAATATATAACTAAACTGCAATCTTCTAAAAGGGCGCGAACTCACCAAATACTAACCAAACCTATAACCAATACTAACCAACTTTGTTTGTGCACACCTTATTTTGTATACAAACGGTACGCCTTATACGGTTTGTGTACACCTTATACAAACGGTTTCAAACTAAGCGTAAAACAAGCGTTCAAACTAAGCGTTAAACAAGGTTTCAAACTAAGCGTTATACAAGAGATATGGACTACTGCAGAGCAGGGACGGTGCACAGTAGGCACACAGTATGCTACACTACAGGAACAAGGCACGAAATGAAAAACACGTACAACACAGCTGCTATACAGACCCTCACAACACGGATTTTCGCCAGGGTATAGAACACATAGCTAATGCACTAAGTCTCTCTTCTCTCACTGTGTTTTCTGAGAAAGTCTTTGTTCTGTTCAGAGTCGAAAAACACCTTTCGCTTTCTGCAATTGTTATCGGAATCGTGCAGATAACCCTCCAGAGTTTCACAGACTCAGGCAAAATTTTTTGAAGTTATTTTCGTAAATGCAATTCAAGAGAGTTAAAGCTCCTATTGCATTTTGAAAATCGTTTTTTCTGTATATATCTGTCAACTCTTGTCGCAGTTCAATTTCATTCAAATCTAACAATTTAATGGCAGTTTGAAATTCTGTTTCAGGAAATAACAGTTTGTGCTTGCTGAACAAGGTGGGTTGAAATAATATAGCTGCCGATAAATGATTGTTGAATGAAAAACGGTCATCAATGTTGGTCAGAATGATGTCGCGTACTTCTTTTGCGACAGTTTTAAGCGAGTCTTCGAAAAGAGCACGTTTCTGATTAGATGACTCATTACTTTGGGTATTCCAGGGATAGTCAAAGTCAAGATAATTTCTTGTCCACTGTATGGCTGACTTTATGTCTACATCCTTTTGTTGTGGCTGTTTAAAAAGTATATCACAATAAGGAGGAATTTTGTTAAAAAGCTCATGCCAAAAGAGAAAATTAGTATCTTTTAAAAGTTTTCCCAGACCTGTCGCTTTTCTAACTGTTGAGTAATCGTTAGCTGCATCATTGTCTATTACTTCCAGACATTCACTTATTTCATTCTTGTAATTATATACAGTGCTTACACATCGGGTCTTAAAATTCCACCTTGAATTGGGATTCCTTGGAATTATTTTCTTCACAACTTTATCAAGAACCGGAGTTCTTTTTATCGACTTTGTGAAGAACGTTGAAAAGCCGTCCAAGTTGCTGAAAAAGATCCTAACTTGTTTGTTTTGAGTGGCAGAGCGCTCTATAATTAAGTTCAGTTGATGAGCATAACAGTGTACAAAATTTGCTTTCTCATACACTGTCCTCACTCTTGCCTGTACCCCATTGTGTCTGCCACTCATAACAAACACACCGTCGTAGCTTTGAGCGGTTAATTTTTTGGGGGACTCGTTTATTTTCAGTTTTTCAAGTTCACTGAACATAACAACACAATTAATTCATCTTGCGTTGTGATCATTTTCTGTTAAAAAGTTTACGAGTTGGTCATATATCTTCCCCTTCAATTCATATCGTACAACCAACACAAGTTGAGACAAAGTCGCACAATCAGTTGTTTCGTCTACTTCAATAGCTCTGTAATCAGTCCTGAATACTTATTCAGAAATCAACTAATGACAGCGTAAATTCAGTTGAAGAATTCATTCTGTATGGTTTTAAAAAGCCCCCAAAACACACGATTATTTATTTTCCCAATATGTCGTGCAATATTGTGTGCAATAGTGCAATTTTAAAACATAATAAAAACAAGATTTCTCAAAAAGGCTCCAAATTGTGTCTATAAACTTTTGGTAGGGATAGTGCTAATGTACTCTTTGAGATGACTTAAACGCCCTATTGCTCTATTCTTTAGTTTTTCAAAAATTACAAAAATGTAATTTTTTTCTTGTCTCTCACGTCGTTAAAATTTACGTTAGTGGCAATATGTTCATATTAATGCATGAGTGCATATATTAATACATGAGTGCATTTAAATAATATTGTATAAAGTTTCTCGAAAACTCAACCGTTTTCTGTGAAAACTAGCTCAAAATTTCACATTTTCAGAAACGCTCAAACGCCATTTCCTCACAAATGACTGCAATTTTTTTCTTCTAACTTTTCGAATGCATAATGCTAATTGCACTCTTTAATATGACGTTAAGTTCATTTTTGGTGGGTTTTTTCTTTCAAAAATTACACAAATGTAATTTTTTGAAAGATCTCTCACACCGTTAATATGCACTTTCCAAAAATTTGTAAACACTCTTGTATTTATGAGTTATAGTACTTCAAATGACTTTTAATGAAGTTTTTCGAAAAGTCATTTTCTGTGAAAAGGAGCTCAAAATTCCGCATTTTCAGAAACGCTTTTACAGTAGAGATTAAATGTCAATTTCTTAAAAACAGCTCCAAATTTTTGAAAGAAAATTGCCATTTAGGACGAGATTTTTCTGTTCTTTAATAGTCTTAAAATAATATTTCCGTTGTACTATTAGGAAACCGAAAAATTAAAAAAATATTTAAAAAATGTACTGTGGGCGACGATAGATGCCAGCTGGCAGGAGTGTGTGTCAAGTCCGAATAGCTAGCCGAGAACAAAGGAAATAGAAAACTAATACGGGAAAGTCTGTGCCATTCTGTAGCACCACTAGGTCCCTTTTTGGGCAAGGTGTTTAATGTCTGATACATCATCCTTTGTCCGTGCACGATTACTAACATTCATAACAAGGCACGTATAAACAAAAAAAAAATTAATGGTGCTTCCAACGCACATGCTTTCTCGCACTGCTTCTGTATGGTCCTAAATGCTATTCCACTACTTCATAAACCAACAAAAGTGTTTTCTTCCAGCAAACATTTTCCGTTCCGAGACCCGAAATACGATCCTCAAAGTTAACGAACCAGCATTTATACTACTACGCCATACTAGAACCGTATGGATCGACCAGAGCCATACAAAGAATCGAACCGAGCTATAAAATGGTAAATACAAGATAAAGAAACAATTGATACGATGGTACATACGGGAAAGTCTGTCCCATTCTATAGCACCACTAGTTTATTTATTTATTTACCGTCCCTTATTACACACGTGGAGAAAATTTAAAGAAAAAATTTGGAGCTGTTTTTGAGAATTTTTTTTGTAAATTTAACGCAAAGATTACGCAAAAACGACTCGTTTTTTCAGAAAATTCTACATAACCTTTTGTAAAGAGTTAGTTTTGTACAAGAGACTTTGTCTGAGGTAAAAATCGCCATCTACAATATTGTAGTTTTAAAAATATCTTTTTGGAATTTTCAAAAACAACAAGTATTTCCCAGAAGTACGACTAAGACCATATTTTTATCGTTCCTCATTACATAAGTGAAGAAATTTTAAAGAAAAAATTTGGAGCGCTTTTTAAGAAACATTTTTTTTAAATTTGAAGCGCAATTTACGCACAAACTACTCGTTTTTCAAAAAAAATGGTACATGACCTTATTTTAAGTGCTAATTTTGTACAACCGACTTTGTCTGAGGCTAAAATCTCCTTATCTTCAATTTTGCAGTTTTAAAATAGTTTTTTTGCAATTTTCGAAAAATTGGGGATGTCAACGAAAATGATACCTACATCATTCCCTTAAACGTTCTTCGCACTATTCAACCACAAAATTTAATCAAAAATTTGGAGCCATTTTCTTTTAACTTTGAAAATCTCCGACGGGCTTCATGTAAAGTACCACAAAAATTAAAATATCGGTTTCAAATTCCAAGAGCCTTGACACTAATAAAAACGATTGGGGAATATCAATTTTGAAGTAAATCGGCCGAACGGTTTAGCCGCTTGCGTTGTCCACAGACGGACAGACGGACGTTTTGCCGTCAATCGATTTTACAGTATCAAGAAGCAACAAAACATGGATTTTGAATACACCACGAGGTAGAGGATTTTTCCCCTAATTTTGGCAACAGGTTTTATCGAATTTTTCCTCACCAGACTCCAGTTATAAGAGATTTTCTGGCGAAAATTAGCCGTTTTTCGGCGCACAATTATATAACTTTCTCTTCTTACGAAGTATTCGTAAGGCGAGAAAGTAAAAAAGAATTTGTCACAATCACATAGTCAGTATGCGTATTGGTACAGAGAGGAATTAAATTTTCCCGTGTATACTTTTGCTTTTGCATGCATTTTGAATCTACGTAACGTTTGAGTTAGGTCTTGGCGGCCCTAATTTATTTAATTCAAATTTTATTTAATTTAATTATTACTGAGATTAATTAATTTATTATTGATTTATTACTGATTACAATTAATTTATTTAATACTGAGATTGTGACTACCATCCGTTAAAATAGTGTTCACAGTGTTGATACTCATTTGATGAAACTCATGATGATGATGATGATTTGATGATACTCATGATGAAACTCATTTTAAATACCAAAACGTAGCATTCAAGTCTCACATTCACAACTATTCAACTCAACCCAAAACACGTGAACTTGGCGTGATTGCTTTTTTTAAAATTATTTCTTCTCGTTCGACATACTTGTCTTTCGAGGAGTTTAATTATTCAGTACATCGTTTTTTGACTTTTTGGGAATGGCCATCCATAAGCAGTGTTTCTGTTTTGATCAGTTGACAGTTATGGGGGATTACGGTGGTTTGAATTGGTCTTTGCGATACCTAGAAGGTTTGATTGCTCTTAATGACTTGAATGGCACGTGCTAACGCACCCTCTGCTCACAACAACATTGTTTGTGGAAAATCTCTTCGGATTCTGCCGCTGCCCAAGCACCCTCCAAATACACCCCCTACCCGTCGCCAACTTCCCCCACTACTCCTCGTTCTCCGTAAAGGGCCTGGGCAAAGGCTGGTGCGGACCTCCGAGAGTCCAACAGTCTACGTTGTGGGCGAGGACATTGACCCTTGGTGCAGCCCATGCAAATACATTCATTCTAAAAACATTTATTTTTTTAGAATATGATATAAAGCTCATACCAGCATTTTTGTTATTTAACAATCTATGATTTTTTTAACTTCTGAAACCTTTCGTGTTTGTTGATTTTACTGGGAGGGGGAGCGTCGCTCTAGGGTCCTCAATGAGCAGCCGCCACTAGTATGTGGTAGGTGAGTATCTGGTAGATGATAATTTGCAAAAGGTGGTCGAAGTGGCCTGATCGCTTGTTGCGGTCCCAGGGGGGCGGCCGCATTGCATTCAAGTCTATTCACAAATATTTCCAAAGTCCAAATATTTTTTAATTTTCTAAAATAATTATTTTCTAAATTCTTCAAATAAATCTCTTTCCCCACACGTCATATACAGTTTTTACTGTTTTTTGACAAATAAATTAATAAATAAATAAATTTTTAGTTCCCTTGCCATTTGCTTTACCTCTGAAACACACGTCTCGAAGGAAATTTTAAAAACTACAATGTTAATCGAAAATTGGACCTATGCTATTTTTACTTTCTCGACTTTCGTAAGAAGAAAACTTATTGGAATCGTGCTCAGGAAAACGGTGAATTTTCGACACGTATCTCTCATTTAGACTTTGTTCTTGTGACGTCATTTTCGGGCGCGTAGTACTCGGTGTAAGCTCAGAAATGCCGATACCCGGCAGCCGAGATCGCTAAAGCAGCAGTGTCGTAGCGATCTTGGACCGAAGGATCGCGCATTTTAGTCCCGCCTCAGGCATGGTTGTATTTGTGTTCGTCCTTTCACCCCCTATCACCATATCTTTTCAACCTCACAGTTGCCATAACGTTAAACCCAGTAGTGGTCGCAAATGACCTAGATGTTGAAGCGACCTTACATAAATAAAAAAAACCTCAGGAATGGTCGACTGCCGCGGTGTCACGTTACGTGAAGTGATGCGTCTCGTTCCGGGCCGGGCGCGTTTGCAATTCGCGGGATCCGACGTGAGTTTCGGATGAATTGATTGATTGATTGATTGTTAGTGATTCCGGGCGCGTCAACTGCTAAGGTCATTAGTCCCGTAAGTGTAGCGTATATTTTTCCTCGGAAGGTGGTAGAGGTCTTCCCCCGCTGGATGTCGAGATCCGGGGCCGACCTACCGTCGGCTAGCGAGGTTTTACCCAGCCAGGTATCTCCCAACAGCGCGACTCCGCCTCAGCCGGGACAAGCTCTAAGCTCCCGACTGGTCTCCATACATATGTGGTAGTGTAGTGCATGCGTTAGTGTAGGTGTGTGTAAGTAAGGGGTGAGGATAGGACAAGGAAGAGGAAGGAAAGATAGCGCACGGTCCGTGGCCCGTTTGTTAGGGTTCTGCTCAGGCATTCGTCTGGTGTTGATCGGAGAAACCACGGAAAACTAGCGATCAGAGCAACCGGCCGTCAGAATTCTCCTCGCAACAGCGATTGAATTTGATCTGGCGGAAAAAATACGCGCGTTTCGGTCTGTTCATGACATGGACGTGGTGTCGGATTTATTCTCACTTGAAAACACAAATTTTGGTGAAAAAAGTTGGAACAAAAATACACAGAATTAGCGGTGCGAGCTAGGATATTCACATAAGTAAATTTGGAATGGCAGATCTAGGTACTAAATTACAGAATACAGGTGAATTGTCCACATTGATTTTAACACAAAACGGATAATGAATTAGAGTGGCCCATAATGCCCCTTCAAGTTCCAGGTCGTCAATGCAATTGTACGGGGGCCACGCACAGGTTCCCCATTCGCTGGTGAAGGCCTTGGCTGTGAAGGAGGCCTCGGCAAAGATGATCTCGGTGACGCCCTTTGCGTGTGTCTGGGTCCTAAACGGTGCCGGGATGGCAGCGCATCGTGATGACTATCTCTCTGGTCTGCAAATAAAAATATAACAAACGACAAAAAACAATTACTCACTAAAAAATAATAATAACAACCTATTAGCAACTACTGATTCTGAAAAAGCAGAACTAATGGCAAATCATTTTGAACTCTCCTTTACTAACAATCTTATAATAATTCCTTTACACAAAACATATTTCAAGCATTAACCAACCCACTTCATACGGTTCCTGAAAGAGTTAAATTCATTTCCCCATCTGAAATCAAGTACATAATTTCCAAACTTGAAAAGACAAAACACCAGGCTTAGATCTAATTCCTCATATTATAATTAAACATTTACCATATCCATTCTCAGTTCATTAACAGCTGTACAAAATGCATGCATTAGACTCTACTACTTTCCAAACTCCTGGAAAACTGCACAATCAATTTCTAAACCTACCTAAGATGTATTTCTTATTCTAAATATGGTATGTATTTTGCTGAAGGCCCCTTCTTGGGTTTCCTTAGTAGTTAGTTTCAATATTATTGTTTTCAAATATTGTGCAGGTATAATGAACTGTAGTTAAAAATGATTGTGTATATTATGTAACATAAAAACCCATGAAACGATGGCAGCGCATCGTGATGACTATCTCTCTTGTCTGCAAATAAAAATATAACAAACGACAAAAAACAATTACTTCCACTAAAAAATAATAATAATAATAATAATAATAATAATATTAACAACATATTAGCAACTACTGATTCTGAAAAAGCAGAACTAATGGCGAATCATTTTGAACTCTCGTTTACTAATAATTGTTATGTTGCGACGCCCGTGCAGCAACCATACACTTCAAAGTTTATCCTCGTCGCCAATGTAATGTTGGTAAAGGCATATGGTCTGTGAAAAAACTAACAAGGGAAGTAACAGACCCTTCATGTCGAAACACACCTCGAAATTTTAATGGCATATGCTAATTGATACCAAAAACTCGTATGCGAAAAAATAGCGGCCAGTTTCCACTGCAAGGCCTCCAAATAAAACTTTGAAAAACACATATAAGTACTAGGAAAAAGATAGACGCCTCTACCGGTCCGTTTGGGCAGCCCTTACTCCGGGCGAGCTGGCGCGAGGGACCCCAAGGTCACGGATGAGTCGGCCGGCCCGTCAGCGGCCCTGCAATAAACAAGGGCTGCGTAGTTTCGCACCCAGTTCATCTTTCTCTGTTACAAAAGAAATAACATTTGCAATGGCTACAGAGCAAGTTGTGTTAAATCCCGTTAACATAGTTGAGTTCGCCTTGTGTTGCTTTCGTAACAAAGGTGTATCTTCGAAGGGAAGTGTAAATGAAAAAGAACGAGAAATGGGTCAATGTATTATCGAATTGATCGAAAATAATAGCACTGAAGTGGAGCATTACTAGGAATCGACCCTCGTTGTATGCGAAGGAAGTGATTGTGAATCAAGTGATAGTGATAGTGATACAGACTGCCAAAAGCATACTTCTACCACGAGTGATGATATGGGAAAGTGTTTATTAGAATCAGACAGTGAATCCCCGGAAACTAGCGATTCTAAAAGTCAGTCACCTTGCAAATCCTCCGGTTCGATTTATTATCCAAGCCCTGTGAAAAATACAATGAGGATGTTAGCATTAGCTACGAGTACAAGAAGAAAGCTGTGGAATTCTGGTTGATTGAGGGCGGTAAGGAACGTTTTTCAATATCACATGTCCGTAGAAATTTTCGCCGCGTGATGTCAGAGAGACAACTATATTTGTGGAAAAAGCAAGTGGAAAGCATGTCAGCAAATCCTAGTGAACACAAAAAAAATTACGTATGAGAAACTTTGGTCTCGATTTGAACTTGTAAGAAGAATGAATCAAAATGAAAATGATGAAGATTTGCGACAGTGGACCCTGGAAATTTCACAAGAAACTGGCAGCAAAAATACGTATTTTTCCGCCTCTCACTCCTCAATCAATCTTTTAAAAAAGCGCACAAAATTAAGAGCAGGAAAATAACAAAATGTGTATCACGCATTTACATTCACGACGAAACACAAAAGGTTGTGGTTGTAGAAGAATTTCTCAAAAACGCCAAAGACAGATTTTCACATTACTCCCAGTCGTCTAATACAGACCAAAGTGGATTTGAACGCGAAATGCGATCAAAACGGGCTTTGTCGTTTGTTGGTGGAAATCATACACAGACAGTTGCTCAATCAGTTAGTGCGTTATCACACTCGTACACTATAATGCCAACAATAAGTATGGATGGATCTTTGTTGCCTAAATTATTTATAGTGCTGCAGGAACCAAAAGGATTTTTCGGCCCTGTTGTCTCCAAAAGAATGATTCAGGCTGAAAACATAATTGTTACGACTACAAAATCAGGAAAAATGGGAAAGAAAGAGTTGAAACAGTGGTTTAAAGAAGCGTTCTTCCCATTTGTAAGTGAATATTTTGCTCTGCTTTTAGATTCGTGGACCACGTACAATGTCAGAACTTGTATTGAAGATATTCCTCCAGGCGAGACAATTGAACTGCTCCAGATACCTCCCGGAGCTACAGGAAAAATCCAACCACTTGATAAGTTCTTCTTCCGACAGTGGAAAGCTATGTATCGCCGTTTATCAGAAAATATTGTGCCTCACAAGAGTATTAGTGCCAAAGTTTCCGATAGAGACACAATTCTTCAATTGCAATCCTTCATTCATTTTCAATTTTCATCTCCTCGTTTCCAAAATATGATAAAGTATTCGTGGTTTACTACAAGGTACATAACAGAATGGCCTCCTGAATTTGTAGTGCCCGTCAAATATTGCCTTGAAACTGAAAAACTAATGTGAAGAAGAATGTGACAATGAAGTTTTTATTCGTTGTGCGTGGTGCCGAAAACATTATGTTTTAATCATTCAGTGGAAACCAATCATTTCTGCTTTTTATTCGTGCCGCACTAACTTGCGACGAGACACTGCTCCTGGCTTTCGCTTGCCCGGGCGCCAGCTCTGTGGCCCGCCTGTTCGGCCGGTCGGTCGGCCGGCCGGCCGCCCGCTCGACGCTAGTAGGGATGTCCAGCGGCGCCGCAACACTCCATTGCTATCAATGATTTTAGCTTCAATTTTGGAGCCTTGCAGTGGAAACTGGCAGCTAATATTTTGGACATGGGAATCAGATAGTGCATTGCGTGTGTCATAAAAATTTCGAGGGGTGTTTCGACATGAAGCATCTGTTACTTCCCTTGTAAGTTCGAGACTAAAATGGTTAAAGCATTTAGTGCCTTGGGTGTTTTGGGGGAAATTAAGCAATCAGCTATTTAAAATAGGACATGTTTGTTTTAAGGAAGTCAAGTTTTTTTTGTGGTGGTATGTTTCAGTTTGTAAAGATTGAGATATTTTTATTCAGACTTTTTCAAATACAATTTCTAATACAACAGTTAAGAATTAAAGAGAAATATTAAAAAAAAATTTAAAAAAAATTAAAAAAAAATAAAAAGTTAAAGGTTCAAGAAGAGAGAGAGAGAGAGAGAGAAGAGTTACTAGCTAAAGAACAAGTTTAAATGTTGAGGAAAAAAAGTTCTAGTCCGTGAGGGACGAGTGTGGCGCCTGTGACGCGAGTGCATCGCCGGTACTGCTGCTGCTGCTGCTGCTGCTGCCGTTGGTGCGGTGAGGGCGGGGGGCACAGATCTTGTCAACAGTCTCTCTGTACTCGCGCGGGGCGAGGTAGGGCCTGGCTGTGTGGGCGAAGTAGCACGCCGCGCTCCCAGTGATGGCTTCAGCTATGATGCGCTGTCTAAGTTTTTTCAGCTGATAGCCATTCGAGACCTTTAGGAGCGCAGCGTCGCTTCCGGGGTACCATTCGCCCAGGGCACCCACCACCAGCGGTATCATTTCGGCGGAGGCGTAGCCGGCGCTGAGGAGAGCTGCGCGGGAGGCACTGTACTTACTCTTCTTTTCCTCGTATCTCTCCTGCAGCTTACCGGCGCGCGCCGCCACTACCGTTGCATCTACGATGATGGAGTGTAGCCCCCGCGCGAGAACGAGATCCGGGCGCTCACTATCCACCACTACCTGGTTTTCCTTAAGGACCTTCCATCCGCTCGCCACTGCGGCCTCTTTGTAATGCTCGCAGATGTTGTTGTGGCGAGCGTGCCACAGTGCCGAATTGAATCGGCACTCGTTGGTCACATGTCCTATGGTTTCGAACGCGGCTGTGCCGTCTGGGCGGGTGCAGCCCTTCCGGCAAGCCTTGTTCTTGTTACCAGGGCAGTGGTTTAAGGCGGGAGCGGAGTTGAGGCGGGCCGGGAAGAGAAACTTGTACACAGGTATTCTCATGTGCTCCCCGGTCCGCGTGAAGAAACCTGACTCCTTGCCCACCCCCGCCAGAGCGCCCGCGTAGATCCCTTGGGCCTTTTGGGGCTGCCATCGCCGCGAGTGCGCCTTCTGAAATAAATCTCGTAGACGCCTCACCAATGACGACCTCCCCGAGGGCCCGATGGTGACCACCTCCGCACTGTTGTCCTCCATGCGTGCCTGGTAGTTGTCAGGGTCCCGGGTGTCCGGCGGCTGCTCCTGCTGGGCGCCCGTGTCCGGTCGTGGAGGGCCCGATCTCTGCTCCGGGGTGTCCCTTCTAGCCGCTGGCACAACTGAGGGTGGAGGCGTCAGGGCGACGCCGGGGCCACGTGGCTCGTCGCTGCGCACGGAAGCTGGCTGCGCAGACGAAGCTCTCAGGCCGTTGGTTCGGTTAATTGCGGCCAGTACTGGGATACCGTCGGCGTCGACTCGCTGAGTGGCGGCCAGCTCTACCCTGTGTAAGTCCTGGCAACCACTCTCGGCGTCGGCGTTTGGAGCGGCGTCCTGTGGCTGCATCTGGGCGGCGGTCCAATTGACCCGCGCGCCGTCCTGCACGGCCGGTGTTGGTGGCGCGGCGGCGCCTACTCCTCCGCTCTGCCCGTTCGACGTCAGCTCCGGGGCGTTGCCCCCGGCGGCTACTGGCGTGTCATCCTCGGTGGCAGTGGGGTCGCGGCCTTCGCCGCCCATGGCCTCTGCATCGGCGGGCGCTGGCTCCAGCCGGGTGACAGGATAGTCCCGTGGGAGGCAGTAAGAGGAGGGGAGGGTGAGGGAGGGGACGAGGGTGCCGTTGTTCTCTCCTATCTCCCAGTGCACTCCCACTCTGCCCGTGGCGTTACGCGCGCGTGACCAAAAAGTCTCTAGACCGTATCTGCGGGGGAAGGGGCGGTTGTTGAGGTAATCCGCACTCACGTTTGGAGCAGGTTGTGATCTGGCACAGTGACTTGCTTCCGCGGCGAGGTCTTCCATGGCGGCATTTCTGAGGCTAATGTCTGGGCTCGTTAAAATTTTGAAGGCAGAATCTATTGCCCAAAAATCGGCCTCCTCTCTCACCTTCGTGAGGCCGATCGCCCCGTCCTCGCGGTGTCCGTAGAGAAAGGAGGAGGAAGCGCGCTCTGGGAGGGAGAGGATGTCTTTCACATGCGCTCGCAGGGCGCTGTCCATTGTGAGCAGCTGCTTCCTCGTGTATCTTCCCATTCGGAGGGGGAAGGTGAGTGCTGGCAAGACGAACTGAGTCAGGGCGTCGATCTTTTGCCAGTCGTAGAGCCCCGACTCAGCTATCTTACCAGCAATGCTTTCTTGTTCAAAAAGCCCCTTCCAGTCCTTCACCAGGGAGAAGCCTACTGGCCGACCCAGATAGTCTGTGCGATCATTCGCGCCAAGAGCTCGTAATAAATGCCCATCTATCTTGATGCCTACAACCGCATGTCTTCTTCGGTGAACGGCGAGGGTGACACATTTGTGGGGGTTAACTTTCACGTCTGTCATACTTAGGGCCCGGTGCGTCGCGTCCGCCATTGCCTGTAGCTCCTGTTCTCCGCTCGCGATTAGGGCGAGGTCATCCGCATAGGCTAAGACTTTCGCGTGCCCGGTCGCGGCCTGCTCCGCGGCTCGCACGGTCGCATCGATGAAGAGGGTCCCGCTAAGTGGGCACCCCTGCCGGATCCCGCGCGTGATGGGGGTTTCACCAGTCGGGCCGCAGGATGTGAGCACCCTTGTCGTGTTGTTGTTATATACGTCGATCACGATATTGGTGAATGCTTCCCCAGCCCCGATCGCAAGAAGGGCATCCTGCAGCGCTCTATGAGGCATAGACCCAAACGCGTTTTGTAGGTCGAGAAGTGCTAGAGCCATGTCCTCTTTGCCGGCTCTGGCCCGCTCGATATGGCGTAGGAGCGTGTAGTTGTGCTCCAGCACGCCATCGAAGGGGCGGAAACCTTTTTGGGCCTTTGACAGGGCTCCGTTCTCTTCGATCCACTTGTTTAAGCGTGTTGCCCACAGCCCTGTATATAATTTACAAAGTGTGGGTCCGAGGGCAATCGGGCGCCAGTTCTTGATGTAGTCTAGCTCGCCTTTCTTATATATCAGGACGGTCTGCGACCGCCGCCAGGCCTGCGGGATTCGTCCTGCCTTCCGTATTAAGTTCATTAGAGCTGTGGTTAACTTCGCCTCTGGGTCCGTTGCCCTAATATGTTTGTAGGTTAAGCGGTCTTCCCCCGGGGCGGTATTCTCGGCGTTCATGAGTCGCCGCTGTACTTCACGGGCCGAGAATTCGCCGCAGTCGAGAGGCTCCCGGTCCATGATATGGGGAAAGACGGACCCGTCGTAGGCTGAGGGGTTTCGATTCGCATCTGTCTCGCACCGGAAGTACTCTTCAATTTCTTCTAGCTGGATCTGACACCTCTCCCCTTCCTTTCCTGTGATCCAGCGCATTGCCCGGCGTCGCTGATTCATGTACGTAGTACGTATTCGTTGCTTGTCGGCAGCTGGAGGCGGCCTCGCGGCGAGCTTTCGCGGCCGCGCCTCATCTGGCGCCACTGTCACTGGTCGCGTCTTTATATTTACTGCATCCTGAAGGCCCGTCACGCATCTCTCGTATATATCTTCTAAAGCAGCGGGCTCGGTGCTTTCGCCACTCCTCAGGGCAAGGCAGATTTCATTGAATGCAGAGGTGAGGGTTTCCGGCCACTCATTCGTGCGGCGCGCTCGGGGGCCTGTGGGCCGCCGCAGTGGACCGTGCTCGGGGTCTGGTCTAGTAGAGCCTCCCTCAATGTGCTGGCGGGTCGCTTCCTGGGGGGCGCAGGCGACGCACTCCGCGCGTGTGATTGGCCAGATGCAGGGGCAGACTCAGCTGGGAGGTGTGCCCTGGCGTCTTCCCGCGCGCCTCCCGCTCGCGCCGCAGTGGTGTGGCGTTGGGTGGTCGTCGGGTCGCCCTCTGTCTCTCTTCCTTCTTCATGTGGACTCTCAGCATTCTCTGTCGTGGGGGGCAGGTTCCTCGTCACGCGTGCATTTCCCCTTATTCTCTCGCGTCGGCCACGAGGCCTCCCCCGTTTCTTCCTCTCCGACACGCAATCCCGCCTTCCAACGGTCAGGTCAGCTGGCCGTTCAGTTACCTCGGCCGCGGCTCCGTCACCTTCGCCTTTTCCGTTGTGTGGTAGCTCTGCCCGTGGGAATCGCTGGATTGCATTGCCGGGGGGTCTGTCACTCGGGTGTGGAGCTTTGCGGGGGCGCGCTACGCGACCTCCTTGCTCTAGTGTCAGAACTCTGGCTCTCGCGTTGAGAGGTGGTAGCACTGGGCGTTTCCTGATTGTTAGGCGCATCGGTAGGGTGGGTCTTGTTGCTCTCGGGGTTCTTGCGTTGTATTCCTGGGTTAATTATTCTTCGGATCCGCTCCCTTTCTGCGTATTTCGTGTTCGGTAGGATTCTTTTCGAGTCCAAACTTTCTTTTCGGGCCCTCTGTGCATGCACGCTGTAGTGGGTGCCAGCCTGCTTGGCAGTCGGGAATCGGCAGTGGCACCCTGGATAGGCACAGGCGGCGGCAAGGAGCTCGCGGGGTGTGGGCGGGGGTTGAGCTTCCACGGCCTGTGGGCACGCCCTCCGATGCGCGGCCCACTTTCCGCAGCTGCGGTTACATCCGCCGCATATGAGAAGCGAATTAAGTCCGTGGACACGCTTCACGTGGGCTTTGAATGAGGCGCGCCGAACTGATTCATCCTGAGCACTCGTGACGGTTATGTCGCATACCGGACAGACCGCTACTTCGTTGATTGGGACCGGGACGAGGATATTGTTTTGTCCGTCTATGGCTGGTCGCATTAGTCGCCCGGAGGGATCGTGGGCGGGGCCCTGGGCCGTCGCCCACCGGGCAGGCCTGTGTGTGTACGCGGTCGCCCTGTCCCGCAGGTATCTGCACTGATTAATGTGCTTGCGGCTTCCGATGTCGCTTCCACCACACCCTAGGCAGCGAAGTGTGCATTGTTTCCGGTGCCGGTCCTTAACATGCTCCTGCATTGCCCTCACTCGCTCGCCAAGGCTGCGTCTGGTGGAGATGGGCGGGGTTTCGTGTGGGCAGCACGGGCAGCGGATTTCGGGCGGGGCCGGAAGGTAAACTACTACTTTCTGTCCTTCTCGTCGGGGAGCAATGTATCCCAGCAGGGCCGGGCCCTGTGGGACGACTTGTGGTAGCTCCCCCCCTTTTGTTGCTTCGCATGAGGGAGGTTGCCCGGTGACGGCGTCGCGTTCTCCCGGCTCGTGCTCGGTCTCTGCTCACTATCACTCGCGGGGTTATTCCGCTCGTCTGCTGTGGGCGGGGAAGTTGCATGGGTGGATCGCAGCTCTAATCTCTCAAGGTCAATTATGGGGTCCAGGTTACCAGCTTGCGGAGGGCCTGGCTCGGGGCTAGCTAGGTTAATAACTGGTGGCTGGCTCATGCTTGTCTCGTCTCGTCCTTGGACGCGGTTGTGCCCAGATCGACTCGCATTCGTCTCCCGGCTCGTGCTATGTCCCTGCTCACTCGCATTCGCGGAGTTGTTCCACGCGTCTGCTGTGGCTGGGGCAGTTGCGTGGTTGGGGCGCTGCTCCGGGCTCTCAAGGTTAATTACGGGGGCACGGATATCAGCGTGCGTGGCGCTTGGCTCGGGGCTAGCTAGATTTACAATTGGCGGCTGCGTCGGCTTCATCGGTGGAGGGGGGCGTGTCAGTCTTGGGTTCCAGCGGAGTGGGGATAAACTCCACGTCATCTTGTTCTTTCGTGAATCGCTGCCCTACCAAGTCTTCCAAGGAAGTCGGGTCCTTTGGTGGCGGGTCAGGCGGCGTCGTGAATGGATCACAGTGGAGGGGCACTAAGTCATGACTCACACCAGTTAACACATACCCGGGGGCGTTCTTGCGACTGATCGTATGCCGGAATCTTCTTACTACTTTATACATCGCCCCCTTCTTTGTCATTATTGGAGTGATACTGATTATCTCTCTTTCCGTGCTGACCGTGTGGTCCTCATGGAGGGGGGCGGCAATTACTACTTCAACTGGACTGGTGCAAGTATTGAGGGGTGGTGTAGATGGGGATGCGGTAGGGGACGAACTGAGCGTGTTTGGGCGTACCTTATCCGCTCGGCCGGGCGTGGCGTCCTGACCTCTGCAAGGCGTTCCGGGCTGCTCCGCTGTCATAGGCGCCTCAGGCCTCACGGGGGCCGCCGTACGTGGGTGGGAGGCTTCGCCCTCCTCGTGCGACCCGTCAGTAGGCTCCTCCGGTAGGCCATCTCTTGCGGCAGTTTCGGGCGGCTCCACCTGTGCAGCTGCAGATGGGGGTTGGCCATCTGGCCGATCAGCAGGCGGGCTTGGGCCCGCCTCCGAGCAGATTGGCGTGGGCGGTAGTAGGCACGCCTCCGCGATCTGGTACGGCTCCAGCGTTGTCGAGAGCGTCGGCGCTCGTGTAGGTGCGGCGCTCTGCGCTTCGCCTACATCCTCACTTGATGAGGGGGCGGGTCGCGCGTCCGGTGACTTGCTAGCGCATTGCTCTGGTTCTACTTGACAACGTGTAAGGTGGTCTTCCTCCTCCTCCTTCAGGTTTTCCATTGGGGTGGTGGTTGTCCCTCCCGTCCACGTTTTCACGAGCTCATCATCTTCTTGCCTGTTTTCCACGATGGCGTCCTGGTGGGCGTTCTCACTCGATTGCGGGGGCGGGGCGCTGGCTGATGCTGGGGTTGTCACATCGTTGACTTTGGCGGTGTCATCGCACCTGCCGCGCTCTCGCGTCCTGTCGGCCTTAGGCTGCGTCCTCCTCTTCCGGTCTGGTCCCATGGGTTTGGTGGCGGGCTTCACCGCTTTTCGTGGCTGTTTAAGTGGGTATTCTGGAGGGGTGGAGCGCGAGCGTGGGGTCAGGGCTCGGGTGCTTGGAGTGGGACGCGCAGTTCCTGCTACTTTCTTCACCGGTTGTCTTCGGACCTTACGAGTGATGTTGCCCTTCCCAGTGCGGATGTCTCCTGCTGTGGCTTTGGGGGACATCGTGCGGGGGCATGGTGGACATTCACATATTTCAGAGGGCGGTAGGATTTCATCCTCTTGCGGAGCCTCTTGTGGTTCCGAAGTAGTGTTTAGAAGGGGTGATTTCTTTTTTGACTTCCGTTGTGCCGGCAGAAGGCGGCGTAGTTCAAGTGGAAGTTGAGTACGGGCCCGTGTTTCGTCAGGAAGCGGGGACATGTTTATTACTTCGTTATGAGCCCTCTCCATCGAATTTAGCGGAGGTGATTGTCTAGTGCTATTGGGGCTGGTCGGAAACGCATCTTCATCGTCAGAGCCGCTACTTGTCAAGCGGGGTCGCTTTCGCAGAAGCCTAGCCATTTTCAAGGTAGGGAGAGCACAATGCACAAAAAGACAGTGGCACACAATATCGGGTCACGACAGAGGGAATAGTTATTTATCGGCAGAGTCTCACAAATGTTTGTTCACAGTTCAACACAAATGCTAGTTGTCACACTGGCGGGTTGTTTCTTTTGGTTTTCTTCTGGAGAGTCGGGCCAGCGCGGGAAGTAGGCGGCGCCAGTGAGGGCGGAGGCTGCGGGAAGACGGCCATAGCCGCCCCCGGCAAGAGAACGGGAGCGGGGCGGGCTCACGGCAGGGCGAGGTGCGTAGCGCAGGTGCGTTTTATATGCTCAGTGCGGTGCGGGCTAATGCTATTAGACTTCACAGCGGTGATTGTTGCACGGAACGATTACGGCGGTTTAGACAAATGGTTCTTGTACAGTGTTCGTCGGTGTGGCTGGGAGCGGGGTAGCATATCACATCCGGCATCTTCATTAGAGCTTCTGGTGGCGCCGCTATAGGATTTCCTCCACTATTGCGTAAGACGCGAGTGTCAAGTCGCTCCCCACTCGGTGTCATGACTGGCAATCTCGAATCGCGGCTAGCGGTTGGGGGGGAGGGAGACCTAGTGGCCGACGAACAGTGCTGCCAGATCTACTGAATCCTCAGTCGAAATGCTGGTTATCAAGAAAATGTGAATATTATTGAACTGTTTTTCAACTGAACACGGATTTTCTGCTGAAAAATTATCTACAAGTGGTAGGTTTCAATGCGCCACCCTGTTCATGCGATCCTAAAGTAGTGAACCCATGGCTCCGTTCTTTGGTCTTGTAACGCATCCACATGTCTACACTTTGATCAATTCTACGTATGATTATTCTGGAAGCATTGTGACAAACATTTCACATATTAATTATTAGCGATCTGAATTAATATATGAATATGGGAATTATGGTGTCATAATGACAAATGACAAAATTTAATATTTATCATTATTTAACGATAAGGATTAATATATAAGTCTGAAGATTATAAGTCTATGCCTACGTACATGCAAGTTCAGATACATATGCATCCCTTTTATTGCATGTATATGTATTGCATGTACAGTGAATCTCTTGCATTATTATTGTATTGTTTTCACTAAAGTAGTCATTAGATGTAATCACTTAAAATAGGAAATTAAGATTTTACCCCATCTCTGTAATTCCAATGCCAGGAATTATCAAGGAGTCAAAATTAATGTGTATCACTATCTATAGCTAATGAAATTGTAACATGTGATTTCCTTCATTGCATAATTGTACAATGATCGGACTATAGCGGGTTCAAAGAATTAGTTTAAATGTTACACTGCAAAAATACGCAGCAGCAATTGTTATATTGCTTCACATTGATTTTCATCAACCGTAATTCGTTCTACAGATGTATGATGATGTGGCAAAAGAAATCTGTCAACCCTGCCTACTTACTTCCCGGCGGAAAGAGATCCTAAAATAGTGAACTCATGGTTTCCATTCTTTGGTAATTGAACAATATCCATATGTCTACACTTTGATCCATTTTATGTAAGATTATGTGAATTCATGGCTCCATTCTTTGGTTAAATATACTAATTATATATTTATATTAACGATCTAAATTAATATATGAATACGAAAATTATGGTATCATAATGACAAATGACAAAATTTAATATTATTCATTATTAACAATAAAAATAAATAGTTACATAAGTCAGAGGATTATATGTAACACATGTTTATTGGAGTAAATATACTCCAATTGGCAGAAAAAAATGTTTGAATGTGGTGGGATTGAAATCTAGCAATGGATAAAATATCAAAGTCTATGCCTACATGCATGAATGTTCAGATACATATGCATCCTTTTTATATTTATATTGCATGTATAGTGAATCTCTTGCATTATTATTGTATTGTTTCAGCTAAAATAATCATTAGATATAATAATTTAAAATAGGAAATTAATATTTTACCCTATAACTGTACTTCCACTGCCAGGAATTATCAAGGAGTCAAAATTAATGTGTGTATCGCTTTTAGTAGCTAATGAGATTGCAACATGTGGTTTCCTTCATTTGATAACTGTACCATAATTGAAATATGGTGGTTTTAAAAGAGTTTTAATGTTACACACAATATACGGCAGCCATCGTCATATTGCTTCACATTGATGTTCGTCAACCGAAATTCGTTATGCTGACTGTAGCGAAAGAAATCTGGTAACACTGCGGAAATGACGTCATTTCAGTGGACGCATCTCGAGCAGCGAAGATAATGAACAAGGCTCAGGTTAATTTGCACTTAATACGTAGATTATTCCGTCCAATATTCATTATAATTTTAGACGATCTTATGAGTCATTTATCAGGGAAAAAATAAAGAAATAAAGAAAGAAAAAAAAAAGTACGTATCATAACATTAAAACCTGGTTTATATGAGGAAAATATATCCTAAAATGATGACATTTAAATTTCAACCACGAATTGGATATCAGTAAAGCATCAAACTATAGGTTTGCAGAAATATTCACTTACATGCGAGTGAATCCCGTTTAGTTGTGTTTGTTTTCTCGCATGTATTACTATGTATTATTGTGTTATGTTTCAGAGATATATCGCTTGATATAAACTGATAAATTTATAAATATTAACGGAATCAACATATAGACCCCTTCATATAATACATATATCAAGATTCCAATTTTGCAATTTCAAATGTGTTAGCTTCAAGCTGAATCGCAATAGCGCGTGGAAGTACATGTTATATTTAATCCTATTGACTTTCTTCGCTCTGAAATCGATTCTACTGCTTTCAACAACGGAAATCCGGCAGCATTGCCGGCGTGCTCGCTCGCGGGAGGGGGGAAGCTATCGCATCTTCAATTGTGTAGAAATGGCTTCTTTCGAAGGGGAAGCTACTCGACTCGCCAAGATGGCGATCTTAGCTAAGGTTAATATGTGGCAGGCGCTTCTGAAATTACTGCCGTCGAATGTCTTGCGCCAATTGTCCTAGTTGGCGTTTAAAATTGAAGCCTGGATCCGGTTCTATCTTATTTATGGGATGATGTAGACTCTGGGTGCAATATCCGAACGATACTTTGGTGAAAGACGAACCGTCGCCCAGTGGTGGGGGGGCATGTCTGTTGGACGCGTTATTACGAAGTTATCGCATGGTATAATTGCACAGATTGACTTAAGATTAAACCGTAAGATTGTCCTTGTCCTACTTATGTGCACATACGTCTACATTATATAGAATATGATACATTATGGTACATTGTCATGCACAGGCCTACAGAGCGGGAACGCGAAACCTCAACCACTGACACACGTGTACGGCATATTACACATTGGGATAGCAATAAATGAGCATGTTCACACACGCCCGCAATCAAGGCCCGCACCGCTTAGCGTCACCACCACCACCCTTTCCGGGCGGCGCATCCGCTGGACCTACATTACGGTGTGCAACGCATCGCCGCGCCCGCCATCAGCTGCCGCCGCCGCCGGCCCCGCGCTGGCCTCCTGGTGGAGTTATCTTCTCATTATTCCACACACGATAGCACTAGATAAGTATAACTCACTGTTCGGCTTCGTGGAAGTGGCACTGAAGGAATAACACCTAGCTCAGATCAATTACAGAAACTTATCTCAGTAATATCATTCTTAGTTGCGGAGCAGCTCAACAGCACGTCTGTGCACATCCGCCATCTTGGAATAAAAAAGAATGGCAAAGTGCATGAATATTTCGAGATTATTTTGGTAATCACATGGTTTTTGGCAATGGGACTCCCTGTTAAGGCTAAGAATCGCCTATGTTGAAAGTTACCAACAATTGTAAGGCAAGGATAATTTAGTTTAGAGATGTTTGATCATTTAAATTGTTGTTAAGAGGACGTACTTTCATTCATTGGCAAACATAACAATAATCTTCCTTATAATAACTCCTTTACACAAAACATACTTCAATCAATATTGTCGAACAAGGATAATAAAGAAATTATTAAAAATAAAATAAATAAATCGTGATGACTAGAGACGGGAAAAATAAATAGTATGATACGTCAAAATATGTAATGAAAATTGTAAGAATATATAATGAATGTGTAAAATCTGATATAATATGTAATATTAAAACACGCACGTTTTAAAACACATTAACTCAATTCAAAATTACATTTTTCTAAAGTTTCCTAATCAAATTTTCAAAATAATACAATCGTTTTAAACATAATTTGGAGAGCACAAGTTGATGCACATTTTGTACTTTACAACTTTCCCGTCGGTAATAACAGCTTCGTTTATTGTTAATCAGGACCGTAGTTTAGCAGCTAAACTAGTCGTAATAGAAGCCCTCGTAAGAACTGGCGATTTATATGACCAACGTAAAGCTTTTTCATCGAATTATTGCACGTCGCCAATCGCCAAAGTTTCTTGGAAATTAAGGTTAAAGGTCACGAAACGCGACGTCAGTAAAACTTTTCACACTTAAAGGTGAAAATTATCTCAGTCGCGCACTTCCCGGCACTGAGATAACTGAAGCAGACGCGCCGGACTGTAAAAACATCTGACCGCGTCTTAATTCAGCGCACTTCAAGTCGACAGCACTCAGTAATTATAAAGGAAAAACTTCTGATTTTTTTAAAATACTTTTCACAAAAAATATGTAACAAATTGAAGAATATTGATATAATAAAAATATTCTGTGAAAATAGCAAAAAACGTAGGTTATTTTTTAATAAGGTTCGTTTGCGAATGAGAGTGAGATCGCCGTAGTGTGTATGAGTTTCTGTTTCCAATATACTTCGCCCGCCTTTTGACGCCTGTCCTAGCCGTATGGTATGTCTGTGAGCCGAGCTCTAGAACATTAAAATGTTTAAGAAAATTGTGTCGCCCGCCGATGTTCCCATATGTCTGCACAAACACAAAGACTAAACAGATTTTTGGATGAGAACAACTGGATCATCCACCTTACAGTCCAGACCTTGCACCTACTGACTCTCAAATGTTCAGTTGTTTAAAGGATTTTCTTGGTTGACAACGGTTCAGCGACAACAAAGAAATGAGAATTGCAGTCGGGTACTGGCCTTCTTCACAGGCGGCAGATTTCATTGACGTGTGAGTGTGAGTTCAAAAACTTGAACGGTATGCAGATTATTGAAAAAAAATATTTTTACATATTTTCCTTCTTATTAACAAACGGACCTTATTAGAAAAGTAACCCTCGTATGTAAAATATGTAATGCAGTACTAAATAAGTAAAAATATGTAATGAACAAAATTGATATTGTGTAAGGACGGCGATGATTTGCCAAAATTTCAGTTTTGAGAACGGTAAGTAGAAAAGTAGAAAGACAAAAAATATATAATTACATAAAAATCCGGTATCCAATGATGACGCCCGATCACACGCACCAGAGTGGGCGTGGCTGCAGATACCGTCGTAATCCATCCAATCACAGCCACCAGCCAGAGGGCGAAGCCTGCGTTCCTCAATCATGGTCGGGTCACCTGGGACGTAGCTTTAACATATTTTCACTTACATTCAGATAAGATAAAAGTAGCCTGTTTTTTACTAATTGAATTAATTTTAATAAATTACAGATCCCTACTTTTTTATAAAAAGACACTAAAAGAATAATCATAGAAACTTTACGTATTAAGATTCATAATGTTCTAAGTTCAGTAAGAGAATCAAATAACTTCACAACCAATTGTGATACGATATTGTCAATTTTTAAGAGTGGAAAATTTTTTATCTGAAATAATTCACAAGAATTTCCCTTTTTCACTCCACTCCATCTCTTTCCCGTTGACCCTCCGTTATTCTACCATATCTTTACCAAAACAAAAAGCCTCATCCAATTCAAACTATACACAACATAAATATTTCAACACAAAAAAATAAGGGGGTAATAATTTTATGTACTGCATACTCACTTCCTAAAAATGTAATACGTTGAAAAATTATTAATTAAAGGTAATTCTTTTCTTTTTATTTCTTTTGTTTGTAGACCAAAGAAATTCAAAACATAAAAATATATAAATAATCATTTTGTAATATTGGAAACTTTTAAGAAGATATTTGTAAAATGTCCCTGAGGATGACAAAACGTCATCGAAACATTGTACAGTACAAAAATAAGAAGTGAAATATAAGTGAAAAAATGTCTACGAAGTTTTGAAAATATAATAAGGAAACTCTCTAAAAATAGATATCTATAATTTATAAAGATAACCTGGTAAAGAAAATGTGGATAAATAGTGTTACAATTTATAGTAGATTACTTACTCAAACTCGTGGGGTAGACAGAATCCATATGTTGTGGGTCCTTGAACAGAAAAATTGATTGACGGCAAGACGTGTCTATCTGTCCGTCTGCGGTCAACGCAAGCGCTTAAACCGTTCAGCAGCTCTCTCCAAAATTGAGATTCCCCGATTGGTCTGAACGAACTCGAGATTTTGCAAGTTTAAAACGCATACCCATTTAGATTTTTGAGGTTACTTTACATTATACCTCAACAGTTTCAAATTTTTATATTAAACTTTTGTCATCGGTTAGCTTAAGAGAATCTTGCAGGCCTCAGTTTCGTTGAAATCACTAATTTTCTAAAATTGCAAAAGTTCAATTTTTTCGGCGTCTACAAATACTACAATATTGAAATAGGGATTTTTTCTTTAATAGATTCTTTTCTGTAAAGACAGATATTTGAAATAAGGTCATGTACAAATTTTCGAAAATAATATTAATTTTCCCGTAATTTTGCATGAAATATACCCAATTTTTAATTTATTAAAGAAATTGACGAGAGTCTTGATTCCGGGAAACTCTATTTTTTTTCAAAAATTGCAAAAAGGTAGCATTTCGAAACTACAAAACCAAAGAAAGATATTTTTGCCTTAAAATCTGTTCAATATTTTTTGTTAAGAAAACATCGACTAACACCAATAAAATTTGAAGTTTTGCAATTTGCAAAATGAATGATTTTAACGAAAATTAGACCTGCACAATCCATTCTCCTAAGCGCCTTTTACGCTATCTGTCGACAAAGTTTAATAAAAAAATTTAGAGCCATTTTTTAGAAAACTTTACAGGGAGAAGTAGCTCAGGCCATCAACTGATGTCACTGTAGTACCTGTGACCTGACCAGGAGGTCGTAGGTCTCTCATTGATCTCTCTGAAGTTTAGAAAATTGCTTGTTAGAAATATTAGGTTGAAACAATTATATTTTTAAGCGTCGGCCAGAGTTGGTATGTTAAGGACGGCTGCTTGTGACCAGGTAATGTGCACTGCGAGTTTATTCAGAGAACGTGAGTTTTCGATTTTGAAAAACATTTTTCCAAATTTTTTCTTTATATTTCGTGTAAGAATAGAGTAAAATACACTTATCATGGTGGCTTAGGTCAGATTTTCACGGTTAACTCTGAATTTTCAAAAATTGCAAAAGATTTGAAATGTCTCAAAGTCTGTTGTACAAAATTATCTCTAAAAAAAGGTCATGTACGATCTTTTTGATAAAAAAAACGAGTAGTTCTGGCGTAATTTGCGTTTGAAATGTATGGAATTTTTTTCTCAAAATTGTTCCAATTTTTTAAAATTTTCTCCGCATATTTAATAAGGGACGGTAAAAAATATTATGCTAGTCCCATTCTCGGGTATTGATCGATTTTTTTAAAAATTGCAAAAAAATCCGAAACTATAAAATTGAAGATAGACATTTTTGCTTCAGAAATTAATGAAGCTTACGGGCGTCCCGTTGTACGTAACGATAACATTGTAATATTGCGAGAAAGTATGTGCTGTTTTAGCACCACTAGTTATTTCTATATTTAGCAACCGGTTTATCCACTTTTTCGTTACCAGGGCCCAGCAATAAGAGTTTTTGTGTCGAAAATTTGCCTTTTCTTGGCGCACGATTACATAACTTCTTAAGAAGTTCCTTCTGAAGGGCGAGAAGGTAAAAATATAGGACTTTTTTATTTGATGCGTTCCTTTCTTGTGCAGCGACGATAGCTGTTTTCAGGACATGCGAGGGAGTTCATTGCTTCTTCATTGCCTCTCTGGCTCTCGTCCTCTCTCGAGTTCCCACTCCGTCGATTGCGTGTCGTTCGCGGAGGGGTCGTGATGGGGCAAGAGAGAGGGGTAAGAAGGGGCTTTCGCGCTGAAAGGGGTGGAAATGTACACGGCAGCACGAGTAACAGATTTCGCGACAAAATCCAACATGGCCACCAGTGCCAAACTGGATGTCTTGGTGCGTGCAGTTTTACGAGTTCTAGTGTTTTCATACACGCCCAGATAAATCGTGAATAGTGTTATGGCATGGATGTTTTGTTTAAAATGTACTTATTTTGGAGACATTTGGTTGAGAAAATTTGTGTTGAAAATGGAGTTTCGTAGAACTAATAGGCCAGAAATGGTTGATTCGCATCTGGCGAAGAATGGATGTCTTCAGTATTGTGGTTCCTACAATTTCTTCACTTTAAGTAGCACGAATTGGTAAGTAATCTCGAACCGAAGGGCTTCGGGCGTTCTGTCGCCTTTCGATTATTAGAACGCATTTGGTATATAAATAAATATCTCGTTTAATAATCATTGATTCATGAAATATAATGTGATGGAAATATTGTATGTACAAGTTGATTTGTAAATATTTTTATACTCTATTCTCACTTTGAATATTTTTCGGGCATGTTACGAATTTGAGCATGGTGCAAAATGTTGCTTTTTATGGATATATAAAACAGTCTTGGTGTATTTTCATATACTACATAAAATTGGTACATGTAATTTTTTACCGTGACCGTGAACGTTCTTGTAATCACGTATTTTTGATCACGTATTTTTGATATCGGTTTTTCCAGTCTTAGTATTGTGGCTTCGTGAATCAGATTTTAGTAGAACCTCGCTAATCCGAACCCTGCAAATCCGAAATTTCAGATAATCCGAACAAAATTCAGGATGGAGGAAAAATAAAATAAAGAAAATGCTTATTTGTAGTGTATTTGTACATGCATGGAACATTTTTTCGGATAATCCGAACAGACACACACCCCATTTCGGATAACTGGGGTATACTGCATTTGATATTCCTCAATCGATTTAAGGGGAGGTTGTACAACCCATCTCTGTAATGTTAATTGTGTTGTGTTTATGTACCTTTATCTCTAAAACTATTTTATGAAGCTTTGTGAAATTTTCTGCACTATTTTATAAAAATGTTCTTCCAACACAATGTTTTTGTAACGATTCAAGGTCATTTTCGATGTTTAATCTTTTTTTCCAACATACTATTTTTTAAAACATTTTTTTGTAAATAAACTCAATATCTCAGTTTCAAATAATTGATTTCTTGTGTAAAGAGCAACGAATCACGTAAAATACGTGATACATAAGTGGTGGAAGTTTCATGGAGTTACGTGCAATAGTTTCTGAGAAAAAGGTACACGAAAAAATAAAAAATAATAATTTCCGGGACATGCAGGATTTGTAATAACAATGCACTAAGATCATCCTGGTGCATATTCTGACTCGTAAGCATCTTTCTCATTATTCTCGGAACTGTTCCTCTTAGTTCCTACAATCTTACTTCTTTTCAGCATTTTTTCTATCTCTTCTGCCTTTTTGCTCTGTGACTAACAAGGGAATGGTAAACTGTCATGTGGAAAGCGCATCTGCTATTTTTTCCACTCGAAGTAAATATTATTTAAAGGCTGTTCGTACATTTTTAGCTTCCAAAGTTGTCTGGAAGCATTTTTCAAAAAAATATGGAAACTGATGATTTTTTGTTAGGCACACCAGTTAAAATACTGGGCAACCATTTGCAGGAATGCGTCAGCGCCCTGTGAAACAATATTCTTAGATCTTTATTCGGCTGAAGTCTAGTGTACGGTGCCCCCTAAGGAAGTCGTTCAAACCGGCCCTTCGCGCCGCTCCGGCGAGGGGGAAAGCCACGGGGGAGGGGACGAGGGGTATTTGGGGGATTATGAGGGGAACCATTCGGCAGGGAGGGGTGGGGAGCAATACGATAACTTTTTACATACTCATAAAAAGCAAAGTGTGGGCGATTTAAATAAATTGTAATAAATACACTATTGAAATAATTTTGATGGTTCGTAATTGGTCACGGACGTGACGTCATAAGTTAGGGGAGGCAATTTTTTGCCTGAGTTTCATTCCGAAATACTGGTTGGAACATGGTGGGTGTGCAACTGATTTTCTGTGTTGGGGTAGCTGTTGTGCAGTTACGTTTCTTGCGTTCTTCAAATTCTTCGTGATTTGTGTTTTTGAGTGTCGAGTGTTTGTTCCTACGATTGTGAGAATAAATGTGGCTTTTTTTTACGCGTTGCGCCGGAAAGGGTGTGTGGCTGTAATTGAATGGGCGCAAGAAGTGGTATGATTGCTGCAGGCTTTTCGTGTCCGTTATGTAAGTGTCCGATGAGGTTGGCCAAGCGAAAGTAATTGAGTGATGTTTTCGAGTGGAAGTGCAGCAAGAAAGAGGCCACTTCTCATGCGCGAAAGTGTTCAGTGCGGAAGGGGTCATTGTCGCGGGAAGCAGGTTGAGTGTGATTCAGGTATCAATTTTTGTCTTTCCTTGATGGCGCCTACCTTAAAACAGCCTTTCGGTTTTATTCATTTCTATCAGAGCGCGTGGCGTAATTTGAGGGAGGGCTTATGGGGACTCCTATCGTCTTCCTCCTCCTCCTCTGCCCCCTCCCGCCTCTTCCCCTTCCCAACCCCTCCCCCTTCCCCCCTCACCCTTCCCCCTTCCCCCTCCCCCTTCCCCTTCCCCCTCCCCCTTCCCCCTTCCCCCTCCCCCTTCCCCCTTCCCCCCTCCCCTCCCCTCCCCCCCTCCGCCACATCGCTTCTCTGAGGGTGCACCGTACACCCTACTTTAACCCTTTATTCTTAGAATATTCTTAGATCTTTCGAAAGCTTTTGACGTTATTGACCATAACATCTTGCTCTCAAAATTACCTTCGTATGGAATTCGTGGTATTGCCCTAGATAGGGCAACTTCGTACCTTAAACATCGGACTCAAAGAGTAGAAATACCATACTGGCACGAAAAGACATTACATACTTACGTTTCCAATTCTTTGCCAATTGAGCATGGGGTCCCGCAAGGTTCAATCTTAGGTCCTATTCTCTTTCTGTTATATGTAAACGATATGCCCTCGTCTATTAAAAATGGAAGAACGGTTCTGTTTGCTGATGACACGAATGTTCTTTGCAAAAAAGAAGCAGTAAATAGTACAATTTCAGAAGTTTCAAGTTGGTTTAATAATAACAAATTAATTGTTAACGAAAGAAAAACTGTTTCAATGCATTTTTGCATTTCAAATCGGAAATCGCATGTTTCATTGAAAATGAACAATATGCAATTAGCTGATGTTGAGGCAACAAAATTTTTAGGTCTTTCAATTCAATCAAACCTTAAATGGAATGTACATATAGCAGAATTAAACACTAAATTAAGTTCATTATGCTACGCATTCAGAATTCTTTCAAATTCTGTCAGCCTTCACGCAGCTCGTTGCGTTTATTTTGCAAATGTACAGTCGATGACACAAATTCTGGGCGATATCCTATGCGGCCAAATCTGGCCTTTCCACAGCTTGGACAACCACGTCTGGGCACTTGACCAATCCCGGAGCCTAGGCAAAGCGGCTCTTATCATTGGCTTTTGCGCCAAGATACAGACACTTCCCCCTTCCTCCCCCTTGAAGATTTTCCTCCTCGTTATCTCAAAGGGGCGGAGCAATTTTTGAGGTGATTGACGTCGGCGTCGCTGCTTCGCTATCGGGGAGGGGAGCAGGTAAGTTAACGCAGACGAAACGGACGCTGACGACCCACGCGCCAGCCGGTCATGGGGCAAGACCAATGGCATTTTTATCGAATTCTTTATACATAAATGGCAAATGCGAATATACATAGCAAATGTTAATTTTTTATTTGTGGAAATCTTCACTCAAGTTAAATATTTTATTAACTATTTTTGAATAACCACCTGTTAAAAAGAAGAATAAATTAAATTAGAAGAAAAAATAAAGTCTTAAAATGTTACGATTCGATGTAATTTTCTTAAAACGAGCTATTAAGAAAGTAACAAAAACGTGTTTGAATAAACTTGAAAGATACTGAGTTTGTAGCTAAGAAATTTCCATGCCGTTACAATTTTCCAGTTAAAATGTTTAAATGGAACACAGGTGTTCTCAAAGGTACTATTTTCACAACTTATATTGTTTTAGTGTGACCTCCATAAACAGTGTCTGGAGTATTATGTTCGATTGGAGGAGCTCCATCACAATCCAAAGAAACTCCTGGAAACTCACTTTACCACAGTTATCGATATTCAAGTAAGGCACCGTTTTATTCACAGGAATCACACGGTCCTTGTTTTCTATTGTTTAGTGAAATAATTTTTGCCTTTGTAAGGTATACGCATGAGGAATATTTTCTGCCTAGAAGAGGAATCCCAATACAATAATGTGCATCAAACATCATAATTCATTTGATTTTAGATAGACACCTACAACATCAGTGTTTTCATGAACTCGCAAGACTCCAAATCCGAACAATTGATCTATTTTATTTACTATTTACACAAAATTCAACTTCATAGTTTCTTAAAATAAACGAAACGTGAATTGTGCTTAATCACCTTAACAATTGCGTAGTGCAACATTATTGGCAAAATTGCCAGAAAAGATATGACAAATACATAGATTGATTTTAAATTATATGATGATTATGATTAGGGTTTAAAGACGCTTCAACATGTCATTGGAGCTCGTGCCAATCAGTAAAATAATTTTTATTTATTATAAATTGAGTAAAAATATAGTAAAGTCTGACTAATTATGAAATGAAATAACTGATAAAGAGAATGTTGCATGGACAATAAAAAATCAGTTCATAGAAGGCATTTTAAAAATCACCCTCATCTCTCGCGATGTCTTCTCCGAATACCGCTTGAATTATTGCAGTACACGAGAGCATTCTATAGGGTAAGGTCTGTTCATTTCTTGCAAGTGCGGAGTAGGCAAACGCGATAAGATGTCCTTGTAAGAAGGGGCAGTGCACGATCCGAAGATAAATGAAAATTACTTCCTCGCGCCTTGAGCCACGCATGACGACCAGGTTTTTATGGGGTTCTTGATCCTTGTGAGTTTGAAATAAGAATTCGGTCACTCTTTTTGCCATGCACGATGTAACCTTTTAATGTTAATGATAAGAGTAACTTATTCATTTTACTCTATTAATGTTACTGTGTTTTTTTAAAAAAATCATCTGTTAAAAAATCAGTGGTGCTTAGATATAGTACAAACTTCCTCGTACTATCTGTGAGTGTTATAATTGTAACTCACATAATATACTAATATTAAGGGGATAATATTAAAGTTAGCAATTTTCAGCTTTCATGATTTTTCGGGAGAGGTTGAGATCAATTCCACGATTTATTATAATTTTTAACGATTTTAACGACGCGAACGCATGGCAGTACTGCCGGTAAGCTTGAACGTCAGTGTGCCTTTATTCGCCACAGAGTAAACAAAGTTTTGTTTCTGAGTGCTATACATGTCGAGTTGCAGCTGAAGCACACAGAATTCATGTTGAGGTTTACCGTGAACATGCGACATGCAGAGATTGGTTTCGACGCTTCAAAAATAACGCTTTTGATCTTTGAGATAAAGAACATACTGGCGCACCGAAAACTTTAAAGACAAAGAGTTGGAGGCATTACTTAATGAAGACGCATGTCAAACGCTAGCTGACATCGCAAACCTGTTTGAAAGCATTAGGAATGATCCAGAAACAAGGGCATTGGGGGCCGAAGTCGAGAGACGTCGAACGGCGCTACCTCACGTGTGAAATGCTGCTTCAACAGCAGAGAAGAAAAGGTTTTTTGCATCGTATCGTGACTGGCGATGAAAAGTGGATACAGTACAATAAACCTAAGGGTAAAAGATCGCGGGGTAAGACGGCCACGCATCGACATCTTGCGCAAAGCCAAATATTCACGATTTGAAGCTTCTCCTCTGCATTTGAGGGGGATCAGCTGGGTGCAATTTATTACGAGTTTCTCAAACCAAACGAAACTATCACGGAATATCTCTATCGACTGCACTTGATGCGCTTGAGCCGACCTCTAAAGAAAAAAACGACCACTTTACGAGCAGAGATAACACAAGGTGACTTTGTTACACGACAACTCTCGGCTACATGGTGCGACACCGGTGAAAACCTACTTGAAAACATTTAAATGGGAAGCCCTGCCCCACTCGCTGTATTCACCAGACATCGCCCCTTCAGATTATCACCTATTCTGTTCAATGGCACATGGTCTAGCGCAGCAGCTCTTCCATTCGTATGAAGGTTCCAAAAAACGGGTTGATTCTTGGATAGTTCCAAAAGACATCGTTTTTGCAATGCGGAATTCTTCTGTTGTCAGAAAATTGGGCAAAAGTAGTAGCTAGTGATGGGCTATACTTTGAGTGGTATATTGTATACCACATACTATAATTATTTTCTTTATTACGCCAGAGCGTCAAAGATTGAAACTGGTCACAAATGACCAACCATCAATTTACATATATTCTTAAATCTAAGTTAAAATATTATTTACATGTTCACTCAATAGTGTAGTATGTATTTAATTTACAATATAAAAATAAATTTATTGTCAATATTAACTTAATTCAAAGGGCTTGGTCCTCTTTAGTCTCCTCCGCTGGTTATGGTTATCCAACAGTTGAATGGCTTCTAAGTTAACATGTTCATGCAGTCTCATTTCATGTTTGGCAGCGAATCTTCTAATTTCACTTGACACATAGGGAACTCCAAGATCACGATGTAGATCCCTATTTCTAATGTACCACGGGGCATTTACAATGTTTCGCAGTACTTTGTTTTGGAAGGTTTGTACTGATTTCATATTGCTTTTCCTTTTCTTTTTCACGTGTTCCTTCCATTGCAGTTTAGTATCTAATGTCATGCCTAAGTATTTAGCAGTGTTTGCGTAAGGTACTTTAAGGCCATTTAACATGAGAGAAGGGGTGCTTACAATTCTCTTGTTTGTAAAAGTTATGTGCACTGATTTTGACTCATTTAATTTGATCTTCCAAATTTTTGTCCAAGAGTGTATTTGATTACAAGCATTTTGTAATATGCCTATAGTCTCCTGCACGTCTGGGTGCGTAACCATCAGGGCTGTGTCATCAGCAAAGGTCGTCACAATTACGTTTTCGTTTTGTGGGATATTACTGGTATACAATGAGTAGAGAACGGGCCCCAAAATACTTCCTAGTGGCACGCCTGCTCTTATCTCTTTGAGCTCTGAGTATTCTTCTTCTACTCTGACCCAAAAGGGTCTCTCAGATATGTAGGATTTTAACAGTGTTACATACTGTGTGGGTAATTGCTTATTTAGTTTAAAAATCAACCCCTGATGCCAGACCTTATCAAACGCCTGGGCTACATCAAGACAGATAGCTGAACAGACCAGTTTTTCTTCTAATGTTTCCTCTATTGTATTGATGATTCTATGGACTTGGTCTATTGTAGTGTGTTTCTGTCTGAATCCGAACTGATGGTTTGGGATCAATTTTTTTCTTTCAATTATTGGTTTTAACCTTTTTAACAGCAACTTCTCAAAGACTTTTGAAATGATGGGCAGCAAAGATATTGGCCTATAAGACGTGCTATACTATAAGCTTTATACTATAAAAATAAAGCTTTATTTTTCACACAAAAAAACAGCGATAACTTATTCAAACACCTTATAATTTATTGAAAATATGTCTGGTCAGTATTATTGGCAATGAAATTATAGAGTTGGATTGAATTGGAAGTGATTGTTTAGATATTTTTGGGTTTAATAAACTAAATGTAGCTGAATATTGCGCTACAAAAAGTAAAACATTCCGAAATTTCATCTACAAGAAGTCTTCACAGACCCGATGTATTTGAACAGAGTACTACAATCACTTTCATTAATCGTCAATCATGTAACATTGAGTGATGTGTATATTGGCGTATATGCTGATATATTTGTGTATATTTCATTATATTATATCATATTACAGTATCAGTACAATATAACACTGCAACTGCATCCTGAGGGGCAGACATTTGGCAGTATTTGGTGTTCAAAGAGACTGGCAAATTTGAAACGCATTTTTGGAGATGTTGATATTACGAGGCATTCTAAACTAGTAAAAACGAAAAAAAATTAATTATCAGAAACAATTTCACAATTGTGAGTTTGAACTTGCAATTATCGTCGGACGAAGTTTGAAGATGTCTTGTGTAAAGCAGAAACCTTGCCTGTAACCTACTCTGTTGTCAGTGAACAGAGCATTAATTTATTTTTACTATCTTGTAAAAATACGTATATACGGAATGATATACGTAGTACAAGATATATTACTTGTATGCTTGTCTATAGAAAGTTATATAAAGCTATGGAAATTAGGTTTTGAAATTTCAACGGAAATGCACGTTCATGGGTCTTCTTTTATAAAAAAAAGAGTTGTTTTTTCAAATGTCCGACCGTCTGTCCGCGTGTCTTGTCTGTCTGTCAATGAACAACACTAGCACCTAAACCATTCGTAGGTTGCGTATGATTTTTGCCAAAATGAACATTCCTTGATCGATCTGACCAAAATCGAGAACCTACAATTTTTAAAAAAAATTATTTAAATTTCGGGTGCTTCATTAAAAAACTTCCGGACATTTCAAGTTTTCTCAAAAATGGCTCCACAGTTTTTCTTTGTAATTCTTCTAAGAATACAGTGAAATAACCTGATGAAAATGGCATAGATCTATTTCCATGGTTATCTCTCAATTTTCGAAAATTATCAAAGATTGAATTCTTTCGGCGTGTACCTACAAGGTGGAAGATGGAGTTTTCTAGATGAAATTAGTACTTCACAAAGAGTACTTAATAACTATTATGTAATACTTCCTTTGAAGTTATTTGAAGCACTTACACTCATAAATATAATAATCTTTACAAATTGCTGGTAATGTGCATATTAAAGATGTGAGAGATCTTAAAAAAAACATTTATATAATTTTTGAAAAAAACAAATAAATAACACAAAATAAACTTTACTTCATATTAAAGAGTGTAACTAGCACTATCCGTTACAAACGTTTCAAGAAAAAAATTGCAGCCATATGTGGGAGAAAAGCGTTTGAGCGTTTGTGGAAAAGCGGAATTTTAAGCTACTTTTTACAGAAAACGGTTTTGTTTTCGATAAACTTTACTTGACATTATTTAAAGCACTTAAACTTGTAAATATAATGATATAAACAAATCGCCACTAATGTAAATATTAACGACCTGAGAAACAAGTCAAAAAATTACATTTTTGCAATTTTTCAAAAAACAATAAAATAGAGCGATATGGAGTTTATGTCATCTTATAGGGTACATTTAGCTCAATCCCTACCAAAAGTTTAAAGAAAAAAGTTGGAGCCGTTTTTGAGAAAATCATGTTTTTTAAATTTCTTTTAAAATTGCACATATTGCACGCAATATTGCGCGAAAACTACTAAATTTTTCAAAAAAGTGTACATGACCTTAAGGGAAGAACTCGCTATGAAGAACAAATTTTATTTGAATGAAAAATGTCTATCTTCAATTTTGTATTTGGAGGAAGACGCCGAATAAAATTCAAACTTGTGCAATATTCGAAAATTCAGAGTTATCCGTGAAAATCGGACCTATGCCACCTTAATAAGTGTATTTTCTCTAATTAAGTGTATTTCTATTCATACAAGAAATTTAAGGAAAAAAATTGGAGCCGTTTTTGAGAAAATTTTGAAAATCCCCGGGGGGCTTCATATAAAGTAGCCTCAAATTTTGAAGAATCGTTTTCAAAATCTCAAAGCTTTGACTAGAATCAGATCGACCGGGGAATATCCATTTTAGAAGAAATCGTATGTATGGTTTGGGCGCTAGCAGTGTTCACAGACGGACGGACGGACGGACGGACGGACGGACGGACGGACGGACGGACTGACGGACTGACGGACCTGACGGACCTGACCTGACCTGACCTGACCTGACCTGACCTGACCTGACCTGACCTGACCTGACCTGACCTGACCTGACCTGACCTGACCTGACCTGACCTGACCTGACCTGACCTGACCTGACCTGACCTGACCTGACCTGACCTGACCTGACCTGACCTGACCTGACCTGACCTGACCTGACCTGACCTGACCTGACCTGACCTGACCTGACCTGACCTGACCTGACCTGACCTGACCTGACCTGACGGACGGACTCTTAATTTAGCAACTGGTTTTATCCACTTTTTCGTTCTCGCGGCCCGGGAATGAATTTTTTTCTGCCAAAAACTCGCCATTTTTTCGCGCAGCATTACATATTTTCCCTATACTACGTATATTACTCCGTGTGTGCGTACGTATAATGGAAAGTAAAAATCATTAATAACAAGGAATCGGAAAGTAAACGATCGTAGTGGTATAACCCCCCAAAAAGGCCTATGAAAGTGAAAATAAGGGGAAGTGAATGATCTTGTGAACGAATAGTTGATTAACGTTCATACAAAAATCTTTCCAAGTTTTGTGTTGCAAATATGATAAAATGGTTTCTTCTCGCAAAAGAAGGGAATGTTTAGAAGATTATCGACGTTGTTATTTGGAATTGTTTTTGATTCCTCATCAACAAAAAAAACTGGCGAGGTTTTGCCAGATTCGATCGCGCGTTCCTCCGTTCACAAGTCTCTCATCTAAGCCGTTACCCTAAGACGTATTCTTTCTTTGTAACGGGTTTATTTATGCGACGAATTGTATCTGAAAATTTATTGAACTTTTGCATTTGTGAAATTTAAAATATTAAATAAATTACTCTTATGTGACAATAAGAATGCAGTTCAATTTGCGTGACTCTATAGAATAATACAGTCTACTTATAAATATTTCAGTTCAGCGTTATATTTTAATTCTCGCTGGCAGTCGCTTGGCTCTCAGACTCGCTGAGCTGAGGCGTTATCTTTACCTGCCCTACGGGCAAGGTGAGATGAGGAGAGATGATAACTAAAATTCCCTGACGAGTTTCGACACTCAAAAGTTCAGAATTCACTTGCAGCAAGAAATAACTAGAAATCTATGTAATATTTATCGCCTTCAAGAAAAAAAACACCTACAGTCACTCAATTTATTCTCCAACTGTTTACCCCTTATAATCTAATAAAAAATATCTCTTATTTTCTCGCATTATTGGTAATGGACAATTAATACATTACATTTTCCCCCTAATAGCACTTCATCCTTCTCTTAAAACTCTTAACGAGACGACAAACGAGAGACTGTAGAAAATCATACCTTAAATTATTGAAAATCAAAAGTTTTCATAAAAATCTAACTTCTACAGCTAGTTTGCATTTTTTGTGCTCCATACGTACAAACGTTTACAGGGAGTGAAAAAACGTACCCCAGTCAGAATTTGAACTAGAGCCCTCAGGCTCTACCACAAGCAAACGATCTACCACTTCGGCTAGGAGACGGCTCTTCAAAATTTCACTAATGCAGTATTTTGCATATTAGGATGTCGTTGACAATAGAAAATTGTGTTGAAAAAATTCAGAAACTATTCGAAACTGAAACTTAATTGTGAATTAAATTTATTTTAAAATCTAATATTGTAGAAAAGATTGGATTAGAATATAAATCTCAAGCTTCAATATTGAAGACATTTTAGGGGGGGGTGTTTTATATCAAGCTCATTAGACATTTTTTAAAATTTCAAAAAATGGCACGAAATTTTGTATTAAGTTTTGACTTTGGCTAGAGTAAATTCGTTTAAGAAAATGATGCAGGTCGAATTTTCGTTGAAATGCCTGATATTTAAAAAATTGAAGAAATTCTTCATACCACTACAATAATAAAGATTTGTTTAAAAATGAAATCTGTTCATTATAGTGATTTTATAATTCTCGTAAATAATCTTATTGTTGGCGGTCGTGGTTATTGTATGATGTAAATAATATCCTGATGAAAAGAAATAATATATTTAAGGAAGGTAATAAATTTAACTTAGAACTAACAAACACACTTCTTTACTTTAAGAAGTTTTTATCACTTATCATGGTTTTCAGTGCTTTCGTACATAAAAAGAAGAATAAAAATAAACGTTTCGCGCCATTTCTGAGAAAGCAAGTATTTAAAATTTATATTGCCCGTCAAATGCAAAATTACTAAAAAACTATTCATTTTTTTCAAAAAACTAAACATGACTTGCTTTGAAGATCTGTTTAAGAGATTTCACTAAGAAAAACACTTATGTTCATAATTCTACTTGTAGAAAGACACTGAAAAAAAAATTGAATTTCTCCAATTTTTTAAAAATCAAGAAATTTATCGAAAATTTGATCTGCATCATTCTCTTAAGCGATCTTTACGCTAGCTGAAGTCAAAATTTAATCAACAATTTTGTTGCCATTTTTTGAAAATTTTTAAAATGTTCCAGGTGCCAGGCTCCAGGTTCTATATAAAGAACATACCAACATTGAAATTTCGGTTACAAATTCAACGGACCGCCACAACATCCAGCTAGAATGGGGAATATCAATTTTGGAGAAAGTCGCCTGATCCGTTTAGGTACAAGCGTTGTGTACAGATGGGCAGAAAGGCGTTTTTACATCAGTCAAGTTTTGGGTATCAAGTATCCACAAAACATGGATTCTGGCGACATGTGTTAGATAATTTTTTTCTAGATTTAGCAACACTCTGGATCCTCTTCTTCTTTACCAGGGTACAGCAATTAAATGTTTTTCTGTTGAAAAGTCCCATTTTCCTCCAGGATTACGATACTTTCTCTATACCACTTTAGCAGTAGCGATAGTGTAAGAGTAATGACATTTTTTCAATTTATGTGAATGAACACAGCAAATTGCAATTGATTGATAGATTAAGTTTTTAAGGAGCGTTAACTAAAATGTTAATTAGTGCCATAAGTGAGGTCCATGGTATATCTTGAGAGGTGGCGGTGTTTTGCCTTTGCTGCAGCCGTAGATCCGGCGCCCACCTACACTTCGACATGCAGAGATTCCCTACACACGTATCTCCCCCACCGTAGCAACACCCCCAGTCGCGACAAGATCCAAGACTCCGACTGGTCTCTCGTCATGAGTGATAGAGTTGTGCTTGTAAGTTTGTGTGTGTGTGTGTGTGTGTGTGTGGCAAGAAAGAAAAAGGAAAGATTACATACGGTCCATTATCCTTTTGTTAAGTTAATGTCTGTTTTTTTTCTGGTATTATTCGGAGAAAGCAGGGAAATATACTGTATCAAAGGAGGCGATAACTGGAATTCTCCTCCAAACAGTAGCTAAATTCTACCCAGACATATAACTAAACTCAAACATCCACCACAGTTGCGATTAGACCCTTAGGTCTTCATGTCAACAAAGCTGCATGGACAACAAATGATGTCACTGGGCTATCGCAGCCGGTGGAAAGTGCTGTTAAAAACAAAGTCTCATGTCCATTATCTATTCTTAATTTTCCAATATTACAAATATTAATTGACAGTATTTGTGTAGTAATGATGTTTGTGAATGCCTAACGTTATACACTGCGTTAGCCGAATAATAAGAGACATCGCGATAATCTCCGCTTCCTGATATTGCGAATTCCAATGGAGTTGGTAGATAATTTTCTTCTATGATGTGATTTAAGTATCAATTTATCGAATTCATTCTGATTAATAAATATCGTTGGAAGGCCAATAAAACGAGCCATTTTTGCCCGCAATAGGACAACCAGAAGCCTCTGATCTCTACCATTTGACAGAGACACACGGTAGAGGACAGACGAGAACGTTGTATAGAGGAAGTATATGGTGATTCATTGATATCGATTAATTGATTAGTGCTTCCGGGCACGTTAACGGCTTAAGTAATTAGTCCCGTAAGTGTAGTGCATGTGTTCCCCCCTGAGGGATGTTCATCTTTCACCGCTGGATGGTGAGACCCGGTAGTTCGGTGCCACTACCTCTCGGCTAGTGGTGTTTTCCCCAACCAGATACCTCCCAGCAACGGCGCGGCGTCAGAGCCGGGACCAGCTCTAAGCTCCCGACCGGTCTCCTGGCACGTCTGTCAGTGTATTACATGTAAATGTGATGTGTGTAAGTAAAGGGTGACGATAGAACAAGGAAAGGGAATGGAAGATCGCGCGTGGACCGTACTGCTTCGATATTCGTGTGTTTTGGATCCGAAAAAACACGCAAAACTACCCATAAGAGCAGCTGACCGCCGGAATTCCCCTCCACACAGCGAATGAACTCGTCCTAGCTATCTAGCTAAAGTCGATGATCCTGCCACGGTCGGGGCTCGAACCTAGGACCTTCCGATCAGCGGCACTGCAGTGCACTGATATCATCTTGACGAAAATACATAACCGAACTAGTTGAGAGTCTAATTTGATTCTGATAAAATAGTTTTTGGGAGTACATCATAAAATGCATGTGGGGTAACTTTAATATTTATATGGGGTTATGTATAATTGTATTCTAGTGTTAAATTAAAGTATATATTCAAGATATAATTCTATCTTTAGATACAAGTTGAGAATTTTCACTTTGTAG
Source organism: Acheta domesticus (assembly GCA_031308135.1). Classification (NCBI taxonomy): domain Eukaryota; kingdom Metazoa; phylum Arthropoda; class Insecta; order Orthoptera; family Gryllidae; genus Acheta; species Acheta domesticus. The sequence continues at coordinate 24,509,831 of JAHLJT010008446.1, forward strand.
ATATCCTTTCAGAAACGTGGCAGATTGATATTATAAATGTGGGAAAGTGATTAATCTTGTGAACGAACTGTTCATAAACATACGTACAAAAAATCCTCAGTATTGTGATAAAGTTCAATCAATCTGCTTATGAAATTGCTTATACTATTTTAGTTAAAGAATTCAATCTAACTACTCTTGCTGAAGAGAAGAGTCTTTCCTGAACAATTGTTCTTATTTAAAATAGTTAATGGTCTATCAGATAGCAGTGAATTACTGTCACAATTGTCATTTAATGCACGAGTATCAAATTTAAGAGGACGAGAATTATTATATTTCAATAAACCAAATACAACATCTCACAAATATTAACCACTCTTGAGAATGTCTTCAAAATTCAATGAATTCAGTAGAGTGTGGGATTTAGAATTTAGTTTTTCTTTGCTAAAATATAAACAGAATTTAAATAAAATATTGAATGATCACTGAATGTGGATTTATTGTGTTAAGTATTGCTCGCTATTATGTTCCGATTATTCTGAAGATGCGTTTACCATTTTTGTAATATTGTCATTTTTATACTAATTTCTGTTCCTTTTTGTAATGACTGTTTTGTAGACATGTTTCGATTTTGTTTATCTTATTGGTGTGTTATGTTTTATAAATTTTGCTAAAAGATTTATTCTTGTAACTTCTGTAAATTAGTTTTGTTTTTTCATTTGAAACTGTTTTTTATTATTTTGTATATTTTGTATATTTTTTCCTAGTAATGCCTACTGTAATTGAGGCTTTGCCCTGTTGTGGGTTATTAATAAATAAATAAATAAAATTGTTTCTTCTCGCAAAAGAAGAGAATGTCTACAAGATTCTCGACATCGTCTTTTGGAATTTATTTTCATTGCTCGTCAAAAAAAAATGCCAATGTTTTACCGGATTTGAACACGTACTCCTCTATTCTCCCGTCTCGAGTCCAGGCTATTGCGCCACTAACACAGACATATGCAGTTCCGCGAACTGATGCAGCTTAGAATCATACGCATTCGTGTCTTTACATTCATTGATTTTCCCTATTTCTGTAACTTAAAATATTAAATAAATTACCTCTGAAAGACATTAGAATGCAGAGCAATCTACGCAATCTTATGAAATAGTTAATTCTAGTTATAAATGTATCGGGGTTCAACGTAATAGAATTGTCGCTAGCAAGCACTTTGTTCCTAGGGTTGCGCTCAGGTCTTATCACCTTTCGCCTCTGTCCAAGGTGAGATTGGTAAACGTGATAAGGTTGAAGTAAATGTAGTAGACAAGTTTCGACAGCGTCCGAAATTCAGGAAAGAATTAAGAAATTATGTAGTTTGCAGCAAGTAACCACAGAATCTAAAAATCATATATCGACTTCAAGAAAAACACCTATCATCACGCAGTTATTTCACCTACACACATTCAAATAAAGAAGCTCTTAGTTTCTCGTATTATTGGTGATGGTTGATTAATATATTTCAAATTTTACACTATTAACACTTCATCCTTATCATTAAACTCTTAATCAAACGATGACCGAGAGATTCGAAAAAAATATATACCTTAAATTTTTTAAATCGAAAAGTTTAGTAAGAATCCCACGTCAACAATTAATTTCGAAGTATTGTGCTCCACACGTACAACATTTTCAAAAATAAAAAAAAGGCCACGAGTAGGCCAGAACTTCAACTCGAGTCCTCTGGTTTTCGAATCAATTACCCTACCAACTGAGTTAGCTCTTCCCATACTCACTTTGGCACTATTTTGCACGTTAGGAGGTTGGTGACACCATACTATTCTCTCTATGAATTACAAAAGCTACTCGTGTTTTTAAAACAAACTTGTAAATTAAATTCATTTCAAAATTCAATTTTGAATCAGATTGCATTAATAAATACATCTATAGCTTGTGAATTGAAGAGATTCGGGTTCGAAGAACATTTCATTGTCACCATATAACTCAAAATTATGGGAAAACTACTAAAGTTTGAAGACACTAACATTAAAGATATAATATTGAAGAATATATTGCATTAAGAAAGAAATCTTAATGCGTCATTAATAGTGTAGTTAATAGTGTAGTTGTGGGAGGATACGGAAAATTTTTAATCTTTTGAATGGTCGAAATCCCAAAGGTTTTATTGAAAATCGGACCTTCTGCCATAAGGTGAAGCGAAGTTCTACTCGCGGAAACAGTTAATAAAAACTATGGCGTAGGCAAGAAAATCTCATTTTTACTTTCCTGTATACATACGTATATACGGAGTAATACACGTAGTATAGGAAAAGTTATGTAATGCTGCGCGATAAAATGGCGGATTTTAGGCAGAAAACATTCATGGCCGGGGCCTGATAACGAACTAGTGGTGCTACAGAATGGCACAGACCTTCCCGTATTAGTTTTCTATTTCCTTTGATGTTGGCTAGCTGTTCGGACTTGACATATATATTCTTGCCAGTTGCCATCTATCGCCGCCCAAATTACTTTTTTAACATTTTCTTAATTTTTCAGTTTCTTAATAATAGAACGGAAATACTACTTTAAGAATATTCAAGAACAGTGAAAGCTCGTCCTTAATGGCAATTTTCTTTGAAAAATTTGAAGCGGTTTTTAAGAGAATGGCGTTTAAGTGTTACTGCAAATTCAAAATTTGAAGCTCTTTTTCACAGAAATCATTTGTGTTTTCGAAAAACATTACTTGAAGTCATTTAAAGCACATTAAGTCGCAAAGAAATAGTGTTTACAAATGATGGGAAAGGTGTGTATTAACGGTGTGAGATCTTTCAAAAATTACGTTTGTGTAATTTTTGAAAAAGTAAAAAATACCCCAAAATAAACTTTACGTACGTCATATTAAAGAGTGCAAATACCACTATCCGTTCGAAAAGTTTGGAGAAAAAATTTGGGGACATATTTGAGAAAATAGCGTTTTAGCGTTTCTGAAGATGCAGAATTTTGAGCTAGTTTTCACAGAAAACGGTTGAATTTTCGATAAACTTTATTTGACATTATTTAAAGCATATGTACTCATAAATATAATGTTAACAAATTGCTGTTAATGTAAATATTAACACCGTGGGAGACAAGTCAAAGAGATTTCATTTTTGTAAGTTGTGAAAAAATAAAAGAAAAGTGCAACATGATGTATAAGTCATCTCGTAGAGTACAATAGGTACTATGACTACCAAAAGTTCAAAGAAACAATTTTGGAGCCGTTTTTTGAGAAAATCTTGTTTTTGTAATTTTTTCAAATTACACACATTGCACACAATTTTGCGTGAAAACTACTAAACGTTTCTAAAAGTGTTTCGTAATGTGTCAAAAACGTTTCTTAAAGAAAGAACTGACCTCTGAAGAACAAATTTTATTTGAAGGGAAAGTCTCAATCTTCAATTTTGTAGTTGGAGGAAGATACCGAAAAAAATTCAAACTTTTTCAGCTTTCGAAAACTCAGAGTTAACCGTGGAAATCGGACTTATGCATACTTAATAAGTGTATTTTACTCTATACTTACAAGACATTTAAAGAAAAAAGTTTTGTCCGTTTTTGAGTAGATTTTGAAAATGTGTGGAGGGCTTCATGTAAAGTGCCCCCAAATTTTTCGAAAATTTTCAAATTCTCTAAGCTTTAACTAGAGCCAGATGGATAGGGGTTTCGTTAATTTAGAAAATCCTGCGCTTGGTTTAGGCGCTAGAGGGACGGACGAACAGACAGACAGACTGACAGACGGACAGACGGACGTTTGCTTTCAATTGTTTTTTTTGTATCAAGGACTTACAAAACAGGGATTCTGGATACACCACGTGTTAGGGGATATATTTTCTTAATTTAGCAACTGATTTATGCACTTTTTCGTTATTAGGGTCCGGCAATGAATTTTGTTCTGCTGAAAATTTGCCATTTTGTCGGGCAGCATTTCATAACTTTCCCTATACTACGTATATTACTTTGTATATACGTATATAAACGGGAAGGTAAAAGTGGGTAAAATAAGTTGCTAAATTAAGAAAAAAAGTCCCCTAGCACGTGTGTGGTTAGAATTACAGCTTTGTGAGTCCTTGATGCTGAAAATCTTTCTCCAACAACAAATTGAAGATAGGGATTTTACCGTCAATTAAAATTTGTTCTCCAAAGTGAGTTCTTTCAGTTAGGTCCTGTACATTTTTTGAAAATTTAAGTAGTTTTCTGGCAATATTGCGCGAAATATGTGCAATTAAAAAAATACAAAAACAAGATTTTCTCAAAACGGCTCCAAATTTTTTCTTTTAAATTTGGCAGGGATAGTGCCTAAATGTGATGACATAAACGTCATGTTGCTCTATTTTTTTTTCTTCAGAATTAACAAAAATGTAATTTTTTGACATGTCTCTCACGTCGTTAATATTTTCATTGTAGACAATTTGTTCACGTTATTATATTTATGAGTATATTTGCTTCAATTAATGTCCTATAAAGTTTCTCAACCGTTTTCTGTGAGAAAGTAGCTCAAAATTCCGCATTTCGATAAACGTTCAAACTCCATTTTCTCAAAATGTCTCCAATTGTTTCTTCAAATTTTTCGAACGGATAGTGCTAATTAAACTTTTTAATGAGAAATAAAGTTCTTTTTGGAGTTTTCTTTCAAAAATGACACAAATATATTGTTTTGAATAATTTCTCACACCGTTATAATGCACGTTTCCCACAATTTGTAAACACTATTGTAATTGCGAGTAAATGTGCTTTAAATGATTTCTAATGAAGTTTTCGAAAACCCAAAAAATTTTCTGTGAAAAAGAGCTTCAAATTTCGCATTTATAGTAGCGTAGAAACGCCATTTTCTTAAAAACGGCTAAACATTTTTCAAAGAAATTCCAATTTAGGACGAGCTTGCACCGTTCTTCAGTAGTCTTAATATAATATTTCCGTTCTACTGTTTAAAAACCAATAAATTAAGAAAATGTTTAAAAAAGCAATTTGTGCGGCGATAGATGGCAGCTGGCAAGAGTATATGGCAACTCCGAATACCTACCAAAAGAAATAGAATACTAATATGGGAATGTCTGTGCCATTCTGTGGCACCACTAGTTTCAAATTGTGATGGCTTTATTGAGTCTGTATGTGCAAAAATACTGAGACATTTTGTAAGCAAACTTCGCTTTAATCGATCAATAAAAATGAAAATAATATGTTGGAGAACATTTCGATATTTTCATAGAGGCTTCATGTAAGTATTGCTCAAAATTAAAGGGGTTCTTTTGTTTAGTGTGAACAGATGAAAGAGAGATTATCCATTTTCGAGAATATCTAGAGATCGGTTTTGGCCTCTGTGCGCTGCAAGATAATTTTTTGTTTTTACTACCTGAATGTCGAATGCAGTAAATGTTGCAAGATTTTACAACCTACACTTTTCCAGATTTGGGTTTGATCAAAATAAGGGTCTAAAACCAGAAAAGTAAACGTCATACTTTTCTCGAAAATTTTTCGATAAATGTTGGTTTCCGAAACTTCTTCCGGTGAAATTCTGAGAATAGTCTAAACAACAAGCGTTCGATATGTTTTATGATTTTTCTGATTACTCAATGGAAACTGTGCACCTGCACCCGTTAACTCACATTTTCAATGATTTTTTATGCACACGAATATATTCATATATTTTCAAAATAGCAAAAATTAAGCCAATTCATAAAGAAGAAACAAAAATTAAATACACAATTCTCAGCCATCTTCCATCATTTTATTCAAAATATTTATATGTTCAATTATAAATTATAAATATTTATAGATCCGGTACTGTGCGAGAGAGCCCATTCCAATATTGCTGAAGGTTGAGATAAAAATGCACAGAAAAAAAATAGCACCTTTCATTTTATTGTGAAAGATTATTTTGGTATTTTCCTTCAATTTAATTTTATATTGATTGCGGCTTCTTTCCTGTCCACTGATGCTGTGGAGAAGGGGCACCCAAAAGAAACTAAATATGCAAAATTGTAAAGAAGAATTATCATAAAAGACGTATTTTGTAAAATACTGCCTAAGAACGTAATCCGGGTCCAATCTGTCCTCCTTCATTTCCTCATGTCTTTCATCTATCATTCATATGCACCCAAACTGTGCCATTTCCTCTTTTCTCATCTACCCCTCCCCCAAAACACGTCATCTGTAAGAATTTACTTGCCTTCAAGAAAGCCGTGTCCTCGTAAGACACGCAAACCTAGTTTAAAAGGCTTAGGAACCATCGCTTTGAAGATATTCCCGTGTGTTGCAATAATCTTTGTTTTGTACGTCATAATAGGCAAACTTCAAAAATCTGTACGATGTAGGATGAGATGTAATTCTCTATCCAACAGCATCACACTTACAAGGTTCTGTGTCGATGGTTTCTTTTAAACTGCCAAAACCATCGTCTTTCCTTAGCGTGTGACATACTTATACAAAGAACTAGAAAGTTAAAAAAAATTATAATTTGTAGCTACATTCAAGGTCAGAATATTACTGGGTGCTACCAAAATGTACACAAATTTATAACAAACTCCAAAATAAATACACAGAAGTGTTTCAGTCATTTTCAAAGTATATTTATAGTCGAGGAGATTAAATGTGGTGGGGCAGGTTCTTATTATTTTTAATTGCAGCCCAGCAGTTGGAAAAATCTGAAAAAGAATCACAACAATTTGCGTTTTAAGAGTAACTTTTAAGATTTTCTGGAGCCTGTTCCAGGGTTCTAAGACACAGTAAAAATTACTTTTTCCCTTTAAAAAAAGTTTTTGTATTTGAATTCGATCTAAAAAGATATCAAAAAATGTTTTTCTGATTATAGAAATTATTTTCTTATTTATCATATTTTCCAGTCAGATAAAACACTGTTAAATTGACGAAAAATTTACAATTCAA
>JAHLJT010008446.1:24516804-24678001 GCA_031308135.1 Acheta domesticus
GGGTAACTTTAATATTTATATGGGTTTATGTATAATTGTATTCTAGTGTTTAATTAAAGTATATATTCAAGATATAATTCTATCTTTAGATACAAGTTGAGAATTTTCACTTTGTAGATATCTTTCAGAAACGTGGCATTGATATTATAAATGTGGGAAAGTGATTAATCTTGTAACGAACTGTTCATAAACATACGTACAAAAATCCTCAGTATTGTGATAAAGTTCATCATCTGCTTATGAAATTGCTTATACTATTTTTTTAAAGAATTCAATCTACTACTCTTGCTGAAGAGAAGAGTCCTTCCTGACAATATCTTTTCTTATTTAAATAGTTAATGGTCTATCAGATAGCAGTGAATTACTGTCCAATTGTCATTTAATGCACGGTATCAAATTTAAGAGGACGGAATTATATTTTCAATAAACCAAATACAACATCTCACAAATATTAACCACTCTTGAGAATGTCTTCAAAATTCAATGAATTCAGTAGAGTGGGGATTTAGATTTAGTTTTTCTTTGCTAAAATATAAACAGAATTTAAATAAAATATTGAATGATCACTGAATGGGGATTTATTGTGTTAATATTGCTCGCTATTATGTTCGATTATTCTGAAGATGCGTTACCATTTTTGTATAATTGTCATTGTTTTATTCTAATTTTGTTCTCCTTCCTGTGTAATGACTGTTTTGTGTAGACATGTTCGATTTTTGTTTATCTTATGGTGTGTGTTATGTTTTTAATTTGTTGCTAAAGATTAATTCTTGTAACTTCTGTAATTAGTTTTGTTTTTTTCATTTGAAACTGTTTTTTATTCTATTTTGTATATTTTGTATATTTTTTCCTAGTAATGCTACTGTATTGAGGCTTTGCCCTGGTTGGGTTATTAATAAATAAATATAAAAATAGTTTCTTCTCGCAAAGAAGAAATGTCTACAAGATTCTCGACATCGTCTTTTGGAATTTATTTTCATTGCTCGTCAAAAAAAAAAATGCCAGGTTTTACCGGATTGAACACGTACTCCCTTATTCTCCCGTCCGAGTCCAGGCTATTGCGCCACTAACACAGACATATGCAGTTCCGCGAACTGATGCAGCTTAGAATCATACGCATTCGTGTCTTTACATTCATTGATTTTCCCTATTTCTGTAACTTAAAATATTAAATAAATTACCTCTGAAGACATTAATGCAGAGCAATCTACGCATTCTTATGAAATAGTTAATTCTAGTTATAAATTATATCGGGGTTCAACGTAATAGAATTGTCGCTAGCAAGCACTTTGTTCCTAGGGTTGCGCTCAGGTCTTATCACCTTTCGCCTCTGTCCAAGGTGAGATTGTATAAACGTGATAAGTTGAAGTAAATGTAGTAGACAAGTTTCACAGCGTCCGAAATTCAGGAAAGAATTAAGAATTATGTAGTTTGCAGAAGTAACCACAGAATCTAAAAATCATATATCGACTTCAAGAAAAACACCTATCATCACGCAGTTATTTTTCACCTACACACATTCAAATAAAGAAGCTCTTAGTTTCTCGTATTATTGGTGATGGTTGATTAATATATTTCAAATTTTACACTATTAACACTTCATCCTTATCATTAAACTCTTAATCAAACGATGACCGAGAGATTCGAAAAAAATATATACACTTAAATTTTTTTAAATCGAAAAATTTAGTAAGAATCCCACGTCAACAATTAATTTCGAAGTATTGTGCTCCACACGTACAACATTTTCAAATAAAAAAAAGCCACGAGTAGGCCCGAACTTCAACTCGAGTCCTCTGGTTTTCGAATCAATTACCCTACCAACTGAGTTAGCTCTTCCATACTCACTTTGGCACTATTTTGCACGTTAGGAGGTTGGTGACACCATACTATTCTCTCTATAAATTGCAAAAGCTACTCGTGTTTTTAAAACAAACTTGTAAATTAAATTTATTTCAAAATTCAATTTTGAATCAGATTGCATTAAGAAATACATCTATAGCTTGTGAATTGAAGAGATTCGGGTCGAAAGAACATTTCATTGTCACCATATAACTCAAAATTATGGGAAAACTACTAAAGTTTGAAGAAACTAACATTAAAGATATAATATTGAAGAATATATTGCATTAAGAAAGAAATCTTAATGTGTCATTAATAGTGTAGTTAATAGTGTAGTTGTGGGAGGATATGGAAAATTTTTTAAAATCTTTTGAATGGTCGAAATCCAAAGGTTTTATTGAAAATCGGACCTTCTGCCATAGGTGACGAAGTTCTACTCGCGGAAACAGTTAATAAAAACTATGGCGTAGGCAAGAAATCTCATTTTTACTTTCCTGTATACATACGTATATACGGAGTAATACACGTAGTATAGGAAAAGTTATGTAATGCTGCGCGATAAAATGGCGGATTTTAGGCAGAAAACATTCATGGCCGGGGCCTGATAACGAACTAGTGGTGCTACAGAATGGCACAGACCTTCCCGTATTAGTTTTCTATTTCCTTTGATGTTGGCTAGCTGTTCGGACTTGACATATATATTCTTGCCAGTTGCCATCTATCGCCGCCCAAATTACTTTTTTAACATTTTCTTAATTTTTCGGTTTCTTAATAATAGAACGGAAATACTACTTTAAGAATATTCAAGAACAGTGAAAGCTCGTCCTTAATGGCAATTTTCTTTGAAAAATTTGAAGCGGTTTTTAAAGAGAATGGCGTTTAAGTGTTACTGCAAATGCAAAATTTGAAGCTCTTTTTCACAGGAATCATTTGTGTTTTCGAAAAACATTACTTGAAGTCATTTAAAGCACATTAAGTCGCAAAGAAATAGTGTTTACAAATTATGGGAAAGGTGTATATTAACGGTGTGAGATCTTTCAAAAAATTACGTTTGTGTAATTTTTGAAAAAACAAAAAATACCCCAAAATAAACTTTACGTACGTCATATTAAAGAGTGCAAATACCACTATCCGTTCGAAAAGTTTGGAGAAAAAATTTGGGGACATATTTGAGAAAATAGCGTTTTAGCGTTTCTGAAGATGCAGAATTTGAGCTAGTTTTCACAGAAAACGGTTGAATTTTCGATAAATCTTTATTTGACATTATTTAAAGCATATTGTACTCATAAATTATAATGTTAACAAATTGCTGTTAATGTAATATTAACACCGTGGGAGACAAGTCAAAGAGATTTCATTTTGTAAGTTGTGAAAAAATAAAGAAAAGTGAACATGATGTATAAGTCATCTCGTAGAGTACAATAGGTACTATGACTACCAAAAGTTCAAAGAAACAATTTTGGAGCCGTTTTTTTGAGAAAATCTTGTTTTTTGTAATTTCTTCAAATTACACACATTGCACACAATTTTTGCGTGAAAACTACTAAACGTTTTCTAAAAAGTGTTTTCGTTAATGTGTCAAAAACGTTTCTTAAAGAAAGAACTGACTCTGAAGAACAAATTTTATTTGAAGGGAAAGTCTCAATCTTCAATTTTGTAGTTGGAGGAAGATACCGAAAAAATTCAAACTTTTTCAGCTTTCGAAAACTCAGAGTTAACCGTGGAAATCGGACTTATGCATACTTAATAAGTGTATTTTACTCTATACTTACAAGACATTTAAAGAAAAAAGTTTTGTCCGTTTTTGAGTAGATTTTGAAAATGTGTGGAGGGCTTCATGTAAAGTGCCCCCAAATTTTCGAAAATTTTCAAATTCTCTAAGCTTTAACTAGAGGCCAGATGGATAGGGGTTTCGTTAATTTAGAAAAATCCTGCGCTTGGTTTAGGCGCTAGAGGGACGGACGAACAGACAGACAGACTGACAGACGGACAGACGGACGTTTTGCTTTCAATTGTTTTTTTTTGTATCAAGGACTTACAAAACAGGGATTTCTGGATACACCACGTGTTAGGGGATATATTTTTCTTAATTTAGCAACTGATTTTATTGCACTTTTTCGTTATTAGGGTCCGGCAAATGAATTTTTGTTCTGCTGAAAATTTGCCATTTTGTCGGGCAGCATTTCATAACTTTCCCTATACTACGTATATTACTTTGTATATACGTATATAAACGGGAAGGTAAAAGTGGGTAAATAAGTTGCTAAATTAAGAAAAAAAGTCCCCTAGCACGTGGTGTGGTTAGAATTACAGCTTGTGAGTCCTTGATGCTGAAAATCTTTCTCCAACAACCAAAATTGAAGCTAGGGATTTTACCGTCAATTAAAATTTGTTCTCCAAAGTGAGTTCTTTCAGTTAGGTCCTGTACATTTTTTGAAAATTTAAGTAGTTTTCTGGCAATATTGCGCGAAATATGTGCAATTAAAAAAATACAAAAACAAGATTTTCTCAAAACGGCTCCAAATTTTTTCTTTTAAATTTGGCAGGGATAGTGCCTAAATGTGATGACATAAACGTCATGTTGCTCTATTTTTTTTTCTTCAGAATTAACAAAAATGTAATTTTTTGACATGTCTCTCACGTCGTTAATATTTTCATTGTAGACAATTTGTTCACGTTATTATATTTATGAGTATATTTGCTTCAATTAATGTCCTATAAAGTTTCTCAACCGTTTTCTGTGAGAAAGTAGCTCAAAATTCCGCATTTCGATAAAACGTTCAAACTCCATTTTCTCAAAATGTCTCCAATTGTTTCTTCAAATTTTCGAACGGATAGTGCTAATTAAACTTTTTTAATGAGAAATAAAGTTCTTTTTGGAGTTTTCTTTCAAAAATGACACAAATATATTGTTTTGAATAATTTCTCACACCGTTATAATGCACGTTTCCCACAATTTGTAAACACTATTGTAATTGCGAGTAAATGTGCTTTAAATGATTTCTAATGAAGTTTCGAAAACCCAAAAAATTTCTGTGAAAAAAGAGCTTCAAATTTCGCATTTATAGTAGCGTAGAAACGCCATTTTCTTAAAAACGGCTAAACATTTTTCAAAGAAAATTCCAATTTAGGACGAGCTTGCACCGTTCTTCAGTAGTCTTAATATAATATTTCCGTTCTACTGTTTAAAAACAATAAATTAAGAAAATGTTTAAAAAAGCAATTGTGCGGCGATAGATGGCAGCTGGCAAGAGTATATGGCAACTCCGAATACTACCAAAGAAATAGAATACTAATATGGGAATGTCTGTGCCATTCTGTGGCCACCACTAGTTTCAAATTGTGATGGCTTTATTGAGTCTGTATGTGCAAAAATACTGAGACATTTTGTAAGCAAACTTCGCTTTAATCGATCAATAAAAATGAAAATAATATGTTGGAGAACATTTCGATATTTTCATAGAGGCTTCATGTAAGTATTGCTCAAAATTAAAGGGGTTCTTTTGTTTAGTGTGAACAGATGAAAGAGAGATTATCCATTTTCGAGAATATCTAGAGATCGGTTTTGGCCTCTGTGCGCTGCAAGATAATTTTTTGTTTTTACTACCTGAATGTCGAATGCAGTAAATGTTGCAAGATTTTACAACCTACACTTTTCCAGATTTGGGTTTGATCAAAATAAGGGTCTAAAACCAGAAAAGTAAACGTCATACTTTTCTCGAAAATTTTTCGATAAATGTTGGTTTCCGAAACTTCTTCCGGTGAAATTCTGAGAATAGTCTAAACAACAAGCGTTCGATATGTTTTTATGATTTTTCTGATTACTCAATGGAAACTGTGCACCTGCACCCGTTAACTCACATTTTCAATGATTTTTTATGCACACGAATATATTCATATATTTTCAAAATAGCAAAAATTAAGCCAATTCATAAAGAAGAAACAAAATTAAATACACAATTCTCAGCCATCTTCCATCATTTTATTCAAAAATATTTATATGTTCAATTATAAATTATAAATATTTATAGATCCGGTACTGTGCGAGAGAGCCCATTCCAATATTGCTGAAGGTTGAGATAAAAATGCACAGAAAAAAAATAGCACCTTTCATTTTATTGTGAAAGATTATTTTGGTATTTTCCTTCAATTTAATTTTATATTGATTGCGGCTTCTTTCCTGTCCACTGATGCTGTGGAGAAGGGGCACCAAAAGAACTAAATATGCAAAATTGTAAAGAAGAATTATCATAAAAGACGTATTTTGTAAATACTGCCTAAGAACGTAATCCGGGTCCAATCTGTCCTCCTTCATTTCCTCATGTCTTTCATCTATCATTCATATGCACCCAAACTGTGCCATTTCCTCTTTTCTCATCTACCCCTCCCCCAAAACACGTCATCTGTAAGAATTTACTTGCCTTCAAGAAAGCCGTGTCCTCGTAAGACACGCAAACCTAGTTTAAAAGGCTTAGGAACCATCGCTTTGAAGATATTCCCGTGTGTTGCAATAATCTTTGTTTTGTACGTCATAATAGGCAAACTTCAAAAATCTGTACGATGTAGGATGAGATGTAATTCTCTATCCAACAGCATCACACTTACAAGGTTCTGTGTCGATGGTTTCTTTTAAACTGCCAAACCATCGTCTTTCCTTAGCGTGTGACATACTTATACAAAGAACTAGAAAGTTAAAAAAAATTATAATTTGTAGCTACATTCAAGGTCAGAATATTACTGGGTGCTACCAAAATGTACACAAATTTATAACAAACTCCAAAATAAATACACAGAAGTGTTTCAGTCATTTTCAAAGTATATTTATAGTCGAGGAGATTAAATGTGGTGGGGCAGGTTCTTATTATTTTTAATTGCAGCCCAGCAGTTGGAAAAATCTGAAAAAGAATCACAACAATTTGCGTTTTAAGAGTAACTTTTAAGATTTTCTGGAGCCTGTTCCAGGGTTCTAAGACACAGTAAAATTACTTTTTCCCTTTAAAAAAAAGTTTTTGTATTTGAATTCGATCTAAAAAGATATCAAAAAATGTTTTTTCTGATTATAGAAATTATTTTCTTATTTATCATATTTTCCAGTCAGATAAAACACTGTTAAATTGACGAAAAATTTACAATTCAAAAACACGTTTTAGGCTGAAGAGGCGTGTGGGTGGTGGGACGAGGACTAAGAATCATTTCAAAAATATTATTTTTGTGTCAGAAATACTGTGTATGTATTCCTAAGTCTTTTGGTTTAGGGGAACTTTTTACCATTATTACCAGGGGTACCCTTTATATTGGTAAAGGTTGTAAATTGCACCAATGGATTATGTGAATTCCGCGATTAAAACATTTTCGATCCACCATTAACATTCCTAAATAATGTCTTTCGCATTAGGAATCACATAATTCTCTAGTCAGAGAACGGCATTTTATCGACGAATGACCGAAAATCTAATTACAATTGTCAGTAGGACTATTGATGAGTATTCAAAAGAGAGCGTTTGAAAACTCCAGTCATTTCATCATTTGTATCTCTTGATTTGCAAAATGTGTTCTCAAGTTAATGTTGAAATATCAGTTCCGGAACCCGCAGACATAAGAGAAATGCATTGGTAACCCTGAATATTTGGTCGCAAAGCCAACAGCGATAACACACAATTTTCCTTCTTCCAGGCCTTCAACGCCGACTTGCGTATTAAATGTCACCGAAAAGTGCGACCGAACATAAATGAATAATGAATTTAAGGCCATTGTGTTGTTTAGATTTTCTTTGCAAAATTGTCTCTGCGTGAAATACACTACATATGAACATAAACTATCAATCAATAGGGAGTTCATTTTAGAGCGTTGCATTGTATATAGTGGCATCCCATTTCAACCATAAGACATCTTTTCGTTATAATTTAAAGAATCAACTTGAATTTATTTTATAGTACTTTACTTAAACTATTTTATAAATACATTTAACTTGTTTGATATTTTCCCCAACTCAAAATAGTTTTAAAATGTAATTGGCTATATTGTTTACAATATTTATTAAAAATTCAAAAAAACAAAAATTATAAATATGCAATGCAATATCACTGAAAATACGTTAGTGGACATATCCAATAACAGAATTGGCAATTTTCTATAAAATGTAAAAAATGTAAAAAGTATAAAAAATATAAAAAGAGCAAAATTCAATTTTGCAACGATATTTTACTTTCGATACTTACGATACTTTACATTCCATAGATTATATTAAGTTTCCGAAATTTTACAAAATTTAGAAACAATATTGACAATTACAATGTTGAAATGTTTTGTCTTATGTGGTTCTTTAGTGATCTTTTATGGATTAGGGAAAACAGTGTTTGAGTAGGTTTGCTATCTAGAAGAAGTGGGTGTAACACGATTTAATTCCAATGTCATGTGAAAAACATTGTGTGCATTGCTCGTCTTCCGAAAATAAAAATATCGTAACTTGAAAATACAAATTGTTGTACTTTAAGTCCATTGCTTTGGGTTGTAAATAAAACATAAATTACGTGTAACTTACACATTATATTGATGTGTGTATATCCCAAGTGATTACGCAATAGACTAAAGTTGGAGTTTCTTGCTTTGCAAACATTCAGATTTAAAAATATTTTATAAGAATCATATCTCGTTCCTTATTCTCACGTAAAATTACTCAAAGATGAGGTATCACATATGATATGTAATGTTCTCGCTAAAGAACACCATGTAAAATGCAATCACTCTTACGTTATTCTGACGTGAAATAATTCTGATCCCCAAAATAAAAAGATCAGACCTCATTCGTTTGCTTCGAGCTGCACTTCCTAATAATGTCTGCAGTTAATAACTTACATTGTGACTAAATTAACTTTAAATACTCTTATTTTGTTTATTATTTTACATATCAAATTATTTTTCATAAAAATAGTCATGTTCCGCAACAACACAGAACTTTTGCATTTGGTCTTCTGAAAAACGAACGAAGAAGTAATTCACAACTGAAAGCTGCTATCTCGGAGACGTGTTTTGCAACTGACTCTAAAACGTATTTTTTGAAGTTATTTATGTTTTCTTATAAAATAACTAGATTAGGCAGGCTGCTGTGACAAATTATTTACATTGTATATTAAATATTACTATAATAACGATGAAATGTAGATATGGAATCTATTACTCATTGTCGAGTGTTATTTTTTGCGAAAAAGCGTATTAAAATTGGTTTTGAAATGTGTGTTTACTAGGAAATTGCATGCCTTTATTTATGTAATTAAATGTATATGCTACAACTTACGTAAAACTGTTCGTTGCTTCAATATTTACTTTTAAATATTTACCTTAATATAACTCGCTATTGCCGCCATTTTCTAATGTTCACGATGAATAGTCCCGCCCCTCTGAAATAAAGCTAAAGCGGATTGGTCAGCTCCATCCCGAAGGGCGGGGCAGGGGTATGCAAACGCAGGTAAAGTTCGGCTCAGGACATCGCCCATATTTTGTGAGACCGAGGGTACATTCCCGCCTGAGATATGGCATAATATTCTGGGGAAGCTCATCCTGTAGTATTCAGACCTTCAGATTGCAATAGAAAATTATTCGAATAATGAAAAAATGCCTTCCACGTGATTCCTGCAAGCCTCTTTTCATTGAGCTGGGAATCTTACCGTTCCCTTGTCTATTTATTTACGAATCTGTAATATTTGTCAAAAATGACCTATTTAACTGAGGGAACATATTTTCATGCAATATTGATATTTATAATTACAATACACGCCGTAGAAATCGCGTGCATCAAGTGTCAGTATCAACAGCTCAGTACAAGAAATCAACATACAATACATGTACGTTACTTTACAACGCATTGCCAGATGACATTAAACAATTAAAGTCGGTACACAAATTTAAGTTAAAAGTAAAATGTTTTCTGCTGCATAACTGTTTCTATATAATTAGAGACTATACTGATCGTGAAAAAGGAAAATAATGTTTATTGTAACAAAACAAAGATATATAATGAATTAGTTTACGTTTGCATTGTATACATTTTAAAAAAATATTGAATACGCCTGTAACAAGTAATGTACTTCAGCTTCCGGGTCAATGACCCCCATCTCGATCAGGTTTTTGTCCAGTTTCCCTGATCCATTGAACAAATGCTGAGATGGCCCCTTGTTTTGCTTCTGGACGTAAATGTAGCTTCACTGTGCGCACGTTTTGTTGAGCACTCCTTTTGCTTGTAGTTCATTTACCGTTGAAATTGATTTCCTATAACTCGGGAACAAACATTTTTGAAATATTTTTATTTTTCTAAAATAATGATTTTCTAAATTCATTTTTTCGTTTGTTTTGTTCTTTTTCTTTTTTCTTTTCTGGCACTCAAGAAAATGTGCGCAGATAAATCTCTTTCCCCACACGTCATATACAGTTTTTTTCTGTTTTTTTACTAAATAAATAAATAAATAAAAACAACGGCCACCGAGTCTCCCCTTTGCGGACGACTGAAATGCAATCGACCATAGGATCGCGAAATATCCAAAGCAGAAGCGATTGGCTGACTTTTCTTAGGAACGGCCGCAGTGTGTAAGGTACTAACTTCCGACACCGGAAATCTCTTTATCGCAAAATTACAGAGAAAATAATTGTTTCACGGCGAGCAGATTTTCACGTATACGAAAGGGATAGTATCTTAAAATTACAATTACAATCTGATTACAATCTATTAACAATCTTCATATCCAAGATTTAGAAACCTCATTAGATATGCATGGTACGTCGCTCAGTATGACAATGAAAGACCTGCATCCATTGTGTCACTTGTACAATACGGCTGCCATATCACAGAACCATTATGTGAAATTGATTTATGCGAATCATTTAATCATTCATCACTCACATTTTTGTAGAACATACAATGAATGAAGTTTTAATTTTGAAATGAATGTGATGAAATTATTGTCGTGCTCATTCGCAAGACACCACTGTAAGCATTTGCAAACATTCGGCCTGAGGCGACGCAAGCATTAGTTTGGTGCCCTCGGAGCGATTCATGTGGCGGCTGGGGCACGGTGTTAAATATATAGGTGTGTTCACTCCCAGTCTAAACCTCAAGCTTATGTGAGGCCAATTCTCACAGTTCTCGCATATAAGCGCGGCGATCTTTGGGTCTCATTTGGCAAGGTCGTGATTGGTCGGGATCCATTCGACAGCTCTGTGGCCAGCTGATTACTAATTTCAAGTCAGCGATTTGTCGCTTCGCGTTTGAATTGGTAAAGTCCAAAGTAAACAGTTACGAAAATGGTTAGGAAATATTATATAAAACTATGTAAAACCACAGTTTAAGATTCATCTTCAGATGTCATCTTACACCGTGACCCAAACCGATCGTGCGGACAAGAAAGGTACTAGCCTCAAACTGGCTTCAGAAAATTTGCCGCAAAGGCGGCTAGTTGACACACCTACGTGTATATCTTACACCGTGGGCTGGGGTGAAGCGCTGCGATACAGACTGACGCGCGGCCGACCTTGAGACGCGCGCGAAATGCTGTGAGAAACAACGGCGAGAAATTTTCGGCATAAAACTTAATACAGCGTCCTGGTAATGAAAAGTGTATAAATCCAGTTGCTAAATTTAGAAAAAAACTGTAACAGGTGGTGTAGCCAGAATCCATGTTTTGTGGGTCCTTGATGCCGAAAATTGAATCATGGTAAAATGTCTGTCCGTCCGTCTGTGAACAACGCTAGCGTCTAAACCGTTCAGCCGATTTTCCCCAAAATTGATATTCCCCGATGAATCTGACTGGTGTCGCGGGCCCTTTAATTTGAAATCGAATTTTAATTGGGGGGTACTTTACATGAAGACCCTGGGATATTTTCCAAATTTTCAAAAATAGTTAATCCATCGTTTTTGTTTTTGATTAAATTTTGTGAAACCCTGAAATTGTAGATTGTAAATTTCAGGGATTTTTTGTTGTTTTTCGACTGAAAACAACTGGAGGGTTATGGCGCAACTCTGGCCTCAAGTTGGAATTCAGCGCGTCAACATACATAGGAAATACTGTCAAATCTTGGGATCTGACATCAACTTTCGAAATAAAAAATATACAATATTACGGTGTTTTTTCGCGATTTAAAAAACTGGAGGGTTGTGGCGCAACTCTCATTCGGTTTTCAGCGTATCAACATACATTGAGAAACATGTGTCGAGTCGTTGGGTCTGACAACAACCACCGAAAACAAAAAACACAATGTCACGATGTTATTTTTTGCAATTTAAAAAAAATTGGAGGATTATTACGCAATTCTAGCTTCAGATTTGGATTCAGTGCGGCGAAATACATAGAAAAACATGTTTCAGGCCTTTTGGACTGACAACTTCAGTTTTGTGTGCCTGTGTAATCAATAAATAAAACTCACTACTTTGGAGTAAGAATATTAGAACTAAAACAAAAATCCAGCTGTTCAACTCTTAGCAAAATGTGGCTCTGAAATTTGAGTACTTAACCAAACTCTGTATAAGAGAATTAATAGTGTTTTACATTCCCATATACATACGTAGGTATATATGGAGTACTATACGTAGTACAGCGAAAGTTGTAATGCTCCGGAAAATCGATTTCGAGATTTCAATGAAAATACACGTTTTGGGGTCCCCTGATCCCAAAAATGTGTTGTTTCTTTTCAAAACGTCCGTCCGTCCGTCCGTCCGTTGTGCGAGCATAGTAGAACCACTAGTTGGAGATGATGTTGTGGAGTCACACTGTTTGATCATGTAAAAACAGAGACTATACAAAGGCGATTAAATATAGAGAGATACTTAAGTGAATTTTGTTGAAAAGAAAAGATTGTTATGGTACGGCCACTTACAAAGAATGGATTCAGAAAGACTGCCCACTTGCAAGACGGAAGAAAAAAGAGGTCGGCCAAGAGTGAAATGGAAGGATGGTGTAACAGTGGCAGTGGAAAAACGAGATATAGTACGAGACACTTGACATGACAAAACAAATTGGCGCCTTGGATGGGATAAACGGCCTATATAGTACTGTAACATCGGTACAATACACACACACACTCACATACGTACACATACACACATACATACTACTCGCCCGACTTTTCTTGACGTCTGAGCTCCCTAGTGCACAACCCAGCACGACTCGGCACGGCCTGGTCAAAATCTTGGTTTCACACAGAACGGCATGGCAAAATTATCAGGGCTACCTACCGCTGTTTTCAGATTCAAACGATGATTCAAATTATTCATAAAATGAAAATTAAGTACATACACTAATATCATATCTCATTAATAAGCAATATCATAATTAATTATTTTCACTTATGGTTGCTATTAATTACTTTATTATTTGTTCTACTTTATCGTCTATAATATCATGTTGTGTTAACAGCGAAAGAGGCGCGGATAGTATTAATAATGTTATAGTTGGCAACACCCGTCTGATGTGACGTAGACTGTAACGTCCTCTCCCCGCACCCCGCGCTGGGAGACGTCAAGGAAAGTCGCGCGACTAGTACACACACCCACACACACACACGCACACGCGCACGCGCACGCGCATACGCGCGCGCACACACACACACACACACACACACAGATATATACACACAGGGTGAGTCACGTAACTTTTGCACCTCCTGCAACTTTTGAACGGTTGAAGTTATTCCAATGCAGTTTTCGCGGAAGTGCATGTGGGAATGAGGCCAATTGATATGTGTATTCGTTTCTATTTTATTATTGGTGTTTTATGAAATATTCGAGGTAACTTTGTTGTTTTTTTTTCAAATGGAAATATATATAAATAATAACGAGCGTAGAAAGACTAATCAAATGATATACATAGTCATATGTAAGACTTTTTTGTGTAACTTTGATTTGTTTGCGACGAGTGTTTAACGGATATTGTGAATGTAACAGTCCGCCACACAAGTTCACACACTCCTCCACCAGTAAACGCGCGTTCGGGGAAGGGAAGGGATCGTAGAATTTCATGATACGAAACATATTCCAAATCTTCACAAAACTGTTGCAGTGTTTTCCGGAACTCTGCTTTCCATCCTTCTGCATTTTCAGATTTTTTTTCTTTCTTTGATTGAAAGATTGAAAATAAGGATTTGTCATAAGTAGGGGGAGGATTTTTATGCCCTTGAAATAGCATTTATGCATTTATGGTCGAAAAATTCTGAAATTTTAATATGCATTTTATGCATCACTTTAATATGCATCACTTTAATATGCATTTAAAATTAACAATATTTCATTTCCTGCATAAACTTTTCTTGATAAAATTCAGGCAAAGCATGCTCGGAATGAAAAGACATGTATATGTGAAAACATAATATAACCAACTTACTTCTCGGGAGAAATAATTGAAGTAAATATGCACCTTTGTGAAGTACATTGTATGTCTTTTCATTTTTTCTGTCTGGTTTAAAAAATATATCAAGAAATATCCTACTATATTGCACAAGTATTTATCATCTCTAGAAAAGAAAAAAAAATCCCATACTGTGTCAAACTCTTTCTAATCAATGAACGCTCATTAATAAATTGATTCTGTGAAAACATGAAACGTTTTACAGATAAGTCTCTATTTTAACGAAATATGAAAAATATGCTTCTATAATTACAAGAATATGCACCAACAGGAAAAATTGGTCAAATATGCACAAATATTCATTAACATATGTATCTACATGGCATCCAATTCTAAACAATTCTCAAGAAATTTCACTTAGCTATCCCCTGAAACAATGGGGAAAATATGCAAATTCATAGAAATCTGCTCCCTAGTCATAAGTATGTATTGTAATAAAATTTTTCATTACTTTACTCCATTTAATGGGGTTTTATATGACAGGGTATTAATGGGATCTTGAAACAAAACAAAATAAGAATAAAAAATTAAGACTGCATAGTGAATATTGCAGAGTTCAGGACAACAGTTCAAGAAAAACACTGCAATAGTGTTGCGAATATTTGGAATATGTTTCGTATCTTCAATTACTAAGATCCCTTCCCCCAGCGCCCGTTTGCTGGTGGAGCGCTGCGTGACCTTGTTGCGAAATATTACATTCACAATATCCGTTAACACTCGCCGCAAAAAAATCGAAATTACTCGGAAAAAATCTATCTAACATATGACAATATGTATATCATTGGATTAGTCTTTTTACTGAAAAATATGTATAGTTCCATTGGAAAAAACAAAGTTACCTCAATATCTCTACAAGTGATAAAATACAATATCAATACAAGTGATAAAATGAAAACAAATACATACATCGTTTTAGCCCCCTTCCCTCATGCACTTCCGTGAAAACTGTATTGGAATAACTTCAACCGTTCAAAAGTGACAGGTGGTGCTAAAGTTACGCGACTCAGCCTATATACATCTCTCTTTACAAATGATCACATAGAGTTTTTTTTTAAGGTTCATTTTTCACGTAATTTTGCTTGTAAGTTTATACGAATTATAAAAGAAAAACATTTTCTGAAAAATCGCTCCAGGGACACTGGAGAATAACGCAGGTGTAATTTTCATTGAACTAAATTTTCGAATATTGCAAAAGTTATAAATACGAGAAGGATGTGCTGTTGGAGAATCACTAGTTATTTTTGGGTCAGTTTATTAAATAAACCAAGTTTTGGAAGTAGGCAAAATACCAGGCGTTGCCCAGGCTTTCTTTATATCCAATACTCGTGAAAAAAAAGAAGATCAATTTTATACAAAACAGCAGTGTTTAATATTATTGTTTTTAATGTAACTGGTTCAAATTATAATAAAATACTATAATTTTCTTTAATTTTATTTCAAAGTACATTGCTATTAGATTTTTCTCATACACACTGCCATTAGCAAATCTATTAGATAGGTACCATTTCTGCTGCACCGCGATTGACCACAAGGAACCTATTAGATAGCAGTTCTGTTTCACTGCTACCGCTAATGAATTTGTTAATATGTTTGAGTGTGAAAAGTGACATATTGCCGTATTCTTCATCTGATATTTTACTGCAAGGCAAGTTGAAGAAAAGAACACATTAATTTCATTTTTGAAGCTTGCATTTAAAAACTACAAATTTATTTATAAAAGGGTAATATTAGCAGCCAAAATATGCAAAATGAGAAGAAAATGAATGAGAAGAAGAAATGAAATGTCCATGTTATTTTATAAATAGAAGTCCACAGGAGATATCTTTAAACACGTTTTGAGACATGTAACTAATGACACTCCCGATGTAATAACCAGTGGCGTAGCGTGACTCACACGTTTGGGGATGCTCAACAATAACACACAAAATGTCACTATCAACTACTTCGTCTAACAGGCGAACGCAACACAAGGCAGATACACTGGGACTACTTCCACGATCTCGATTGCTTACGACGGTGTAGGCGCTTCCCACAAAATCCTCACAGCAGTCAGGGCTGCCGATGTCTTGAAAGCAAATTATACAATGGCTCAGCTTTAATTCTTATACGCGAATGGCAATAAGACCATTTGTTAATTTATACATTGCAGACTTAAATAATATGTAATCTATTTAAGAGATAATACAATTTCTTGGATATTAATTAAGAAATAGTAGTCAGGCACTATTTCTACAGTTTGTAACCATGACCAAGCGGGGACTCCCGAGTGAGAGAGAGAAAGATAATTTACTGAACGCCTGAAGTGTGCTGCGCTCTCGTGCACAAACGAGCTTCTTTCCGCAGTAGACGCTAGCGTAAAGCAGTCGGGTTTCTCTGGGCCAGGGGTGAAGAGGGGAGAGGGGAACCTCGCCATCTGCGCATGCGTCATTGCTCGTCGCAATCTGGCGGCAGACGCTGAAGTATTTTAGCTTCCAAGCCAATCAGAGGCCAGCTTCATCAGCCCGCCGAATTCAATCATAGGAAATCAATTTTAAATTAATACAAAACGTGTTTCGCTCAACAGACCACTTGTAAGATTATCAATACAGTATTTAAGGTTCTTATATACGGGGATGCTCAGCATCTCAGCGTCCCCTGACGCTACGCCACTGGTAATAACCACACTATATGATAATAAAGCTAATTGAGCTAGTGAAATAGACGATACTTTCAACTATTTAATAGAACTTCACTCAGAAATTACAATTGTGCTTCAGTAATAAAGTGCTTTCTCTTCATTAAACCTTTAAATTATATTATTTAATTAACATGCCTCAAAACACAGGCGAATTTTACCAACTTTTTAAATCTGTGAAAAGTAAGGCCATTTCATAAAAAAGGATTCAATGAAGAAATTATAAACCAGTCACCCTTCATATAAATCTTTGAAAAAATAGGTCATGCCGTAGAACGTTATACAATAACGTGTTACAGAAAACCAATTTTTATGGCAACATTACTCTAAATGAAGATATGTTCTATTCAAAACTATACTTGATAGCTTCAATGGGGTGCTTCAATGGTACACCAGAAAAAAAAGGAAAAGGGAGGAGGAAATAAAGCGCAGTGGCGGCTCCTTGGGGTAGGCAAGCTAGGCACTGCCCACCCCGATGAATACGTAATTCTAGCTTAATGCATAGTATAAAATGAAAAATATTAAAATTGCTCTTACAATTTTAATATCGTGCAAGTATTATTCATCTGGAAATGTATAATGAACATTTGATCATTGTGGCAAGAACCTTACAGGTATTTCCATTTCAAGCGTTTCCTAATAGGCCGAGCGCCATGCGATGTCCCGTCCCTTCCCGCAGAGACATGCGCCCGCATGCACCTCACAGGATAGGCACACCCGGGCGCTGCCTCGCTTCGCACTATTCTGGGAAAAGGCCCTGTAGTGAGCATAGTACCGTAGCATGCTGTGTTCATTTCTTGACGCATGCACGTGTTGTGTAGGCCAGCGAATTTTCTTCTTGCCTGCCCGCACGGATAACTCAGATTTCCACTCACATGCAAGCCGCATAGAGCGTGTGTTTACTGTTGTGTTGACTACTAACAAGCGGAGAAACTGATTATTTTGTAGGAAGTATTTATTTTTCCATTTTAAATTGGTACGCTGAGGATAATCAGTGTTACTTGATTTTTTTATATTTAAATCTTATTTAATATATGACAAGTAATAAATGAACTACTACGTACACTGTTTTCTCGTCTTAACCTTCCAGCGGGCGCGCGTAAAATGTTCACACCAGCAGGCGCGTATCGTAAATTTTACGACATTCAATGACTCTTGAAAAAATCAAGGAAATTGTAGAACAATGGAATTTTATGTCGCATTATAATATCTAAGAATGATATTTACTACCAAAAAACATATCCGTTGATAAACGTTCGTATTTAATATCAAAACATCTTGTTCCGATCCAGTATCGTTCTGATGTTCGTCTATATTTTCAACATTCGTTTACTGTTACTGTCACAATCCAATTCATGATCTTCCTCCGATCAGACATCTCTTGAAGAATATTCTGATTTTCCTTCACATGAATTCTTTATCTGGACATTTTACAGAAAATTTCGATTAGGCCAAATTATTATACAATATTTTAGCCCAACAGCCGGCGCGCAGCGTGAAGTTTACGTCACTATGCACTTATCCGAATAGAGCGTTACAAAAACTTAATATTGCGTGTAAACTAAACAGTGGCTGCAGGAATGCTTCGCAAAAGATACTTGCAAGGAATACCAAGAAGTCTTTGACAACAATGAGTTGACAGCAAAACAAAAAAATCTGCTATTGTCGTAAAATTTAAGACAGCGCGCCCGCAGGAAGGTTAACGAGAACAGAGAAATTATGGACAATGGTCTTCCTACTCTCATGTTGAGTGCGGCTGTTCATCGTGATGGCGAGAGAAATGTATGAAAATTACATCCTTCGTGATACGATTCACACAAATTGCTTAGAGGTAGTGAAATCAAAGCTAACCTTTTTGTTGTCTTTTATTTTAATTAAGGAGATTACTTGGAATAGGGCCCTCACGAGTAGATCATTGGTCAGCGTGATCTCTTTCCATGACGCAATACCGGGTTCGAATCCCGGTCGGGCAAGATTATAGTGAGCGGTTTCCTTGCAATGTGTCAGTAAAAGTTGCTGTTTGACAATGAGAAAACTCACTTGTCAGGTTGAGAAGACCAGAATTCGGTGTAGGGATGTCTATGCGCTAACCACACGTACGCCTTAAACCCATGGCTGCAAGGCCGGGACGCTGAAGGTGCGCCCAGGCTTCGTTAGAGGTTATTGCACCATTGTACATACATACAAACATAATTGGAATAAGAATGGCTATTTTTATATGAGAAAATTATAAAAAGCTGTACAAAAACATCAATTGTCAAAAGATCACATATGTAATTCTATTAATCATAAACACCTGGAAAAAAAATTGTATCCGATTTCTTGAAATCATGTCTGCGCGTGTTTTATGAAAACAATGCTTTGCAATGTAATGATATCAATGGGACAATTGTTTGGAATAAAACCAGAAAACAAGTGGTGCTTCCAACGCACATACTTTCTCGCACTGCTTCTACATGGCCCTAAATGCTATTCCACAAATACATAAACCAGCAAAAGTGTTTTCTACCAGCAAACTTTTTCCGTTCCGAGACCCGAAATCCGATCCCCAAAATTAACGAGCCGGCACTTATGCCACTACGCCACAATAGCACCGTATGGGTCGAACAGAGACATAAAATGAATCGAATCGCGCTATAAAATGGTAAATGCATAATAAAGAAACAATTGATATGATGTACATACACTTCACAAATCCAAGGGGAGATGTGAAAAACTGTTAAAAGTTAAAAATTCGAAAATTATATACAGTCACTTCCAGTTCATTTATCGTAATTATCAATATTTGTGATTCGAAGGGCTTAACATGATTTTCTATCAAGTTTCTAGAATTTTCAAATGTTTCCTGTGGCCACAGAGAATTTTGACAAATAATATTCCTCGACCAGGGCTCGAACCAGCGATGCTTCCTTGGGAAGAGCTGTGTCAATGTTCGCTCTTGAGTGCGACTGAGGAGTGCGACCATCTTCGCTATGCATGGCAACTACACTTATATAATAGTAATTAATAAGTGTATGGTGGTTTCATTCCTAGCATAAGGAAGCAGAAAAATCCAGAGGATGTGAAACAAAATGTCCTTTGGGCGCCCAAAGAAAGTATCTGGGAAGATCATCATTCATAACAGAAAAACTAGTTCAAACTATAAAGATAGAGAAACTACATTCTGCGAGAAAGTCTGTCCCATTCTATAGCACCACTAGTTTATTTATTTATTTGCCGTCCCTTATTACAATTGTGGAGAAAATTTAAAGAAAAAATTTGGAGCGGTTTTTGAGAAAAAATTTTCGCAAATTTCAAGTGCCAACTACGCAAAAACTACTCGTTTTATCAGAAAATTGAACATGACATTTTTTAAAGAACTAATTTTATACAACAGACTTTGTCTGAGGTCAAAATCTCTATCTCCAATTTTGTAGTTTTAAATTTTTTTTATTTTCCCAAAACCAAGCATCACCCGGAAATAGGATTAGCGCCATATTTTTTACCGCACCTTATTACGTAAGTGAAGAAAATTTAAAGAAAAATTGGAGCGGTTTTTGAGAAACAAAATTTTGGTAAATTCCAAACGCAATTTATGCAAAAAATACTCGTTTCTTCAAAACAGTGCACATGACCTTATTTAAAGTGCTAATTTTGTACAACCGACTTTGTTTGGGACAAAATACTCTATCTTCATTTTTGCAGTTTTGAACTTGTTTTTTGCAATTTTCGAAAAATTGGAGAAATTAACGAAAATGATACTTGCATTATTCTCTTAAACGTTCTTCGCACCCCCAGCTATAAGAGTTTTTCTGGCGCTAATTCGATGTTTTCCGGCACACGATTACATAACTTTCTCTTCTTACGAAATATTCGTAAGGCGAGCAAGTAAAATGGGTTGAGGTGGGGTGTAACCCCGTGCCCCCTTCTCGGGATCCACCGGCATCTAGTAATCTATTTTGCCTACCCTGTTCACGAGCCACCACTAATGAAGCGGGAGACGATGATGAGAGGGAGACGGGGACGGTGATGAGTGACCGCGGAAGTTCATGCAATTGCATCTTTTAACTGATTGCGCGTATCGATAGGAAATGTATATAACTTTCTAACTTCTTCACTTCAAGGATTAAGCAGATGCCTTTTCCGTCTTCACACATCAAACCATCTTCTACGTGGTCATCCTACACTCCTCCTTCCTGTTGGGTTGTACTGCAACACTAGTTTAGGTAGCCTATTATGCTCCAATCTTTCTAAATGTTTTTTCCAGTCTTGCTTACATAGTTGTATGGAATCATTGATTCTTTTCTTATATTATCATTTCTTATATTATTATTATAATTATTTTTTATATTTTCATTTCTTTGTTTATCTAGAAGAGTACAACCTGTTACTCTTCTTAAAAATTTCATCTCCATAGCTTGTATATTCAATTTTTCTTTTTGACAGAGAATCCAATTTTCACTCCCATACAGAACTACTGGGATTGCCATTGTTTTATAGAACTTCAATATTGTATCTTTTCTAGTCTTATTTCTTAATGTTCTATGTAGTGTGCCACACATGTCTTGGAACTTGTGCAATTTATCTTTTATATTTTGGCTTTGGTCGTAATTTATATCACATCCCTGGTAATTGAAATGTGTTACTTGATCTATTGTTTGGTTTTCCAAGCATATCTTTGTTCTAATTGGATAAACTCCTTGAAAAGCCATGACCTTTGTTTTTTGTTTTGATATTTTCATGTTATAATTTTTACACATTAGATATAATTGATGGAGTGCCATTTGGAGATCATCTTCCTTTTCATACATAATGACTTGGTCATCAGCAAATAGCAGAGTATTGATATAATTTTTTCCGTTCAATCTGATCCCTTGTTTTAGTTTAGGTTTCCATTCTCTAAGAATTTTGTCTATGTAAACGTTAAATAGTATCGGGAAAGGCTTCAACCTTGTTTTAATCCTTGGGTGGTTTTTAATGCTAGTGATTGATGTTGATTTATTTTTATTTGGATATTTGCATTTTTGTACAGACTTTTAGCTTTATTTTATTAACTTATTAAATGCTTTGGAAAGCCTCTTCTATGCATTATGGCCCAAAATCCTCTCCTATTTACTCGGTCAAAGGCTTTTTCAAAATCAATGAAAGCAATGTGCGTGTCTATATTAAACTCTCTTCTTTTTCTATTATTTGATTCACTACAAAAACATTATCCGTGCAGGATCTTCCCTTTCTGAAGCCATTCTGTTCTTGTAATAATACAACTTCAGCTATAGTCTTAATCCTCTTTTGGATCATTTTATTGTATTTATCAGATTTTATATATTGTGTTTAAGAGGCTCTATAACTTTCACAGTTACTTCGATCCCCTTTTTTAAACACAGATACCACTAGGGCTGTTTGCCATTCTTCTGGTATTGTACTTCTCAGCCAACATTGATTGTATAGATGTAACAGTCTTAAATGGAGAAAAGTGCTTCCATGTTTTAGTAATTCTACATTTATATTATCTATACCAGTAGCTTTTCTACATTTCATTTCTTTTAATACTTGTAATAATTCTTCTATTGTTAGTGGATCGATATTATCTTTCTTTTGTTCTTTTTGTTCTACCTTCTCTTTCAGTGGGTTGAACAATAGGTTATTATAATGTTGCCGCCATTTCTCTTCATCTATAACTTCCAATTGAACGGTATCTTTTTCTTTTTGATTGAGTTGGCTCATTACTTTGTAGGCGAGTACTTGCTTCCCATGAATATCATTTTCTATTTTACTTCTGAAGTGATCCCATGACTCCTGATGTGCTATACGAGATAGTCTTTTGACTTCATTTCTACAACAGTTATATTCCTTCATAGAGATCACTGAATTATGAAAACGTGCACAAATTTCACTTCTCCCCATAGCTCGTCACACACAGTTTTTAAACTGTTTTTGACATAAATAAATAAATAAAAAATACTTTCTTCATTTTGTGTTTGAAAATATTTCAAATATGATTTCTTTTTCTTTGCCACTGCTTCCTTAAGTTATTCATTCCATACTCCAAATTTTAATGAATGCGGCATATATAAGTGCTTATATTACAGGTTTTCGTGTAGAAGTGGGTCGAAGTCAGATATTTTCGTGCATTTCTCTTTCAAAACAAAAATGTTTTCTTTTGTAGCCATGCCAATGCTACAATACCAACATAATATTTCCGATAATATACTGATAATTTTTTTTTTGCTAGAATCGACTTGCTTCCTGTAACTTTGTTTTCATGCATGAACTTTGTGAACTATACTAAGAATGTCTTGGCATATTGTATCAATGCTATTGGTTCTCTCGCTTAATATTTTTTATTAATAATAAACAAAAGTATTAATAAAAAAAACAATAGTTTATTAATAAGCAAAAAATCTTAACTGTTACTAACTATACATTTGTTTAATGCATATTCTTAATTTTAAGAGCATTTATTGACAATTTTAAGTGCATGGTTTTATGCATGGTTACATGCACATTTTTAACTTTTTTAATGCATGATGTTCCGGGTTCCAGTGTAGGGAGGGTGACGACAGTGAGGAAGAGGCGACAATGATGATGAAATGTATTAGTGTTTTCTTAGACTTCCCAAAAGCCTTTGGTGTAATAAATAATGATTTATTTAAACACATATAATAGAAACTTGGAGAAGGGAAATTGCTATAAAATTATTAGTCATATTTCAGGAATATTTTCATAAGAACCCAGGATGTAGGAATACATTGGCTAAGTGAATTAAAGAACTGGGTTCAGCTGTACTCTGAGGGGAAACAAATTGATATTAAAATAGGCTGATATAAAAATGTAAATTCTTGATCTCCTATTATTTTTGTTAAATGTAAATGATATGGTAATGTAGTAATTTGTTTTGAAATATTTTACAATGCAGAGGAAACAAACATTTTAATATAAGGAAATAGCATGGATGAAGTTTCTCATCTCAAAAATATCATCACAAATACTTGCATTGTTGGCATCAAACTAGCTATTAATGAGGAGAAAATATTTTAAGTATGCTTTCATGAAAAGCAAATTAAACTATGTGTTTCCTGGAAGTAATGATAAATAAAACACTTGTCAGGAATTAAATTACAATGAATAAAGCTGAATAAAAATCAAAACTGGACCAAATTTACAGATAATTCATGTAAATGTGTTAAAATCTGCTTTGCCATCAGAATAATAAAACCAATAGAACCAAAGTTATACCCACAACTTAGTACTTTACTTGCTTTCAGTCACTAATATTACATAGAATTACATTTTATGGTAAAATTTTAATTCCAAAAGAAATTCACTCTTAAGAATTAATAAACCAAAATTTATCAATTGTATAAATGGTACTCTTTAACAGCAAATTATAATCCTTGTGTTATGTAACTGAATTGTTTTTGTAATTGTAAATATTAATTGCAATATATAATTGAATAAAAGAGAATTTTAAATAAATTGTTTTTATTTTATTGAGGAAATATGGGGCCATTTTATTGAGGAAATATGAGGAAATATGGGCATTTTTATTTTATTGAGGAAATATATATTTTATAGGCCAGAGATATGTTGTATTTAACTGATTCGCGTCCCACATCATGCTATTGTGATACTATGCTGTGTATTCTATAATATTGACATTTTAAGTAAATGAATTCTGCTTCTCTTCTTCTTCACTATCAGGGATTAGGCTGATCGCTTGTTCTGTCTTCACTCCAACAATCTCTTCCTAGGACGTCTTATTTCTCATCTTCCTACAGGTTTATAAGATATATAAGATTTTGTTATTCATATGTTATCCATTCTATTTATATGTTGTATCCCGCATTGTTTATTTTCTTTAATATTCATGGAATATAGATTTAGATCAGATCTAATCTTCTCATTTCTTATTTGATCTAATATTGAGCAACCATTCACTCTCCTTAGAAATTTCGTCTCTGCTATTTGTATTCGTTGTTGTTCTTGTGTTGACTCGATGGTTAATTTCCATATGTTAATACTGGTGCTGCCATTACTTTATAAAATTTCATTCTAGTTCTTTTTCATTATTTATTTTTTAAAGTTCTATGAATAGTTCCACACATGATTTGATATTTATTTAGTTTATTTTGCTCATCATTTTCCCTTTCATAGCTGATGCCACAGCCCCAAAAATAAAAATGTGACACCTATTCTATTATCTGATTATTTAGAACAATTTTGGAGGGTATAGGGTATTTCCCTTTAAAAGCCATAACTTTCGTCTGTTTAACAGATATTTTAAAATCATCATGTTCACTTATCTGGTTTAAGCGGTATATAGATTTTTACACATCATTTTCTAATTTCTGCATAATTATTTGAGTGTGCAAACATTAATGTATTAATGCATGTATTTTGGGGGTGTAGCATTTTCCCTGGATTTATTTCATTTTTCCATTGTCTCATGAGATCATCTATATATACATTGAATAAAGTAGGTGATAGTGTGCACTCTTGTCTCAGTCCGATATTAATTTTCAATGCATCTGTTTTTGTTGTTCCGGTATTAATTATAATTTGTGTATTTTAATAGAAGCTTTTTATTATATTTATTAAATATATTGGTCTCTTTTTCATTATGATGTTCCATAATATAATAATGATAAGTAAATGAATTAAATCATTAATTGGGGAACTTTGAAGTACTATTTATCAAATATATTTGGCTGAGTATATGCTGATTATTTTAAACTGACTTCTCTTTATATAACTTGGAATAAAATATACCCTTAATGACTACATTGAACATGACTTACCAGTGTAGGAGAAAGGAATATATCTTTAATCTCTACAAAAGTTTCATAAAAATTTTCCTTGTGAAGTTTTTTTTATTGTATCGATATCTTAAACACAAAGGTAACATTATTTAGTTGCTTAGTAAATACGATTTTCAGTGTTCTGTTTACCACGAATTAAAATTTAAAATTTAATAAAATGCAAAAACATGATCACAATAAAAATTTTAGTTAACCGATTCTTGAGGAGTGAAAATAAGATTGCTGAAAAACATATCATGTGATTGCTGAAGTATTAATTAATGCACAAGACAATTTTCTAATGAGGAAAGGAGGGTAGTAATTACTTTTGGAAGCTACAAGCCAATACCTTAATTATTGGAGTACAATATGGGAGAAGAAATTGTCGAAGGGTGTTCTGGAGTAGCTGTAGAATGTTGTTGTATCTGCGAATACGGTTGTAGAGGTCTTGATCACTCTCGTAACCTGTCGTGAAAAAACAACATATAAAACTATCTGAAAGGAAAATCTATTATTGGAAGCCAAAATTTGTCGCATCGCCTACTTGGGATAATCAAAAGATTTAGAGTTTCGATTACCGGTGGCTGGAATAAGAAAAAAAAGTTGCCGTCGAAGTCGAAGGCCACCTTAACAGTTTACAACTTGAGCTCGTGAACATTTCGGTGCTTACGGGCCCTCCGTTGTTAACGTCGAAGCTTAATGAAGTAGTTGAAAACTGTTCCACTTTACCCGGTCAACATTAAACTCTTGTTCTACCACAACAAAATTGGTTTTAAATAACGGAAGCAATACCATTAGCAATGTCTCATTTTGTTTTTAATAATGCACACTAGCCAATATTGGTTGATGGTAGCAACAATAAATAGCAACAATAAATTACACAGTTCAGTTCTAACAATTACATTTTGCTTGACATTTCACAGAAATATTTCTGATGGATGAACATATTTATTTCATTTCCTGAAAATAAATTCGGAGGTTTCTTGTTTGGTACTTTTAAAAAGAATTTGGTAAACATCGAATCTCATGCGTTACCGTATAGGTTTATGGCATGAAAGTCTGTGTCCTAATCACTAACTTCTTCAAATTATATGTTCGTCTCTATTTATCATTTCCTAATTAGTGAGCAGCATCACATAAGCAAATTTTACTAAAAAACAAGTGTACATTTTTACGATCGGTGTACTAAGTAAAAGAAAAGTGAGAATACTCATACCTTCCAGAAAGTTTAGAATAGAATTTACGTGTTCTCCAAGGTCCTGTAGCATGTCAAGGGCCACAATCACAGTTTCCATGCTTAACCCAATCCCTGATCTCAATTTTCTCTCCAGACACTCCAACATAAAATCTAACTCCACAACCATTTCATCTAATGCTGCCGCAATCCGGCCTCTATTAATTGAGAATTCATCATCCATATTGTGCAGTGGATGTATCTTCAATCTGCAATGTTAATAAGTTGATTAGATAATTGTAATAATGTTCACATATCTTCTGAGTGTTGTGTAGTTCAATATAAATCTCTAAAAAAGTTATTTTACGTACTTGAAGTAAATGAATCTGGTAGATAAAATAGAACTACATACTACACGCCCACTAGTAATTTAGGCTTGCCTTTTGTTTAAAACAAGAGGATTGTTGTGCCATAGCGTTTGTCATATTTACTTCGACCTATTGATTCTTATGAATGTTCATCGTATTATAGAATCGAGATGTACAGAACACGTGACTTTTTGTGGTTCGGAAGGCAGCACCGTCGCCGCTGGGTGGCAAGCGGCAGGCTGCAACAAGCCGTCATAGACAAAATAAGATAGATGGAGCACTCATAGAGGCCAGGGCGGACGAGTAAACGATACCCTTACCCACCAGGCGCGGTGCGAGCGTATTCGTCGTACACTCCGTGAAAGATAGGAAGTCTGTGGAGCAGTTTTCAAAGGGAGGAATTTCATGTTGTCCGTTACTTTTTATTCTTGCGCACGCGGTTCTTTGTGTTCATCTGGTGATACAGGTGTTTTTGCTTCTCGTGCTACATTAACACATTCAAAATATGGCTAATATTTCACGAAAGAAAATTAAATGTGCCGTATTGAATTGCGGTGATCATTTTAGTACGAGATATGGCTTTCCTCGAAGTGACTAAGAATTGTTCGCGAGTTAGATTAATGCTTACGGTAATCCAGTGATTTCGAATATAACACCGCAAGAGTCGCAATCGAATGTATGTCTATCGGTTGATTTCACCAACGCCGATCAGCAGCTTTGACGGACGTCAAACCATTGATGGCGCGTCAAACGCCTTATTTACGTTTCACCAAGGTTGTTTCGCCTGACGATCGTCAAAGTATTCGTCAAATTTCGATGGACCGGCACCCCACCATCAACGTCTTTGACGACTCGTTAAACTGCTGTTGTGAGGTTAGGGTGAATCAAACGCGTGCATTGTATTTCATTAAACTATTTATTTTACTTTTTTGCTGTTCGAGTGGGGCATGTGATATCATGGGAGATAATTTTGATGCTTAACTTTTGCATAATTACGGATCTAGAACAGGCAATTATTCAAAAATATATACTTTTTAATAATTGGTAGATCTTCAATTCATATCGAGAGAATGTCGAAAACGGTGTTACTGAAGAATTTAGAAGAAATAAAACTGCGTTTGGAATATCCCTCAAACAAATAAATCAACGCCCATGCCCAGTAGATATCTTTAATATTTTATGCTGCATGACATTTCCTCCGGCCATTGCAATGTAATTTTGTCATCACAGAGAGCGATTGCGTAAATATCGTCGTAAAAATCGATCGTTCTTCGCAAATACTTATCTATGCCCATAGAATATGGTATTTCCATGGGGTGCCGAACCCTAACCAAAAACACATTTTTTTATAATAGCGAACATTTCTGGAGATACAGAGATGACAGACTGCACACATGTGCAAATTTTGTCTTCAGGGGAAGTGAATTAGAACTATTCAGAAATAAAAAAATGTATTTCTTCGTTAATGTGCAAATATGTGATTTTCTTCACGTGCGAACCACGAAATCTACTGTGGACTTCGTGCCAACCTACCGAATATAATAGTTCGTCTTCAGTAGTCAACAGGTTCAATAGCCAATGCGGAACCGCGTTGTAACCCAACATGGTAGCCAACCTCTGTGCAAGGAGAAAAAAATCGACACACGATCCTTGACGAATCGTCAAAGTTAACGGGGCGTCAATTCTAACAGAAAAGTGTTGGTGAAACGTAACAATGCGTCAATATTTTGACGTTCGTCAAAAATGACGATCGTCAAGAGGGATTTGACGAGTGTTGGTGAAATCCACTGTATGATCGGCATTTCTCTGAAGGAAGTAAATGCCGGGAATTACTTCTGGGGCTAAAAAAACGCTGTCCCTACACTTTTTTTTGCCAGGTAAGAAATTTTTAATAATGAGCCGCTTCACATCATTGTTTACAATTATTGTGGAAGTTAATACTTAACTACATTTTTAGCGCAACGTATCCTTTATTATGAACTCAAATGAGAAATTTTCATTTTTATGTTGTATGTAAATATTCTGTTGTTCCAGATAAAACCGTGCATGAAGGGGCTTCAATGGAGATGGAGAGAATTTTGAATGTAAGTTTCAGTGAATAGTGGTGGTATTTTTATCAAGTGTTTCTTTCAACTCATTTTGAA
Organism: Acheta domesticus; assembly: GCA_031308135.1. Lineage (NCBI taxonomy): Eukaryota > Metazoa > Arthropoda > Insecta > Orthoptera > Gryllidae > Acheta > Acheta domesticus. The sequence continues at coordinate 24,546,173 of JAHLJT010008446.1, forward strand.
CACAATCTTTTATGAATTTTTCCTTAGTTCCAGAAATTCCAACCTCTTCTAAGGAAGATGCCCTGTGTTCCTTACACCACGCTGCAGAAAGTTTGCCTGACAACGCCTTCTGCTGCAGAAGAGGTTTTGCAGGACGCAAGGGCGTGTACGTTCTTTTCACAAAGACATGCAAGGTGCCATAACAGCATGAAACAGCAATGAATTTGCATGGCTGTCTAAAATTTAACTTTTCTTTCATTTCAGTTTGTTATGTGTTGCTCTGAAACCAAAAGCGACAGAAATGTGAGTGTCTTCTATTAGTAGTTGTAGAAGTAAACTTCTTGTACTAGTTCAGGTCTTCTTAATTTCAGTGGGAAATATAGTTATTCAAATTATCGTTTTCCATATTTTTGCGGCAAGAAGTATTATTCTTTCATGAAGAACGTGATGAGGGTTAAGGGCACAAATTTATAACTAATTTACATTTGAAAATATATTTTACTATATAGGAGTAAAATTGCTGATTGTAAAAAAATTTATTTCATTTATGTTTTATAATATGTATTTCATTAATTTCTCTGTTCAGTAGTAATGATACAAATCAGGTTTTTGTATTATGTTCATTTGTAAAATTGTCAATTGTAACCAATGTGTAGTTTTCATTTAATTCATATTCTGTGACAAGTAATTCAATAATTTGACTATATTCAGTACTATTTTCATGAAAGTAATTCTTTTTGTTTTATGTCAATTTCTAGAATTACCGATTGTAACTAATGTATAGATTTTATTTTCATTTTTTTAATAAGTAATTCAATAATTTTTGTATTCACTAATTTCATGCAATTCAGTTTGGGTATTAATTTAAAATTGTATTATTATTAATTAGGTTTGGCCACATTCATTCTCAACCTTTCATTTATATTTAAGTTTGAATTATTAATTTTAATTGGTTTATCCTTGTTATTTCATTAGTTTTCAGAAGTGTAATTAAGACTTGCTTAGTATTTCATAGGAGAGTCTGCTTGTAATTGCCTAGTTATTGCTGCTGTCTTAAGTTTCTGTATTGATGTTGCTAGTTCAGATCTGATGAAAATATTGTAAAAGTTGAACCAGTAATGTGTATAATCATGTGTGAAAACTAAAGTTAATTCTGATTGTGTGTTGATTGTTCATATGAAATTTAATTAGTTGTGTTCCTTTAATAACATTCAAGGTGTTGAGTTTTTTGGATTGTTGTATGGTGAATATTTTTATGTAATGGAAAGTAATAGTTTTATTTTGATGGCTTTTGGAAATCAATTTTTTTCAACTTGGATGTCACCATTTGTTTGAAAATTCTTGTATAAGAAAAAAGTGCAGAAATTTTGCTTTTGTTAAATTCTTAATAGTAATGGATCAAATGACTTCATGTGTAAAGCAAATATATTCATTGCAAAAACTTCTTGTCAATGCACACAATGCTATTTCTGTAATTAAACGTAGTTATCTAATGTCTTTCATTGGTTTGATTTGCTGTTAACCTATTTACACTTTTGGAGTAAATAAATGTGTTTTAGTAATAATTGTTCTGTGTAATTATTATGATTGTCCCATATTCCTAGCTCATGTCATTTATGATTAAGAACCCTCTAGATACCTATTCCTACAAATTCAATGCTTTTGGGATTTAAGTAAAGAAAACATAGAGCGACTCCTTAAATAAGTAGGCACAATAAGAGAGTCAATTACGTAATTAGAGTTAAGTAAATGCTGTAAATTTTTAATATGGCTGTAAGGAAGGCCGGAAAAAATAATTTAATTTTGAACTCCCGCTTACGAGCTGACAGTAGGGTGATTGGAACACATCACATGGGTGGGGCGGAGTGGGGTGACGCCTTTTGATTGGCACATGTAATGGTGTGGGTGGAATTCTGGAGAGGGGAGAGGAGTGGGGAGTCGACGGTGTGCTGCGCCCTGTGTCCCTGGGAGGCGTTTACTCGTCCGCTCTCTTAGCATGGGAGTGGGCGCTCTATGCTTTGGTGCTCTGTGCAAGCCGTGAGCTTATTGACGAAACACGACATAGACGTCGATTTTCTTTTAAAACGTCGTGATCATTCTTCGTTGGAGGTTTTCCTCTGCCTATAATGGTTTAAACACGTTTTTTGTTTAAGTACATTTTCTCGCAGTGTGGTGGTGTTTTTTTCTCTAAAAGAAAATTATATTTCACGATGTTGAGTTGTGTGTGGTATTGGACTGGGGCAAAAGGGGGGGGAGAGAGAGATAGGAAGCTTCTTTTTAGATTCCCTACCGTTCCTAGAAATCAGGAAAGTAAAACCATACCATCCTCAGGCTAAAAGTGAATTTCTGTTTGAAGCGAGAAAGAGTTAGATGATTATTTCCAGTTTTTAAAAAAAATTAACCATCAAAATTTGATTTCAGCGCAGGAAACTGCAAACATTTTTTAAAACATGTTAAAAAGTGTAATATGTATTTATATTGTTAAATAACCATATATTTATTATTTTTAATACGTTAAATGATATTGAATTCTGGTTAATTTATTATTGAATGTTCCTCCATTCCGTAAAAAATTACAAACATTTTGAGGAGTGTTTATGAATTTTCGGGATTTTTTTCCGAACGATTATTAAAGTTTATTAAAGTTTAATCATGGTAATACTTCTCTCGATGATAATAATTAATACAATTTTCTAAAATAAATATTTAAAAAGCCGACAGTTTATACAAATATAGGAAAGGAGTCACTTCTACTCGAATAGCATAGAGGCCCGAAATTCGTTGGCACTTTTCACATCCGATGAAAGGGCACATGGATCCAAATGTTCCATAGATTTCATTTTATTACAAATCATCACCTTAGCATCATTGCTCAGATTGTGATAATATGTACCCTCGTGGAAACATAAAATTTCGCGTCGAAAATACCTTGGCCCGCGGGCTTGATGGCAATGGGCATCCCTGACCGCCGACAACGAGCTCTACCGGTGGGTTTGAAATCTACGTTCTCTAGACCGAACTATGAAGAATCAATTTATTTGATTAGCGATCATATAAAATATTTTAACGTTCATTGAGAGATAACTGTAGTAGTACAGAGGAAAAAGGCTTCCAATAATTAATAACCATGAAGCTAAATTGACAATAATTTTTGTATTTATAATCTTGCACTCATGTTTCGTTAGTTTAAAATGTGTTGTAGTAAGAAGAGTAATGGAGCAGCGAATAGACAGCTCAGTGCCAAAGTGTTGTTCCAGAACTGGAGAAGTGGTGGGTTCGATTCCGCGTCTAGAAAGATATTTTATCCATTCTACATTGTCACAAGATCGTCTAAATTACAACATTCTACACTTTTCGTGCCAATATTATGCATAAATCAGTCATAATTCGCTTTCACGAAGAAGGCGAATATATGAATTCTGAAGAAATTAGAAAGTTGATCGCTTGTATTTGAAATTAAAAATATTCGCAATATAGTTTGAAGATAACAATAATACATTTTAACCCTGCTGCGCGCGCGCATGTTTTTGTAACAATTCAGCTCGCATGGCAGAGTTTGGACCGCCCATGGCTTTTTGGAGATTTCTACGAGTTCAGCCAGCATAAGCAGGACCAAAAGCCCCAAAGCATTAAAAAATCTTAACGGGTGTACTTTGAACGATATTCAAAATGAAAAGATAGAGACCTGATGTATGTCTCATAGAATTGTGCTTTTTTAAACTAAATTTGTGCGAAAAGATGCGCAGTCAGACTCTAAACCAACCGAAAGAATCGAAAATTATTGTAAATAACAAATGTGATATGAAACACACATCTCGGCAACCGCCTAATACAGCCAAAAAACTAATTCGCTAGGAGTAACTTACGCGCACAGCATAGGCTGCCATCCAACACTTTCCCGCCAATTGCTGTGACGTCATTCTGGACAAAACTATTATGGTTATTCAAACAATAGTATTATCATTTAAAAACTAATAACAAAGCGAGATTATTATAAAATTTCTAGTTTTTTAATGCACGGTTGCTACATTATTATATTGTGCACTGTAGTGAATACATATCATTTCCGGGAAAATCGGAAGTTTATGGTATCGGTTCCTTGGACACGAAAAATTTCACCACAAAGGAGTCGGTTCTCAACAATGTGAACAGACGAATGTGTGATACAAGGCAATCATCATTTTCGCGGTACATTTAAAACATTCATTTTTACACAAAACGCACATATTAGTACTACAATTCAATAGTAACGCAATTAATATATTATTAATTAGTTGTGCTTTATTGAGGATGCCCAGTGGCGTAACTACCGCCGGTCCAGCGGATGCAGTGCGGTGGGGCCCCCGACCACAAGGGGCCCCCATTTGAGGTCTTTTTTTGCTTCTTTTTTTGCAGTCTGAAAGACCAATGATCGAAAATCCGTTTCATCAGGGAGTTGGCTAACTTGGTTCTGATCGAGTATTTCAGTCTCTCCCCTAGTTTCCCGGATGTGTGTTCCGTACTTTTATTTTCTTGACAATTCCCGTGGCAGTTGCAACGGCAGAGCGATCATTATCGAAACTGAAGATGATCAAAAAAATTACCTTCGAAACTCAATGGGGCAAGAGAGGTTGGCGGACTTGAATATTTTGTCCATAGAGAACAAGGTAACCAACACCTTGAAAGCGAATCTGGACGAAATTATCGATACGTTCGTTAAAATGAAAGTCCGCAGGGTTAGATTCTAAGTATGTTATCCTTAAAATGTAAATAGATAGTTCTTAAACTGTAATTGAGAAACGTTCGAAATAAGCAAATAAAAACAGGGTCTAAAATTTCCTCTTTTTTTCTTTTTTTTTCTTTTTTTCCCCTCTTTTTTCCCGTTTGTAAGCTCGGGCCCCCGACCGACCATGCATCGGGGCCCCGGGAAGGATCGTTACGTCACTGAAGATGCCGTCCCCCAAACCCCTGTTTCCCACAATGCTACTAGTATTATATTGCTACTTTAATAGTACTCACTATTGGGAGCTGCCACCCCAAACCCCTGCTCTCCCGCTAATCACAAAATTCTACAAATAAAATGCGTATAAAATATATTAATGAAGTAAATTACATGTATTTCGTGTTCGTCAGGCGACTTCCAACCCCTCGGGCCAGAGGCCGTCGGATTTGGAAGTCGCCCTCGGGGCAAAAACATCTACTTAACGCCCTTGATACATAAATAACTATTTTTACACGAGTTTGGCATGTACCCTTTTATGCCTCTGCCGAGTTCCCCCTATACGACAGTTGGTTCTCGTAGTGGTATGAGTGCCGGCATGTTGGCTCTGAGTTCGGGTGGCGGAACGGGAAAAGAATTTGATGGTAGAAAAACGTTTGCTGGTTTATGTAGTAGTGTAATAGCATTTAGGACAATGTAGAAACAGTGCGAGAAAGTATGTCCTTTGGTAACACTACTAGTTTCTTTCTGAAACAAAGAAAAGTTTATTTTTTGTTCCCTATAGTCCAGTCGTTAGGTACTGAAAAAGGGGGTTACCTGGAAAAAGGTCATACAAACTTTTTCTTGGAGTATGTTTTATGTACTCAGGCACTAGTTAAAACCCCAAGTTCACGACCTCCTAGACCCTGTGCTAACTCCGGGGGGCCCGAAAACCGGTATTTTTTCTGACTTGTTTCGTTTTTTCTTCTGTATCTATTTACCCTTATGTCGTGTAGACAAATGACCTTTAAAGAGGATAAAATTTCTTACTTTAGTACAAAAGATTTTGTTCCAAACCACTTACCAAGCGAGCTACAGATTTTCGAATAAACGTATTTTTTTTCAATTCTCAAAAATGTGTGCAAACATACACATGTTTATGAGATTATAATCAATATATGATAGTTATAGTATGTGTTACTATCATTTGTCTCATCGCCGGTGTAAGCATTGCCTCATAAATGTACCCACTGCCAAAAATATCAATATATAATTTATAAAGAGTAATATTTAAAAATATTAATATATAATAATTAATATATAAAATTGATGGACATGTATATGTGTGTGTGTTTGTGTTCCAACTTAACTCTTCAATGTGGAAACAGTAATTTCAACAAAACTTGGTCTACATTATTACTGGGCAAAAAATGTAAGTACATGTGTTAACATATTTGATCCATTTAATAAATAGAACAGATTAGAAAATAATAAAAATTATGACAGTGATTGTGTCTTCTTTTCCCTGCGATTTGACGTGGAATCTAATACTTAAGTTAGCAAGTATCAAAGAGTTAAAATATTTAATGAATCACCAGGTACTTCAGAGAAGAGGATTGAAATAACATAATTTACAATAATAGTATGAGACACAAAAATGTCTGAACCAACATTTTTTAATAAACGCAAATATGTATGAAATACAAAAGTATTAAACACAATTAATGTACTAAACGCAAACATTTATCAAACATGTAAAATCATCAAACAAAATGATCAAGCACAAAAAGAATCAAACACATAAAATTTCCAAACAAAATATATAAAGCACAAAAGTAGGTTTAGGAAGCACGGAGGTAGATATATCCATCAAAAAAGCAAGTTACCCATCACTAAAGTACAGACGTTTACCTAATCACAAAAAAAATATATATCAAATAAAACGTACATAAAGAAATTGACACAAGTCAACTAACACAACCGAAAGAACACACAAGTAATTAACAAAAAATTTCGAGAAAGTAATCCACTCCATTTAAACACCATTCCGCCAGTTGTTGGAGAATACATCTTTTAGATTCAGCTCGTCAGGGGTAAATATTAGATTCCGGCCTTTCAGCCAACCAAGGTTTCCAACAAAAGCATAACCCACAATTGTGCCTTCGACAGAGATTACTGCAAAATCATTCTAGAACAGAGAGAAGACAGTCATTAGTGTTTTATTTGCGTATTTCGGTTACCACACCGCCAGACCAAGACCATCTGCGTTACGTGTATTTCAGGTGGTCTTGGCCACACTCGCAGGATATCGAAAGGACCTCTCACATAAATTAGATTTTATATTCAGTTGATCCGTGCACTATTGTGGATGAGAAGGAGTATCTATACAAAACTAATATTAATATTGCCGAAAATCTCCACATTGTCTTTACTTATTGTCTTCATCTGACTTCAACTTCTGTATGATGCCTCGCGGGACTATCATAGCTCTTATGCCTGTGTAACGCGAGCGTTGCGTTGAGGCGCAGCATGTACCGCTGATGATGTCAGCTGCGTCACGCGTCAGCACAAGAGTCGCTTAACACCTTTCGAAAATTAGCACTGTACCTCGTTCGAAACGGCACACGGACGCTCTTGGCGACGTGTCTTACGACCACATCTCGCGAGACGTTCGCCAGACGATCAAGTTACAACCATAAGTCATGATAACGCACTTTTTCTAGTTTTCGACGCGCGTTAGTAACAACGCACGTCGCGAAGAGCGTTCGTGTGCCTTTTCACATAGAATACATCGTTCATTTACGACGCGCGTTTAGTGATGTGCCCAGGCATGCACGCAGCAGACACTATCAGTGCTAAGTCACGCACATGAACGTAACGCTCGTGTTACACAGGCCGGTTGCGCACCCCTCTGTACCGAGGGGCGCTAATACTTACATTCGGGCAGTTCCACGCGCGAATCCAGAAGATGTACCACTCTTGCAGCAGAGTGTCGGGGGTGAAGGACACGAAACGCAAGCGCGTGACGCGGTGCGGGCGGCGTGGGTGGGGCACGACGGCGACGAGTGCCACGCGCTCCTCGAAGACCATCGGGAACGGAGGCGTCACGCGCACGCTGTACACGCGCCGGGGATTCCGCTGCACGATGGACTGGCAGAAGGCGAGCGGGGTCGGGGCGTAGCTGTGCAGGCGCTGCACAACCAGAAGGCACAAAGCACCGCACAGTGAGGTCGATCAATCGAGGCATTTATCCTACACAATTGAAGGGCTCCGTACAACAACGGGCTATTTCACATTTTCTGTGAAATTGAATTATTAAAATTCAATGAAATTTCAAACATTTTTCTTTTGGTGAAATATTATTTAAAATTCAGGATGGATTTAATACACGCGAGTGTAAAGTGTTTAAAAGTTTAATAAAGTACTGAGTTATGTTATGAAAGTTCTAGTAAAGCCTTTAATATCTGAGAATGACGTCAATGTGAGATAGGCACTTTTTGTACGGAGCCTTTTAATTGACTAGCAAACAAATTTCAAGAAGTGAAAGACAAGTGTGAGTGTATATGTAGTACATGACGACTTTGTCGGCTATTCATATTTATCGTAGGTGGCTCCATGTTTGTTTGTTTTTTTTGGTTTTTGTTTGTTTTTTTAAACAAGCAACCCTCAACTTGTCGGACATTGGATGTAAAGAAGTTTTCACCAACGAATTAAATCGTAAATGCAAAATTTAAACTAATTAACCAAAATTTGTTGTTGAACCCAACCACCCTCTAAGTGATACAGATTATATGCTAAACCATCGAAAGCAACTTAACAAATAATAGAAATGAGCTTGAAAATATTTTTCATTATTATGTGTATTTCTAAACAACACTTCATCAAAAGATCTAGAAACCTCATTTAACAACATCGATTCTTCTGATTGTGAGAAGCTGCTCATTTTTGACGAGTGCGCTTTGGACGATCTCCCGTTTTTGGCGAAGTCTCCTTGACATCCAAGCGTTCGGCGAAGTGAGAGACGCCAGTTAGAAATGCTCCTTGGACTCACCAGGCGTTCGCGTATTATCGGGAACTGTAGAGCATTTGACGGCAACGGAAAGTGAAGTTTCGTTGGAATGCCAATCCTGAGGCGCCTTATCCGTCTTTTTAACGAGCCATCGAAAACCAATTCAGGATTTGGAATATTCGACATCGACATCGGCATCGACACCATCCGGAACTGAGGATATGGGCAATCCACCAGCATTTGGACGAGCTCTGGCTCGAGCTCCGACAGTGACTCGGGCTCTGGAGCAGGGACCTCCTCTGCCTTTGGCGGCGGGGGCGGGAGCGGGACCCCCTCCAGCGCCGACCCCAACTCCAACTCCAAGTCGGGGCCCAGATTGCAGAGCGTTTGGTTCAATGGGCAACCGCTGCCACTCCCCATCGGAGTCCCACTGCGACACACATGAACACTCATTGCCATTCCCTCTGGTGACCACGTCCCTTTCAGTGAAATCAAAATAACGATACGTATGCGACAGCCAGAACCGTCGACAAGTGAACTACAGCGACATTGATTACAAATCGATTAATCAATACCGTATTTTAGAGTGACTTTGTACCAGGAAACGTGTTTTTGTACTTGTGAAATCAATTTTTTTTACATTTTTTTATAATCATTTACAAATGTTACGTAACTCCGGAGGTATGTTTTACCTACAAGCCGTGTATTTAACAAAATTTTTATTTTATATTTGGTAGGAGAGGAAGTTTGTTTAGTACAATGTCACTCTCCAGGGTAGGGTGACATTGAATCACACGTTGTCCGCTTCCTTCTTAAAAAATGAAGACAAATTTGTTAAGGTTTGGCTTAAGGGGATTTACTGTGCAATTATACCATGTGAAAAAATAACCCTAAGTATTTATGAATTTTCTTTGTTTATGACAAGTACATGATAATCTTGACTTAAAAACATAATACAATTTATTAAAACTTTATACATTACTATTTATTTATTTATTAACAGTCATTCCTTTTATACATTTACATCACATATTGAATAAATTTCTTTAAATCAACATGTTCACATCACATTTTAAAACATTTCAAATTTTACAAATGTTATTGTCATCTTCTTCATAACCATATTTCTATATGTTTCACTACATTTCATGTCTACCCATCTTCAGGCATATGTGAATATTATGTATTATTTACATTAATAATTAACAATTTTTAAAATTCTATTAATCTCTTCCTATTTATAAAAATCTTAATTAAAAAACATTATTTATCTAAACATTTTATAAGTCTTATTTTTCAGTATCTTATTACTTACATACCATCATATATATTTCTAATACATATTTCATTTCATCATGCAAACATAAGCATATGGAAGCATCCTCTTATCTCAGTGATGTATATATTCGATATTCATCCTTTATATAACTTAATCAGACACTCTGCAATTCTTATACTTCATGGTCATCACTCTGTTTACCTTCCACCTTCCTCTGCCTCCAAGCCCAGAATGGGCCATGAACGTCTAAGTGTCCATGGTTGAGAGCTCAAAGGGGCACAGTTATCGCCATTCACTTCAGTTGGAAGGGGAATGTGTGAAGCGGTGTTGTTTCTCTTTAGACCTATTAGACTTTTAATGCTAATATGCAAATGTCATATATATTAGTCATTTTATTACTCTCTACCATGGTATTCATTATGTTTCTTAATTTTATATTGATACTTTCTGATATTAATCTTAGTTTGAATTTCGGCTCTGTGTCAATGATTTTAATGTTCTCAAAATCCATTTTATTTTCTTTATCAATACAATGTTTTGTTAAAGAAATTTGTTTTTAGGTATCTCGCAGATGTTATTCTTGCCTTCTTTTATTTGTATTATTATTTGTCTTTTCGTTGGATGTATATATTTTGTTTCACAATCCATAAAACATATTTCACATACCACATTCCTCCATTTATTTCTATCGGTTTTGTCCTTATGGTTTACAATAATACGTGTATTCTTTACTATATTATATACTTTATTTATATTATATAACAATTTCATACCCTGATGTTTCTATGGAAGACACAACTGGTCTCCTTGGATTTGAATGTTTGTGTACTTGTAGCAATCTGTATGTTCTCACTGTATTCCTTTAAGTTGGGTAAATCCTGTAATATGTCTTATAAATAATCAATTTATTATTACTCCACCTTTTTAGAATTTGTTGTATATTCTAGCATTAAAAAATCCAGTGGACTAAAGAGAAACACCACCCTTCCACACATTCCTCAGCCAACTCTAGTGAATGCTGAAAACTGTGCCCCTTCAAACTTACAACCACAGACTCTCAAACATTCATGGTACATTCTGGGGTTGCAGGCAGTAATATAAAGGATAATATTGAATATATACATCACATGATAAAATTAAATATATATTAAAAATGTAAATGATTTTATAAGAGTAATAAGATATTGAAAATTAAGATCTATATAATGTTTAGATAAAGAATGTTTTATGAATTAAGAATTTTATATATAAGAAGAGATCAATAGAATTTTAAAAATTGTTAATGACTAATGTAAATAAACTATAATATTCACTGATGCCTGAAGATGGGTTGAAGTTTTGAAGAATATGAAAATGACATTTATAAAATTTTTAATGTTTAAAAATGTGATGTAAATGAGTTGATTTTAAGAATTTTATTTAATTTGTGAGGTGAATGTTGTATAAAAACAATTACTGTTAAAAAATAAATAGACATGTATAAAGTTTAATAAAGTAAGATAAACAGTCAAAAAATTCAAAAATAAAAAAATACCGTTGGCAATTCCAGCCGCGATTGAGACTATTCTTTTTAGTCAAACTTTTATTAGTAATTTATTAAGCTTTCTGTAATGCATGATCTTCGTAAGGTTTATAACAAAAAAACAAAAATCTCTCTTTCCAACAAGAAATCCTAACTTGCCAAGTGCTGGAAGATGGATAATGAATGCCACTTCTTCCTGATCACCAAACACTCTCTGACCACCAATGTGGTACCAGTGTTTACCTTGCAAGTTATATCTATCAGTAGATTGTAAAATTTTCTAAAGAGCTGTTGCTTTTCTCTCAAAAAGTTTACCTGTTCATACATCCTTTATACATTTCAGTAACTTTTTATCAGAATACATTCGATAGGACCTAGCATCAGTTAAACAATAAGTCATATTGTGAAATCAGTACTGACGAATTAGAAGCGGAAGAATCAGATGATGCAGTAAAGGGTAATGAAGGAACGTACGGAAAAGATGACAAAAATGATGGAACATGTTTCATATTCACCTGCAAGATCTCGTCCGCGAATAAGTCTTCAGCCATTTGTCTCACAGGAACACAAACCGTCTGCACCTACGCAGTATTTCAAAATTCAGGGTGCTTACAACCAAAGTTAATGTGCTTTACAATACTATTCAGAATTAATTGTATTTAATATTCTTACCCACTCTCTTGTACCACACAAAGAGAGAGAGAGAGAGAGAGAAACACACACACAAACTGACAAACACCTCACCTTCTCACATGCATGCAGACACACATCATGAAACAGATATACACAAGTAAATACATACATCGATGCCATGAACAGTTACTATAATCTCAAACACAGACACATACGACAACTCACACACTCAACAATACAAACACACACAATAGATACACACACACACACACACACACACACACACATCGCCACAAACACCCACTCATGGACTACTTCTAATTCTCTTACTCCCATTACTCCTCCTGCTGCTAGTGCTAGTGCTAGTGCTACTAAATTTAACTGATATAAATAACAAGAACGTATTATGGGACCATTGTTTATTCATATGATACATGTTTTTTAAAACCTTTGAGGTTCCGAAACAGCAAATAAATAGTACCTAGTTAGTAAAGTGTTAAATATGTGCTTAATTTTGTGAATGAATGGCAACAGTTGTCTCGATTGCAAGTAAATATCTCATTTTGAGTCATCATATCTTATTGGTCCCATCAGAAAGTTGGCATTTTCTTACTAACTAAAAACACCTTAATTTTTATCTAACATAACATGGAAAACATTCTCCCTACACCAAAGTTAATTCTTAAAATTTTTATAAAGAATTTGTTAGTTTGAAAAGTTGCTTCTGTTTAATTTTTGTTTACCAGCATGTTTTGTAAAGTGTTGTACTTATAATGAGTAGATAATCATATTGTGAAATAATTTTATGAAACATGTCTTTTTTGAGTAGTCTTGTTTTTTTTTATTTTATATCCCTTAGACAATTAGATGTTTTATTTTATTTATTTTTGGCCTCTTGATAAAAGCAGAGGTCATTAGTGTCTCCAATTCATTTATACACGATTCATTTAACAGTTTATTATTTTAACAAGCATAGACTTACTAATCACAATAATTTGTAAAAATTATTAAATTATTTTGTCGAAAACAATAAATTAGGGAATTTGATACATGACCTTTGGAAATGATGCTCTTAATGTCTGGACACTTGTAAATAGTTTAATATGACAGCATATGCATTTAATAGTAGTTATTACAGTTATAATGTAATTTTTATAGTAGACATTCTTTTTAGTTTGCTAGTATATGTTTGTGATTGTTTTATGTAGTAGTAAATTAAATTTACTTTAGCAACCTAAATAGACCATTTACTTGATGTAACCATTGTTAGAGAAAATTATCAATGAACTACAAATTGCTATAGAAAGCAGACTTATACTGGAGATTTTCAAAATTTTAGTTCCTAACACAAACTAAAAAAAAACCTTGTGTACAAGATGAGCAATAAAGAAAAGCTTACAAAAGAATCATGAACATGAATCTGATTTGAGTGCTTACAAAAATGATAGAAAAGATATTATAATTAAAGAAAATGATACAACATGTAGATTATGGAATTGAATGTCTGAATTTATTTTTCAAATTTAATTTTAATTTCAAACAAAAAGGTGAATACAAACTGGAATAATTGATTATATTTGGGGGATAGATTTTGATGACCTCAAACATTCCCAAAAATTATCAAAAAAATGCTCCTAAAATTATTTTAAAATGCCCTAAATGAAAGAAAAATTATATAAAAAATTTATCAAAACCACTTCAGATGAACAACTCAAGCTGTTGGATACATTATTGATATAATCAAGGCTTCTTCCTTTTATTGAAGTGAGCTCAGCTTGAAAACTTTTGATTTTAACTGTTGTTTAAAAAAAAATCTCTGCCATTATTTATTACGAAATTGGTGGAACTGGCAATCCTGACGATTGTTGTCACAGGAACCTTAGATTACATAGTACTGAGGACAGCTGACATTACAATCTGTGAGCGAGGAAATCAAATAGGTGACTCAGGAGTTGTGTGGGGAATATTTGTTGCATCTCGTAAATATTGTTTGAAGCTAGTAGGTTCTATTAAAATCGATGGAATCAACGAAAAATGAAATAAGGTAAAAAGTACTTATTAGTCAAAATCTAATAACACTTAATAACATCTTAACAGAACAATAGATTGCATAATTTCCCACACACAGATACCAAGAAAGGTTAAAGAACTAGATTCTATTCTGCATTGATCTGCATTCTGATTCGCATCAAAATTCAGTTGGTCTGATATATTGACTTGTAGTGGATCTGAATGGGATGGCCTCTTCCCCTCTAACCTCTCCTTGTGCCCATGTAGGGGAGTTGAACTATCAATGTTTCTGTTGTCATATTATGAAGTATTTTATATCTTTTGAGGAGTAAGCCCTGATGATGCAATAAAACTTTTCGACATGTGAGGAAAATAAATTATTTAATGTTTTCATCTTTCTGACAAAGTCCCTAGATCTCAACTTCTAACATTGAAGTATATTCTCATGAGTCCACAATGGTTAATAAATAAGACAGATCAAACCCCATATCCTGGTGCAAAATCAAATATCTCCATAAAATTGATAAAAACAAAACTTTGACTTGAAAAACAATGACAGAATTTAGATTAATCATTGTTTTGGTTTGACAAAGTTCTAATTAATAATATTTCCAAAATTGCATTTTCCTTCAAAGCAGTCTCACTTCCAAAATAATTACAATGCCATTTGTTGAAAAATTGAGGATCTAGCAGTGTAACATACTAGTACTATCTGGTGACAACTTTTGAAATAAATTATTTTGACAAAGTTCTAACTGCAAACGGCTACATAATTTCAAGTTATTGTAGTGTGAATGAAGCATGAAATTATATCATTTATATTATTAATAATGTTGTATTTTATGTGATTAATAAATCAATCCTCTACCGTTCTTTGATTGTGAAAATGTTATTCTTAGCTCGAACACCTTGTTAGTTTTTTCTACTCTTGAAAATTGAATGTATACAATCAAATTGCATATTGCACTGTTATGGAGAAAGCATATGGTGTCATTTGGACTGAGCTGATGGGAAAGGATGCAAAAAATGGTGCAGTGAGGTAAGAATTCTAGATGTACTTGTAGAGAATTATTTAAGTGAATTAGAAATTTGGTCAGAGTCGTGCATTCCTCAAAACCGAAATTCCATAATGTCATGCTATGTTGGATTTTTAAGAGGTCAGTCCTGCATCAACAAAGTATATAAGGCCCATAGCATAGAGAAAGCAATGGCTAAGGTGGTACAATTCCTAAAAAAAGTGAACTGACAATCCTTATAGAGTAATGCACATGGAGGCTACATGCCACTTCGTGGTAATGCAGATGCAAGCCAAGTAAATTTCAAAGATTTTGCAGTAGGGGTGACCATTGTATATATGAACTCAATTTATATTTTGAATTTTTATGACTGCTAAAGCCAATCTTTTCTTGATTTTTTCATCACTTTCCATACTTACGACTTACTCAAAGCATGTAAATTTCTAACAGGACAAAGTATAATATTTAGGGTAGTAAGTATAATTAGATGTAGGTGAAGAAAACGAGCCATATTTCTGTCAAGTTTCTTTTATTTGAAACCGTGCAAAATAAAATCTCAACCAGAACACTTCCCAAATGACCAATTAAATGAAACATCAAGAATAAGCATATAATTTCAGGGGGTTTCTGCTAGGTAGTTTCTACCCAAAGGCAAAAGATAAAAGGTTCACAGGAAATGTGAACAAGTGGCTGTCAGTTGACCTCACAGCAGTGCATTGAGGTAATTTGAATAAAATCTTCTCAGTATCAACTTGATATTCACCTGCACCATCATAGACAATTTTGAGGTTGTCACCTGCAGTCACTGTCTTCATATATCGTTGTTGTAAGCATGTAGCAATAACTTCAGCTACAGAATGGTTGGACCTTATTTTCCCCCTAATACTTTAACAAAATCCAAGTCTTCAATGTGAAAATTTTCTTCTTCAAGCCGAATTGCGAGAACTACTTCTATTTTTCTGCCATTAGTAAATTAAAGTCATTGTCACTGGACTTATGGATTGAGAAGTGATAGACTGATTCTTCAGAAGTTTCTGCTGCTTGGCAGGATTTTTTTGTTTTGACTTATTTGACTGCTTCCGAGTTCCTTTTTCGAGGTTGTTGTTGAAATGTCATATTTTTCATCTGTTTTATTTTGTAATCAGTTTCCAATTCATTTGCTTCAGAATTCAAGATATCCCTTATTTTCACCCTTGGCCGGCAGTTTGAAGGAAGGTGCCTTAAGAAAAGCGTACAGCATTTCAGATGTTTTCAAGATAGGTGAAGAAGGAGAGGTGATATTTCAGGGTGTAAGTACTAGAAGAGATTAAGAAGTCTTGATGGCTAAAGATCCACTTGGCTGATTGTTAGAAGTAATTGGCTGGCTGTCAGACACATTTGGCTGGCTGCTTGAGAAAACAGTACTTAGTCACTACTTTGTCAAAACTTTGTAAAAAAAAATATTTAGCAGTACAAAGGGCTTGAATTAAATTAATTTTAAAAGCCAGAAATATTTTTCTAAAAAACAACATTCACATTGAATAACTTAAGCTCCTTCAAGCTCACTTAGGTACCTACAAACATTGCACTAAACATGTTCGCAGGTACAATACTATTTTCTGTTCACAAGTTTAATGGTACACCAATTTGATTTTTGGTGTCTGTTCGAGCTTCTGCTCTACAGATATGGTAGAATAAAAATCAGAAATAAAACACCTACTTCATAGTAAACTGAAGTGACCATGACTTTTATGCATCACACTAACTACAAACATGAGAAAAATATCAATTTAGTAATGATTCTCGTTCGTAAGTACACGCAAAAAATGAAAACTGGGATTGTGACTTTCCCCTTTGTTCCATTTGCCTGATACAACGCATGTGTCTGAAATCATATCGAAATGCAAATCGGTTGCTCGTGCGTGAGAAAATATCTAACAAGATGTGTCCCACTAATCAACGCCTTCTCATATTGTTTCCCTTTGCAGAACTGATAAGTACTGTGAACAAATGCAGAGCTGAATCATGCTGAAAGGCATTGCTTGAGCATTATCTCTGATTGTTGAAAGATGGCAATGTTATTTAAATAAATCCAGAATTGTTAGCTTTTCTCAAACAGTGGGAGTAATGGTGGGTTAATAAGAGGTGCAAATATAAGTTCACTCCTGCAAGAAATTGTACAGAATTAATTGTAAGTCTAAGTAACACAATCTTCATTATGTAGTAACTTTAAAGCTTTGTTTCTCAAAATCATACTAAGTCAGTTACAACTTTATCAAACTAAGGCTACATAATAGAAAAAACTCATAAATATAGAAACACAAATAATGAACTTAATATTGGAAATTAAACAAATGGCTACTCATTACAATAACACTTCTGAAAATGAAGACTCAGAAAACCACATTCTCCCAAAATTCTTTCATATCCCTCTCTCTGCCTCCCTTACAGACGACTTACCCGTCCCAAGATACCATCAGGTCATAAAGATCATGCCTAATGGAAGACCAGAGTAGCAATGTGAATGATTATTCATGAAATTCTTCAGTGAAATGTAGCCAGCCAAGATCTTGTAATCCTGAACATGATGCTGATGATATGCCGTGGTATATTTTATAAATGTAAAGTTAAACCCGTTCACTTATTAGTATATTTATTTTCAATGATGTTGTTACAAAAAAATTCCTAGATATTATAAATTTAACAATTGATTTTAATTTAATAGATAATCAAATTTTCACAAACAAGTGTAGATGGGAAGAAATTGTTCCTGAAACATTGTGTTAATCTGAAAAAATAAAAATATGGAGGGTGTTTTTGTTTCTTTCTTTTTTTTTCCAATAAGAGTTGTGATGGAATGTTTACTAAAAATTGGTATGGATCTGCAGTTTTGTCAGAGTTGCTTATCTAAAAACCCTAAGAGGCTTAAAATAAAGTATTGAAGTAATGTGAAACACTTGAATCCTTCCACAATATTCTACATAAACTGTGTGAATATTTCTGATCCGTCAGAGAAGATAAAATTTCGATCACAGTTATACTTTGTATTAAATTTCCAACTCTAAGTATTGTTCTCTATCACAAGTTATACATATTTTGTAAAATTTTAGAACTCTTCTAAGGTTGAAAACCTACCAGTAATATAATGATATACAGGTGTCCAGGGAGAAAGAAAATTTTACTCAGAAACAAAAAACCAACCAAATTGTGTAAATTGGGTGCTTTTTTATTTGTGTGTTAATTTTTCTTTCTGAACAAATATATTCATTTAATTTATATATAATAAACAATTTACATGTTTCTGAAGTGTTTATATGCTTCTGCAACGCAAAATTTTGTATTGAAAGTATTTTTTCAAACCAACTTTTTAATGCTTATTGCCGCTCAGCCATTCGGAATACCCTAGATTATTAGAAAAATTCTGCCTAAAATTGTTTTAAGAGCTAATTTTTGAACCTTCAACATTTCCTCCTGTATAAACACCTAGACACCGGTTTATACATGCTCATTGCAATTTTTTCCGAGATAACAATAACAACTCTTATTTGAAGATCTTTATTCGATAATGGAAAAGATTAAAAATGTTTAATTTCCATGTCACATAAATACATTATTAGAAGGGAAAATCACCTAAGTTCCAGAAGTCACAGACATGTTATATTTGACAAAATACATCAATGATCCATCCATCAAAGCATAGGATTGCCAGATGTTCTCTATCTGATTGAACGATTCACTATTTCTATTTCTGATTCGCTAATTAAAAAATGAAAATAATGAAAATGAAAAAAGATTTAATGGAATGACGGAAGAAAAAACAACTTATTGTAAGAGCGAACAAGTGCTAGAGCTTTTAGTACTTTTTATGGCAAGTTTTCAATCTCAATTAAAGCTGAATGTACTCTGATGTCAATCCTGACTATTGTGCAGGTCAGTGCATTGGTCGTACTTTGGTAACTACTCATAATACGTGTATCTGTGTACAAGTGCACAGCGCAACAAATGTAAGCTAAAAGTGTGATTTGTAACACCTTTCTTGCATGTACTACTAAAACAAACTCCTGATGAGTGCTGGCCCTAATGCATGCAGAGAATTTATTCGAAGATTTTTAATTAATGTATAAAAGATTTATTCCATTTTATGCAAAAGCAATGTTCAACTTCAGACATGGCTTTGTTTTAAATAGTAAAGAGAATATATCATTTTTATATTCCCCCCAGATTCACAATTTTCTCAACGTATTTCTGGCAACCCAGCCATGCACAATAATCGAAAAACAAATGAATACACAGCCATTCCACAATTCTCATGCAACTGGCCAAACATCCAATGCTATTTTACCTTCCATCATAAGTGTGGCATACACACAGACCTATATAGGAACGTAAAACTTGAAATTGATAAAACTGAATTCTACATATAACAACAAAACCAACTCTGTCAAAACAATCTAAAGTCATTTAGTACATTGGAAATGTTGATAGTCTTCCAAATCATGATATACAACTCCCTTGCCCTAGAAGTGAAAAATAAGGATGTAGAAAGATATAATCCAGAATATAACTAACTTGAAATAAACTTTTTCTATAGCTCCTTATTTGAAAACGTTAATATATTTCCACAGCTATGTATTTATTTGTAAAAAAAAGCCTTGTTGTTAAAAAGAACTTTGCTGATTTCTTTAGAAAGAGAACTCAAGCTCATATGTCAAAGGATACTCATATGTTTTAATAGAGACTAAATTATTCATTACAAATGATTCTCCCAACAATGAAAAGAAAGAAAGCTTTTGTATCTGCAAATAATTTATGCAAAATTAAAGCCTGCATATAATGAAGAGAAGTAAGAAAAATTTTATCAAGATTGTCTCTTAATATTTCATTCTAATCCTGAATGCTTGTTTCAAAAGCATTTTGTTTTTACGCAACAGAACAACTACCAAAATTAAAATATTGGAGTTTGTGAGATTTCCTTTCACCTTCTTACTGTTCATTTGGTTACACCTTCTTAAAGTTCATTTGGCTTCAAGCTCAAACCTTGGTTACTACTTAACTTATTAACGTTTCTTCTGCATAGGAGAACAATGTTAATATGCGAGTAAAAGTAGGGGGCCCACATGTTCAAAACCCGCAGTTGGAAATTAGAATAAGTCAAACTATTACAAATATTAGTATATGTGCAAATAATTGGATTTCATCAAAATCTAAAATAATTGATTACGTTTTGGATGCTTACCACAGACATAATACAGTAATACAGCTATTCCATTATCTCTTAAACATGTTTCAAAATTTCTCTCTGGGCTTACTCATAGACCAGCTATGAATTATCTCCAAAATATAACCTCAAAAATAATCATGTTTTTGGCCTTTAAATATCAAAAATCAGTAAATACATTTGATCTCAATATTTAGTTAATATACTCTGAAGAATGATTATCCTTCTCCCAAATATTCACACAACGTTTAGTCTATGCGGTTTTTATCTATAAATAAACAATAGATAAAATTTACTTACTGGGAATTCACACTTCTTCTCCTGTCAGAGCACCAACCAAACAGATTTAAAAAATACAATGGAAATTGATTTAGTCAACATAACAGAACAAATGTAATTTTTAACGTTTAATGAATACCCACATGCGAAAATGCGTTCTATTTTTATATTATTTTTTTAAATTGAGGAATAACCGTATTAATAACGATGCGCGATTGACTGTGAATGTCCATCGTGTTGCCAAAATGGCGTGTCACCAAAATGACCTTACTTGGAATGTCACAAAGCGTACAAAATTACAACAATGTCTATGCGATGTTGCCAGTTGTAAGGACGATGGAAAAATTTGCGGCCAGTGTGCTTGAGATATCTAACGATTCATTCTTGAGTATATTATGCGATGAAGTATCTCAAAGAACATTTTCAAGTTTGATCATTCTGTATCGTTTGATTTTTGTGTTTTTGACTATTGGTGTTTACTGTCATCAAAGGTCATTAAACATGTTTCGTGATAATAGTGAATTTCTTTGGTGTCCCTTTGTTATAAAAAACTAGTAGTGCTAAAACAGCACGTACTTTTTTGCCCATATTTTCAGGCAAAATTACGCGAAAAGTACTCAAATTGTCGAAAAATTGTACGTGACCTCACTTCAAAATCGATCTTAAAGGAATATATTTCAATAAGGAAACATCTCCATCTTTAATATTTTAGTTGTAGGAAGACACAGGAAAATTTTTGAACTTTTGCAATTTTCGAAAAATCAGGGTTTTTAACGAACAAGAAACGCGCACCATTCTCTTAAACGTCCTTCACACTATCCAACATCAAAATTTAATCAATAACGATACAGACATTTTTTTGAAAATTTTTAAAATGTCCCAGGGGCTTTATGTAAAGTATTCATTAAAATTAAAATATAGTTTTTGTTAGGTATTTAACAAAATACACAGTTTTAAGATCTGAATGTTACGTATTTATTCACTTTTCTACAATACATGGCACTACATGTACTCGCCCGGTTAAAGCAACTGACTGCCGGAGAGCATAATACGATCTCACATAGTTACCAGACTTTTACCAAACGGACCATAGGCACAAAACGTACATAACTATTCAAACGTCAGTTCAAATACACAACATCTCTTCCCCCTTTAATATGAAATATAATCCTTGTAACGTGACGGCCTCACAATCAATCGACTGGGCCGCGACGGACTGTTGGGTGCTCCTGGCAGATCCACTCGCGGCGTTAATTCAGCTCTTCTCGGGCTAGCCACATCCCGCAGGTTCGTAGTTCTCTCAGCTCGAAGTTCTGGATCCTCGTTGAACGGCGATCGCTCCAAACCCTCTGACACGTTTTGATCAGGACTATGTGAAAAGAATGTTGTTGTCGGTGATTCCGGTTCAGGAGACGTAATGATTTGAGCTGGGACAGGAATCCTTGGCGGGTTAATTTGGGTTTGTTGTTTATCCACGATTTGTTTATTCTGGTCATCTTCTTCAGTATTCTCGATTCTTCTCCTCAGTTGATCAACATGTCGTTTGACTTTTCCATTCCATTTTTCCATCCGTATTTCCATTGGGTAGTTGAACTGTTTTAGAGACTGGTAACGTGCAGTCATGAACCTTGGCCTGCAACCGCTTTGGACCATTTGGATTGTAATTCCGGAAATACACCGAATAACCTATTTCAAACGAGCGCAGTTTCTGTGTCGTATCTTTGTCTCCTTTATTTTTCCTTGCAATGCATATGGATGCATTTTATCGAGAACTGTTCGCAGCTTCCTTCCCATCAGAAGTTCAGCACGCGTCTTCTCGGTACCTGCATGCACTGTTGTGTGATGTCGAAAAAGCAATCTCTGCACCTGCAGTTCAACATCTCCTTCCTCCAATTTTGTTAATATCTTCTTCGTAGTTTGGACTATACGTTCCGCCTGTCCATTGCTCGATGGATGATATGGAGAAATTGTACTTGATCAGGTTTCGGTCGTAAAATTCATGACGTTCCTGCGAATCCAATGAACGTTCGTTATCTAAGATAATAAGATCTGGAATTCCCATTCTTGCATATATTCTCCGGAAACCGTGGATGACTTCAGCAGATGACATCGATTTCATAATGTCCACTTCTAACCACTTGGACATCGCGTCGAATACAATCAGGTATACTTTTCCTTTGTGAGGGCCAGCAAAATCCACGTGCAATGTAGACCAGGCATTTAAATTTTTTCGCTATTCTGACGTGGAGCTTTAGGTGGATTATTTGCATGAATTTGGCACGTTTTACACTGATTTACCCAGTTTTCTATGTCCTCATCCATATTTGGCCACCATACATAGCTCCGAGCACAAACTTTGATTGCTACGACTTCTGGGTGATTTGCATGCAGTAGTTCCAAAAACCGTTATATCTGGTGCTAGTTACCTCTGGTGCTATCAACCGATTGTCCCACAGCAGACAATCCTTATTTACTGAAATTTCCATTTTCTTCCGTTGGAATGGTTTGTACTCTTCAGGACGTTCCGTGGTTAGCCACTGATGCCAAGTCTAGTACTGAACTTTTGACAAAATTTCTTCATTTGTTGTATATTCACGGATGTCTTCTATTGGAATTGGCCTTTTCTCAGACTCCAATAAAAGGATGTCACCTGGAGGAGTCAACTCGTCTTTATCCGATGTCAGTGGCAAGCGGCTAAGGCAGTCTGCATTTCCATTTTCTTTTCCTTTCCTGTACTCCAAATTGTAATCATAAGCACTCAGAATTTTACACCATCGTAGCATTCGAGGCGATAAAACAGCTGGGGTCGGTTTCTTTACACTCAACAGTCCCAAAAGAGGTCTTTGATCTGTAATAGTGAATTTTTGTCCTGCAACATATTGGTGAAACTGTTGAACTCCTTCAACGACAGCCAAAGCCTCTGTGTCTATTTGCGCATAGTTCCTTTCAGGTTTCCTCAATGTGCGGGACCAATAAGCGATTGGTTTCTCCACGTTCCCCTCTCGATGTGCCAAAACTACTCCAATTCCATACAGAGAAGCGTCGCAGTTCAAAACCAATTCTTTTGACTCGTCGTAATGTACCAGGATTACCTCCGACCTCATCACTTCTTTTAATTCGGAGAAAGCATTTTCGTGAATTACAGTCCATTTCCAGGGTTTGTCTTCGAGTAATCTGTTCAATGGTTCAATAATTGTCGATTTATCTTTGAGGAACCTGTTTTAGAAATTTACCATTCATAAAAAAGATTGTAACTCTTCTTTATTTGTGGGCCTTGGCGCATGTTTTATTGCCTTTACCCTGTCCTCTGTAGGCCGCACTCCTTGTTCGCCGATAAGAACCCCTAAAAACTTTATTTCTTTCAAACAAATCTTGCATTTGTCCTTTTTTAAGCATTAATCTTGCCTCACGAAGTTTGTCCAAAACTCTTCTTAAATTTTCATGTTCCCCTTGATTCCTTCCAAAAACAATAATATCATCCAGATACGCATTAGCTCCGGGAATCGAAGCCAGCAACGAGTCCATGATTCTTTGAAAAATTCCTGACAAACTGATGCTCCAAACGGTAATCTCTTGACTTTGAAAAGCCCTCGATGTGTATTAAGGGTAAGTATTTTCGCTATTTCGTCGTCAACTCTGACCTGTTGGTATGCTTGAGATAAATGCAACGTTGAGAAAACAGTAGCTGGCGCCAACAGCATTAACATCTCTGTAATTGTAGGTAATGGGTATGAGTTCTTTAATGCCGGATTGACTGTACTTCTGTAATCACCACATAATCTTATCATCCCATCACTTTTTCTCTGGGTAACCAGAGGTGTTGCCCACTCCGAGTAGTCAGTTGGCTCCAAAACTTCCTCTTAAATCAGCTTTTCCAACTCCCTCTCGACAGCTGGTTTTATGGCAAAAGGAACTTGCCATAAAACCCATTGAATTTTTAAAAAAAACTGGCTTTACATCCTCTTTCAATTCTAGTTTCACAGGATCTGCTACAAACATATATAGATTTTCTTGAAACACAGCAGGATATTGTTGAAACAATGGAAGATGATTCGATCGTAGTGTTTGAGTCTTGCTGTCCACGTTGTGCACTCCCTGGACTGAAATTCCCAATTCTCGAAACCAATTTCGTCCCAACAAATCCCAACCACCACCTTCTGAAACCACAGCCTTTAAATGCTCGATGATTTGTTGATACTGCACCTTGACAACTGTTTCTCCCAAAATATCAATTTTTTGTTGTTTCCAGGTCTGCAAACTGAGCAGTGATTTTTGAAGAATTTCATTCCCCTGACGAATTTTCTCCCATGTTGGCTTCCTTATAATTGTGCGAACTGCACCCGAGTCCACTTCCATCTTGACTCCAATGTTTAATTTTAAATGTGCCACGATTTTCTCCTGTTTCCCGACCGCATGTACCGCATTTAGTATATACAAATTGCAATCATCTTCCACTGCATTGCAGTTTACAGTTTTAGAATTTATTTTGAGCTCTTTGTCTTTGATTCTCATTCTTCTTTTTAAAACATACTTTGACGATATGCCCTTTCTTCCTACAATAATGACACACTGCTTCTTTGAATTAGCAATTTTTTCCATCATGCATTTCCCCACAGTAGTAACTAGGGTTTAGTGTTTTAGTAGGGTTACTTCTTGATTATTTTTGTTTCTCGAGATTTCAGAAATCGAATTTTCTCCCACATTTCTGACATCTTCAACATTTTTTCTTGTCGCTTCCGCTGCTATAGCCAGCTCTAAAGCTCGTTTAAAATAAAGATTACGTTCCGAAAACATTTTTTTTGTAGCCCTTCGTCGGCAACTCCACATACAATTCGATCTCTCAACATTTTATTTAGTTTTGTGAAATTGCAAACTTTACTCAATTTGCGAAGGTCAGCAACAAAATCCGCTATTGATTCGTCTTCCTTTTGTATTCTTTTATTAAAGTTGAATCTTTCCACAATTTCATTCGGTGTTGGGTTGAAATGTCCTTGCAATTTGTTGACAATCTGTGTATATGTAAAGTCCTGTGGTGTTTGCGGTGTTATCAGTGAATGCAAAATTCCGTAAGCCGCCTCGCCGAATTGTGCCAGCAGCATTGCCCGCCTTTTGTTTTCGTCTGTCACATTATTTGCTTCGAAAAATATACCAAACTTTCCTGGTAATTGGACCACGACGCATTAATGTCAAAAGGTCCCACATGCCCGATTACTTGTAAATAATTATGCATTTGCAGTTGGTTTGCTGGTGATTCTTCACTTGCCATGGCTGTATTTCTTGCGGTTATATTACTTTGTTGCACACTTCACATTTAACACTTTCACAATTCCACACTTTTACACTTCCATAACCGTTCCTAATATCCTCGTCCCCAGATTGTTAGGTATTTAACTAAATATAGTTTTAAGATCTGAATGTTACGTATTTATTCACTTATCTACAACACATGGCACTACATGTACTCGCGCGGTAACAGCATCTGACTGCCGGCGAGCATAACATCTCACAGTCACCAGACTTTTACTGAACGGACCACAGGCACAGAACGTACATAACTATTCAAAAGTCAGTTCAACTACACAACAGGTTTCAAATTCAAGGGGCCATTACATCAACCAGATCGATTGAGGAATATCAGTTTTGGAGAAAATCGGCTGAACGGTTTAGCCACTGTCGTAGTTCACAGACGGACAGACAGACGTTTTGCTGTCATTCGTTGTTTCGAAATCAAGGACCCACAAAACAAGGATTCGGACAACATTTATACTTTCTCTCCACTCCGTAGCGAGAACGTATAAATGGATTACTGAGGCAGATAAACCTTCTTGACCCATATTTCAAGAATAGTATTCCAGGTCAGTATTGCCGTATGAGAACGAATTCCATGACGTGGGATGTCTCATCTTAGGTTAACAAATATGAAAGACTAATGTTAGGTAAGATTCACCGGGTGTTTCAGAGGACAGGATTGAAATAATATAAATTTATAATGGCTGTCCTTTACATCTTGGGGGAAAGCGAATTTCGTTCTTCACATGTCACTATAAGTTTGCCATCACTACAAATGTACTTATTCACCGTCAGTTCTGCCAACCTTCGTAATCTAAGTAGGTATTAGTAGTATTCAGAATTGTGGACATGAACCAGAGCATGAACTGGGTGAGTTTCGCACAATTTCGCACATTTCGCACAATACTTGATAAAGTATTGTGCGAAATGAGGACGGTGTGTACGGTGCTATCGTGAACATCGACTCGCTCGCACTAAATTCTGATGTCCGGAATGTGGGGCATTATTATCGGCTATTGGGAACAGAGGAAGGGGATTTGGAGACTTCTCGTGCAAGAAGAATCATCCAAGGGTAAAAATTGCTGCAAAACGAGTTGCGATTTTTGGAAATGAAAAATTACCTCTGAGGCGAGCTCTTCGAGTTTTGTATTGCTTCGCATATAATTATTCCCACAAAATAGTGATCCAGTGTTCCGGCAGAGGCAAACAATAGTCGTCCACTGTTGTGGAGGAGCAATCATTTCTGCGTGATGATTGCATGGATGCTATGGAAAGGTGTTTGCAATCAGTGAGAATTGGCAGACCTAACTCGGTTGTAGAAATTGTTGAGTGTAAAATCGGACGGCGAAAGTATTGTGGCAATGTAGCAACGTTTCCAAGCGAACGACATACCTGAGCCGGAAGCTGTAGTGAAAGGGCGCACCTGACCTAAAAATAAAGGGGCGACCGATAGAATGTGACTACTCCAGGAGACATCCCACGCAAACAATGTGTTGAGACAGGTTACTGGCGAGTCTGGGACAATTGTGCAAGATCCCTGGAATTGGCTAGCCATCGAATCTGGGGACGCCGACAGCATGACGTCGGGTGGGGGAGACGGGGGTGCATATAAGGCGGGCGCTTTCTGCGTTCGCGGAGATTCAGATAGATTCGTAGAGCTTGTTGTTAGCCGACGGGCTGGGTGGGATCTGCAGTGCACTCCATTACGTGGTGTCCGGAGCGGAGACCGGTTTTGGCGCAAGGCCATGTAGGTACGTGGATACCGGGTACTTAACGTCCGATTGCATCGCATCATGCGTTGTACCTGCTTTCGAGCAGTGGCCCCGGGGTGTAGGGCCTAAGGATAGTCGCGGGTATTTCGCGGCTAAGGGGAAGGAAAAGGTTGCCGGGGTTTAATTAGTATTTATAAAATTTCTTTAATTGTTAATTTCTTGTAAATAAATTTAAATTCTGTTATCTTCAACGCAGTGTCTGTGTCATTCACTCCAGCACGTCATAGTGTCGTATAGTGGAGGGTAAGTGGGTGCTTGGTCTCATTGACCGTAAACAATAAGTGATATTGCAGATTTGCCGTGGAAATACAAGGGATTCTAATTCTTTGTGGCCCATGATTCTACATGTGCTTCTTCAAACAACTATTATCACCGATATGTTCTGGGGCTATCAAGTTCTAACACAACATAATTGTATGCATATGACAGTGAACCATTCGCTTAATTTTGTGGATCCAGTGACATTCACTTAGTTTTGTGATCCAAAGCCAATGCTTCTCCTCACGTCATCGCATTCCACGCGGTGATTTCCGCAAGAATGATTTGGACAGCCATCTCGTGGATTATTTGTGGCGAAAAGATTGCAAGAGGATGAGTAGACATCCATTCCTGTTTTTTGTTGAACATTGCAAAATTGCGTTTTAAAATAGGTGATTTAAAAAAAGTGTTTTATAATTTTTAACTCTGTTTCATAAACACCTGTATAACGTTTCCTTCATATTTGTTTTAGGATAGAGAAAATAACGTTATATTGCAAGGATGCTAGGTTATTTTCACGTGATACCAATAGATATACGTTTCCCTAAGTTGGTAGAAGCATGGTGCAGAACGGCATTACTTGTTCGCAGGTTGGTAACACGACAAAAGAGTGCAATAGGCTGCGTCCCCCAACATGTAAAGAATATCCTTTATTCCAGTATTATGAGTAGCAAAAATGTATTAAACGCACAAATGTATCACACCCACAAAGAATGCATCAGAAGTCGCAAAGAATGAACAAAACACAAAACTAGGCTTAACCCTCACGAAAATACATAAATCACACAAACAAGTTTTGAATCACGGAACTTGGTCGATACACCAGAAAAAAGTTTATTTAAAATAATTAAAAATTTTAAACCACACACAAAATCATTACAAAAATCACAGAATTATTAAACACGAAAAAGTACAAAGAAACAAAATTTATCTAACACAAAAGTACGTTTATCAA
The DNA here is from genome assembly GCA_031308135.1 of Acheta domesticus. NCBI lineage: Eukaryota > Metazoa > Arthropoda > Insecta > Orthoptera > Gryllidae > Acheta > Acheta domesticus. The sequence goes on from JAHLJT010008446.1 coordinate 24,575,049, forward strand.
GCACGATGATAGGTAAATCCATCAGAAAAGCTGCAGGTTTCTCAGTATAAATATTTGTGACAAATTTTAAATGAGTTAAGGATATCAGATTTGGAAATAAAAACGAGTGTTGAAATAGAAAGATCCCCATTCAACAAAATGAGCAATTGTCTACGTAGCAGAGCCTTGGATTTTATCCTCAGATGGAAAGTGGCAAAATGTTACGTGGCAACCATTCTCTTACATGGCGCTGAAACATGGACTCTGAAAATAGCATCAATTTGCAAATGGAGGCATTCGAGATGTGGATGCTCAGAAGAATGTTGAGAATCCCCTGGATTAACGAAGTGCGTATTGACTAAATACTAGAGAGAAATGGTATATGCCGAGAGATATTAAAAATGATTAAAATGAGAAAGACACTGTATCTTGGTCTTTTACTTAGAAACCCCAAATATCAACTATTCCAAGTAATAATGATGGAGAAAATTCAAGGTAGACGGGGAGTTGGCAGGAAGATGTCCTGGTTGGCAAACATTCCAAAATTGACTGGGATATCGAGTACATCCGAGTTGTTTCCTGTGGTACAAGACAGAGAAAAGTTCGAGAAAGTGGTCGCAACCTCCAGTAATGGAGACGGCACTTCAAGAAGAAATAAGGTCTTGTACAATTTTTTGAAAAAACACAGTAGTTTTTGCGTAAATTGCGTTCGAAATTTACTAAACTTTTGTTTCTCAAAAACCGCTAAAAAATTTTTCTTTAAATTTTCTACACTTATGTGATAATGGACGGTAAACAATATGGCGCGAATCCATTTTCTGGGTGATGCTTGGTTTTTGGAAAATTGCAAACAAACAATTTAAAACGAAAAAATTGGAGATAGAGATTTTGGCCCCAAAGTCTGTTGTACAAAATTAGTTCTTTAAAAATGTTTTGTACAATTTTTTGAATAAAAGAGTTTTTGCGTAATTTGCAGAAAAACATTTCCCAATATAAAACGCTCCAATTTTTTCTGTAAATTTTCTTCACATCTGTAATATGGAACGGCAAACAATTAAAAAACTGGTGATGCTATAGAATGGTACAGACTTTCTCGGAGAACTTATTATTCTAATCTCTATAGTTTGAACTAGTTTTTCTGTTATGAATGATGATCTTCCCAGATGCCTTCTTTGGGCGCCCAAAGGACTTTTGTTTCACAGTCTCTGGGGATTTCGGTTTCCTAATGCTAGAAATGAAACCATCATACACTTATTACTATTATATGAGTGTAAATGCCATGCATAGCCAAAGTGGTCGCACTTGCTAAATTGCGAGGACGGACTCAGTTCTTCCGAGAGAAGCTTCGCCGGTTGGAGAGTGTTTGGTGACTGTCAAGCTAGCACAATCATTTTTTAAAAAATAGCAAAATCGATTCAAACTAATACAAATATTTAGTACTTATTTATTACTAATTATTACCCCAAAATTAAGTTACTTACTGTCCCCGTTTATGAAAAATAAATTGTTAAACACATCGTAGATATGCAACCCGCATGACGCCATGCCAAAATTACAAATACGATTATAGAGAGAACAGACGATCACAATCGAACGAAACCAAAAACATTATTAAATGCACATTATATACTAATTTATTACTCCAAAAAATAAACTTAATACTGTTGTTAGGAAAAAAATAATGTTTAAAAAGCGAATCGTAGTTATTCAACCATCCCAGAAATTCAAATACGAATATAGAGAGAACCAACGAGCACAATCAAACCAAATCAAGCTCATAATTAAGTCCACATTACATACTAATTTATTACTCTAAAGAGACATTTATTACTGTTGCCGTCAATAAATAAAAAATGTTAAATACTGAATCACATTCAACCATTCCAGAAATTCAAATACGAACATAGAGAAAATCAACGATCACTATCGAACCAAACAAAGATCATATATAAGTCCACAATACATACTAATTTATTGCTCTAAACAGACATTTATTACTGTTGCTGGTATTGAAAAATAAATGTTAAAACTGCATCATATTCAACATTTCCAGAAATTCAAATACGATTACAGAGAGAACCAACGAACGCAATCAAACCAAACGGAGCTCATAATTAAATACATATTACATACTAAAGTATTACTCTAAACAGACATTTATTAAATTAATTGTTAATTATAAAAATAATTTATTCTGAATCATTTTATGCAATTCAAATAGAGATTTTTTGTAGAAAAATAGATGTACAACAAAATTATTTATTGGTGAATTTCTAAAATTTTAGTTCAAAAACTAATGATGAGTAATTAACTACTCTTTTTGTAATACATTAATAATCAAAACATACAATGTTTGGTATTGATATTCACTATAGTTAAACTCACTCTACGAGTTAAGACCGGTGTTAAATCTGAAGTGAAAATAGAGTTCCTTTTCAATTATAATTATATTTTGCATAAATGGCTGAAACTAATTTTCTAATTCAATGGTAATAAAAGTACTCATTCATTCTAACTAAAAAATAGTTGCGATCATTAAAAATATTAAATAAATACTTTTGTTAAAAATTCGTTGAAATAATTTTTTTTATTACAGAACTGAATAAATCTATTTATTGGGACAGAATCCTACATCCCTGAAAAAAAATTATAGTCTAAACTGAGGATTCAAACTGGGTCTCTCCTAGGGATTCAAACAGGATCGACAAAATTTTGAAGGGTGTCAGTGCTGATCATGGGGTCTATTTGGCCCGTTTAATATGATAATGAATTTTTTTTTGTTGTGTCACAGATCGAACTCTCTAATATCATATGAACGCAATGGCGCACAAATGACTCTATTAAAAAAAAACATTTATTCAATAAACGGCAACACTAATATATATCTGTTATGAATGATAAATTAGTATTCAAACTGCAATTAATTATCCATTTGGTTTAGGATGATAATGCCCCATATTATCCACAGATAAAGGTCTGGCGTGTTTGGATAACAATTATTTTGATTTTAACAATACGGAAATTTAATAAAATTATCTCTAAAAAATTAATTTTGAATGATTATTTACTCAACAATTACGTTTTAGTTATTCCTTCCCCTTCGTATTCTACAATTAATACTCAAGTCTCAAGCATGCATGCATAGTTATGCAGTATTTAAATATATACAGTATACAATAACAATATTTTCATAGACAGCAACACTAATAAATGTCTGTTAGAATAATAAATTAGTATATAATTTGCATTTCATTACGATCTTGGTTTGGTTCGATTGTGCTCCTTGGATCTCTCTATAATCGTATTTAAATTTCTGGCATGGTTGAATATGATTCAGATTTTAACAATATTTCTTTCATAAATGGCAACAGTAATAAATGTAAGCCAAACCAAGCTCATATTTACACATTACATACTAATTTATTACTCTAAACAGACATTTATTAAATTAATTATTAATTACTAAAATAAAATGCTCTGAATCATTTTATGAAATTAAAATTGAAATTTTTTGTAGAAAAATACATGTACAACAAAATTATTACTAGTGAATGTAAAAATTAGTATTATTAAATTTATAGAATAATAAATAACTATATAATGTGCATTTTGTAACGATCGTGGCTTGGTTCGATTGTACACGTTGGTTTCCTGTATAATCGTGTTTGAATTTCTGGCATGGTTGAATATGAATCAGTTTCTAACATTTTTTCTTTATTAACCGCAATAGTAATAAATGTCTATTTGGAATAATAAATTAGTATATAATGTGCATTTTAATACGATCTTGGTATGATTCGATTGTGTTCGTTGATTCTCTCTATCATCGTTTTTGAATTTCTGGCATTGTTGAATACGATTTAGAATTTAACATTTTATTCATAAATGGCAACAAAAATAAATGTCTGTTTAGAATAATAAATTAGTATATAATGTCATTTAATTATGATATTGGTTAGAGTCGATTGCGCTCGTTTGTTCTCTCTTTAACCGTATTTGGAATTCTGCCATGGTTGAGTATGATGTTTAACATTTTTTTCTTTCTAAATGGCAACAGTAATAAATGTCTGTTTAGAGTAATAAATTGGTATGTAAACTGGACTTAATTTTGATCTTTGTTTGGTTCGATTGTGCCCGTTGGTTCTCTCTATAATCGTATTTGAATGTTTGGCAAGGTTGAATATGATTCATTTTTAACAACTTTTTCTTCATAAATGCCAACAGTAATAAATGTCTGTTCAGAGTAATAAATTAGTAAGTAATGTGTATTTAATTATGAGCTTGGTTTGGTTTGATTGTGCAGGTTGGTTCTCTCTGTAAACGTATTTGAATTTCTGGAATGGTTGAATATGATTCAGTTTCTAACAATTTTATCCTTATAAATGGCAACAGTAATAAATGTTTAGAATAATAATTTAGTATGTCGTGTAGACATATTTATCGTCTTTGTGTGGTTCGATTGTGCTCGTTGGGTCTCACTATAATCGTATTTGAATTTCTGCCATGATTAAATAAAATTCAGTTTTTAACATTTTTTTTCAATAACGTTAACAGTAATAAATGTCTGTTCAGAGTAATATATTAGCCTATAGTGTTTGTTTAATTCTGTTCTTCCTTTGGTTTGATTGTGCTCCTTGTTTCTCTCTATATTCGTATTTGAATTCCTAGGATGGGTCAATAACGATGATTCAGTTTTTAACATTATTTTCGTAATAAATAACAACAGTAATAAATGTCCGTTTCAAGTAATACATTAGTATAAAATGTGTATTTAATTATGATTATGGTTTGATTCGATTGTGCTTGTTGGTTCTCCCAATAATCGTATATGAATATCTGAGATGGATGAATAACTATGATTCAGTTTTTAACAATTTTTCTTTATAAATAGCAACAGTAATAATTTATTATGCACTGTGTATTTAATTATGAGCTTGTTTTAATTCGATAGTGATCGTTGGTTTTCTCTATGTTCGTATTTGAATTTCTGGAATGGTTGAATGTGATTCAGTATTTAACATTTTTATTCATTAACGTAAAGAGTAATAAAATTCGGTTTAGATTATAAATTAGTATGTAATGTGGACTTAATTATGAGCTTGGTTTGGTTTGATTGTGCTCGACTGTTTCTCTATTTTCGTATTTGAATTTCTGGGATGGTTAAATAACTATGATTCAGATTATAACAATATTTTTTCATAAACGGCAACAGTATTAAGTTTATTTTTGGAGTAATATATTATTATATAATGTGTATTTCATAATGTTTTTAGTTTCATTCGATTGTGATCGTCGGTTCTCTCTATAATCGTATTTGTAATTTTGTAATGGTGTCATGCGGGTTGCATATCTACGATGTGCTTAACAATTTATTTTTCATAAACGGGGAGAGTAATTAACTTAATTTTTGGGTAATAAATTAGTAATAAATAAGTACTAAATATTTGTATCAGTTTGAATCGATTTTGCTAATTTTTTAAAAATGGTTGTGCTAGCTTGACAGCACAACCACATGTTTTTCAAAAATGGCAAGCGTAATAAATTTAATTTGGGGTAATAAATTAGTAATAAATGAGTACTAAATATTTCAATTGGTTTGGTGCGATTGTGCTATAGTGGTTGTACCAACTTGACACAACCCTGTGTTCGGGTAATATTATTTGTCAAAAGCCTCTGTTGTCGCAGGAGACATTTGAGAATTCTAGGAACTTTATTGAAAACCATGCAAAGCTATTCGAATCACAAATATTGATAATGACGATAAATCAACTCTTAGTGTCTGTATGTAATTTCAAAATTTTAACTTTTTTCACATTTCTTCATGGATTCGTAAAACGTATGTACCACCATATTTAATTGTTTTCCTCTCAAGCATTTACCATACTGTGGCATTGGTATAAGTGCCGGCATGTTAATGTTGAAAATCTGATTTCGGGAATCAAACAAAATTGCTGGTTGAAAACACTTTTGCTGTTTTATGTAGAAGTATTATATTGCGGGGCATTTAGAAACAATGCAAAGTTCTTTGCTAGCGTCACTAGAAGAATTTGAATTTCGATGAGGAAGCAAAAAATATATCTGCGCTGGAAATTTGTATACCATGTCTCAAATTCTTTTTTTACACGAGTTTGGAATGTACCCTTTTAAGACTCTGCCCGAGTTCGCCCTATACGACAGTTGGTTGTCGTAGTGGTATGAGTGCCGGCACGTTGGGTCTGAGGATCTGAGTTCGAGTGGCGGAATGGGAAAGGAATTTGATGGTAGAAAAACCTTTGCTGGTTTATGTAGTAGTGTAATAGCATTTAGGACAATGTAGAAACAGTGCAAGAAAGTATCTGCTTTGGTAACACTACTAGTTTCTTTCTGAAACAGAGAAAAGTTTATTTTTTGTTCCCAATAGTCCAGTCGGTAGGTACTGAAAAAGGGGGGTTACCTGGAAAAAGGTCTTACAAACTTTTTCTTTGAGAATGTGGCATGTACTCAGGCACTAGTTAAAATCCCAAGTTGTCGACCTCCTAGAACCTGTGCTAACTCCGGGGGCCCGAAAATCTGCATTTTTCTCTCTTGTTTCGTTTTTTCTTCTGTATCTCTTTAACCTTAAGTCGTGTAGACAAATGACTTTCAAAGAGGATAAAATTTCTTACTTTTGTACAAAACGTTTTGTTCCAAACCACTTACCAAGCGAGCCACAGATTTTCGAATAAACGTTTGTTTCTTTTTCAATTCTCAAAAATGTGTGCAAACATACATGGTCAATCTTACTACGTAGGGCACAGAAACCGCCCCACTTCGACCCCCTGCCCGCGGCCGGCCCGCGCAAGGGTGCGGTTCGCTCGGTCCCACGCCGCCCGCGCGGCCCACGGACACACCCAAAAACTACCCCTCCCCTCGTCTGCGGCTGGGCCCGGCTCGCGGCCCGCGCGGCCCGCGCGGCCGCACCCAAGGGCGCCCCTCGTTGCCGACCGATTTATGATCCACATTACAAAGAAAGATAGGGAAATCGCCCCCGCTTTCTCTAACCGCCTCCGAACACTTCGACCCGCGGCCGCGCCTCTCGGACCCCGCCGCTCCCTTACACACGCTACACACACAGACGCACTCTCACGCAGCCCTCACCGCTCTCAGCCACCAAAAACCACTTATCTTCTGTCTACCGTGGCGAGCACAAGCTTTTCGTGCAGCCAAACTATCTTTGTCGCGTTCGCGAGTGAACGAAAACTATGTAGGCACGAACACTCTAACCTTTCAATCAACTGATCCGCTGATCGTAATACAGTATTGGGCCGTTCTGATACGGCCGCCAACTTTGTGGTGCGCACGCGTAAATACTATCGTAATCCAGTATTGTGCCGTTCTGATACGGCCGCCAACTTTGTGGTGCGCACGGCCTATATCAAAATCTAAAACCAGCAGTGCCGGCGACATTCCGCAACTTAATTATGTCGCGCGCGCTTCCTGCGCTATTCGATTAACTACACCGTTCCTGCACGGGCCGCAGTCGGGGACAACGCAGAGTGTTCTACAGGGAACTGCCAGATCTCCGAGTGCACCACCAGGACTGCCAAATCAACTATTAACGACGACCGAGTCTACGGAGACTAGCCGCCTGACGTCTCTTCACATGGTTGGACACCTACCTGCAGCCAACACATGAGTGCCCTAATTCACAAAAGCATTGGGTCATTCCATGCAAAAAAGTAGGAAATCTGACACTACATCTCAGAATTTAAAAATATTTTGCCACCTTACTTATCATGATACCTGCATGAACCAGGTACGATATTTTGTCTCATCAGCCATTGTTTAGCAACAATGGGCACTTGAAATATTAGATTAGCAGTCTGTAGACATTCCTTTATGATTTTTTTCCGATGATACGCAAACAAGCAAAAAATATTAAAGTGACACAATTTGTAGAAGAAATATAAAGGATAATTTGACACTAAAAATATTTTTTTTATCTTGAGTCTTTAACAATTAGGAAGTAAACAAATTCTAAAAAATGCAATAAATGGAAAAACAATATTTTTAAATTCTTGAATTTTGGAAGAAAAACTGCTGAAACTACTTTCAAGCTACTCTGTAAATTTCATCATGGAATCTTGAATGGTTTTAAAGTTATGAATAAAAATATCTTACCGGCGCTCCGTAAACTAACTCGTCTCAGCTGCTTCAGCCGCCGCGCCCAGCCCTCTTCGTCAGCACTCGGCGTTACTTTTTTCCTCTACGGCGCGATGGTGGATTTCGCAAAACTACTTCTCTAGGATCTTCTGGTGAATTAGAGTACGTCCTCACAGCAATTTTGTTTTCTGAAACTGGAATCACAGCGTGGATACTCCGTGTTCCCGGCACTATTTTCAGACCTACGAATCTCCCAGTATTTAAAAATTCGGCCTCTACTTCATGTTCCTCTTTGCTGGTAAAAATAAAATAAATTCCTTCCACATTACTGTTCGCCCAATCAAAAAGTTCCCTAGGGGTAGTAATACAAGTTCCTTGAAGGCTTGCATAAGCTGCAAGTCTCTTGATGGTTCCTCCTATACCGTCACAGGGACCTTTTCCGTGACTCGTGGCAAAAAAGTGCCATTCGGCTGGGACTTGGAAATCCTCCTTGTGATACGTGACATTGCAGAAGTTCTTTCTGTTTTTATATTGACCAGCCGCGCCGTCACTAAAGTAATAAATTTTACTAATTTCAGAAAATTTCTGGAAAAGACAGTAGAGTAGTTTCTTCTGAAATAAGTGCACTGCAGCAGAATCATGTACTAAATAATCAGAAATTATTGACACACAGATGTTGCAATGAATTATCTTCAAAATTTCTGTAATAAATAATAAATGGATGTATTGTTGCTTGAGATTTGTTCCAGTGGCAACCTTGAATCGCATCCTGAATAACGAAACTATAATTTTCGGAGTAATCACCAATGACAATTAATTCTCCTGGTTGAACGGAGTTTTTCAATTGTTTTAAATATGATGATTGAGCTCTCGCTATAAAGTTATGAGCTTTGAATTTTTTAAGGTAGGTGATAAAATTACTGACGAAATTTTCAGCATTTGCTTTAACAGTAATAATTTCGGCTCTGTCAGTTGTTGTCCACTTTTTGTAAATCATTTCTTCAACAAGGTTGTTTTTAAGGCTGAAATTTAATAACTCAGAAAGAGTTTCTGATTCTGGGCACTCACTGCATTTATTGAGAAAGCAATTAGGAGAAGGGCTTTCACAAACCAGCTTTTTAATGAAACAATCAATTGTGTTCCTTTGTGCATCATCTTGATGAATATGTTCCAAGCTCATACACATCAATTTCGTGTTTTCGCATATTGTGCACACGCAAACATTGTGAGTGCCTGGTGATCCAGCTAAGACACATTGCTTTGGCCGCATACCAGCAAAACTCGAGAACCCGATTTTATAATTTGGGTATCTTTTTTAAATTCTCTGTACAGCTCTTTTAAATTCCCTAAAAGTAGCCGTTTTTGCTTTTTTACTTTCTTACCCTTTTCTTTGACAGATTTTGTATCCTTCATGCCAGCCATAATCCTACTTATATCATCCTCTTGATAAAAACCTTCTACAAGATCTTTTACATCACAAGGAAGATTGCGCTGATATTTTCTGTCAGGGTAAGTCATGACACCCTTCTGATTTTGTGTTAATTTTGCCGTACGAGCTACATGAAGAGATACGCTAAATTCGACCATTATTTTTTGTTCACTCCAACTTTTTGGCAAACACGTTAAAATCATATATTTCTCATTAGCTGTTTTCACATTTGAAAATTTTTCTTTGAATTGTGTTAACATTTCTTCTCCATCATTGCTTTCTGTACTCACATGAAATAATTCAGAAACTGCTTTATTTACGGCACTCACCTTTCTCCTTGCGTACGATTTCTCTCGGGTTTGCTTTCGCAATGACAATGGTGATTGACCCAGAGGAATCAAAATGTTGTTTACATTACTGATCGTGGCTTCCTCTGCAACTCCTGGGGCTACGTACTCCTCTTCACTTGATTTTTTCACTTCACTGTCTGTTTCAGTTGAGTCACTAAGATCTGTATTGGGTATTTTAGATATTTTGAGACGACACAGATCGCATATTGCTTCACCTACCACTAAACTCGATATTTTCTTCCGCATCGCCTCTGTTATCTTTCTCTTACCCACCCGACTTTTGTGCTTCTCAAGTCCGAATGGATTGCAGCACCAAAGCGTGTTAAACGTATTCACAATCTTCGGCATTTTCTATCACGATGTATCACTGAACAGTAACACTCGAAAACTAAGCCTGTAAAGTGGTGTCAGGATCCCTTCGAAAGCATCGATGGATATCCCTAGGGAATGAATTTGGCGGTGCCTGCCTACGACCTAGCCTCACCCCTCGCTCGGCAAGGGCACGCGACTTTCAACCTTAAGAGCAAAATGCGCGTATACTTTTTACTTAATAACTTACGTATTTTTTAAGATTCCATCGCGACACTTTGCAGAATGGTTATTTATTGGTTCTTCTTGCAGTGTGTAAAATATGAAAGAAAAGAAAATGTTGTTTTTGAAGAAAAATGTATTTGTTTAATTTATTAGCATTTTTTATTATAAACAAATGTCTCAATCCTTAATATATTATCAACTGCTTAAAATATGATCATTTATCTTCAAAATAGTGTGCCCGTTTTTGAAGTTTTATTCATTTTTTGAACGTCATAATTATTTTCATTATAGAGTACATTGTGTCATCGTCCATGTTTAACCCGCAATTGTTGCTAAACTACCAAAGATATTAATTCCATACATTGTCTTTTAACTGTTCATTATTAGTAGATTAACATAATAAAATATGAAAAAAATCTGAGACTCACTGTCAGAAAACTTGAAATTTTGCATGGAATGACCCATTGCTATGACATTACTAAATTTCTTACGGCAATTTTAATATAGATTTATTTCAACCTAAATTCATTACAAACTTCAAATTACTTGTTATCAACTTCAATCACTAATTATCATTCTCCAGCTTGTGTAAATGTTAACTACCAAATCTATTCACAATGGGCAAAACTTTGCTCAGCTAAACCAATTGTATAGTGTACATAGTCATAAGGCATTCATTCATCTTCATTTAGGTTAAGATAATCTTAAGTTCATGTATTGTTTTGCTGCTAAATACAATAAGTGAAAATCACAAACTATTTACTGATCTACCAGACTCAACTAGCTCCTCCGCCTGCAACCAGGCCCGCTGCGCAGAACAGCTGCGCAGGATAAACAATACACATGTTTATGAGACTATAATTAAATATAAATATAATAGATATTATATGTGATACTATCATTTGTCTCATCGCCGGTGTAAGCATTGCGTCATAAATGTACCCACTGACAAAAGTTTCAATATATAATTTATAAATATTAATATTTTAAAATATTAATATATAATAATTAATATATAAAATTGATGGACTTGTATATGTGTGTGTGTGTGTGTGTTCGAGTTCCAACTTAACTCATAAAACAAATTAGAAAATAATAAAAATTATGACAGTGATTGTTTCTTCTTTTCCCTGCGATTAGACGTGGAATCTAATACTTAAGTTAGCAAGTATCAAAGAGTTAAAATATTTAATGAATCACCAGGTACTTCAGAGAAGAGGATTGAAATAACATAATTTACAATAATAGTATGAGACACAAAAATGTCTGAACCAACATCTTTTATTAAACGCAAATATGTATGAAATACAAAAGTATTAAACACAATTAATGTACTAAACGCAAACATTTATCAAACAAAATGAACAAGCAAAAAAGTATCAAACACATAAAATTTCCGAACAAAATTTATAAAGCACAAAAGTAGGTTTATGAAGCACGGAGGTAGATACACCCATCAAAAAAGCAAGTTACCCATCACTAAAATACAGACGTTTACCTAATCACAAAAAAATATATATATCAAATAAAACGTACATAAAGAAATTGACACAAGTCAACTAACACAACCGAAAGAACACACAAGTAATTAACAAAACATTTCGAAAAAGTAATCCACTCCATTTAAACATCATTCCGCCAGTTGTTGGAGAACACATCTTTTAGATTCAGCTCGTCAGGAGTAAATATTAGATTCCGGCCTTTCAGCCAACCAAGGTTTCCAACAAAAGCATAACCCACAATTGTGTCTTCGACAGATATTACTGCAAGATCGTTCTAGAACAGAGAGAAGACAGTCATTAGTGTTTTATTTGCGTATTTTGGTTACCACACCGCCAGACCAAGACCATCATCGAAAGGACCTCTCACATAAATCAGATTTTATATTCAGTTGATCCGTGCACTATTGTGGATGAGAAGGAGTATGTATATTTCCAATTTTAACACCGTATCAGCGTCGGAAATACATTTAGTATCGGATCGCGAATACTTTTAGTATCATCTTTAAACACACCTGCACTCTCTTACCTAGAATGTTAAGAAAATATTTAAAACTTCACTGCTTCCGAGAAATACTTTCCTTGGTAAAACGTCGTTTAATATTACACATAGCTATGCATTTTGTTAGAGAACAATGTTGGTTCATTATAGTTTTTCAATACTCAAAAAATGTTACTTTTGATCAGAGTCCTGTTTTTGCAGTCGTAATAATTGCATTTACAAGACACGCTCAACAAATTAACTTATGAAGTATTAGCAAAGTGGCATTCCCTATTTCGTTATCTACACATTTTGGGTAGAGATGTTGCACCTTTATTCCCGCACCTCGGTATATTTCGCACGTTTCGTAGCACATTTCCTCGTGGTTCACCATGATCGTTGAGGCATTTTCTTTTGATAGCTTTCCAATAATCCATTTTACGCCTCCGGTCTCTATTAACATGCCTTAACACGCCAAGCGATGATCCTTCATTTGCACACTCGGCCACCTTCACTGATGTTACATCCTATTTCAACGGAGTTTCATGTTTTCAGCAATTAAAATCAAGAGAACTATAACACGTATCGGAAAATAGAATGGGCCATGATGTATAACATCGATATTATACTTTTATTATTCTTATTTCGTTAATTTTGTGCGTTCCATGCTCATTCCGGGCACACCTTCAATTATTCTATCATATCTCGTGACATCAGCTTCTGTGCTGCCTGGCGGGACTCTTAGAGCCGAGAGGCTCTTAAGCCTATGACACGCGAGCGTTGCGTCGACACGCGTCACGTAAGGCGGTTGACATCAGCTGTGTGGACGTGCGCTAATGCCCGAGTACACGTGACGCTTTAACATGCGTTTTGGATTAACATTGTACCTTATGCGAAACTGCGCACCAACGCTTATGGCGACGTGCGTAGTAGCCACAGTTCATGTGCGTCTATCATGCTACAACGTAAGACAAGATAACGCGGGGTTTTGGCTTTCAACGCGCGACGCCCGCTAGGCGACGCTGAGGAAACAATGTTCATCAACGACGCGCGTCAAAAGACTCGTGTGCGCAGGCATCGACGCAGCTGACGGCACAGCGTTGGGGGACGCGCGTCGCCGTCACGCTCGTGTGACGCAGCCCTTCAAACGGCGGCGAGCGTGCCGCTGGCGCACCTCTCTCTATACTTACGAATTGGCAGGTCCAGTCGCGGGGCCAGCTGCTCACCCACTGTTGCATGACCCAGTCGGTGGTGAAGGACGCGAAGCGCAAGCGCGTGACGCGGCGCGGGCGGCGGGGGTGGGGGGCGACGGCGACCAGCGCCACGCGCTCCTCGAAGCCCAGCGGCCTCAGCGGCGTCACGCGCACGCTGGACACGCGCCGGGGGTTCTGCCGCACGACGGCCCGCCACGGGGCGAGCGGGGTCGGCGCCAAGCACCGCAGGCGCTGCCCAACAACGACACACAGGCAATCGTTCATTCAGCGTTGACATTCATTTTCTAGAACTCGGCAACATTTTTCCAACTTCTATTTTCTAAAATTATATGTTTTCTAAATTCTTTTCCAGTTTTTCAAATGTTGCTATTTCCGAGTTTTTTTTTCTCGGCCTCAAGAAAATGTGCGCAGATAATATCTTCCCCCATACGTTATATACAGTTTTTACTGTTTTTGACCTAGTAAATGAACAAATAAACAAATCGAGGCATTTATCAAATGGGAAGCGTACTCCTACATAATTGAAGGGCTCCCTACCACAACGAAATATAACCTTTTTTCAATTAAGTTATTAAAATTAAACTTAAAATACTGTACTGAATGTTATAAAACTTTCGGTAAAAGCCTTAATATCTGAGAACGAAGTCAATGTGGGATAGCTCCTTTCTCCCCTCAGCCTTTCAATTATCTAGAAAACAAATTTCATACTGATGAATGACACGTCTGTGTACATATGTAGTTCGTGGCGACTTTGTTGGCAATTTCATATTTATCGTCGTGGCACAGGTTTTTTAATCGGCTTTGGGGATGTCGTTTTTCTCATCAGTTTGTTGCTTGTTAGAGTGGACGTGGTTCGTGATGTAATCGTAGGTATTGTCACCGGTTTTCGGCGCTGTCACAATCTGATCATAGCAAGTCCCCCTTAGCATTTGACAATAATGTAATTGTCGTGAAATTTATGTGGAAAGTAAACACTACTAGCAAGTACACGTAAGACACTTCAGGTGAAAAATAAGACACATGTTCCATATCGTACTAGCAATAAAGAATTGTTTCTACATTCTCGCCACAGAAGCACAATTACCGTTTACTAATTTTATGATTTCGTGACAGCCTTTGTCATCGCAATCGTGTGAACATTTGTAAGACTCGAAGCGCTGTCTACCCCGGAGGTCATAGGCGAACAGCGAGTGTCGCGCAATTCTGAGTGTCGGATGGTTGGGTCGTCGGCAATCTCTGCGCCACCGCGATGCAGAGCTGTCGTACGTGCACCCAATTACGCCACACAAGTTTGCGTTCCCATAGTTCTTATTTGAAAATCTGCATTTTTCATAGATAATCATTACAAATATTCACATTCCCTCGACTTCTTTAAGCGTGGACCTTCTCCTCTACATAAATGAAGAGAAATTGCCAAGAAGCTGCATTATTTATTTATTTATTTATAGATTTATTTGGTCAAAAACAGTAAAAAATGTGTATTACGTATGGGGAAAGAGATTATCTGCGCACATTTTCTTGAGGCCCAGAATTTAAAAAAACGTATTCTGCAATGCATTACTGCATTGCAGAAACGAAGCAGTTTATCAGGACAATGACCCAAGAAACATTTAATCATCTAAATGACATGACAGATCTTTTTATTATATTCATCATGTATTAATAAACAATCTCACATTTTGCTACAAAACCATAATCAACATTAACTCATCATTAGATATGTTAGATGAACCAAAATAAGACAAGACAATATAATTTTCCGCCTATAAATATTCACTGCCTCGAATTCACATGTACCCAACAACGTGTGAAAATACAAGGCCAATACTAATACCAAAGTACAAGCCACTGCACAATCGAAGCCTTTTTTACTAGCAACACTCACCTCGCCAGACATTAGATGTTTAGAAGTTTTCGCCAGCGAATAGAGAAAATCGCAAAGGCACAATTTCAACTAATTAGCCAAAATTTGTAGACGAAAGAGCCCACCCTCAGATTGTAGGATAAACAATGGGAAGCAATTTAACGTAAAATGAAATAGTGTTTAAAGAAATAATTGATTCTTATTTGTATTTAAAATCAACACTTCATCAAAAAATCTATCAATTTTATTTATCATCATCGATTCTTCTAATTGTGAGAAGCTGCTCATATTTTGACTAGTGCGCTTTGGACGATCCCAGTCTTGGGCGAAGTCTCCTTGATATCCAAACGTCCGGCGAAGTGAGAGCCGAGAGTTAGAAATGCTCATTCAACTCACCAGACGTTCGCGTGTTATCGGGAATTCCAGAGCGTCAGGAGGCAACGGAAAGTCCAGTGCGGTGGGTTCAATTCCTCTAATTTGCGCGCGCGTGAGGACATGGTCCGTTTCCGTGGCCTGGTCCGTTTCCGGGTCCTGGTCCGTTTCCGGGTCCTGGTCCGTTTCCGGGTCCTGGTCCGTTTCCGGGTCCTGGTCCGTTTCCGGGTCCTGGTCCGTTTCCGGGTCCTGGTCCGGTTCCGGGTCCTGGTCCGTTCCGGGTCCTGGTCCGGTTCCGGGTCCTGGTCCGGTTCCGGGTCCTGGTCTGTTTCCGGGTCCTGGTCCGTTTCCGGGTCCTGGTCCGGAGGAGGGTGCTGCTCCCACTCTCGCTGAGGCTCAGGGTCCTCCTCCAGCCCCGACCCCAGCTCCATCGGGTCGGAATCGGAGGCCAGATCGATTAGCTCTGGTCCGAGAATCTCCAGCTCCACGTCGGACTCAGACTGCGACAGAGACATTAAAACTCTTTCCTATTCCGCCTCTGGAATACACGTCGCCTTTTTGTGAAATTGAAATAATATGTAGAAGGCAAGGGAGGGATCCAGCCGATCATTTTGGAGGGGGCCATCGTAGATTTTTGTTCAATAATAAACTTCTGTACTACGAGAGTTGAGGTAGAAGTAATGGCAACTATTTTTTTAAAGAAATATCGAATCGCACAATTTTATTTGTAGCTTGAATTAAATGTCTCAGTGTGGTGTGTTTACGTTAACAGATGGCTCTATGAGTCTCTCTATTAGCACGGAGAGAAATGTTACATCAGTTGTGCGACTACGATCGTCCGAGATGAACGCAACCACTTTCGAGCAGCGCTCATTCTTCAAGGTAGCAGTTCGCCACGGGAGATATGCCCGAGAATGTCACAGGGAATTGGTGGATGGTCGTTGGAATAATGCTCATGGTGAAGGCCATGGGAATACCGCACAGTCGCCTGATGAGCAGGAGAGATTGTACGAGGACGCGTATCAATCAGTGATCAGCAACGCACGTGACGACCTATGAGTGTGGGCACCGACGCGGCCCGTGCGGTATTCGAGATTCCGCCTAATCGAATCTTTATGACGGGTAAGCGAAGCTTTCGTAATGTAATCTCGCATGTGTTTCGAAACATGAAAATGGTACTGTAATTTCAAAAATCTTAATAAATATAAGGAACTCAATTTTGATGTTAAATGTCTATGAACTTCGTTCATACCTTGTCCTTTCATGTGTACATTTCCATTTTCCACCCATGCTCGTATTCCCACAAAAAATAATAGTTGCCATGACCTATGCCCCAACCCTCGTATATACTATTTATTATTATATTGTATATTTTTATGTACTTTATACATGATACTATAGAATATTGTTTATGTAATTACATAAATCGAAAACAAATTAATAAAATAAACTAATGTTTCCATATAAAGGAAGGAAAAGAAAAGTTTAGGCCTTTTGGTAGGACCCTGGCTCCCATATCCCACCTTGGATCCGCCAGTGTGTGAGGCACATGTTCCAGCTCCAAGCCAAACCGTCGACAAGTGAACCTCAGCGACATTGATTGCAAATCGATTAGAATTTGCCCTAAATTTCCGAGAAAAGGCATTACCTGCTCCGACTGTGGCCTGGAGACGTGCTCCGATTCCGACCCAGGTGTGTGCTCTTCTGCGGTGGGGACTTCCTCCACTTCTAACTCGTCGGAATCCACCAGCTCGAAGAGGATTTCAAGCTCCACTTCCACGTAGGAGTCCGACTGCGACACAGACATGAACACTCATTCCTATTTCAACTCTCGCTCCTCCTCTATGGCCACGTCGTCTTTTCGTGAAATTGAAGCATATACTGAATACCTTTGTAATGTGCGCACGTTTTCTTTAGCTCTTATTTCGCTAGATGCGGGTCGAGTCTGAGTGTTGGTTATTGCGGGGCTTTTATGTCGAATATGTCAATTTTTTAAATTCAAAATAGTAGGAGCGAACGTTTCTAACGATAAAATTTGGTCAAGAACGTTCGCCACTGTTATTTACGCGTAACTCAAATTCTGTTAGTAACGAAGTCAGAGAAGGTATTCCGGAATCAATGAAATGTGCGCATATATACTTCGCTTTTTATAATGTGACGCGTCAAGGCTCGAATTTACGATGGAAAATATAACGGAATTTAGCTTTCTTGACGGTGCCGCTACTACTGCTATTATTGCTGCAGCTGCTGCTGCAGTCATTACTACCCCTATTAGTACTACTACTACCACCACCACCACCACCACCACCAGCACTACCACCACCACCACTGCGACTACCACTACTAAACCAATACTAGGACCACTTCCACTACCACTACGACTACCACCGCTACCGCCAATGTTCCCGCTGCTACCACAAGCTTACCTACTACCAATCCCACTACAACCACCACGACTGCAACAGAAACTGCTGCCGCTGCCCTAACCCTAGCCCGACCACGACTAAGATCATTGCCACCACTACATTACAACGAAGATGACTACCACCGCTACCTTCATCAGTAACATTAGCACTACCACCGTCGGAACCACTAATAGAATCATTTTAATAATAAAGGAAATAAATCTAAAATGCCTTGAATCGAAGTTAGCCTTCAATTTTAGTTAGAAGTCATTACGTGCTCCGACGCTGGCTGAGGTGCGTGCTGCGATGCCGACGGGGGCTCCGGCTGCGGGACGGGCATCTGCTCCGCCTCTCCCGCCGGGCTAGGCTCCTCCTCTTCCTCCATGTCGGAATCCGAGGAGACGTCGACTAAATCGCTCCCCAGCTCGACGGTGGGCTCTAGGATTTCAGCAACCAGCTCTCCGTCCGACTGCGACAGAAGCATGAACACTCATTCCTCTTTCAACTCTGGCTCCTTCTCTAGTGGCCAGTCCTCTTTCGGTGAAATCGAATTATATACTGAATACCTATATAATCTCGACACGTTTTCTTCAGCTCGTATTTCGCTACGCTACTACTACAACCACACCACTATTGCGTCTACGGTACCGCTATTACAATGACTACCACCGCTGCCCCCAATGTTACCGCAGCTGATTCTACCACCAGCTTAACTACTACCAATACCACTACAACCACCACCACCACAAACCGGGATGTCGACAGCGACGGCTGCCGCTACTCTTAACCCTACCTCCACCTCCAAGCCGACCATGACCAAGATCATTACCACTACCGCTTCTTCTACATTACGACGATCACTGCTACCTTCCCTATTACCAGTATCTCCAGTACTACTAAAACTATGTGAATAAAGGGAATAAACGTAGAAAATAAGAAGTTTGCCTTATAATTTAGAAAAAATGGTCATTACCTGCTGCGAGTCTGGCGCAGACACGGGCTCCGGCTCCGGCGCCCTGCGGAAGACTCCCTCCACCTCGATGTCAGAATCGTCACCTTGCTGGACTGGCGGGGGCACGGGCTCCGGCTCCGGCGCCGTGCGGGGGACTTCCTCCATTTCGATGTCGGAATCCGACGAGTCTATGACCATTGGTTCAAATAGCTCGATCTGGAAATCCTCGTCGGATTCGGACTGCGACAGACAAGAAAACACTCATTACCATCGCCACTCTGGCTGTATACAAATTGAAACATATGTTAAGAACTTACTTAGAATTCTGCTAAATGAATATACTGTCACAAAAAATTTTTCAATAGTCTATAATCACTTCATTGAAGTATTGAACCCACTGAACTCAAAACGTGAGAATAAGGTAGTTTTATACCTAATCCTAATATAAGAAGATTTTCTAATAACTTTAACACGTATTTCATATTATCAAAGTACCACGAATATAACTAAACGGCAGGATATCAATAACTCTGTTTGTTTGTCTGTTTCAATCTACACCACCCTTCACTTATTTATGTAAGAACAAACCAGAGCTTAGTCAGCCCCATGGCCGAGATTGCGAAGTCAGTAGTGCCATTGTGATCTAGGACCATGGGGTCGCGGGTTTGAGACCAGTCTCGGGCGTGGTTGTATGTGTTCTTTCACCTATCATATCATATCATATCACCTATCATCACCATATCTTTTCATCCTCATACCATAAAGTTACATTCAATAGTGGTCACTGATGACCTAGTAGTTGATGCGACCTTAAATAAGAAACAGAGCTTAGAAGCATAAGGCACATCAGTATTGGCCATTGCTATCAGTAAACATATTAATTATAGTTTGGTGCAATCTAGTATACACAAATGAATAGAGCCAATGAGCCAAACGCATTGATCTTAACCAATACATTTTTATTTTTGTTTATTAGTCATATGTGTGGAGTTTCTTATTTTGGTTCAGTGTTGTAGTGTTCAGTGTGTTAGTGAAATTTTAATTTTGCTAACAATTTGAATCTAGGCCCCTTGTGACCTCGAGGCTCAAGGCTAAAGCCTAGTTGGCATGTAGGAAAATCCGGCCATGCTCAGGAGATATTAAAGGGAACATAAATTTTAAATACTTCTAGAGATCTGATATTTCTGATATCTTCTTTTAGGTCTTTTGCTTTACTTGAAACACACTAAGATGATCAGATGACTAGATTTGGAGAAAGAAGTCCTTTGTATTTTCTCACTGTAATTAATGCATGCAATATGCTCTGGGTGTTGTGAGAGAGAACTTAAGAGCAGTATCTGACCTAATTTAAGACATGTAACCTGAATGAAATACGTTGTCAAATTGCTCAGATGAGCAATTTTACTATTACTGCAAAATTTTTGGATCTGCATTACTCTATAAGGATACCATTGGTTTACTTGTTTCAGCAATTGTACAATTGCAAGACTTATATATAGGCAGATATATAGGGATATATCTTAACCACTACTTTCGCCATTAGACTATGGATGTTATCTAATTCCTTAATGCATGAATGCCCTGGCACAAAATATTTCAGTCATTAATGTGACATTGGGGTTCTCTCTTTAAAATACAATAAATCATATGACATTATGGAATTTTGGTTCTGAGGATTGCATGAATCTGCCCAAGTAACTAATTCACTAAAATAATTCTCTACAAGTACATCTAGTATTTTTCCCTCACTAGAAGAGTTCTTGCAAATCCCTGACATCATCTCAGGTCAAATGACACCCTACACTTTCTCTGTAACAGTGCAATATACAGTTCAATTGTATATATTTACTTTTCTTGAGTAGAAGAAACTTGTGTTGGATTTAGGGCACAGAATGACATTTTCAAGATCAATGAGGAGTATAATGTAATTTTATTATTCACAAAAAAAGAACATTTTTATTAATATGAAGCATGTAATGTCTCTCTTAATTCACACTAATATAACTTGAAATCATGTAGAAGTTTGCAGGTAGAAGTTTGTCAAAATAATTTCTTCCAAAATTTGCCGCTAGGTACAACTATGTCACAATGCTTGTTCCTCCATTTTTCAACACACTGCATTTAAATTTATTTGGAAGCTAGACTACTTTGGTGTAAGAGATATCTGAAGGAAAATGCAATTTTTCCCCTTTGTTTTGGTTAGAACTCTGCCAAAAGTTACCATCATCTAACCAAAGACTACTAACTTAGTCTAAATGCTGTTTTTGTTTTATTTCAAAAGTTATTTGTAAATCAGTTTCATGGAGATATTTGATTCAGTGCTTGAATATCGAGATTGGTTTGTTATTTTTATTAACAATCATGATCATGTAGTTCAATGATGGAAGTTGAGATCAACGTTGTCAGGGAAAAGAAAATATTAAATGATTAATTTTTCCAACATCTCAAAGAACATTATTCCATCATCAGGGCTTTCTCTTCAAATGATATAAAATACTTCATAATATCTCAACGGAAACATCGATACCACAACTCCCCAACACAGTCACAAAGAAAGGTTTGACGGCAAGGGACCATCATACTCAGACCAAAATAAAGATGAATTTTGATGTGAATGAGAATGCAGATATATGCAGAATAGAGTCTTGTCCTCTTATCTCTGCTTGTGTCTGTCTGGGAGTTACGTTATCTTTGTTTCTGTCGACATGTTATTAAGTATTTTATATCTTTTGAGGCCTGATAATGGAATAATGTATTCTGAAATGTTGGCAATCATAATTATTTAATTGTTAATTACTCCTACCAAATCCCACGATCGATACCACTTCACATATATTGTTTGATCATTTATTCCAGTTTGTATTCTCCTTCTTGTTGACCTATAAATTTTAAATTACAATTCAGATATCCAGTTTCATAAACTATATTTTCTTAATCTATAAAAGCAGTTTCATACTTATGATTCTTTTGTAAACGTTTTTTATTGTTAACCTTGAACAAAGAGTTTTGAGTTAGTTTGTGTAAGAGGACTTAAAATTTAGCATTGTTTCAGTATAGGTGAACTGTCTATAACAATTTGTAGTTCATTGATTTTTTCTCTAACAAAGGGTACATCAAGGAAATAGTCTATTTCAGATGGTAGTGGATATTTAATTTACTAGAAATTAATCAGATACATATATTACTAAACAAAAAAAATTCTACAAAAAGGAATATATCTGTAACTATATCTAATATTAAGGCCCTGGTCATGAAAAAGTGGATAAGTCAAGTTTAGAAGTAAAGAAATACTCTAACATGTGATGCATGGTCCACGTTTTATGACTCCTCGATATCGAAAAATCGATTGACGGCAAAATGTCTGTCTGTGTGTGAACAACGCTAGTAGCTAAACTGTTTCATTAATTTGCTCCAACATTGATAGTCCCCGATCAATCTGTCTGTTTAATGGCCCCTCGAATTTAAAACTGATATTTTAATTTTTGGAGTACTCTACATTAAGCCCCTGGGATATTTTAAAAAAATGGAGTGAACAATTTAAATTAAATTTCATTGTTGGATAGGCTGAAGGGCATTTAAGAGAATAACGCAGTCTCATGTTGGCTGAAAACTATACATTTTTCAAAAATAAAAATAAAAAAAATATTTTTGGCATCCTCGTACCACTAGAATTATGAAGATGAATTTTTTCTTCTGAAATGTGTTCATCAAAAATAAATCTTTTAATATTGTCATGTTGAATTTTTCGAAAATATGAGTATTTGTGGAGTAATTACATGTCAAAATTAACAGCCCACTCTGAAAATCCTTCACTTAATTTAATTGCCCGCTCTGAAAATCCTTTGCTTAAATTAATTGCCCACTCTGAAAATCCTGCGCTTCCTGATTGTAATATCAGAGGTGTTTTGAATAAGGTTGATGCTACGTATGTTAGAATGTGTAAATTATTTCATATTTCTTTGTTTGTTTCTTTTAGTGGAGCTTTTGTTACATGTTTGCATATTAATCTTTGAGAATTTATTTAAAACCTGTTTTAAAAAAATATGAAATAATGATTGCTACCCGTCGTCTCCTCCCAACCTACGCAGTTGGATGCTACATAAGTAAGAATTTGTATATTTTTTCGTATTTCATTCTTTCATTATTTCTTATTATATTTATATTACATTTCTGTTATTTCCTTTTAACTTGCATCCTATAATTATGTTAAATGTGAAAATGAATAGATGACAGGTCATTGTTGGTTGTTGTAATGTTGATAAACAGACAATGATGGCTGTGTGTTGTTCACAGTAATAAACTAACACTTTTATGTATTTAAAGAATATTACAATACCATAATGTTTAATAATAACTATTATATGTTACTAATATATATTTGTGAATACATTTCATACCTGTAAACAACGAATATAATGTCAGAAATATATTTTTACTTTATCGTGCTTTTTCATTTAAAGATTTCAATACAAACATTTAGTGCTCAACACTATTTATTTTTCATACCAAACAATCTACGATTTCAAGTGAGTTTTACAAACAATGATGACTGACATATGTTAATACGGAAAGAAATTGTGGTGTAAATAATATTACATAACCATTACTAATGGCGAGAAAGTATGAGCTGTTTAGCAGCACTAGTTTGTAAATATAAATGTGAAACTTATTTCATTATGGTAGTACATACATTTTATTGTAAATTTTATATTTAAAATATATATGGAAACAATATTAATGTTATCTTATTACATACTTTAATTACACTGACAATTGAGAGAAACGGGCTACAGACGAAGGGGAAAGAAATGGGTTACATAAGGGGAAGAAATGGACTACCGAACATGTTAAAATGAACAAAATAAGAGTTTTAAGAAGTTTTGATTACGAGTTCATACAGAATTTTGACCTTAAACTAACAGCTGACTTCAAATATTGTAAGACTGGGGGCACTGTCTAAAAAGAACAAGGGATGTTAAATAAAAGTCTCAAAGAATATACAAAAAAGGCTTGTAGTCATAAAATTACTTCACATAATGATCTTCTACTCATTATATGTATATCACTTAATAAAGAATTGCTGATAAACAAAAATGAATCAGAAGCAACTTTATAAATTAACAAATTCTTAGTAAAACTTTTATGAATTTATTCTTGATGTTGTGAGAATGTTTACCATATTTTATTTTGTAAAGGTTCACGTGTATTTGTTTAGTAAGATACAGGCCAACTCTCTGACCGGATCAATATGATAGGATGACTCAATAAACACATAATGCAATAGCCACATTTGTTTCCATTCATTCACAACATTAAGCATACTTGTAAAATATTTTCTTTACTAACTTGGTACTATTTCTTTGCTGTTTCTGAACTTCAAAAGTTTTGAAAAACAAGTATTATCATATAAAAAACAATGGTCCCACGACTTTTTCTTGTTATTTATTTCATTTTAATTTCAATGAATAATTAAAATCTGAAAGAGCAGTTATGGGTATTTAAATCTACAGTTTAGAAACATAGTAATTCAAAGAAAAAATATAGTTTTAGAGAATGTGAAAGATATTTTTATCCAAGGTTGTAAATGATAGATGAAAACCAGTGTTTTTAATTGCACAGTTACAGAATATTTAGCAACAATCAGATTTAAAATACCAATTTCTGCGTAAATGTGAAAGATAGCTTCTTCTTCATTTTTAATTAACTTAGCACAAAGTATGCATTCATTACTCATTTATTTTAACGTTTTTTTCATTTCAGGCGTACCTGTCTGTATATTTTGATACACTACAAAGCTGAAAAAGGATTATTTTTGGATAAGTCGCACAAAAAAAGATCATGGTTATTAAGAATCGTCATCGTCGTTGTAAAGTAGTAGCTGTGATAGTGGTTGCGGTAGCGGTAAAGTTGGCAGTCTTGGTTATGTTCGTAGTAGTGGCCAGGGCAGTGCTAGCGGTAGAGGTCGTGGTGGTGGTACTTATAGTGGTGGTGGTAGTAATAGCAGTGGTATCTGTATTAGGGGTGGTCGTATTAGTGATGGTGGTGGTGGTGGTAGTCGTAGTAATGGCAGAAGTAATAGTAGAAAAAGTAGTAGTAGTAGTAGTAGTAGTAGTAGTAGTAGTAGTAGTAGTAGTAGTAGTAGTGGTATTCGTAGTTGTAGTAGTGGTATTCGTGGTGGCGGTGGTAGTGGTGGTACTGATGGTAGTGGTAGTGGTAGTGGTAGTGGTAGTGTTGGTGGTGGTAGTGGTGGTGTTTTTTGTTGTTGTTGTTTTTTTTGTTTTTACGAGGGAACCTGAGAATCCAGCATGGACACTTAGGAGGCACCGAAGTAGAGTGAGACTCCTACTCCCTAAACTCACTAACCCTTTCTAATCGACGTGATTACTGCCCCGGAACCGCGTTAGCATTACTTCAGGGCAGTGTCGATTCTAATTGCCCTTCCGGGCTTCTCTTTCTATTTGGTTTCGCCTTGAGTTTATTAACTCGTCACTGTCACTAGTTTTGCGTCTCAGAATGCACTCCGCAAAGGCTACTAATGCACGCCAAGATTGGGAGTTGCGCAGCATCAAAGTGATGATGTTTCCTGGTGTTTTTTGCTCTGTGCCTAATTCGTTGCTTAGACGAATTCTTTCTTCCTCCCAACTTTCGCACGTGAAGAAAGTGTGTAGTGCGTCATCATTATTGCAGTAGAGACATTCAGGGCTGCTGACTTTCTGCATTTTGTGGAGATACTTTCTGAAACATCCATGGCCGCTAAGGAGCTGAGTAAGGCAATAGTTAACCTCCCCATGCTCGCGATTTAGCCATGTGTCCAGTCGGGGGATCAGTCTTTTCGTCCATTTTCCATAATTCCCATCTTCTCATCTTTTCTGCCATTTCTCGAAGAGTACTTGGCATGCTACCTTCTTTGCTTCGCCCCTGCCGTTAACTATTTGATTGCGCCAGATGTCTTGGCGTTTTTGAGCGAGATCTATTGGGGGAGTGCCCGCTATCACTAATACCGCTGCTTCAGACACTGTGCAGTATGCACACGAGACCCTCAGTGCTCCACATCTTTGCACAGTCGCAATTCGTTTGCGGTACTTCTCTATTTCTAGAGCTTTGGCAATATTTCTGCTCCGTAAAGTAAAATTGATGTCATTACTGACATAAAGAGGCGCCGCTTACTACAGTTTGGCCCGGTTGTATTTGGCATCAAGCGGCTTAGTGCTTCTGTGGCTTACGCGGCCTTGTCTGCTGCTCGCTGTATATGAGGCCAGTGGTGGTTGTGGTGGTAGTGGTAGTATTAGTAGTGGTGGTGGTGGTGGTAGTAGTAGTGGTGGTGTGGTCGTCGTCGTGGTGGTAGTGGTAGTGGTCGTGGTAGTGGTCGTGGTCGTGGTGGTTGTGGTGGTGGTGGTGGTAGTCGTAGTAGCGTTAGCATTACTGTATTAGGGTAGTAGTAGTAGTAGTAGTAGTAGTAGTAGTAGTAGTAGTAGTAGTAGTAGTAGTAGTAGTAGTAGTGTATTAGTAGTAGTAGTAGTAGAACTAGTAGAAGTATAGTAGGCCTATATTATTAGTGTGCCGCGATCGTGGAACATTCTGCTGGGGGGCGGGCCCTCACTCGCAGGGGAAGCGTGCGCTCAACTCCCCTGCAAAGGCTTCGGACGAGAGGTGTTCAAGGTCTCGCCATGCGAAAGGTATGCTTTCCAGCATACCTTGACCAGGACCTTGAAAACCTCCCGTCCGCAGACATTTCCAGCACCTTTACACTATCGCGACATACCAACAAAATAGTTGCAGTAGTCGTAATAATAATAATTGTGGTAGTGGTAGTAGAGGTGGTAGTCGTAGTGGTAGTACTAGTAGTGGTGATGGTGGTAATAGTCGTAGGAGTGGTGGTGGTAGTAGTAGTGGAAATGGTAGTGGTGGTAGTAGTAGTAGCAGTAGAAGTAGTGATGGTGGTAGCAGCAGTGGTAGTAATGGTGCCGCCTGTAGCTGTAGTTCTCGTGGTACTGGTAGTGGTCGTGTTCGGTGTAGGGGTATCCGTATCGGTAGCGATCGTGGTCGTGGCGGTGGTTTTGGTAATAGTTGTGTCTATGAGTGCGTTTTTGTCTGTGTCGATGAGTGTGTGTTTGTGTCGATGAGTGTACGTTTCTGTCGATATGTTTCTCTCGACGTGTGTATGTGTGTTTCTGTCGATGTGGGTGTGTTTTCTGTCGATGTGTGTATTTCTGTCGATGAGTGTGTGTTTGTGTTGATGAGAATGCGAGTTGTTTTCTTAAGTGTCTGTGCGGTATTGCCATATGACGACGGTGTATGTGTCTACTTGTGTATATTTGTGTCTGAATATCTGTAAGCTTGTGACAAGGTGAGAGTGTTTGTCACTATGTGTGGGTGTCTGTGTCTTACGTGGTAGATGAAATTTAATGGGGACATTGAGAAAAATTAATTATGGATTAGATTGTATTTCGTATTTAACTTTAGTTGTAAACAATCTTACTTTGAAATATTGCGTAGGTGGTAATGGATAATGATCCTTTAAAGGAAAAAAGAGAAGCAGAAGTGCTTCCAGAAGAATTGTTCCAGGTTAATATGAAATATGTTCCATTATTTTTATAACGTTACTCGTGCACGTCTTTATTACCTATTACTGCAGCACTTAATTCTTCAACTTCTAAACTTCCAACACGCGTTTCAGTACATGAATGGCCATCTAATAATGTTAACAAGAACCATTACCGCTTTTTATATATGAGATTTATGAATATATGACTACATTTTTTGATCCCGTAATACCTTATACACCACATTATAAAAACCGAATTATATATGCCCACGTTTCTTTGACCTCGCAATACCTTCTCTGACTCCCTTACTAACAGAATTTGAGTTGCGACAAAATAATAGTGACCAGCGTTGATGGCAAAATCTTATCATTAGAAACGTTTGGTCCCGTGCAACAAACTATTTTGCATTAAAAGAAACCCACAGGTTTAATAGAATAGCTCTGTCGTCGCAATAACCAATATTCCGACTCCTCTCGCATTAGCAAAACACGACGTCCAGAAAATGTGCGCGAATAATATAGGTATTCAGTATATGCTTCGGCTTCACAAAATGCAGTAATCCCTCAATATTCACAAGAGTTAGGTTCCAAAAAAACCTCACGAATCTTAAATCCATGAATATTAAGTCTATCATTTAATGAAGAACGGTTTGTTAGGTTTTTGGATATCGAAAAACTGTTTAAAAAAGAAAGAAAGAAATCTGATAATCAATTACAGTACAACTGATAAGGCGCTACAACAAAAAGAATTCACAATTAACATTCCAAAATGAAGAAATAAAATAAAGTTTGAAACTTATTTCAAAGTTGAAAATGATTAGTTGTAGGATTTGCTAATTTTTTTCTTTCATCACTTTTCTCACTGTTCTAATATCCAAAAATGAAAGAGTTCCTGCTTCTATTCTCTCTTAAATTTTGAAGTTATTTCCATGTTTGGATCACATTCGAATGCCAGTTCCACTAGAGCTTGTTGATTTTAGAATGCCATTAACAGTTTTGACATTTAAGTTGCTCCAGGACACAGTTTCGCTAAACCCTTACTTCCATTTTGACGCAACAGAATTGAATTATGTTACAATTGCGTTATTCTATAAACGTAAATTGACATTTTATCTCGTGTAATTTTTGAAGAAAGTTATACTGCGAGGTCCGAGGTCTGCCGAGTTCGTTTCCCAGATGATGATGATAAAAGAATGAAATGTGCTCACTTTCAAAGAAAATATAGGACCGAAAGACCCACTCACCAATGTCGAAATCGCGAATGTTAAAACAGGTAGCATTTCTCTAATCGCTGATGTTTCGAAATCAAGAATAGCGAATCTCTGAATGTCAAGGGGTTACTGTATTTTAAAATTCATTATTCATAATTTCTATTTTTTTTAAATGAGACAAAATAACATTTCCATACAAAATTGATTGAAAATAATAATTTAGTTTCATTATTAAGTTAAAGATATTTTGGAAATGTTTTTTTAATTGATTAGTGTTTGAAGTTCAGAAATTATGAAATTAACATTTATTTTATAAACAATAACTATTATAAGAGATGTGCTATCCCCAGAAATGAGTTTTTGTTTTACTTCAATTTATTATTTGAAAATGAATAGCTTATTGAAAGTTTCGATAAACAAAAGAAAACTTACCATAGTTCAAACACGCAAAATGTTATTTTTGCGTTCATAATAAATAATTAACTTTTATTTTGCCATTTATTGCTTACATGTATGTGCCAACTCGTACTATTACTTGCAAGCAATGCAGCACATTGTATGCCCCTGCTACATTTCAAATTCATGAGAATTTGGAAAATCATAGGAAGGCTAAAGCAATGCAATGCAATGCAAAAGCAAAAGGGAAAACTTTAACTTCAATGCTAGAGAAACAAACCAACAAAAAAAAACAAAAAAAACAACAAAAAAAGCAGCAATACTGGCATTACGTTGTAGAAAGAGTTTTTGCTGTAATTTCGACTTTTGGAGAATGAGGCTTACCATTTAGAGGAGACAATAAAAATTTTGAAATTCCAAATAACAGCAATTATTTGAACTTCTGGAACTAGTAGCAAAATTCTATCCATTTTTAAGAGATCATATTGTTCGATATGGAAATACAGGCTCAGGAAAACTTTCATATCTGTCTAAAATGATATGTGAGGAAATTATTCTCATTATGGCAATGAAGTGAAACGCAATTGTGGCAGAAGTGAAATAGGCTGGCTATTTAAGCTTTTCAGTACATTCCATTCCACTCCTAACATGTCTCATACTGATCAGTTGACCTCGATTATTAGACATGTGTCACCTGAAGACGGTTTGCCAACTGAGATATTTTTTTCTTACCTTGAGCTAAAAGAACACTCGGGAAAGCATTGCTGATTTAGTATTTCACTATACCACTACTGAACTTAAAACTGATTTCAGAAAATGCCCAGGACAGTCTGATGCTAAAGCAGCCATATGGCTGGCAGATACATTGGTGTGCAACATAAAATTATAAAAAAAAAAAGAAAGTACTATATTGTCACATACAGACTTCTATCAAATAATATGAAAAGAAAAAATTTAAGTGGCCTTCCCCAATTTGGAATCAATCTTGTAGTTTTCTCAGTTTAATAGTCACTAATTGTACTGGAGAAAGGTCATTTTCAAGACTTAAAAATATAAAAAATCAATTATGAAGCACAATGACTCAGACGAGGTTGTCTTCATGGAGTATTTTGGGCATCGAAAATGAGATCTTTAGAAAAATTGATTTTGATGAACTTATAAAAGAATTCTGTGTGAAAAAGTTTAGAAAGAAATTCTTCTAATCTACTATTTCATTTTAATTGTATACTTGGATTGAATCAGTTCTTAAGTAAAACACCTATTGACATAAAATTTAATTTGATATTTACAATTTGATATTTTATTTTTTGTGATCTGGATTTTGTTTGAATAAAGTTCCATTTTTTGGTTTAGTTTAAGAGTTCATCCTTAATTCATAATAATTCATACTTAAACTTTAAATGTGAATTATTGTGAAATAAATTTATCTGAATTGAAGTTCTTTAACCTTCAATGTATTGAATATATTGTATTTAATTTAATTTGATAGAAAATATAATTCTTATTGTGTATTTTATTTAGTCAAAGATTTTCATTATTTGAATTTTGTTTCTTTGTAAATTGTGTGTGTTATGTATGATTAGTTATTGTTACAACTACCACATATGATGCTGAGAATAAATGTTCAAATAAGTGTTCTCAATTTTTCTTATTTATTATCCATGCCAAATAATTTATAAAGGTTAGTATTGATCACATGTTTCACTTCACATATTGATACATATTACAGTAATGATGTATTTTATTATCTCTAATGTAATTTACAAACTTGAAAATGGGAGGTGAAAGGGCTTCGTAAGTGGAATAACCTTGGGCCCATTTTTGTCTAAATCTGGCCCTGTTCTTAAGGATAGATAGCATGTACAGTGGTGTTCCAAATACATCATCATTCTGGAGCAAATTTTTATGTAGGATAAGGGTTGAGAAGATGTTATTAATATATAATAGATGACTAATAATTGTACAGAATATAATAATAAATGGTGTCTAATAATATACGGTAAGTTCGTAGTATATTATGGAAGTAAGAGCAGTCTTCTTCTACTGTAATCTGTTAATGATGTATGAAATAGCTTCAATTTTTAATAGAAAGTTATTAATAATATGATTGTCATTCTGCAAGGATATAGTATTTGTATGAAATTGATAAATATCTCAGAAACATGTAAATGAAAGTTTGCTCCTTTCAACTCTATTCCAATTATTAAATATTTTGAATATTCATAATTGTTCTCAAAGTGATAGCAAAGTTTGTTGTAATTAATTGCAATGGGAAAAAATAAAATTACAACAAGAAACATCTATCTGAATTAACAAACACATCTCCTTCAAAATAGAAAAATAAAATACAAACTAGTGGTGCTACAGAATGGAACAGACTCTCTTGTTTTAGTTTTCTATTTTCTTTGGTTGTGCTAGCTATTTAGACATGGTGCATACTCTTGTCAGATGCCATCTATCACTGCCCAAAGTACATTTTAAAAAATATTCTCCATTTCCGATTTTCAAATTTTTTCAGTTTCTTAATTGTAGAATTGAAATGTTACTTTAAGAATAAGAAAGAAGCATAAAACCACGTCCTAAGGGAAAATTTTCCATTGAAAAATATGGCGCTCTCCTTGAGAAAATGGCATTAAAGCTTCAGTACAAATGCAAAATATCAAACCCTTTCATAGAAATCTTTTGAGTTTTCAAAAAACATCATTGGACGTCATTTAAAGCACCTCCTCTCACAAATGCATTAATGTATACAAATCACTTGGAATGTGCATATTAAAAGCATGAGAGAGATTTTAAAAAAAAAGTATTTGTGTAATTGTTGAAAAAACAAAAGAAAACTTTAATATCATCTTAAATTTTCATGTAAAATTGACTTTTATCACCTTAAATAGTGCAATTTCCACTATCCATAGGAAAGGTGTGAAGAAGATGTTTGAGCGTTTCTGAGAATGTCCAATTTTGAGCTCAATTTCATAGAAAACAGTTGAATTTTTGAGAAACTTTATATGACATAAGTTAAAGTACATGTACTGTAAAATTCAATAATGTGAATAAATCGCAGATAATATAAATATTGATGATGTGGAAGACTACCCACAAAAATTCATGTTTGTAATTTTTTGGGAAAAGCAAAAGAAAAGAGCACTATGGCTATTATGTGATCTCATTGAGTACAATTAGCATACCAAAAGCTTAAAGAAAAAATTTGGAGCCACTTTTGAAGAAATTATATTTTTGTAATTTTTTTAAATAAACGCCATAGTGCACTTATTCTTTAAAAAGAAAAATTGCTAGCAATATAACGCTAAAATGACTAAAATTTTCAAAAAATGAATGTGACCTTAATGAAGGAACTAATTATGGACAACAAATTTTATTGGATGGAAAAATCATTATTTGCAATATTGTAGTTGTAGAAAGATGCCAAAAAAATTCAAATTTTCACAATTTTTGAGAATTCAAAGTAAAAAGTGAAAATCGGACAAATGCCACTTTTATATGCGTATTTTACTTTTGTTCTTTAAATTTCTTATAGATATAATGTAGCAATTTTTGAGAAAATGTTTAAAATGTTGCACGAGCGTCATGTAAAGTACCCCCAAACTTTAAAGAATGTTTTTCAAAATCGCAATGCATCAATTCGAGCCAGGTTGACCCGGTAATATTCATTTTCATAAAAGTCCTACATATGGTTTAGGCACTAGTGGTGTTCACAGACAGAGAGACAGCCAGACACGAGGCACAGAGCGATGATCAGACAGACGTTTTGAAAAAATACAATATTTGGTATCAGGGGTCCCAAAAAGTGTATTTCTGTTGAAACCTCAAAATTGACTTTGTGTAGCATTACATAACTTTCTCTATTACTACATATATATGACATATTTATGTACATTTGCAAGAAAGAAAAAGTAGTTTCACAAACTTCTATCTGCACTTACAATGTTCTCTCATGCTAAAATTCCATTATGGAATGACTAGTGTTCTAATGGAAAAATTAAATATTCAAAATGCCATTAATAAGAGGTGCAAATAATTGATAAACATAAGCAAATATAAGTTCACTCCTTCAAGATATTGTACAAAATAAATTGTAAGTCTACAAAATCTTCATATTATACTAAATTGTAGCTTTGGAGCTTTGTTTCTCAAATTCATGACTTAGTTAGAACTTTGTCACACCAAGGTGGTGTAACATCAATAACCACAAATATTAAAATGCAAATAATGAACATGTTATTGGAAATTATCCAAATGACTACACATTATGATAACACAATTTATGTTTTGAAAAGGAAGTCTCAGAAAAACAGTTCTCCCAGTATTCTTCCAAACTCCCTCTCCTTGCCTCCTTTACGGACACCTTGCCCAACAAGATAAAATCAGAGTCATAATAACAATGCCTAATATCAAAGCAAAGTAGAAATGTGAACGATTATACTTCCAAATTCTTTACTGAAATGTAGCCAGTCAAGATCTTGTAAACTTAATGCGTTGCCAATGATATTCTTTGATTTATTTTATGAATATAACTGTGAGGTTAATTCACTAGTATTAGTATATTTATTCTACATAATATTGTTACAAAAACATTCCAAAATATTAGATATTTAATATTAGATTTAAATTTAATAGATAATCATATTTTACAGACAACTGAAGAGGAAAATAACACATTTCTGAAACATTGTTCTAATGTGAATATAATAAAAATAGTGTTTTTTTCCCCTTCTTCTCGTTCTCTCTCTTTTATTCTTTTTGTTTCTTGTGTTTGAATATCAGTTTTGATAGAATTTTGTCTATAAACTGACATGTCTGCAGTTTTGTCAGAGTTGACTATGTTCTTGAACAATGACTTCAAACAAAGAATTTAAGTAATGTGAAAGACTTGATTCCTTCCTTAATGTTCTACATGAATTTTGTGAATATTTCCGACATCACATGAGAAGATAAAATTTCATTCACAGTTATACTTTGTATTGAATTATCATATCAAATGTTTCTATATCATGGTAACAAGTAATAGTTTGTAAAATTTCAGTACCCTTCAGTTCAAAGGTTGAAAACCTACCTGTAGCCTAATAATATATACTCATACACATTGCATATTTCTGAGATAACATTAAAAACTACTATCAGAAAAAGATTTTATTCAAAAATGGAAAAGATAGCTAATGTTCTATTTGCTGATAACATAAATACATCTTTGATGGGGAAATCATCAAAGCTCCAGAAGTTACAGTCACAGTCATGTCATATTAAACAAGGTACATCAATGGACCATCCCAAAGCAAACAAATCATAGAAAAATAAACAAATACACAGTGATTCCACAACTTGCACACAATTGGCCGAAATTACCACACTCTTTTACTCTCTAATCTTAAGTGTTGCACACACACAGATATATGTCATTATATATTTATATAAAAAAACATCACTGCCATGTATACATTTATAAAAGCAATCTTGTTATTAAAAAAACTTTGCTAATAAGCACAATCTTTGCAAAAATAACTCAGACTCATGTGGCAACAGATCAAAGTATACAAAATAGCCATTTTATTAGAGACTTAATTATTAGTTAGAAATGATTCAATGAACAATGAAAAAGTAAAAGATTTGTATCTGTAAATATGTTATGAAAAATTAAAGCATAGGCCCTACATATATTGGAGCAATGAATGAAGTATTTTGTAAAGTTTGAATTTTATTATCATTTCATTCTAAACCTGAATGCTTGTTTCAAATGCATTTTATCTTTAAGAGACAGAACAACTGCAAAAATTAAAAATATCGAAGCTTGTGAAACCTCCTTTCACGTTAATGCGCATTTGTCATTGTGTAAGTCCATTAGTCTGTTATTTCCCTTCTCCTTCTGACAAGGAGTATGTAGACACGCAAATGTTAATACTATTTGTATTTTTTCACACATCAACTGAAATTTATTTCTTGAATGTAGGCTACCAAATATGATCACAACCTATTGTCTTGCATAGAAATAATAAATAATGAAAATATTTTTTAACTAAAGAATTACAATAAATCATTTTTACGAGACCATATCAAGTGTTAAATAGAAAATGCATTTAAATATTTGACATTTATCAGAATTTCTGCAAAGAGCGTTCTCTTTGGTTTCAATCTCAAATCTTGGTTACTAAACTTACTAATCTTTTATCATCAAAGGTAAAAGTGGTTCACACATAACTAACACTAGGATGCCTACATGATAAGTGTTCACAATGGAATATGGGAATAAGTCGAACTTAACGGAATTATTAGTAGGTATGCAAAAACGTAGATTTCGTTAAAATGTTCACAACTTTTTGGATGCTTAGCACAATGCTCACAATTTTTCTTTTCGTTTACACATAACCTGCAATGAATTCAAAATTGTTCTTCATAAAACAATCTCAACAATAATCAGATTTTAATAATAATCAACAATAATCAGAGCCTTTCTTATCTGAAATCAATTAGTGCTTTTGATCACAATGTTTACACAAAACTTAGTTTTTCGATTTTTTACTTATAAATAAAAAATAGATATGCTTTACTTACCGGGAATTCTCACTTGTTCTTCTGTCAGAGTACCAACCAAACGGATTTAAAAAGTAAAATGTGAATTGGTTTAGCTAACATAACAGAACAAAAGTATTTTGGAAGCATGTTTTACGAATACCCGTGAGTGGAAAGGCGTTCATATTAGAAAACATACATATTTTCAGAAGACAGAAATGTTGTATTAACAACAATGCGCTGTTGTGTGTGAATACCCATCGTGTTGCCAACAGTGTTTCCAAACGTACCAGGACCCTGGTATTTTTACCAGGACTGAAATCGATACCATGTGCCATGATGAAGACATCCTGGTACGTTTAAATACCAGGATTCTAAGACTACGGTAATTGGCGTACGATTTAAGATTTGTATAATATTTTTATTCAATAATTTAAAAGTAATACCAATATTACAAATAACAAAGATATTGGTGAAAATACTGGCGTAAAAACATTGAAGGTGACATAGGATGGTCTTTTTCTAGCACATATAGCAGCTATAGTATAAAATGACAACATTTCATTTCTTCCATTTAGTTTATCGATATAACATGAATCGATATCGAGTTAATTTTAATGAACTTCCTGTGCGCGTTAAAAACGGAATAGTTATAATATGGACAATTACAGAGTTTGAATCAATTGACATTGGTATGAGGAATTTTAGTGAGAGTTCCAGGACTTTTGGAGATTGGTACCGAGGTATACATGTAATCATCTGGCAACGCTGGTTGCCAAAATGACTTTGTCCGATTACATTACTTGGTGTGTCACATATTAGGATTGATTAACATACGTATTCATAACAATATTTATCCAGGATAGTAGCGTACAAAATTGCGAGTATCTATCCAATATTGTCAGTTGGTAGCATCAATGTTGCCGCTGTGTGCGACAGTTTGAATTTCGCGCCAAACCGTCAGCCCGCAGCGGCAGTCAGAAGAGTTTTCGGAGCAGCGAACCGGGGAGAGAGCGGACCAACGAGGGACGGCGGCGAAGCCATCTAAACCTAACAGCGCCCAGCAACCAATCTCAACCAAACCATATCCAAAATTTTAGGCTAGTTTTAGGCTAATTAACTCTATTCCCGAATTTTAGGCTCCTCTGGATTTCCCAAAATCGTGGGCGTGCTAGCTTTAGACTAAAGCTAGCAGCGCCCACCGAGAGTCAATCTCAAAATTAATTGAAAAATCTGAACCCCTTCCCAAAAGTTATGAATAATTTCAGGCTCTTGGAAAAAAATTATCCCCGCCTTCAAATTCCAAAAATCAGGGCTGTACCAACAGGAACATATAACATTGATTGTTATGGACGAATAAACATCAAAATCAAAAAACCTTAGGAAAAATCTGAAACCCTTCCCAAAAGTTAAGAATAATTTTAGGCTTTGGAAAAAAATTATCCCCGCTTTCAAATTCCAAAAATCACAGCAGTACAAAGCGAAAAAATCTGCCATATTTTGCAGGAAATTTCACGAAAACCACTAATTTTCTAAAAATTGAACATAACTATCTAAAATGTCTTTAAAAATAGATTTCATTAACGGAAAAAATCCATCTTCAATTGTGTAATTGTAGCTAGTGATGTAACATTGACAACAAAATATCGATGTTGCCGAGCATAGATGTTCCAATGTAAAACACCGATGTCAAAAATAGGTCGACCAAAAGACATCGATGCTTTTGAACATTTATGTTTAGTAACCTTTCAGATTAGATCCGTGCACTTAATTTGCCAGTAGTCGTCCATATTATTTTATAAATAAAATGTAACTGAAAAGGAAGTTAAAAATGCCTTTTCATGTGCGATATGCAAGGAAAGACAAAGGAAACATCAGGGCATCATGATCATCTCCGGTAAAGTATAACAGTCTCTTGAAACAGTGTAGTACATATCGTGTTCGTGTGGACCGAAAACAGACAGTGGTTCTTTCAGTATTTATTTCATATTTTCACTTTTACAAAATTGTGATTGTGAGAATATTTCAACCACCTTCTAAACATCGTAAGCATAAAATATCAAGCATGAAACTTCAATGTTCAAGAAACATTGGCTTCAATACATAGTTGTTTAAAACATCGACTACAGACGCATGGATGTTTTAAAAACATCGACATCGACGTCGCATCCCTTGTTGTATGGAGGTGAGGGTAAGGCTTCATACTTTTTCTACGGTTTATTGATTTTGGTGTTTCCCCATAATAAACAATGTTAAATGATTGTGTTTGAAAGCTCAGAATTTTAGAATGTAAATGCCGGAATAATTTTTTCTTAGTACATAAAAGTATTATTAAAATTGTGGGAAGAGTTTCAGATTTTTCCACAGCTTTTTGAGTTTGACGCTTATATGCCCGTAAGAATCAATGTTAATTGTTTCTCTTCGCACAGACCTGAATCTTCGAATATAAACGAGCGATTTTTTTTCTTAGACCCTAAATTATTTTTAACTTTTGGGAAGAGTTTCAGATTTTTCCTAAGGTATTTTGATTTTGGTGTTTATTCACCGTAAGAACCAATGTTAATTGTTTCGCTTTGTACAGCCCTGATTTTTGGAATTTGAACGCGGGGATACTTTTTTTTCAAGAGCCCAAAATTATTCTTAACTACTGGGAAGAGTTTCAGATTTTTCCTAAGGTTTTTTGATTTTGGTGTTTCTTCGCCCATAAGATTCAATGATAAATGTTTCTGTTTGTACAGCCCCGATTTTTTTAATTTGAACGCGGAGATAATTTTTTTCCAACAGCCTAAAATTATTATTAACTTTTAGAAAGGGCTTCACATTTTTCCTAAGGATTTTTTGATTTTTGTGTTTATTCGCCCATAAGAATCAATGTTAATTGTTTCTGTTTGTACAGCCCTAATTTTTGGAATTTGAACGCTGAGATAATTTTTTCCAAGAGCCTAACATTATTCTTAATTTTTTGGAAAGATTTCAGATTTTTCAATTGATTTTGAGATTGATTCTGAGAGGGCGCTGCTAGCTTTAGTCTAAAGCTAGCAGCGCCCACGATTTTGGGAAATCCAGAGGAGCCCAACATTCGGGAATAGAGCATTTAATTGGCCTAAAATTAGTCTAAAAGTTTGGATATGGTTTGGTTGAGATTGGTTTCTGGGCGCTGCTAGTTTAGATGGCTGCGGCGAGCCGGCGGAGCCCCAGCTAGGAGGCGAGGCTGCGCCGCCAGGGCAGTTAAAAACGGGCACCGCTACCGGAGTGACAGACACATTTGGAGCGGAGTTCCCTGTGGTTACTAGTGTGTTTGCCGTTGAGAATGTGAGTGTTTGACCCGGTGTATTGTGTACTGGACTTTCTCGCGACATACTGTTGGACTTGGCTTGATTTGGTACATCTCCTGGATAACGGTAACTTGGCTGTGGATTGTGGATTTTCTTTTAGTTACCGGAACGACACTGTGGTATGGAAAATTGTCTCTGTGAAAAAGCAAACTGTGTTTCTTGTAATGCCTGTGTTTTCCTGGATATAACAACCTACGATTAAACTCTTCCAGGAGTTCGTAAGAGCGATGGATAAATTTGCGGGCGAAGTGTTCTTTAAATATCCAGCGATTTCTTCGTGAGTATATTGTGCGGTGAAATATCTCGCAGAACATCTCCAAATTTAATCATTCTGTATCGTTTTTGTTTTTTGTGTTTTTGACTCTTGGTGTTAACTGTCATCAGTGGTCATCAAACAGTTGTTGCCATAATACTGAATTTCGTTAGTGTCCCTTCATTAAAAAAAGTGGATTTATGAGGGACATAAATGTTCCAGACCCATATTTCAAAAATAGTATTCAAGGTCCGTAATGCCGTTCATAAACCTTTAACCTTATTCATTCTACTTGTGAATAGTGTAAAGGAATTGTTTTGAATTTCTAAAGTAAGCTTTGGAAGGAAGTGAAAATTTTATTCTTCAAAGAAATGTTAACATTTGGTCCGCTATATCAATACAACAAAATATTACGCACTTATTTTTACGTTTGCATTATTGCTGTCTAAGTGCAATGATAGTGAATGTCCGGCGGGTCCCGCAACGTTTGGCTTCATACAGTGACTCACAAATTATTCGGACACGGGAAGGGACACACAAATAAGGTGGTAAAAAGTTCCCCCAAATCAAACCGATAATCGCGAGGCTTGTGTGAAAGAGAATAAAAACTGCCGTAGATTCTCAAATAATCAGCCTCCTAGGGTAATCTGTTGCAGAGATACGAGAAACGTGTCTTTCATCTCAATTTTTTTTCTCGGCTTCTATTGCATGTATGAAGCCGTAAAAATTAGTCAGGGGAAAATAGTTGGATTTGAAAGTATTTTTGTCAACCAATTTTGATACCAAATTCAAATAGAAACAACATAAGTACTGATTTACGCGGTGATAACGTTGAAGTAGACTCAGTATTTTTCCCTGGAAAGTGTCTTATAACATTCTATAATATTATTTTTATATTTTTGAACAATATGGACGATACTAAAAATTAAAACCAATTTTATCACTTTAAAAATTTGAAATTCCCCAAAAATATAATTGGAAAAACTCTTTTCACCAATGTTAAACAATTTATATTTAAATTATAGGAAACTCTCATTTCCCAGCAAGATTTACAACTTTTTTTGACAAATGTTTCTTTTTAAGCGGAAAGAATATATATCATCGAAATAAAATCGTCAAACCCTTTTGTTTTTAGATTCATGAATTGTTTCTAATATAAATTAAATATTTGATTTGAGATATATTAATCATTCATGTTAATTATATGAATCAAATTAGTTAGTTGTATATTGATTAACCATTGCTCAGTAAAATTTAAAAGTTTTATCTTTAGCCTCATTTTTAGTTTTCCTTAAAAGATTCACATTGTATTGTCAGGTTTTCACCAATGTACACAAATTGATTGTCTCCATTCGGAAGTAAGTCTTAATTTTGCAATTTCTTCTTCTTGATGTTTAGAATTTTGTCTGATCTTCTCCGAGTTAAGTTTTATTATCACTTTTTATTTCTGGTTTATTTTTTTAACAATCAAAATATTTCTATGTCACTTTCAGTGACATTTTCACTTCACACTTTGCTTAGATATATCAATACATTTTTTGATAAGAACAGAAATATCACTGTCAATTTCCACTGATTTATACGTTTCTGTGCAATAGCTGTTATTCAGGCTCATTTACCTTGAAAATTGCACTCTCCTTTATTTTCATTTTCTTCATTCATTTCTTCTTTTACTACATCATTTACTGTCCCTTTTACTTCTCTTACTCTTTAATTTCGTCTATAATGGCATCATATTTCTTACTCAGAAAGCCTATGTTTTTCATCTCATTCACGCTGCCGTTGAAGGTGTCAATTTTGTTGTTAATTTCTTCGAAAACTGACTCGAAAGGGTTGGGGAGGAAATAAGAAGAAGAATAAGTACAAGAACAACAACCACTCCACGTCCTTGCAGAACACGTCCTTGTGGTTGGTGGTGGAGCTTAAGTAATCCCATGAGCCTGAGAGGTATGTCAGCCGTAGCCTAGTTGCCGGTAGGACCTCCCTTGCTGAATACGTTGAAGGTGAAGGGTCAGGAAAAATACTGCAGAGGAGTGCGTCAGTTGCATCTTCCAAAAAGAAAGGAGGTTTGATGAAACTTACGGAAGAGGCACCTCGAAAAAACCCGCAGCATCTGATCATCAGCGGGCGGCTGTAGCGTTGTTTTTCAATGTAAGGAGCGACTGCATCCCCTGCGGGAAGAAAGTAGAGGGAAAGGTCATGAGCCTTTGGAGTTTCTGTTATCTGCGCGTACTGGAGGGTACTGGAGAGAAACTGGGTTGCCACATCAGGTCACTGATTATACTTAGGGCCCGAAACTTCCATTAGCCAGCGAAGGAGGCTGCCTTCAGCAGTCAGTGAAAGTCACGTAGGGTTTAGTAATGCTGACTGGCGATCGGTGGGATCCCTTGCTGGGCCCTGCTGGGGACTGTCCGGAGGCCACTGAATCGCAGTAACAGATGGGAGGAAATATCCCAAGGGTTAAGTGTGATCTGTGAACTCGAACTTGCTTCCTGCGAAACTACACTTAAAACCAAGGAGCAAAGTAGATAGCACAAGAAATGTAATGAATATTAACGTCCCTTGTTATGCCATCAACCAATACCTACTTAGAAACTAAGCTAATGTCACCTTATCGACGTCTGGCCATCCCACGGATGTTAGACCCAGGGACCTAGAGTCGGCAGTAGCTCGAAGCCATCGTCACAGACGGACACAGGATGAATTGAAGGAGGTGATGTGGTGCTTTTAGTATGCAAAAGCGAAAAATGGGGGCTCGGAAATAGAAGTTTTCAAGATATATAGAGGAACCCAGATATGAGACTGTAGTGTCCGCCTGGGCCTGCACTACAAAAGTCCGCCAGCAACGCCAGAGGCCAGCACAGGCGCCGCAGCGAGCGCCTGCAGAAGCGATACGCCTCACCGCCCCAGGAGAGCGGCCAAGGCGTGGAAGGCGCCCCCCTCCCTCCTCCTGTAGAAGAGGGGGCACGCAGCCGACTCCCTTCCCCTGCGAAGGGGTGGAAAAGCCGACGAGGCAGCCGCGGGGCCAGGGCCCCGCCATTCCGTCACCGACCGCATTTTGTAGAGCATCAACTGGACTTGAACATTGTACCTGGCATACTCACTTGTGATTCTTGATTAACGACATTTTGTAATCAGTATAACGACCCGGCTATATAAACTTATCTTCGATATTGGTACTCCTGGCAGAATTTTGTGTATTATTATTTGGGATTTTATGAATAATAAATTGTTGTTGCAGAACGCAGAGGATTGTTTCATTTGGTATACAACAATTTATTTGGCGACGAGGTAAAAGAAGATGGCAACAGGCGACCAGACGGCACAACTCATCGGGCTTATACAGCAGCAGTTACAACGACAAGAGCAGCAGCAATTACAGCAGTTACAACGACAAGAAGAATGGCAGGAAAGACGGGAGAAGCGCGAGCTACAGCAGCACGCGGCCTTTCTGCAAGCGATCACGGCCATGGCCACGCCAGCGGCTCAGCGGCAGATAATACCGTCCTTTCCCTGCTTCGACGCGCGCAAGGAGAAATGGTATTCGTACGCGGCGAGGTTGCAGCAACACCTCGCTTTCCATAAGGTAACGGACGAAGACAGCAAGCGCGCATTTTTTTCTAAGCATTCCTAGTAGCGAGCCTGACGAGTTATTGCAGCAGCGCAGCCCGCACGAACCAGTAGAAAGTTTAAAATTTAAGGAGAACCAATGTCAACAGCAGCTGGCCTTGCACAAGGAGCACAGGGAGCAGCGAGTGGTCGGGCAGAAAGAACGGCAACGTGATTTCCAGAGTAGAGTGCAGCTTAATCAAGCTTTTTTGAAGGATGCGCCGCAGCCGGCGCCATCACGGAGCGTGGAGGACGAGGCCAAGGGAGTGGTAGCGGCGGCTTCTAGCGAGGTTGGCGTGAGGGACATTGCCGCCTCCAGAGAGGTCGCGAG
Organism: Acheta domesticus; assembly: GCA_031308135.1. NCBI lineage: Eukaryota > Metazoa > Arthropoda > Insecta > Orthoptera > Gryllidae > Acheta > Acheta domesticus. The sequence goes on from JAHLJT010008446.1 coordinate 24,618,451, forward strand.
CCAGGCGACGCCAAGCAGTAAGGCGGTCGCTGGACTCGGCGCCAGAGTGAGACGTGGCAGACGAGGAAAGGTCGCCACGTTCCCGGCTTCTAGCGAGGCTGGCGAGAGGGACATTGCCACCTCCAGAGAGGTCGTGGACCAAGCGACGCCAAGCAGCAAGGTAGTCGCTAGACTCGGCGCTAGAGTGACGCGTGGCAGACGAGGAAAGGTCGCCACGTTCCCGGTAGGAGACGAGGCTGCAGTGAGCTACCACAACGGTGACCCCTCAGCGACCCCTCAGCGAAGGTGAACACGCTCGGCGAGGATCAAGTGCGCACAAGTAAGCCAGGTAGGAATCTTTGTAACGGCAACTGGTCTGTGAAGAGAAACAGACTTCAAAAGAGTAGTAGTAATCAGGAGCAAGATAGAGCAGCAGAAAGCCTTAGATGTGAAGTGAATTGTAGCAAGATGCAGATAGGAATGCAGAATTTTCGTGAAATATTCATTAGCAATGAATGGATATATACAGTTGTAGATCAGGAAGAATTATGTAGAAAAATGTATTGTGACTTTGAAACTGACAGTAGTAGAAATAGGCAAAACGTTGAGAAAGCTCAGAGCAAGAGTAAGAAAGTGAACAGATCGGAGAGTGAGCGTAGACCAATGAACGGTCATAGTAACATGAGGGAAATTTTGAGCGTGTCGGTGAGCGAGCTTACAACGTTAAAGCGAAGTTTACACGAAAGGAAGACTAGTGAGAAGCTATTGATTAGAAATGTAAATATGTATGAAATTGAAAGTAATAGTAAAGTAAATTGTAATATGTATAAACTGAAAGTAATGGTAAAGTAATTGTTAATATGGGTAAAACTGGTAGTAATGGTAGAGTAAATAGTGGTGCAGATGAAAGCGTAAGCGCTGAGAGTAGGGAAATAGAATCACACAACGATCATATAGTAAGTTGTAGGCAAGAGCGCAACGGACAGTGCTGTAAAGAGCAGAAGACGGGACAATACAGGCTGGATAGCGACAACAGGAGTGCCGCGGTTAGTAGCAAAGAGTTAGACGGTGGCAGTTGTGATGATAAAACAGAGCTCGTTTCCAAAAGTATAGACAGTGACCAGAACGGTAAAGCGCCAATGCATTTGGAGTTAGAAGTAGAGGTGTCAGCAACACGAAAGAAAGCAATTCGAATAAAGTTTGGTATGAAAGAGTTGGTGAAAGCCCGAAGTAGAGGTATGAAGTTCACACATAATGGTGGTAAGCAATGCAAGGTTAGATGTCGCGTAGTGCACCGTAGAAGTAGACGCCTGGCTCAAGGCGATGGCGCCAGGGCCACGGGCGGCAAGTTAGAGTGCAAGCTACCAAACGGGTACGAGTGTAAGCGATGGGCGAGTGTAAGCCCACGGGTGAACTTAGGAAGCCTAGGCAGCAAAGCAGTATCTTTGAAGCGCAATGTGATAGTTCAAGTGACGAACATTAGTAACTATTGTACTGACAGGCGGGCTGTTAAGAGAAAGAAAAAACTGAAGAAAGTAGCTGTTAGGCTGTTTTTTGTGGAAACTAGTCGGGCAACTACTAAGAGACATGACAGGGTTGTTCTCAAGAAGCACAATTTTGGTTGTATTTTCAGTTTTGAAATTGTTTAGAGATAACACCCGCAGGAGAAGCAGTCGCAGCAACGGCAGCAGCCAAGCGAAACCGACGCCGAAACGCAGAAGATGGTCCCCGGGGAAGAGGAGCAGAATCTGTACCCGGAGCAGCCGCCGCAGCAGCGGCAACCGCACAGCAGCGAGGCCGAGAGACAGGACACAGCCTCATGGACGGAGGCGCCATAGCGGCAACCGAAGCTGTGGCACCATCATCGGCAGCAGCTGCAGCAGCCCCTGCGTGGGCGGCAGGAGAAGTAGCAGAAGACGGCGCCCAGGCGCCGCAGAGCGCGCCTACGGAAGCGCATCGCCCCCCACTCCCACAGTTAGGTGGGGAGGCACGAAGCCACATCAGAGACGGATGTGCAGCGGCGACAACCGGAGCCGTGATTTCATCAGCATCAATCAGCAGCAGCTACAGCAGCCCCTGCCAGGGCGGTATCAGGAATATATTAGGCACCGGAAGTATTACATACCCGGCATTGATAAACCACAATCGGTAAGGCAAAGTGAACAGGACGAAAACTCAGACAGGCTGTTTAGTTTTCAGAACGGCGGACTCGAAGTTGAATTGCCGCCGCAGATCGAGCAGCTCGACGAGCAGTCAGCACCAGTCGCAACAGCAGCACCGGGTGGCCAACCAGCAGTTGAACAGCGGCAAACGGGGCCGCGGCTGATCGGGCGGGCCCGCCTGCATGCAGCGACGCCGCAATGCAGAACGCAGCCTCTGAGAAAGAGGCGCGACCGGTGCAGTTGCCTGATCGGTAGCAGCAGCAGAAGAAGCAGAAGGCAGCACCCAGCCGCTGCAGCCCGCGCTTGCAGAAGCGCATCACCCCCTACTCCCACAATTAGGTGGGGAGGGTGTAGTGTCCGCCTGTGCCGGAACTACAAAAGTCCGCCAGCAGCGCCACAGGCCAGCACAGGCGCCGTAGAGCGCGCCTGCAGAAGCACCTCGCCCCATACTCCCACAATTAGGTGGGGAGGGTGTAGTGTCCGCCTGGGCCGGCACTACAAAAGTCCGCCAGCAACGCCAGAGGCCAGCACAGGCGCCGCAGCGAGCGCCTGCAGAAGCGATACGCCTCACCGCCCCAGGAGAGCGGCCAAGGCGTGGAAGGCGCCCCCCCCTCCCTCCACCTGTAGAAGAGGTGGCACGCAGCCGACTCCCTTCCCCTGCGAAGGGGTGGAAAAGCCGACGAGGCAGCCGCGGGGCCAGGGCCCCGCCATTCCGTCACCGACCGCATTTTGTAGAGCATCAACTGGACTTGAACATTGTACCTGGCATACTCACTTGTGATTCTTGATTAACGGCATTTTGTAATCAGTATAACGACCCGGCTATATAAACTTATCTTCGATATTGGTACTCCTGGCAGAATTTTGTGTATTATTATTTGGGATTTTATGAATAATAAATTGTTTTTGCAGAACGCAGAGGATTGTTTCATTTGGTATACAACAGAGACCTAAGTTTTCCATTAAACGACGTCACATACTCACCAGTGTAAAATTCACAGCAGCACAAAAATTCATGTCGCCCACCCTGGAGCTGATGTACATAAACTTTGCGTCACATAAGGAAAGACGAAAAGGCCTCAGACAAATTGAAGCCTCCTGACACAATGCAATAGTTGGGATGGGAAAGTATGTAGTCAGAAATCAAGATGACCCTCTAATGAGGCAGGTCATGAAATCTGACGTAAGAATGGGAAACAGAGGCATTGTTAGTGTAGCAATAAGCATTCCAAATAAAACTACGCAAGAGAAGCAGAACTAGTGATGCTACAGAATGGCACAGATTTTCCCGTATTAGATACTTTGAGTCTGGGCTAGCTGTTCGGAATTGCCACATACTCGTGAGAGCTGCCATCAATCGCCGCCCAAAGTAATTTTTTTTGACATTTTCCTCATTTTTCGGTTTTATAATGCTAGAACGGAAATGTTAATTTTAAAATATTAAAGAACAGTAAAATCTCGTACCAAATGGTACTTTTCTTTGAAAAATTTGGAGCCGGTTTTAAAAAAATGACGTTTAAGCGCTACTAAAAATGTGAAATCTTAAGCTCTTTTTTACAGAAATTTTTTGTTTTCGAAAATCTTCATTTGAAGTCATTTGAAGCACTTACATTCACAAATACAATAGTATTTACAAATTGCTGGTAATGTGCATATTAATGGTGTGAGAGATCTTTCAAATATATTACAATTGTGTAAATTTTGCAACAAAAAAATACCCCAAATTTAACTTTATGTCATATTAAAGAGTGCAATTAGCACTATCCGTTCGGCAAGTTTGAAGAAACATTTGGAGCCACTTATGAGAAAATGGAGTTTGAGCGTTTCTGAAAATGCGGAAATTTGAGCTAGTTTCCAAAGAAAACGGTTGAGTTCTCGAGAAACGTTATTTGACTTTATTTAAAGCACATGTACTCATAAATATAATAATGTCAACAAATCGCTGCTAATGTAAATAATAACGTGAGAGACAAGTCAAAAAAATTAAATTTTTGTAATTTTTGAAAAAACAGAGGAATATGGCGTTTATGTCATAGCGTAGAGTGCATTAGGCACTATCCTAACCAAAAGTTTGAAGAAAATAATTGGAGCCGTCTTGGAGAAAATCTTGTTTTTATACTTTTTAAAATTGCACTTGTTGCACGCAATATTGCGCGAAAACTATTAACATTTTCAAAAACTGTACATGACATTAAAGAATAAGCTGACTATGAAGAACAAATTTTATTTGACGGAAAAGTGTCTATCTTCAAATTTGTAGTTGTAGGAGGTCGCCGAAAAAAATTCAAATTTCAAATTTTCGAAAAGTTAGAGTTAACCGTGAAAATCAGACCAATGCCACCTTAATAAGTGTATTTTACTTTATCCTCACGAGAAATTTAAAGAAAAAATTTGGAGCCGTTTTTGAGAAAATTTTGAAAACGACCGGGAGCTTCATGTAAAGTACCCCCAAATTTTAAAGAAAGTATTTCAAAATCGCGGTACCTCGAGTGGACGCAGATCAACCGGTGAATATTGATTTTGGAATAAATCGCACGTAGGCGCTAGTGTTGTTCACAGACGGACGGACAGACGCATGTATTGAAAACAACCACTTTTTCGGTATCAAGGGACCCCATAACATGTATTTCCATTCAAATCTCGTAATCGATTTTCCACAGCATTACATAACTTTCCCTGTACTACGTATATTACTCACTACTCAGTATATACGTGCGTATACGGGGAAGTAATGACACAGACAATGAATTTCACATGCTACTGAACATGAAATGCGAGACACAAAAAATGTTAAAGCAATCGTGGAGAGATAAACCACTCATCTATATCTAAAAAGAATTGACTAGGTGCAGATCAATAAAATCAATCATTTATGTGGCTTAAAAGTGGAAGAATGAAGTCAGACTCGGAAGCAGTTCTAATAACTGCCCAAGATTAGGCGTTGAGAACACGACATTATGATAAATCGGTTCCCAGACTTTCCCAAAATGATAAAGGCCGTATTCGTCAGGAACAAGCAGAAACCACTGATCATTTCGTCTCGGCTTCTCCAATTCTAGCAAAGAACGAATACTCGAAAAGACACGACAGGGTGTGTAGTTACCGCTATTGGCAGATCTGTAACCCCTTCGAAGTCCTCAACACATGCTCCAACTACTACGAACACTCGCAAAAACTGGTGGCGTGGTGGGCGTTAGACAATATTGAACGACCAACAAATTCAAACAGATCGCACGGTAGCACCAAATAAGCTTGTTATTATTATGCGGGAGTTGGAGAAAAAATCGTGCCTACTTGAAGATGTTGCTGTGCCTTGCGATAAAAGTCATAATCAAAGAGGCAGAGAAATGTTTTCAGAACAAGAGTTTGGAAATCGAGACCACCCGAATGTGGGGCGTAAAAGCACAGGTCATACTAATAGTCATCGGAGCTCTGGGATTAGTTCCGCAAAATTTGTGTAACAATTTGTCCAAAATCCAAGGTCATTCGAAAGGGGAAATCCAAGGTCTGGGAAGTGCAAGAGATTGTTTTATTTGGAACAGCCCACATTTTGCGCAAAGTATTGTAGAAGCACCGACAGTCCCTTGATCTGCTTCTTAGGTATCTGGTTGCAACCTGGAGTATTTTTATATTCAGCCGACTCATATCGTCTTTAGTCGTGATACAGAGGAAAAATGATAACTTACATCGCTTTTTCTTTCTTGGCGCACGGGGGCGTGTCAATTAAATGGAATACCTCACGGTATTTCGCGTCGTCCTCCGTTGTGCCGCCAGGAATCTCAAGATGGCTAGCACTACTCCATACAGTCGCGATCTTGCGACTCCTAGCGACACAACCGAGAACGATGCGAAATACCGTGAGATATTTAATTTTATTGACAGGCCCCTCTGTGCGCCAACAATGAGAAACCGAAGTATAGTTGGTTGTTTGTAGCCCTGGTCTGGAGTGTTAGCACGCGCTCCGCGTTCGTTCTGCGTATTTTGGGGATTCCACGGCTAAGCATCTCTGTTGGAACGCCGGGTATGTGGAATTAACGCCTTAAGATCTGGCGATTTCGGAGATAGAAGCGCGTAATCTGGGGCGATGGCTACGAACCGTAAATGGAAATCAATTCGCGTTCCTAACGCCACACTTCAGCGCCTGCTGGCACAAGATAGGCAAGCTGGCCACGCTACGCGATCGGCGCCAGGGGTGCCAACCTGGGCGCGAGTACAGAGTTCCCTAGGAGATACGACAGGTCACGGCCAGTCCAGACAGGCCACCAGGTGAACTGTGGCAACGTTGCCAAGTACAAGGAACGACGGCCGGTGTCACAAGAGATGCTTTGGATCCAAAGTTTGGGTTTCGTCGACAGGTTGAGTTGTCCTCACAATATAAAAAACGTTTATTTACCTTTTTTACTTAAAAACTAAGTAATCCACATTTTTTTAGCTCTTCCGTTATCATGGTTAATTGTTATACTTTATTTAATGAAAGTATTTTTACGTGTGTTTGCTGTTAAGTGCTTACCTTAAATTCCGCAGTTCGAGTTCAACATCTTCCAATTTTATCCTAGGCATTTCCGATCCTGTGTTCCTTCAATTCATACATTATAAATCTAATTCTTACATGAATAATTAGTACTTTTTCTGGACTAAAAATTGAAATTATTTTTTTAGATGTGGTATTTATGCTTTACTACCTATTTGGACTTAAAATATCCAGATGCAATATTTCACCTGGTAAACAATACCTTTTACTTTTGAATGAGAATTGTAAACTATGTAGAGTATGTATTCATACAGGTTGTTACAAATATAGGAAATTCTGGCTCAGAGATCTGCATGAAACCAGTCTTGGGAGCTAATGACAAGAAATAAAGAAAAGTTTTTAAAAAAATGAATAAAACAGGATAATTTTCAAAAGTTTCACTGTTTTAATACTTTCAACTTCCTTTTTTTGGATACATTTGGATATGACAAATCATTCCTTACTTCACAATAATTATTCAACAAAATGTTTGCCAAAGTCATCATTAGAGTCTGGAAGATTTTACTAAACAGTGTTCCACAAGGACATACATCTTTCAATTTAACATTCAGTACTGGATCATCAGATATACCTTTTTTAACTAATGATAACAGCAAATTTTTCTTGTTGTGATTTAAAAACTTTGCTTCATACTGTTCAGATATCAGTTCTTGCATAATGGCATACATGTGCAAACCTATGAGCAATAAAGTATCAAATGGTAAACTGGCGTGGACTGGCCATGGATAGGTATGAGATGGACGGATCGCAACCTACGGCGCCACTTCGCGGTGTGACTGCGAACCTGGGCGCGCGGGTGGCGCCTCATAGCGGTCGGCAACGAACGACGATGCACTCAGAATGGCGGGTCAGCATGTGGAGAAATGGACACTGTTGGAGAAATGGAGAGAGATGGAGGAGATGCGTGTGGCACAGCTGGAAGTGGTTGAAAGTTTGGTGGGAACCTTAAGCGTAGCTGAACGGACTATGCTACGGAACAATCCAACGGCCGTGAAGGACTCCCTTGTAAAGGCCATAGAAGAAATACAAATGATCAAAAACAAGTGCAAGGAAATCGCGGAGGAAGGATCCGTGTTCATGGACCACTTGCAGAAGAAGGTGCCAATAAGGGCCGAAAGGCGGGTTACGGAGTGCAGTAAAGATCGTGAGAAAAGAGGATCCCCCCAGCCAGCCAGCGAATGGTAGTAGACAGGGGAAGGAGGAGAACAGAGTGGAAGCGAAGGATGCAGTGGAGGTTGTAGCAAGAGCTGATGAGCAAAACTAGATAACCCGAGAAGAGAACAAAAAGAAGTAAATAGAGCAGACCAGACCGAAGAAGAACCACCCTGTCAACCAGGCGAATAAAGAATCGGCAAAAGAGGGCCAAACGTGTGATCTAATAATTAAGAAAATGAAGACTGCGGTAGACCCGAAGGACCACGGTAATGAGATCTTAAGGATCTACCGGCATCCATTTCGGAAAAATATCCTACGTATGGTATAGGCGGTCGCCGTGTTCACCGACAGACAGAAGAACGGAGAGGTGGAGGAACAGACGGACGGAAGGATGTTTAAAAAACACTTTTTCGGTATCAGGGGACCATAAAACGTGTATTTCCGTTGAAATCTCGATATTGATTCTCCTCAGCAATACGTAACTTTCTCTATACTTCGTATATACGTATGTGTATGGGAAGTAAACATGTTTATCTTCATAATTGTTGTAAAGAGGCATCGAAAAAATTTGAATTTTTTTAGTTTTCGAAACATCAGGGTTTTCAACAAACATACGACCTGCGCCATTCTCTTAAACATCTTTCACATTATTCAATAATTAAGTTTAATAATAAACGTTGGAGATATTTTTTTGGAAAATTTGAAAATGTCCCAGAGGCTTCATGTAAAATACCCCTCCCAATTAAAATATCGGTTCAATTTCCTGGACGCCTCTTCATCATCCAGATCGATTGGGGAATACCAATTTTGGAGAAAATCGGCTGAACGGTTTAGCCGCTAGCGTTGTTCACGGACGGACAGACAGACAGACAGACAGACGGGCGGACGGACGGACGGACGGACGGACGGACGGACGGACGGACGGACAGAGAGACGGACTGACGGACAGACGGAAAGACGGGCAGACCGCCTGACGGACGGATGGAGGACGGACGGACGGACGGACAGAAGGACGGGCGGACTGGGACAAACGGATGAACAGACGGAAGGACAGCGTTACCCGTGACAGCGTGAATCGCCGCCTCCGGCCTTCGCAACTTGTGAGATGCGAGCGGGGAGGATTGAACGATCGACGCGTGGTAGCTGTGCTCCGCGGTGGGGGAGGCTCTGTGTCCGGCCGAAGGGAGCGAAAATTTACAGGTTTATTCGAGGTGGCTCGAGGCGTAAAAGAACAAAATTTCCACTAAAACGGCTCTTTTCTTACAAAGGACGGACCTCGCGGACGGGGCAGCGGAGGCGCGGTAAGTGTCAGTATCTGTTGACAATTTGATGTAATTTATTTTTTTCAGAATTATTTTTCTTCTGACTATTTTTTTGCTTTTCTTTTTTCTTTTTTTAATACATTTATTTCTAATTTGCTTTCAACTTTGGATGATGTTATTGATGGACTTAACCAGTTCATAAGCACATTTCACTACCAATATCAGTAGTACAGTCAATGAACACACGTCGTTTTTTACCAGCTTTCACGTGACAAAGCCTGTATCCAATTAATTTAATTGATGTGTGTGCGTGTTTGTGTATGCGCGCGTGTGCGTGTGCGTTGGTATGTGTAAATTCTTTAATAAGACTTTAATATGATTTTCGACACTATTTATTTTATTTATTCGGTCAAAAACAGTAAAAACTGTATATGACGTGTGGGGAAAGATTATCTGCGCACATTTTCTTGAGGCCCAGAATTTTAAAAAAATGCCTAGCCACACACCTGGATCGAATTCTGTAGCTGCCTGGAGGAGAATTCTAGCGGTAGGGTGCTCTGATCGGTAGTTTTCCGTGGTTTCTCAGATCAGTACTAGGCGAATCCCGGAGAAGTATCCTACCAAATAGGCCACAGACCGCGCATCATCTTTCCTTCCCATTCCTTGTCCTATCCTACCCATTACACACACTTACATTTACATGCACTACTCTACCACACATGCCGGGAAACAGGGCGGAAACTTAGTACTTGTCGCGGCTGGAGCTGCGGCCCGATCGTGGGCGACACCTGGTTGGGAAAACGCTGACGGTAGGTCGGCGCCGCATCTCTCCATCCAGTTAATGAGTCCACTAGCCATCTCCAGAACATACACTACACTTACGAGACTAATGATCTTAACCTTTGACGCGCCCGGAATCACTAGTAAACTTTATAAATCAAAACTACCTCAAGACTGTAAATAATCTAAATCTTTTTTATTTATTTTTTTATTTTATTTATTTACGTCAAAAAACAGTTAAAAACTGCGTATGACGAGCTATGGGGAGAAGTGAATTTTGTGCACGTTTTCATAATTCTGTGGTCTCTATCCTAAACCATTTTTAGTCGAATTTTGAATACAGAAAAGAGAGGTTTTTTTCGAGTTTTGTTGACAAAATATTCGCTCCTATATAATAAAATATATTTTCAAAGGTAAATTAGCTATAAATTCCTACTCTGAACCCTCATGTTCTTCATGAAAGAATAATACTTTTTGCCGCGATAATATGAAAAACAATTATTTGAATAACTATATTTCCCACTGAAATTCAGAAGACGTGCACAAATAATGAAGTTACATTTATGTCCAGAAGCAAAACAAGGGACCATCTCAGCATTTGCTCAAGGATCAGGGAAACTGGACGAAAAACCTGATCGAGATGGGGGCCATCAACCCAGAAACTGTGGTACAATACATGTTACAGGTTCTTTAGAATTATACAGTCCAAATGATAAATAATTACATTAACTATCATTGTTAAAATTAATTCTACTCTCCTTTTTGATGCTCGGTATAGTCTCGAATTGTATAGAAACAGTTATGCAGCAGAAAAGATTTTACTTGGGACTTAAACTTTTCTATTGAATTTAATCGTTTAATGTCTTCTGGCAAAGTGTTGTAGAGTAATGTACATGAATTGTATGTGAATTTTTTGTAGTGAGCTGTTGATACTGCCACCTGGTGAATATGATTACTACGTCGTGTGTTATACTTATAGACATCGGCGTTTGCTGAAAATATATTCCCGTCCTTAAGTAAGTCTTTTTTGACAAAAACTACTGATTCGTAAATCAGGAGACAAGGTAATGGTAAAATTCCTAGATTAATAAAGAGTGACTTACAAGAATCACGTGGGTTGGATTTGCTTCTTATTCGTACAATTTTTTTTTGTAATCTGAAAGTCTGTGAGCTATAAGATGTGTTTCCCCAAAATATTATGCCATATCTCAGGCGGGAGTGAACATTGGCAAAATATACACAACGAGCTGTATGAAGGCTGACGGAATTTGAAAGAATTCTGAACGCGTAGCATAATGAACTTAATTTTGTGTTCAATTCATTTAAGTAGGGCATTCCATTTGAGGTTTGACAGAATTGATAGACCTAAAAATTTTGTTACATTAACATCAGTCAATGGCACACCGTTCATTTTCAATGTAGTACAGAATTTTTTATTTGATAGTGGAAAACTGTATTGAAACATGTTTTATTTTCATTTACTTTTAATTTGTTATTACGGAACCAATTTGAAACGTCTGATATTGTACTATTTACGGTTTCTTTGTTGCAAAGAATATTTGTATCATCCGCAAAGAGAACTGTTCTTCCGTTTCGAATCGCTAGGGCATAGTCATTTACGTATAATAGGAAGAGAATAGGGCCTAAAATCGATCCTTGCGGGACTCCATGTGCAATTGGCAAAGAACCGGAAAGGTGTGTACATAAAGTTCCATCATTCCAGTAAGGTATTTCTACTCTCTGAGATCGTTGTTTAAGGTACGAACATAGCCAATCTTTCATTATAATAGTTTGAATCTGTTTCATATTCTGATAAAATATTAATTATTAACTCAGTTAAGTTTTACATATTAAAATAAATGCTTCTGAGATTAGTCGTTATTTTATTTTTCCTTAGAGAAAGTCACAATCCACCTCCTAGACCATCTTCACGTATTGATAATTAAATATAACAGACATTAAGTTCATTTATTAAATTTTGTCTGCCTCAAATGTTTAAGAGAATGTTCCAGATATTTTCAGGAAAAACTTGCATCACTCATTTGAAATATTTGATTTTGGAAATTAGCCGAAGCCTCCAGCTTCGTTACACAAAGTACTATTTTTGTGTGAATGGGATAGTAGTAAGGGAACACACCTGATGGAGCTGCTGTGCTTGGCAGTGGACATGGCTTAGGCGGTTGCCCTATCATAATTACCAACTCGATCACTGACCTTCAATAGCTTCGAAGGACCAGTGTATTTATTGTTAGCGAATACACACGCAGTCAAATTTCTGGAATGAAGCTGTGATTCCAGAAAGGTCGCTATCATTTGGGGAATTTAGAATGCTTGACTTGAATGAATACATGTAACTGAAAGTATACATGATAAAGAATGGATATTTGATTATTGAAAAATGATTAATCATTAATGTTTTGAAATTGAATAAGACATTTAATATTTGACGATCAGCTGATCACCCAATGCAATTAACAGAATGCAGAAACTATTCCTGGCAGGAATTCATAAGCACTCACAAGAAGCAACTGCTGAATAGTTGCATAACAAGTATTGCAACATAGAGGAATTAATTAGCATTGACAATGATTTTGAGTGTAGCAGTGACACATGACAAGAAGGTATTTAAGAGATTGATACAACAGCATATGTTAAATCAAACAGTGCTAATACGTTCACACAGTAAAAATAAATCAGGTTAAAAATGGATTCTGGCATTTATCTTGTACTATTACAGTGAAATTAATAGCAGTGGTAATTGATACCACGTTTTTTACGCTCTTGGTAGAAGTGGTGACAGCATCTCCTCTGCAGTAGTAGCGTGCTCACGTTGGCACGCATGCAATTCTGGAGCATATCAAGCAATGACATCGCCTGATGCAGAATACATGACTTCACGGTCAAGTAGCACGTCCAGAACACATCTTGATGTTGGTGTAAGCTTTAGGACTTACAGCACACCTCAAACCAGTCTTTTAACAGTGCGAGCTGCTAGCGCGAAGCACAATTGTAACTAAGTCATAGAGGCTAATGATAGCTCACAATTTTCAAAAGTTAGTATTAATGTTTCGTGTAAACACAGCATCGTAATCACCATTAAAATGTGGACCATAAAATGTCATTGTTACAGGCACTTACTAATATATTGAAGTTAACACAATTCACGTGGAATGCAGTTTCACACATCCATTGACGTCTACAAATACGATCATTAATGCATGTTTGAGGAACTACTGTAATCACTGGAGAAAGCAGCTTGGCAAGCATTCAAAAATTACCAAGTTATTCATGTATTTGGGAAATCGAAAAGCGGAAAATTACAGAGATATTGTCAAGCCCTCTTTTAACAGCCTTATAAAAATTTGGGTTGAAGTATGTCCTTAAAAGTACACTTCTTGCCCTCGCACCCAGTACAATATTGGTACAGTGAGTGACGAGTACGGGGAACACTTTCATCAGGATATTTCAGCTATGAAAAAGAAATATCAAGGCAAATGGAAAAATATAGTAGAAAATCCTAATTTCCTACTTTTTAGCAGAGTCAGAATGTTGGAATATTTTGTGGTTAAGAACGTATAAAGTATTCAAATGTTCAAATTTATAACTTTTGTCTCTCGGAAACCTTGCATGACGGGCGGAAACCGATATCATATATAAAATCAGGAGAAAAAAGAGTGTCAGAATCACATTTTTTACTTTCTCGCCTTACAAATACGTCGTAAGAAGAGAAAGTTGTGTAATCGTGCGACGGAAAACAGGGAATTTTCGCCAGAAAAACTCTTATAGCTGGAGTCTGGTAACGAAAAATTGGATAAACCCTGTTGCTAAATTTAGAAAAAAAAACTTAACTCGTGATGTAGCCGAAATTCATGATTTTGCTTCTAAAAATCGACTGACGACAAAACGTCCGTCTGTCTGTCCTCTGTCCATCCGTGTGTGGTCAACGCGAGCTCCTAAATTTTTCAGCCGATTTTCTTCAAAATTGATATTCTCCAATCGATTTGGCTGATGTCGATACTCTTGGAATTCGAAACTGATGTTTTGACTTAGGGGGGGTATTTTAAATGAAGCCGTTGGACATTTTCAAAGTTTTCAATAATATGGTTCCAAATATTTTTATTTAACTTTTTCGTTGAACAGTGTGAAGATCGTTTAAGAGAATGATGCAGGTATCATTTTCGTTGATATTCCCAATTTTTCGAAAACTGCAAAAAACCAATTCAAACGTGGAAAATTGAAGATAGAGATTTTTGCCTCTGAAAAAGTCGGTTGTACAAAATTAGCACTTTAAATAAGTACATGCACACTCCCGTGGACTATCACCTTATCGTGGTGGGGGATTCATGCACCGATGACCCAGACGACCTACTGGGGAAGCCCAAATTGTCTAGCTTGTCAGTAGGTAAGAGGAGAGGGGAAGCTAAGAATAGTCCACGAAGAAAGGAGACATCATTTCAGAAGACGACGATCCAGATTGGAAAGTCGTTCATTGTGAAGATGTCCAACGGCGTAAGAAGGCGGAAGGAACATCGTTCTTTCTCTCCTTGTCAACCCTGTTGTCTAGCAGCAGGGACACGTCCTGGAAGTTAGCAGGACCATTTCATCCAATCACAAAACTGCATAGCTCATAATTTGCCGTTTTTTAAGATGCGAAAACCAAAATTTTGCCGCGGGCCATTTTCCCCAAAAAATCAGTGTTCCTGCTAACTTCCAATGGAAGTTAGCAGGACCACACCTATAAATCAGCTAATAATGCATGTATACGCACCAAATTGTACTCCAAATTTGCCGCTTTTTATTTCTAAACGATTAATGAAGAACTCACATTGATATCTCTCTTCCTTAAAAAAATATTAAGAATTACAAAAACATTAAAGATACGTTCAATTTAAGAGCGCCATCAAAGAAGTAAAATGACGTCGCCCGTAAAAAATCACACATAACAACTCATAATCGACGTCAAAATTTCCCGCAAACTAGTGAAAACAAAATCTGTAATAAAAAATTTGCCGCCAGCCGGTTAGACACAATTACCCAGGTTCGAATTCCAGATATGCACCTCTTAAATTAGCCCCATTCAATAAAAAGACGCATTCTATCGTAAACCATTGGCCTTAACAATTCATACTGTGCGCCGAAATTAGAACTAACCAAGTGGCAAACATAATCATTAATAAAATAATTTGCCGCGAACCGGCTAGTTTAAATTATCCGGGTTCGAATCCCCAAAATTTACATTTTGGAAGCGACTTTCAAGGAAACGCGCGGTGTCTCCTAAACCATTAGCCATAACAATTCATTATGAGCGCCGAAATTAGCTGCATGAAAGTGGAAATATAATGTGTAATCAAAAAATTTGCCGCGCACGGCTTAGTTACAATTTCCCGGGTTCAAATTTCCAAAAATTTCCCTCTTCGAACGGCCTCTTGCCAGAAAAGCGCGCCGAGTCACCTAAACAGTTGACCTTAACAGTTCCCGCTCTGCACCGAATTACGCTGTCAGTACGTGCCAACAACAATCTGTAAGCAAATAATTTGCCGCGAACCGGTTAGTTAAATTTTCCCGGGTTCTAAATATCAACAATTTACCTTTCCGAACGGCCTCTTTGGCGGTTGGCGGCGGCGGCGCACTTTTGCTGTTTTATGTAGAAGTATTATATTGCGGGGCATTTAGAAACAATGCAATGTTCTTTGGTAGCGTCACTAACCGAATTTGAATTTCGATGAGAAACCAAAAAATATATCTGCGCTGGAAATTTGTATACCATGACCCAAATTATTTTTTTACTAGAGTTTGGCACGTACCCTTTTATGCCTCTGCCCGAGTTCGCCCTATACGACAGTTGGTTATCGTAGTGGTATGAGTGCTGGCACGTTGGCTCTGAAGATCTGAGTTCGGGTGGCGGAATGGGAAAGAAATTTGATTGTAAAAAAACTTTGCTGGTTTATGTAGTAGTGTAATAGCATTTAGGACAATGTAGAAACAGTGCGAGAAAGTAATGCGCTTTGGTAAAACTACTAGTTTCTTTCTGAAACAAAGAAAAGTTTATTTTTTGTTCCCTATAGTCCATTCGGTAGGTACTGAAAAAGGGGGTTACCTGGAAAAAGGTCATAAAAACTTTTTCTTTGGATATGTTGTATGTACTCAGGCACCAGTTAAAATCCCAAGTTTTCGACCTCCTAGACCCTGTGCTAACTCAGGGGGGCCTGAAAACCCGTATTTTTCTGACTTGTTTCGTTTTTTCTTCTGTATATATTTAACCTTAAGTTGTTTTTTTTAATTCTTAAAAATGTGTGCAAACATACACATGTTTATGAGATTATAATCAACATATAAATATAATAGTAATTATATGTGATACTCTCATTAATCTCAACGCCGATGTAAGCATTGCCTCATAAATGTACCCACTGCCAAAAATATCAATATATAATTTATAAATAATAATATTTAAAAATATTAATATATAATAATTAATATATAAAATTGATGGACATGTATATGTGTGTGTGTTTGTGTTCCAACATAACTCTTCAATGTGGAAACAGTAATTTCAACAAAACGTGGTCTACATTATTACTGGGCAAAAAATGTAAGTACATGTGTTAACATATTTGATCCATTTAATAAATAGAACAAATTAGAAAATAATAAAAATTATGACAGTGATTGTTTCTTCTTTTCCCTGCGATTTGACGTGGAATCTAATACTTAAGTTAGCAAGTATCAAAGAGTTAAAATATTTAATGAATCACCAGGTACTTCAGAGAAGAGGATTGAAATAACATAATTTACAATAATAGTATGAGACACAAAAATGTCTGAACCAACATCTTTTATTAAACGCAAATATGTATGAAATACAAAAGTATTAAACACAATTAATGTACTAAACGCAAACATTTATCAAACATGTAAAATCATCAAACAAAATGATCAAGTACAAAAAGTATCAAACACATAAAATTTCCAAAAAAAATTTATAAAGAAAAAGTAGGTTTATGAAGCACGGAGGTAGATATATCCATCAAAAAAGCAAGTTACCCATCACTAAAATACAGACGTTTACCTAATCACAAAAAAATATATATATCAAATAAAACGTACATAAAGAAATTGACACAAGTCAACTAACACAACCGAAAGAACACACAAGTAATTAACAAAACATTTCGAAAAAGTAATCCACTCCATTTAAACATCATTCCGCCAGTTGTTGGAGAACACATCTTTTAGATTCAGCTCGTCAGGAGTAAATATTAGATTCCGGCCTTTCAGCCAACCAAGGTTTCCAACAAAAGCATAACCCACAATTGTGTCTTCGACAGAGATTACTGCAAGATCATTCTAGAACAGAGAGAAGACAGTCATTAGTGTTTTATTTGCGTATTTCGGTTACCACACCGCCAGACCAAGACCATCTGCGTTACGTGTATTTCAGGTGGTCTTGGCAACACTCGCAGGATATCGAAAGGACCTCTCACATAAATCAGATTTTATATTCAGTTGATCCGTGCACTTGTGGATGAGAAGGAGTATCTATACAAGACTAATATCAATATTGCCGAAAATCTCCACATTGTCTTTAGTTATTGTCATCATTTGACATCAACTTCTGTATGATGCCTCGCGGAACTATTATAGCCAAAAGCTCCTTGCCTGTGTAACGCGAGCGTTGCGTTGAGGCGCAGCATGTGCCGCTGATGATGTCAGCTGCGTCGACGCGTCAGCACAAGAGTCGCTTAACACCTTTCGAAAATTAGCACTGTACCTCGTTCGAAACGGCACACGGACGCTCTTGGCGACGTGTCTTACGACCACATCTCGCGAGACGTTCGCCAGACGATCAAGTTGCAACCATAAGTCATGACAACGCGCGTTTTCTAGTTTTCGACGCGCGTTAGTAACAACGCACGTCGCGAAGAGTGTTCGTGTGCCTTTTCACATAGAATACATCGTTCATTTACGACGCGCGTTTAGTGATGTGCCCAGGCATGCACGCAGCTGACACTATCAGTGCTAAGTCACGCACATGAACGTAACGCTCGTGTGACACAGGCCGGTTGCGCACCCCTCTGTACCGAGGGACGCTAATACTTACATTCGGGCAGTTCCACGCGCGAATCCAGAAGATGTACCACTCTTGCCGCGGAGTGTCCGGGGTGAAGGACACGAAACGCAAGCGCGTGACGCGGTGCGGGCGGCGTGGGTGGGGCACGACGGCGACGAGTGCCACGCGCTCCTCGAAGACCATCGGGAACGGAGGCGTCACGCGCACGCTGTACACGCGCCGGGGGTTCCGCTGCACGATGGACTGGCAGAAGTCGAGCGGGATCGGGGCGTAGCTGTGCAGGCGCTGCACAACAAGAAGGCACAAAGCACCACACAGTGAGGTCGATCAATCGAGGCATTTATCCTACACAATCGAAGGGCTCCGTACAACAACGGGCTATTTCACATTTTCTGTGAAATTGAATTATTAAAATTCAATGAAATTTCAAACATTTTTCTTTTTGTGAAATATTATTTAAATTCAGGATGGATTTAATACATGCGAGTGTACCGTGTTTAAAAGTTTAATAATGTACTGAGTTATGTTATGAAAGTTCTAGTAAAGCCTTTAATATCTGAGAATGGCGTCAATGTGAGATGTAAAGATGTTGGATGTAAAGAAGTTTTCACCAACGAACGCCAAATTTAAACTAATTAGCCAAAATTTATTGTTGAACCCAACCACCCTCAAAGTGATACAATTTATATATGAAACCACCGAAAGCAACTTAACAAATAATAGAAATGAGTTTGAAAACATTTTTCATTATTATCTGTATTTCTAATCAACACTTCATCAAAAGATCTAGAAACCTCATTTAACAAAATCGATTCTTCTAATTATGAGAAGCTGCTCATGTTTTGACTAATGCGCTTTCGACGATCCCGTTTTTGGCGAAGTCTCCTTGACATCCAAGCGTTCGGCGAAGAGAGTGTCGCCATTTAGAAATGCTCCTTGGACTCACCAGACGTTCGCGTATTATCGGGAACTGTAGAGCATTTGACGGCAACGGAAAGTAAAGTTTCGTTGGAATGCCAGTCCTGAGGCGCCTTCTCCGTCTTTTTAACGAGCCATCGGAAAACAATTCAGGATTTGGAATATTCGACTTCGACATCGACACCATCCGGAACTGAGGATATGGGCAATCCACGAGCTCTTGGACGAGCTCTGGCTCGAGCTCTGGCTCGAGCTCTGCCTCGAGCTCTGCCTCGAGCTCTGGCTCGAGCTCTGCCTCGAGCTCTGCCTCGAGCTCTGGCTCGAGCTCCGGCAGTGGCACGGGCTCTGGAGCAGGGACCTCCTCTGCCTCTGGCGGCGGGGACGGGACCCCCTCCAGCCACGTCCCCAGCTCGAACTCCAAGTCGGGGTCCAGATTGCAGAGCGTTGGTTCAATGGGCACCAGCTGCCAATCCACATCGGAGTCCCACTGCGACACACATGAACACTCATTGCCATTCCCTCTGGTGACCACGTCCCTTTCAGTGAAATCAAAATAACGATATGTATGCGACAGCCAGAACCGTCGACAAGTGAACTACAGCCACATAGATTACAAATCGATTAATCAATACCGTATTTTGGGGTGTCTTTGTACCAGGAAACGTGTTTTTGTACTTGTGAAATCAATTTTTTTACATTTTTTATAATCATTTACAAATGTTACGTAACTCCGGAGGTATGTTTTACCTACAAGCCGTGTATTTAACAAAATTTTTATTTTATATTTGGTAGGAGAGGAAGTTTGTTTAGTACAATGTCACTCTCCAGGGTAGGGTGACATTGAATCACACGTTGTCCGCTTCCTTCTTAAAAATGAAGACAAATTTGTTAAGGTTTGGCTTAAGGGGATTTACTGTGCAATTATACCATGTGAAAAAATAACCCTGAGTATTTATGAATTTTCTTTGTTTATGACAATACATATCTTGACTTAAAAACATAATACAATTTATTAAAACTTTATACATTACTATTTATTTATTTATTAACAGTCATTCCTTTTATACATTTACATCACATATTGAATAAATTTCTTTAAATCAACATGTTCACATCACATTTTAAAACATTTCAAATTTTATAAATGTTATTGTCATCTCCTTCATAACCATATTTCTATATGTTTCTCTACATTTCAAGTCTACCCATCTTCAGGCATATGTGAATATTATGTATTATTTACATTAATAATTAACAATTTTTAAAATTCTACTTATCTCTTCCTATTTATAAAAATCTTCATTAATAAACATTATTTATATAAACGTTTTATAAGTTTTATTTTTCAGTATCTTATTACTTCCATACCATTATATATATTTGTAATACATATTTTATTTTATCATGCATACATAAGCATATGGAAGCATCCTCTTATCTCAGTGATGTATACATTTCATATTCATCCTTTATATAACTTAATCAGACACACGGCAATTCTTATACTTCATGGTCATCACTCTGTTTTCATTCCACCTTCCTCTGCCTCCAACCCCAGAATGGGCCATGAACGTCTGAGTGTCCATGGTTGAGAGCTCAGAGGGGCACAGTTATCGCCATTCACTTCAGTTGGAAGGGGAACGTGTGAAGCGGTGTTGTTTCTCTTTAGACCTATTGGACTTTTTAATGCTAATATGGCAATGTCATATATATTAGTCATTTTATTACTCTCTACCATGGTATTCATTATGTTTCTTAATTTTATATTCGATACTTTCTGATATTATCTTAGGTTGAATTTCGGCACTGTGTCTATGATTTTGATGTTCTCAAAATCCATTTTTATTTTCGTTATTAATACAATGTTTTGTTAAAGAAATTTGTTTTCTAGGTATCTCGCAGATGTTATTCTTGCCTTCTTTTATTTGTGTTATTATTTGTCTTTTCGTTGGCTGTATATATTTTGTTTCACAATCCATAAAACATATTTCACATACCACATTCCTCCATTTATTTCTATCAGTTTTGTCCTTATGGTTTACAATAATACATGTATTCTTTACTATATTATATATTATATTTATATTATATAACAATTTCATACCCTGATGTTCCTATAGTAGACACAACTGGTCTCCTTGGATTTGAAGGTTTGTGTACTTTTAGCAATCTGTATGTTCTCACTATATTTCTTGAAGCTGGGTAAATTCTGTAATATGTCTTATAATTAATCAATTTATTATTACTCCACCTTTTTACAATTTGTTCTGTATTCTAGCATTAAAAAATCCAGTAAGACTAAAGAGAAACAACACCCTTCCACACATTCCTCCAGCCAACTCTAGTGAATGCTGAAAACTGTGCCCCTTCAAACTTACAACCACAGACTCTTAAACATTCATGGTACATTCTGGGGTTGCAGGCAGTTATATAAAGGATAATATTGAATATATACATCACATGATAAAATTAAATATATATTAAAAATGTAAATGATTGTATCAAGAGTAATAAGATATTGAAAATTAAGCTCTATATAATGTTTAGATAAAGAATGTTTTATGAATTAAGAATTTTATATATAAGACGAGATCAAGAGAATTTTAAAAATTGTTAATGACTAATGTAAATAAACTATAATATTCACTGATGCCTGAAGATGGGTTGAAGTTTTGATGAATATGACAATGACATTTATAAAATTTTTAATGTTTTAAAATGTGATGTAAATGTGTTGATTTTAAAGACAAATTAGAAGCGGAAGAATCAGATAATGCCGTAAAGGGTAATAAGGAACATATGGAAAAGATGACAAAGATGATGGAACATGTTTCATATTCACCTGAAAGATCTCGTTTGCGAACAAGTCTTCAGCCATTTGTCTCACAGGAACACCAACCGTCTGCACCTACGCAGTATTTCAAAATTCAGGGTGCTTACAACCAAAGTTAATGTGCTTTCAATACTATTCAGAATTAATTGTACTTAATATTCTTACCCACTCTCTTGTACCACACGACAGACTCTTGTACCACACGACTCAGAGAGAGAGAGAGAGAGAGAGAAACACACACACAAACTGACAATCACCTCACCTTCTCACATTCACGCAGACACACATAATGAAACAGATATACACAAGTAAATACGTACATCGACGCTATGAACAGTTACTATAATCTCAAACACAGACACATAAAACAACTTACACACTCAACAATACAAACACAAACAATTGATACACACACACAAACACACACACACACATCGCCACAAACACCCACTCATGGACTACTTCTAATTCTCTTACTCCCATTACTCCTCCTGCTGCTAGTGCTAAGTGCTAGTGCTAGTGCTACTAAATTTAAATGATATAAATAAAAGAACATATTATGGGACCATTGTTATTCATGTGATACATGTCTTTTAAAACCTTTGAGGTTACGAAACAGCAAATAAATAGTACCTAGTTAGTAAAGTGTTAAATTTGTGCTTAATTTTGTGAATGAATGGCAACAGTTGTCTCAATTGCAAGTAAATATCTCATTTTGACTCATCATATCTTATTGGTCCCATCAGAAAGTTGGCGTTTTCTTACTAACCAAAAACACCTGAATTTTTACCTAACATAATATGGAAAACATTCTCATAACACCAAGAATTAATTCTTAAAATTTTTACAAAGAATCTGTTAGTTTGAAAAAGTTCCTTGTGTTTAATTTTTGTTTACCAGTATGTTTTGTAAAGTGTTGTACTTATAATGAGTAGATAATCATATTGTGAAATAATTTTATGAAACATGTCTTTTTGAGTAGTCTTGAAGTTTTTTTATTTTATATCCCTTAGACAATTAGTTGTTTTATTTTATTTATTTTTGGCCCCTTTATAAAAGCAGAGGTCATAAGTGTCTCCAATTAATTTATAGATGATTCATTTAACAGTTTATTATTTTAACAAGCATAGACTTACTAATCACAATAATTTGTAAAACTAATTAAATTATTTTGTCAAAAACAATAAATTAGGGAATTTGATACATGACCTTTGGGAAAGATGCTCTTAATGTCTGGACACTTGTAAATAGTTCAATATGACAGCATATGCATGTAATAGTAGTTATTACAGTTATAATGTAATTTTTATTGTAGACATTCTTTTTAGTTTGCTAGTATATGTGTGTGATTGTTTTATGTAGTAGTAAATTAAATTTACTTTAGCAACCTAAATAGACCATTTACTTGATGTAACCATTGTTAGAGAAAATTATCAATGAACTACAAATTGCAGACTTATACTTGCAGAAAGCAGACTTATACTGGAGATTTTCAAAATTTTAGTTCCTAACACAAACTAAAACAAAACCTTTCGTACAAGATGAGCAATAAAAAAAAGCTTACAAAAGAATCATGAACATGAATCTGATTTGAATGCTTACAGAAATGATAGAAAAAGATATTGTAATTAAAGAAAATGATAGAAGATGTAGATTATGGAATTGAATGTCTGAATTTATTTTTCAAATTTAATTTTAATTTCAAACAAAAAGGTGAATACAAACTGGAATAATTGATTATATTTGGGGGATGGATTTTGATGAGCTCAAACATTCCCAAAAATTATCAAAAAAATGCTCCTAAAATGTTTTTAAAATGCCCTAAAAACAAAGAAAAATTATATAAAAAATTTATCAAAACCACTTCAGATGAATAACTCAAGCTGTTGGTTACATTATTGATATAATCAAGGCTTCTTCCTTTTATTGAAGTGAGCTCAGCTTCAAAACTTTTGATTTTAACTGTTGTTTAAAAGAAGTTCTCTGTCATTATTTATTCCGAAATTGGTGGAACTGGCAATCCTGATGATTGTTTTCACAGGAACCTTAGATTACATAGTACTGAGGACAGCTGACTTTACAATCTGTGAGCGAGGAAATGGAATAGGAGACTCAGGAGTTGTGTGGGGAATATTTGTTGCATCTCGTAAATATTGTTTGAAGCTAGTAGGTTCTATTAAAATCGATGGAATCAACGAAAAATGACATAAGGTAAAAGGTAATTATTAGTCAAAATCTATGGGAAAAAAGGAAAAAAAAAAAAAAAGTAAATCGATATATAAAAACACACACACAGATACCAAGAAAGGTTTAAGAACAAGATTCTATTCTGCATTGATCTGCATTCTGATTCGCATCAAAATTCAGTTGGTCTCTTGTAGTGGATCTAAATGGGATGGCCTCTTCCCCTCTAACCTCTCCTTGTGCCCATGAAGGGGAGTTGAACTATCAATGTTTCTGTTGTTATATTATGAAGTATTTTATATCTTTTGAGGAGTAAGCCCTGATGATGCAATAAAACTTTTCGATATGTGAGGAAAATAAATCATTTAATGTTTTCATCTTTCTGACAATGTCCCTAGATCTCAACTTCTAACATTGAACTGCATTCTCATGAGTCCACAATGGTTAATAAATATGACAGATCAAACCCCATATCCTGGTGCAAAATCAAATATCTCCATAAAATTGATAAAAACAAAACTTTGACTTGAAAACACAATGACAGAATTTAGATTAATCATTGTTTTGGTCTGACAAAGTTCTAATTAATAATATTTCCAAAATTGCATTTTCCCTCAAAGCAGTCTCACTTCCAAAATAATTACAATGCCATTTGTTGAAAAATTGAGGATCTAGCAGTGAGACATACTAGTACTATCTGGTGACAACTTTTGAAATAAATTATTTTGACAAAGTTCTAACTGCAAACGGCTACATAATTTCAAGTTATTGTAGTATGAATGAAGCATGAAATTATATCATTTATATTATTAATAATGTTGTGTTTTATGTGAATAATAAATCAATCCTCTAGAATTCTTTGATTGTGAAAATGTTATTCTTAGCTCTAACACCTTGTTAGTTTTTTTCTAATCTAGAAAATTGAATGTATACAATCAAATTGCATATTGCACTCTTATGGAGAAAGCGTATGGTGCTATTTGGACTGAGTTGATGGCAACGAATGCAAAAAATGGTGCAGTGAGGTAAGAATTCTAAATGTACTTGTAGAGAATTATTTAAGTGAATTAGAAACTTGGTCAGATTCGTGCATTCCTCAAAACCGAAATTTCATAATGTCATGCTATGTTGGATTTTATCAGTGTACTTACCAATAATCCGATACGCCTATACCTACCAACTACATTATGAGTACCTATCCACAACAGTTAGTTTAGATGTAGGTGAAGAAAAGCAGCCATATTTCTGTCAAGTTTCTTTTATTTGAAACAGTGCAAAATAAAATCTCAACCAAAACACTTCCCAAATGACCAATTAAATCAAACATCAAGAATAAGTATATAATTTCAGGGCGTTTCTGCCAGGTAGTTTCTACCCAAAGGAAAAAGATAAAGGTTCACAGGAAATGTGAACAAGTGGCTGTCAGTTGACCTCACAGCAGTGTATTGAGGTAATTTGAATAAAATCTTCTCAATATCAACTTGATATTCACCTGCACCATCATAGACAATTTTCAGGTTGTCACCTGCAGTCACTGTCTTCATATATCGTTGTTGTAAGCATGTAGCAATAACTTCAGCTACAGAATGGTTGGTCCTTATTTTCCCCCCAATACTTTAATATAATCCAAGTCTTCAATGTGAAAATTTTCTTCTTCAAGCTGAATTGCAAGAACTACTTCTATTTTTCTGCCATTAGTAAATTAAAGTCATTGTAACTGTATGTATGGATTGAGAAGTGATAGACTGATTCTTCAGAAGTTTCTGCTGTTTGGCAGGATTTTTCACTATTTGCTGTTTTCACTTATTTGACTGCTTCCGAGTTGCTTTTTTGAGGTTGTTGTTGAAATGTCATATTTTTCATCTGTTTTATTTTGTTATCAGTTTCCAATTCGTTTGCTTCAGAATTCGAGATATCCCTTGTTTTCACCCTTGGCCAGCAGTATTGCAGGAAGGTGCCTCAAGAAAAGCCTACATCATTTCAGGTGTTTTCAAGATAGGTGAACAAGGAGAGGTGATATTTGAGGGAGTGAGTACTAGAAGAGATTAAGAAGTCTTGATGGCTCAAGATCCACTTGGCTAATTGTTAGAAGTAATTGCCTGGCTGTCAGACACATTTGGCTGGCTGCTTGAGAAAACAGTAAGTTTAGTCACTATTTTGTCAAAACTTTGTAAAAAAAATATTTAGAAATACAAAGGCCAAGGCTTCAATTAAATTAATTTTAAAAAAACAGAAATGTTTTACTAAAAAACGACATTCACATTGAATAACTTAAGCTCCTTCAAGCTCACTTAGGTACCTACAAATGTGTACCTACAAACATTGCACTAAACATGTTCGCAGGTACAATACTATTTTCTGTTCACAAGTTTAATGGTACACCAATTTGATTTTTGATGTCTGTTCGAGCTTCTGCTCTACAGATGTGGTAGAATAAAAATCAGAAATAAAACTCCTACTTAATAGTAAACTGAAGTGACAATGACTTTAATGCATCACACTAACTACAAACCTGAAAAAAGAAAAATTTAGTAATGATTCTCATTCGTTGGTACACCCAAAAAATGAAAACTGGAATTGTGACTTTCCCCTTTGTTCCATTTGCCTGATACCATGCGTGTGACTGATATCATATCGAAATGTAAATCGGTTGCTCATGCGTGAGAAAATATCTAACGAGACATGTCCCACTAATCAACGCCTTCTCATATTGTTACCCTTTGCAGAACTGATAAGTACTGTGAACAAATGCAGAGCTGAATCATGCTGGAAGGCATTGCCTGAGCATTATCTCTGTTTGTTGAAAGATGGCAATGTTATTTAAATAAATCCAGAATTGTTAGCTTTTCTCAAACAGTGGGGGTAATGGCGGGTTAATAAGAGGTGCAAATATAAGTTCACTCCTGCAAGAAATTGTACAGAATTAATTGTAAGTCTAAGTAACACAATCTTCATTTTGTAGTAACTTTAAAGCTTTGTTTCTCAAAATCATAGTAAGTCAGTTACAACTTTATGAAACTAAGGCTACATAATATAAAAAACTCATAAATATTGAAACACACATAATGAACTTAATATTGGAAATTAAACAAATGGCTACCTATTACAATATGACTTCTGAAAATGAAGACTCAGAAAAACACATTCTCCCAAAATTCTTCTCATATCCCTCTCTCTGCCTCCCTTACAGACGACTTACCCCTCACAAGATACCATCAGGTCATAAGCATCATGCCTAATAGACGACCAGAGTAGCAATGTGAATGATTATTCACGAAATTCTTCATTGAAATGTAGCCAGCCAAGATCTTGTAATCCTGAACATCATGCTGATGAAAAGCCGTGGTATATTTTATGAATGTAAAGTTGAAACCCATTCACTTATTAGTATATTTATTTTCAATGATGTTGTTACAAAAAAATTCCTAGATATTATAAATTTAACAATTGATTTTAATTTAATAGATAATCAAATTTTCACAAACAAGTGTAGATGGGAAGAAATTGTTCCTGAAACATTGTGTTAATGTGAAAAAATAAAAATATGGAGGGTGTTTTTTTTCTTTCTTTTTTTTCCAATAAGAGTTTTGATGGAATGTTTACTAAAAACTGGTATGGATCTGCAATTTTGTCAGAGTTGCTTATCTAAAAACCCTAAAAGGCTTGAAATAAAGTATTGAAGTAATGTGAAACACTTGAATCCTTCCGCAATGTTCTACATAAACTGTGTGAATATTAATAATGGAAAAGATTAAAAATGTTTAATTTCCTTGTAACATAAATATATTATTAGAAGGGAAAATCACCCAAGTTCCAGAAGTCACAGACATGTTATATTTGACAAAATACACCAATGATCCATCCATCAAAGCATAGGATTGCCAGATGTTCTCTATCTGATTGAATGGTTCACTATTTCTATTTCTGATTAGGTAATTAAAAAACGAAATAATGAAAATGAAAAAAGATCTCATGGAATGATGGAAGAAAAAACAACTTATTGTAAGAGCAAACAAGTGCTAGAGCTTTTAGTATTTTTTATGGCAAGTTTTGAATCTCAATTAAAGCTGACTGTACTCTGATATCAATCCTGACTATTGCGCAGGTCAGTGCAGTGGTCGTACTTTGGTAACTACTCATAATACGTATATCTGTGTACAAGTGCACAGCGCAGCAAATGTAAGCTAAAAGTGTGATTTGTAACACCTTTCTTGCATGTGCTACTAAAACAATCTCCTGATGAGTGCTGGCCTCTAATGCACACAGAGAATTTTATTCAAAGATTTGAACTAATGTATAAAAGATTTATTCCATTTAATGCAGAAGCAACGTTCAACTTCAGACATGGCTCTGTTTTAAGTAGTAAAGAGAATATACCATTTTTATATTCTCAAAGATTCCCCCCAGTTCACAATTTTCTCAACGCATTTCTGGCAACCCAGCCAAGCACACCAATCACCAATCAAAAAACAAAGGAATTACACAGCCATTCCACAATTCTCATGCATACTCGCCAAACATCCAATGATATTTTACTTTCCATCATAAGTGTGGCACACACACAGACATATATAGGAACTTAAAACTTGAAACTGATAAAACTGAATTCTACATATAACAACAAAACCAACTCCGTCAAAACAATCTAAAGTCATTTAAGTACATTGGAAATGTTGATAGTCTTCCAAATCACAATATATAACTTCCTTGCCCTAGAAGTGAAAAATAAGGACGTCGAAAGATGTAATCCAGAATATAACTAACTTGAAATAAACTTTTACTATAGCTCCTTATTTGAAAACCCTTATATATTTTCACAGCTATGTATTTATTTATAAATAAAGTCTTGTTGTTAAAAAGAACTTTGCTGACTTCTTTAGAAAGAGAACTCAAGCTCATATGTCAAAGTATACTCATATGTTTTAATAGAGACTAAATTATTCATTACAAATGATTCTCCCAACAATGAAAAGAAAAAAAGCTTTTGTATCTGCAAATAATTTATGCAAAATTAAAGCCTGCATGTAATGAAGAGAAGTAAGAAAAATTTTATCAAGATTGTCTTTTAATATTTCATTCTAATCCTGAATGCTTGTTTCAAAAGCATTTGGTTTTTACGCAACAGAACAAGTACCAAAATTAAAAATATTGGAGCTTGTGAAACTTCCTTTCACCTTCTTACTGTTCATTTGGTTACACCTTCTTAAAGTTCATTTTGGCTTCAAGCTCAAACCTTGGTTACTACTAAACTTATTAAATTTTCTTCTGCATAGGAGAACAAAGGTTAGTATGTGAGTAAAAGTAGGGGGCCCCACATGTTCAAAACCCGCAGTTGGAAATTAGAATAAGTCAAACTATTACAAAATAATAGTATATGTGCAAATAATTGGATTTCATCCAAATCTAGAATAATTGATTACGTTTTGGATGGATGCTTGCTACAGACATAATACAGTAATAAAGCTCTTCCATTATCTCCTTAACATGTTTCAAAATTTCTCTCTGGGCTCACACATAGACCAGCAACGAATTATCTCCAAAATATAACCTAAAAAATAATCATGTTCTTCGCCTTTAATATCAAAAATCAGTAAATACTTTCGATCTCAATGTTTAGTTAATTTACTTTGAAGAATGATTATCTTTCTCCCAAATATTTACACAACGTTTAGTCTTTGCGGTTTTTATCTATAAATAAAGAATAGATAAAGTTTACTTACCGGGAAGTCACACTTCTTCTCCTGTCAGAGTACCAACCAAATAGATTTTAAAAATAAAATGGAAATTGATTTAGCCAACATAACAGAACAAATGTAATTTTTAACGTTTAACGAATACCCACATGCGAAAAGGCGTTCTATTTTTTTTAAAAAATTAGGAATAGACATATTAATAACGATGTTCTGTGAATGCTCATCGTGTTGCCAAAATGGCGTGCACCAAAATGACCTTACTTGGAGTGTCACATAGCGTACAAAATTACAACAATGTCTATGCGATATTGCCAGTTGTAAGGGACGATGAAAAAATTTGTGGCCAGTGTTCTTGAGATATCTAATGATTCATTCGTGAGTATATTATGCGATGAAGTATCTCAAGAACATTTCAAGTTTGATCATTCTGTATCGTTTGATTTTTGTGTTTTTGACTGTTGGTGTTAACTGTCATCAGAGGTCATCAAACATGTTCCGTGATAATAGTGAATTTCTTTGGTGTCCCTTTGTTATAAAAACTAGTAGTGCTAAAACAGCACGTACTTTTTTGCCCATATTTTCACGCAAAATTACGCGAAAAGTATCCAAATTGTCGAAAAATTGTACGTGATCTTACTTCAAAATCGATCTTAAAGGAATATATTTCAATAAGGAAACATCTCTATCTTTAATATTTTAGTTGTAGGAAGACACAGGAAAATTTTTGAACTTTTGCAATTTTCGAAAAATAAGGGTTTTAACGAACAAGAAACGCGCACCATTCTCTTAACGTCCTCACACTATCCAACAACAAAATTTAATCAATAACGATAGAGACTTTTTTTGAAAATGTTTAAAATGTCCCAGGGGCTTTATGTACAGCATTCAATTAAAATTAAAATATACTTTTTGTTAGGTATTTAACAAAATACACAGTTTTAAGATCTGAATGTTACGTATTTATTCACTTGTCTACAATACATGGCACTACATGTACTCGCCCGGTTAAAGCAACTGACTGCCGGAGAGCATAATACGATCTCACATAGTTACCAGACTTTTACCAAACGGACCATAGGCACAGAACGTACATAACTATTCAAAAGTCAGTTCAAATACACAACATCTCTTCCCCCTTTAATATGAAATATAATCCTTGTAACGTGACGGCCTCACAATCAATCGACTGGGCCGCGACTGACTGTTGGGTGCTCCTGGCAGATCCACTCGCGGCGTTAATTCAGTTCTTCTCGGGCTAGCCACATCCCGCAGGTTCGTAGTTCTCTCAGCTCGAAGTTCTGGATCCTCGTTGAACGGCGATCGCTCCAAACCCTCTGACACATTCTGATCAGGACTATGTGAAATGGATGGCTGTTGTCGGTGATTCCGGTTCAGGAGACTTAATGATTTAAGCTGGGACAGGAATCCTTGGCGGCTTAATTTGGGTTTGTTGTTTATTCCACGATTTGTTTATTCTGGCCATCTTCTTCAGTATTCTCGATTCTTCTCCTCAGATTGTCATATTTCAACATATTTTTCATATATATAATGAACATGTCGTTTGATTATATTTCCATTGGGTAGTTGAACTGTATAGGAGACTGGTCCCGTGCAGTCATGAACCTTGCCCTGCAACCACTTTGGACCAATTGGATTGTAATTCCGAAATACACCGAATCACCTATTTCAAACGAGCGCAGTTTCTGCGTCGTATCTTTGTCTCCTTTGTTTTCCCTTGCAATGCATATGGATGGATTTTATCGAGAGCTGTTCGCAGCTTCCTTCCCATCAGAAGTTCAGCACGCGTCTTCTCGGTACCTGCATGCACTCTTGCGTGCTGTCGGAAAAGCAATCTCTGCACCTACAGTTCAATATCTCCTTCCTCCAATTTTGTTAAGATCTTCTTCGCAGTTTGGACCATACGTTCAGCCTGTCCATTGCTCGATGGATGATGATATGGAGAAATTGTACTTGATCAGGGTTCGGTCGTAAAATTCATGAAGTTCCATCGAATCCAGTGAACGTCCGTTATCTGAGATAATAAGGTCTGGAATTAACATTCTTGCAAATATTCTCCAGAAACTCTGCATGACTTCAGCTGATGACATCGATTTCATAATGTCCACTTCTAACCACTTGGACATCGCGTCGACTACAATCAGGTATACTTTTCCTTTGTGAGGGGCAGCAAAATCCACGTGGAATGTAGACCAGGCATTTAAATTTTTTCGCTATTCCTACGGGGAGCTTTAGGTGGATTATTTGCATGAATTTGGCACGTTTTACACTGATTTACCCAGTTTTCTATGTCCTCATTAATGTTTGGCCACCATACATAGCTCCGAGCACAGGCTTTCATTGCTACGACTTCTGGGTGATTTGCATGCAGTAGTTCCAAAAATCGATATATCTGGTGCTAGTTACCTCTGGTGCTATCAACCGATTGTCCCACAGCAGACAATCCTTATTTACTGAAATTTCAATTTTCTTCCGTTGGAATGGTTTGTAATCTTCAGGAACTTCCGTGGTTGGCTACTGATGCCTGAACTTGGCCTCTGATGCCTAGTACTGAACTTTTGACAAAATTTCTTCATTTGTTGTATATTCACGGATGTCTTCTATTGGAATTGGCCTTTTCTCAGACTCCAGTAAAAGGATGTCACCTGGAAAAGTCAACTCGTCTTTATCCGATGTCAGTGGCAAGCGGCTAAGGCAGTCTGCATTTCCATTTTCTTTTCCTTTCCTGTACTCCAAATTGTAATCATAAGCACTCAGAATTTTACACCATCGTAGCATTCGAGGCGATAAAACAGCTGGGGTCGGTTTCTTTACACTCAACAGTCCCAAAAGAGGTCTTTGATTTGTTGTAATAGTGAATTTTTGTTCTGCAACATATTGGTGAAACTGTTGAACTCCTTCAACAACAGCCAAAGCCTCTCTGTCTATTTGCGCATAGTTCCTTTCAGGTTTCCTCAATCTGCGGGACCAATAAGCGATTGGTTTCTCCATGTTCCCCTCTCGATGTGCCAAAACTACTCCAATTCCATACAGAGAAGCGTCGCAGTTCAAAACCAATTCTTTTGACTCGTCGTAATGTACCAGGATTACCTCCGACCTCATCACTTCTTTTAATTTGGAGAAAGCATTTATATGAATTACAGTATATTTTCAGGGTTTGTCTTCGAGTAATCTGTTCAATGGTTCAATAATTGTCGATTTATCTTTGAGGAACCTGTTTTAGAAATTTACCATTCATAAAAAAGATTGTAACTCTTCTTTATTTGTGTGCCTTGGCGCTTGTTTTATCGCCTTTACCCTGTCCTCAGTAGGCCGCACTCCTTGTTCGCCAATAAGAAACCCTAAAAACTTTATTTCTTTCAAACAAATCTTGCATTTGTCCTTTTTAAGCATTAATCTTGCCTCACGAAGTTTGTCCAAAACTCTTCTTAAATTTTCATGTTCCCCTTGATTCCTTCCAAAAACAAAAATATTATCCACATACGCTTTAGCTCCAGGAATCGAAGCCAGCAACGAGTCCATGATTCTTTGAAAAATTCGAGGACAAACTGATGCTCCAAACGGTAATCTCTTGACTTTGAAAAGCCCTCGATGTGTATTAAGGGTAAGTATTTTCGCTATTTCGTCGTCAACTCTGACCTGTTGGTATGCTTGAGATAAATCCAACGTTGAGAAAACAGTAGCTGGCGCCAACAGCATTAACATCTCTGTAGTTGTAGGTAATGGGTATGAGTTCTTTAATGCCGGATTGACTGTACTTCTGTAATCACCACATAATCTTATCATCCCGTCACTTTTTCTTTGTGTAACCAGAGGTGTTGCCCACATCCGAGTAGTCAGTTGGCTCCAAAACTTCCTCTTAAATCAGCTTTTCCAACTCCCTCTCGACAGCTGGTTTTATGGCAAAAGGAACTTGCCATAAAACCCATTGAATTTTTTAAAAAAAACTGGTTTTACATCCTCTTTCAATTCTAGTTTTACAGGATCTGCTACAAACATACATAGATTTTCTTGAAACACAGTAGGGTATTGTTGAAACAATGGAAGATGATTCGATCGTAGTGTTTGAGTCTTGCTGTCCACGTTGTGCACTCCCTGGACTGAAATTCCCAATTCTCGAAACCAATTTCGTCCCAACAAATCCCAACCACCACCTTCTGAAACCACAGCCTTTAAATGCTCGATGATTTGTTGATACTGCACCTTGACATCTGTTTCTCCCAAAATATCAATTTTTTGTTGTGTCCAGGTCTGCAAACTGAGCAGTGATTTCTGAAGAATTTCATTCCCCTGACGAATTTTGTCCCATGTTTGCTTCTTTATAATTGTGCGAACTGCACCCGAGTCCACTTCCATCTTGACTCCGATGTTGTTTAATTTTAAATATGCCACGATTTTCTCCTGTTTCCCCACCGCATGTACCGCATTCAGTATATACAAATTGCATTCATCTTCCACTGCATTGCAGTTTACACTTTTTTGAGAATTTATTTTGAGTTCTTTGTCTTTGATTCTCATCCTTCTTTTCAAAACATACTTTGACGATATGCCCTTTCTTCCTACAATAATGACACACTGCTTCTTTGAATTAGCAATTTTTTCCATCATGCATTTCCCCACAGTGGTAACTAGGGTTCAGTGTTTTAGTAGGGTCACTTCTTGATTACTTTTGTTTCTCGAGATTTCAGAAATCGAATTTCCTCCCACATTTCTGACATCTTCAACATTTTTTCTTGTCGCTTCCGCTGCTATAGCCAGCTTTAAAGCTCGTTTAAAATAAAGATTACGTTCCGAAAACAATTTTTTTGTAGCCCTTCGTCAGCCACTTTACATACAATTCGATCTCTCAACATTTTATTTAGTTCTGTGAAATTGCAAAACTTACTCAATTTGCGAAGGTCAGCAACAAAATCCGCTATTGATTCGTCTTCCTTTTGTACTCTTCTATTAAAGTTGAGTCTTTCTACAATTTCATTCGGTGTTGGGTTGAAATGTCCTTGTAATTTGTTGACAATCTATGTATATGTGAAGTCGTGTGGTTTTTGCGGTGTTACCAGTGAACAGAAGATTTCGTAAGCCGCCTCGGCGAATTGTGCCTGCAGCATTTCCCGCCTTTTGTTTCGTCTGTCATATTATTTGCTTCGAAAAATATACCAAACTTTCCTGGTAATTGGACCACGACGCATTAATGTCGAAAGGTCCCACATGCCCGATTACTTGTAAATAATTATGCATTTGCACATGGTTTGCTACTGATTCTTCATTTGCCATGCCTGTATTTCTTGCGGTTATATTACTTTGTTGCACACTTCACATTTAACACTTTCACAATTCCACACTTTTACACTTCCATAACCGTTCCTAATATCCTCGTCCCCTGATTGTTAGGTATTTAACTAAATATAGTTTTAAGATCTGAATGTTACGTATTTATTCACTTATCTACAACACATGGCACTACATGTACTCGCGCGGTAACAGCAACTGACTGCCGGCGAGCATAACATCTCAGTCACCAGACTTTTACCGAACGGACCACAGGCACAGAACGTACATAACTATTCAAAAGTCAGTTCAACTACACAACAGGTTTCAAATTCAAGGGGCCATTACATCAACCAGATCGATTGAGGAATATCAGTTTTGGAGAAAATCGGCTGAACGGTTTAGCTACTGTCGTAGTTCACAGACGGACAGACAGACGTTTTGCTGTCATTCGTTGTTTCGAAATCAAGGATCCACAAAACAAGGATTCGGACAACATTTATACTTTCTCTCCACTCCGTAGCGAGAACGTATAAATGGATTACTGAGGCAGATAAACCTTCTTAACCCATATTTCAAGAATAGTATTCCAGGTCAGTATTGCCGTATGAGAACGAATTCCCATGACGTGGGATGTCTCATCTTAGGTTAACAAATATGAAAGACTAATGTTAGGTAAGAGTCACCGGGTGTTTCAGAGGACAGGATTGAAATAATATAAATTTATAATGGCTGTCCTTTACATCTTGGGGGAAAGCGAATTTCGTTCTTCACATGTCACTATAAGTTTGCCATCACTACAAATGTACTTATTCACCGTCAGTTCTGCCAACCTTCGTAATCTAAGTAGGTATTAGTAGTATTCAGAATTGTGGACATGAACCAGAGCATGAACTGTGTGAGTTTCGCACAATTTCGCACATTTCGCACAATACTTGATGAAGTATTGTGCGAAATGAGGACGGTGTGTACGGTGCTATCGTGCACATCGACTCGCTCGCACTAAATTCTGATGTCCGGAATGTGGGGCATTATTATCGGCTATTGGGAACAGAGGAAGGGGATTTGGAGACTTCTCGTGCAAGAAGAATCATCCAAGGGTACAAATTGCTGCAAAAAGAGTTGATATTTTTGCAAATTACCTCTGAGGCGAGCTCTTCGAATTTTGTATTGCTTCGCATATAATTATTCCCACAAAGATAGTGATCCAGTGTTCCGGCGAAGACAAACAATAGTCGTCCACTGTTGTGGAGGAGCAATCATTTCTGCGTGATGATTGCATGGATGCTATGGAAAGGTGTTTGCAATCAGTGAGAATTGGCAGACCTTACTCGGTTGTAGAAATTGTTGAGTGTAAAATCGGACGGCGAAAGTATTGTGGCAATGTAGCAACGTTTTCAAGCGAACGACATACCTGAGCCGGAAGCTGTAGTGAAAGGGCGCACCTGACCTAAAAATAAAGGGGCGACCGATAGAATGTGACTACTCCAGGAGACATCCCACGCAAACAATGTGTTGAGACAGGTTACTGGCGAGACTGGGGCAATTGTGCAAGACCCCTGGAATTGGCTAGCCATCGAATCTGGGGACGCCGACAGCATGACGTCGGGTGGGGGAGACGGGGGTGCATATAAGGCGGGCGCTTTCTGCGCTCGCGGAGATTCAGATAGATTCGTAGAGCTTGTTGTTAGCCGACGGGCTGGGTGGGATCTGCAGTGCACTCCATCACGTGGTGTCCGGAGCGGAGACCGGTTTTGGCGCAAGGCCATGTAGGTACGTGGATACCGGGTACTTAACGTCCGATTGCATCGCATCATGCGTTGTACCTGCTTTCGAGCAGTGGCCCCGGGGTGTAGGGCCTAAGGATAGTCGCGGGTATTTCGCGGCTAAGGGGAAGGAAAAGGTTGCCGGGGTTTAATTAGTATTTATAAAATTTCTTAATTGTTAAGTTCTTGTAAATAATTTAAATACTGTTATCTTCAACGCAGTGTCTGTGTCATTCACTCCAGTACGTCATAGTGTAATAGAGGTCGTATAGTGGAGGGTAAGTGGGTGCTTGGTCTCATTGACCGTAAACAATAAGTGATATTGCAGATTTGCCGTGGAAATACAAGGGATTCTAATTCTTTGTGGCCCATGATTCTACATGTGCTTCTTCAAACAACTATTATCACCGATTTTGTTCTGGGGCTATCAAGTTCTAACACAACATAATTGTATGCATATGACAGTGAACCATTCGCTTAATTTTGTGGATCCAGTGACATTCACTTAGTTTTGTGATCCAAAGCCAATGCTGCTCCTCACGTCATCGCATTCCACGCGGTGATTTCCGCAAGAATGATTTGGACAGCCATCTCGTGGATTATTTGTGGCGAAAAGATTGCAAGAGGATGAGTAGACATCCATTCCTGTTTTTTGTTGAACATTGCAAAATTGCGTTTTAAAATAGGTGATTTAAAAAAAGTGTTTTATAATTTTTAACTCTGTTTCATAAACACCTGTATAACGTTTCCTTCATATTTGTTTTAGGATGGAGAAAATAACGTTATATTGCAAGGATGCTAGGTTATTTTCACGTGATACCAATAGATATACGTTTCCCTAAGTCGGTAGAAGCATGGTGCAGAACGGCATTACTTGTTCGCAGGTTGGTAACACGACAAAAGAGTGCAATAGGCTGCGTCCCCCAACATGTAAAGAATATCCTTTATTCCAGTAATATGAGTAGCAAAAATGTATTAAACGCACAAATGTATCACACCCACAAAGAATGCATCAGACGTCGCAAAGAATGAACAAAACACAAAACTAGGCTTAACCCTCACGAAAATACATATATCACACAAACAAGTTTTGAATCACGGAACTTGGTCGATACACCAGAAAAAAGTTTATTTAAAATAATTAAAAATTTTAAACCACACACGAAATCATTACAAAAATCACAGAATTATTAAACACGAAAAAGTACAAAGAAAAAAAATTTATCTAACACAAAAGGTACGTTTATCAAGCACGATGATAGGTAAATCCATCAGAAAAGCTACAGGTTTCTCAGTATAAATATTTGTGACAAATTTTAAATGAGTTAAGGATATCAGATTTGGAAATAAAAACGAGTGTTGAAATAGAAAGATCCCCATTCAACAAAATGAGCAATTGTCTACGTAGCAGAGCCTTGGATTTTATCCTCAGATGGAAAGTGGCAAAATGTTACGTGGCAACCATTCTCTTACATGGCGCTGAAACATGGACTCTGAAAATAGCATCAATTTGCAAATGGAGGCATTCGAGATGTGGATGCTCAGAAGAATGTTGAGAATCCCCTGGATTAACGAAGTGCGTATTGACTAAATACTAGAGAGAAATGGTATATGCCGAGAGATATTAAAAATGATTAAAATGAGAAAGACACTGTATCTTGGTCTTTTACTTAGAAACCCCAAATATCAACTATTCCAAGTAATAATGATGGAGAAAATTCAAGGTAGACGGGGAGTTGGCAGGAAGATGTCCTGGTTGGCAAACATTCCAAAATTGACTGGGATATCGAGTGCATCCGAGTTGTTTCCTGTGGTACAAGACAGAGAAAAGTTCGAGAAAGTGGTCGCAACCTCCAGTAATGGAGACGGCACTTCAAGAAGAAATAAGGTCTTGTACAATTTTTTGAAAAAACACAGTAGTTTTTGCGTAAATTGCGTTCGAAATTTACTAAACTTTTGTTTCTCAAAAACCGCTAAAAATTTTTTCTTTAAATTTTCTACACTTATGTGATAATGGACGGTAAACAATATGGCGCGAATCCATTTTCCGGGTGATGCTTGGTTTTTGGAAAATTGCAAACAAACAATTTAAAACTAAAAAATTGGAGATAGAGATTTTGGCCCCAAAGTCTGTTGTACAAAATTAGTTCTTTAAAAATGTTTTGTACAATTTTTTGAATAAAAGAGTTTTTGCGTAATTTGCAGAAAAACATTTCCCAATATAAAACGCTCCAATTTTTTCTGTAAATTTTCTTCACATCTGTAATATGGAACGGCAAACAAATAAAAAACTGGTGATGCTATAGAATGGTACAGACTTTCTCGGAGAACTTATTATTCTAATCTCTATAGTTTGAACTAGTTTTTCTGTTATGAATGATGATCTTCCCAGATGTCTTCTTTGGGCGCCCAAAGGACTTTTGTTTCACAGTCTCTGGGGATTTCGGTTTCCTAATGCTAGAAATGAAACCATCATACACTTATTACTATTATATGAGTGTAAATGCCATGCATAGCCAAAGTGGTCGCACTTGCTAAATTGCGAGGACGGACTCAGTTCTTCCGAGAGAAGCTTCGCCGGTTGGAGAGTGTTTGGTGACTGTCAAGCTAGCACAATCATTTTTTAAAAAATAGCAAAATCGATTCAAACTAATACAAATATTTAGTACTTATTTATTACTAATTATTACCCAAAAATTAAGTTACTTACTGTCCCCGTTTATGAAAAATAAATTGTTAAACACATCGTAGATATGCAACCCGCATGACGCCATGCCAAAATTACAAATACGATTATAGAGAGAACAGACGATCACAATCGAACGAAATCAAAACCATTATTAAATGCACATTATATACTAATTTATTACTCCAAAAAATAAACTTAATACTGTTGTTATGAAAAAAATAATGTTAAAAAGCGAATCGTAGTTATTCAACCATCCCAGAAATTCAAATACGAATATAGAGAGAACCAACGAGCACAATCAAACCAAATCAAGCTCATAATTAAGTCCACATTACATACTAATTTATTACTCTAAAGACACATTTATTACTGTTGCCGTTAAAAAATAAAAAATAATAAATACTGAATCACATTCAACCATTCCAGAAATTCAAATACGAACATAGAGAAAACCAACAATCACTATCGAACCAAACAAAGATCATAATTAAGTCCACAATACATACTAATTTATTGCTCTAAACAGACATTTATTACTGTTGCTGGTATTGAAAAATAAATATTAAAACTGCATCATATTCAACATTTCCAGAAATTCAAATACGATTTGAGAGAGAACCAGCGAGCACGATCAAACCAAACCAAGCTCATAATTAAGTCCACATTACATAACAATTTATTACTCTAAAGAGACATTTATTACTGTTGCCGTTAATGAAAAACAATTGTTAAAATCTGAATCACATTCAATCATTCCAGAAATTCAAATACGATTAAAAAGAACCAACGAGCACAATCAAACCAACCCAAACTCATAATTAAATACACATTACATACTAATTTATTGCTCTAAACAGACATTCATTACTGTTGCCATTTATGAAGAAAGAATAGTTAAAAAGTGAATCATATTCAACCATGCCAGAAATACAAATTCGATTACAGAGAGAACCAACGAACGCAATCAAACCAAACGAAGCTCATAATTAAATGCATATTACATACTAATTTATTACTCTAAACAGACATTTATTAAATTAATTGTTAATTATAAAAATAATTTATTCTGAATCATTTTATGCAATTGAAATTGAGATATTTTGTAGAAAAATAGATGTACAACAAAATTATTTATTGGTGAATTTCTAAAATTTTAGTTCAAAAACTAATGATGAGTAATTAACTACTATTATTGTAATACATTAATAATCAAAACATACAATGGTTGGTATTGATATTCACTATAGTTAAACTCACTCTACGAGTTAAGACCGATGTTAAATCTGAAGTGAAAATAGAGTTCCTTTTTAATTATAATTATATTTTGCATAAATGGCTAAAACTAATTTTCTAATTCAATGGTAATAAAAGTACTCATTCATTCTAACTAAAAAATAGTTGCGAGTATTAAAAATATTAAATAAATACTTTTGTTAAAATTCGTTAAATAATTTTTTTATTACAGAACTGAATAAATCTATTTATTGGGACAGAATCCTACATCCCTGAAAAAAAATTATAGTCTAAACTGAGGATTCAAACTGGGTCTCTCCTAGGGATTCAAACAGGATCGACAAAATTTTGAAGGGTGTCAGTGCTGAGCATGGGGTCTATTTGGCCCGTTTAATATGATTATGAATATTTTTTTTTGTGTCACAGATCGAACTCTCTAATATCATATGAACGCAATGGCGCACAAATGACTCTATTAAAAAAAACATTTATTCAATAAACGGCAACACTAATATATATCTGTTATGAATGATAAATTAGTATTCAAACTGCAATTAATTATCCATTTGGTTTAGGATGATAATGCCCCATATTATCCACAGATAAAGGTCTGGCGTGTTTGGATAACAATTATTTTGATTTTAACAATACGGAAATTTAATAAAATTATCTCTAAAAAATTAATTTTGAATGATTATTTACTCAACAATTACGTTTTAGTTATTCCTTCCCCTTCGTATTCTACAATTAATACTCAAGTCTCAAGCATGCATGCATAGTTATGCAGTATTTAAATATATACAGTATACAATAACAATATTTTCATAGACAGCAACACTAATAAATGTCTGTTTAG
The DNA here is from genome assembly GCA_031308135.1 of Acheta domesticus. Lineage (NCBI taxonomy): Eukaryota > Metazoa > Arthropoda > Insecta > Orthoptera > Gryllidae > Acheta > Acheta domesticus. Next base: position 24,659,846 of record JAHLJT010008446.1, read on the forward strand.
AATAATAAATTAGTATATAATTTGCATTTCATTACGATCTTGGTTTGGTTCGATTGTGCTCCTTGGATCTCTCTATAATCGTATTTAAATTTCTGGCATGGTTGAATATGATTCAGATTTTAACAATATTTCCTTCATAAATGGCAACAGTAATAAATATTGAAATTGATGTAAATTCTTCCTGTTGATCCTGATATAATTGGAGGTGTTGATGGTACGAATAAATATATTTATTTGACCATATAGGATCAATCAAAAATATCATATTAAATTAAATATTAATTACTAAAATAAAATGCTCTGAATCATTTTATGAAATTAAAATTGAGATTTTTTGTAGAAAAATACATGTACAACAAAATTATTTATTAGTGAATGTAAAAATTAGTATTATTAAATTTAAAGATTAACACACAAATCCACAACAATTACCAGCAATAAAAATTTACGAATACCCTTACCATTTTATGAACCTGTCAATGATAAAATAAAAGCCTATTTCAGAAAATACAATTTAGACATTGTATTTTACAATCTAAATAAAACTAGCCATCTTTATGACAAGCAGAAAGATAAACCTAGACTAGGAGATAAATCGAATGTTGTATACTCCATTCCTTGCAATGATTGTCAGCAGGTGTACATTGGGGAGACTAAGCAATATATTAGCAGACGGATATACCAGCATAAATATGACATTAACAAAGACGCGGATTTGCATACCTCTTTAACCAAGCATAGGACGGAACTTAACCATTCCATTGCATTTGACAAAGTCAAAATTTTACATTATAAAAACCAACATCAAAAAGGCTAATTGCCGAAATGTTGTATATAATAATGAATGATACGATGAACACAAAAAGTGACATACAGAAGCTGAAGCAAATATATAAAATGTTAATGCTACACCAACTTCCATATTTGTGCTATTTTTTTTGCCAATCCCACATGTTTGAAATGTTTATTCCTTAACATATCTAAATGTGCTGCTCTCATAAATTGCATAATGTAACTATTTGTTTTGACAAGCCTTCAGGGTTTTGTGGATGTAACAGCATTGTAAATATTTAACTTAAAAATTGTAAATTCTATTGTTTTATATTAATTTATTTAACACAGTTAACCGTTGCCATAATTAATCTTGAAAAGGCATGTACAAAGCGTGCGAAACGTTGAGCCAATAATAAATGTTTTTTAAAAAGTTTAATTCATGAAATCAATTTTGATTGATCCTATATGGTCAAATACATATATTTATTCGTACCATCAACACCTCCAACAGTAATAAATGTAAGCCAAACCAAGCTCATATTTACACATTACATACTCATTTATTACTCTAAACAGACATTTATTAAATTAATTATTAATTACTAAAATAAAATGCTCTGAATCATTTTATGAAATTAAAATTGAGATTTTTTGTAGAAAAATACATGTACAACAAAATTATATATTAGTGAATGTAAAAATTAGTATTATTAAATTTATAGAATAATAAATAACTATATAATGTGCATTTAATACGATCTTGTATTATGTGTATCTTGAATTACTTGTATGGTATGATTCGATTGTGTTCGTTGATTCTCTCTATCATCGTTTTTGAATTTCTGGCATTGTTGAATATGATTTAGAATTCAACAATTTATTCATAAATGGAAACAAAAATAAATGTCTGGTTAGAATAATAAATTAGTATATAATGTCATTTAATTATGATCTTGGTTAGAGTCGATTGCGCTCGTTTGTTCTCTCTTTAATCGTATTTGGATTTCTGGCACGGTTGAGTATGATTGTTTTTAACAATATTTTCTTTCTAAATGGCAACAGTAATAAATGTCTGTTTAGAGTAATAAATTGGTATGTAAACTGGACTTAATTTTGATCTTTGTTTGGTTCGATTGTGCTCGTTGGTTCTCTCTATAATCGTATTTGAATGTTTGGCAAGGTTGAATATGATTCATTTTTAACAACTTTTTCTTCATAAATGCCAACAGTAATAAATGTCTGTTCAGAGTAATAAATTAGTAAGTAATGTGTATTTAATTATGAGCTTGGTTTGGTTTAATTGTGCAGGTTGGTTCTCTCTGTAAACGTATTTGAATTTCTGGAATGGTTGAATATGATTCAGTTTCTAACAATTTTATCCTTATAAATGGCAACAGTAATAAATGTTTAAAATAATAATTTAGTATGCCGTGTAGACATATTTATGATCTTTGTGTGGTTCGATTGTGCTCGTTGGGTCTCTCTATAATCGTATTTGAATTTCTGCCATGATTAAATAAAATTCAGTTTTTAACAATTATTTTTTCAATAACGTTAACAGTAATAAATGTCTGTTCAGAGTAATATATTAGCCTATAGTGTTTGTTTAATTCTGTTCTTCCTTTGGTTTGATTGTGCTCCTTGTTTCTCTCTATATTCGTATTTGAATTCCTAGGATGGGTCAATAACGATGATTCTTTTTTAACATTATTTTCGTAATAAATAACAACAGTAATAAATGTCTGTTTCAAGTAATACATTAGTATAAAATGTGTATTTAATTATGATTATGGTTTGATTCTATTGTGCTTGTTGGTTCTCCCAATAATCGTATATGAATATCTGAGATGGATAAATAACTATGATTCAGTTTTTAACAATTTTTCTTTATAAATAGCAACAGTAATAATTTATTATGCACTGTGTATTTAATTATGAGCTTGTTTTGGTTTGATTGAGCTCGTTGGTTCTCTCTGTAATCGTATATAAATTTCTGAAATTGTTGAATATGATGCAGTTTTTAACAGTTTTTTCAATAACGGCAACAGTGTCAATTGTCTGTTTAGAGTAATAAATTAAAATGTCATTTGGACTTAATTATGATCTTTGTTTGGTTCGAATGTGCACGTTGGTTCTCTCTATAATTGTATTTGAATTTCTGCGATGGGTGAATATGATGCAGTTTTTAACAATTTTTTATTCATTAACGGAAAGAGTAATAAAATTCTGTTTAGAGTATATATTAGTATGTAATGTGGACTTAATTATGAGCTTGGTTTGGTTTGATTGTGCTTATCTGCTTCTCTATATTCGTATTTGAATTTCGGGGATGGTTGAATAACTATGATTCAGATTATAACAATATTTTTTTCATAAACGGACAGTATTAAGTTTATTTTTTGGAGTAATATATTATTATATAATGTGTATTTCATAATGTTTTCAGTTTCATTCGATTGTGATCGTCGGTTCTCTCTATAATCGTATTTGTAATTTTGTCATGGTGTCATGCGGGTTGCATATCTACGATGTGCTTAACAATTTATTTTTCATAAACGGGGAGAGTAATTAACTTAATTTTTGGGTAATAAATTAGTAATAAATAAGTACTAAATATTTGTATCAGTTTGAATCGATTTTGCTAATTTTTTAAAAATGGTTGTGCTAGCTTGGCAGCACAACCACATGTTTTTCAAAAATGGCAAGCGTAATAAATTTAATTTTGGGGTAATAAATTAGTAATAAATGAGTACTAAATATTCCAATTGGTTTGGTGCGATTGTGCTATAGTGGTTGTACCAACTTGACACAACCCTGTGTTCGGGTAATATTATTTGTCAAAAGCCTCTGTTGTCGCAGGAGACATTTGAGAATTCTAGGAACTTTATTGAAAACCATGCAAAGCTATTCGAATCACAAATATTGATAATGACGATAAATCAACTCTTAGTGTCTGTATGTAATTTCAAAATTTTAACTTTTTTCACATTTCTTCATGGATTCGTAAAACGTATGTACCGCCATATTTAATTGTTTTCCTCTCAAGCATTTACCATACTGTGGCATTGGTATATGTGCCGGCATGTTAATGTTGAAATTCTGATTTCGGGAATTAAACAAAATTGCTGGTTGAAAACACTTATGCTGTTTTATGTAGAAGTATTATATTGCGGGGCATTTAGAAACAATGCAAAGTTCTTTGGTAGCGTCACTAGAAGAATTTGAATTTCGATGAGGAAGCAAAAAATATATCTGCGCTGGAAATTTGTATACCATGTCTCAAATTCTTTTTTTACACGAGTTTGGGATGTACCCTTTTAAGACTCGGCCCGAGTTCGCCCTATACGACAGTTGGTTGTCGTAGTGGTATGAGTGCCGGCACGTTCGCTCTGAGGATCTGAGTTCGCGTGGCGGAATGGGAAAGGAATTTGATGGTAGAAAAACCTTTGCTGGTTTATGTAGTAGTGTAATAGCATTTGGGACAATGTAGAAACAGTGAGAGAAAGTATCTGCTTTGGTAACACTACTAGTTTCTTTCTGAAACAGAGAAAAGTTTATTTTTTGTTCCCTATAGTCCTGTCGGTAGGTACTGAAAAAGGGGGGTTACCTGGAAAAAGGTCTTACAAACTTTTTCTTTGAGAATGTTGTATGTACTCTGGCACTAGTTAAAATCCCGTTTTCGACCTCCTAGAACCTGTGCTAACTCCGGGGTCCCGAAAATCTGTATTTTTCTCTCTTGTTTCGTTTTTCCTTCTGTATCTCTATAACCTTAAGTCGTGTAGACAAATGATTTTCAAAGAGGATAAAATTTCTTACTTTTGTACAAAACGTTTTGTGCCAAACCACTTACCAAGCGAGCCACAGATTTTCGAATAAACGTTTGTTTCTTTTTCAATTCTCAAAAATGTGTGCAAACATACACATGATTATGAGATAATAATTATATATAAATATAATAGTTATTATATGTGATACTATCATTTGTCTCATCACCGGTGTAAGCATTGCGTCATAAATGTACCCACTGCCAAAAATTTCAATATATAATATATAAATATTAATATTTTAAAATATTATTATATTATAATTAATATATAAAATTGATGGACATGTATATGTGAGTGTGTGTTCGAGTTCCAACTTAACTCATAAAACAAATTAGAAAATAATAAAAGTTATGACAGTGATTGTTTCTTCTTTTCCCTGCGATTAGACGTGGAATCTAATACTTAAGTTAGCAAGTATCAAAGAGTTGAAATATTTAATGAATCACCAGGTACTTCAGAGAAGAGGATTGAAATAACATAATTTACAATAATAGTATGAGACACAAAAATGTCTGAACCAACATCTTTTATTAAACGCAAATATGTATGAAATACAAAAGTATTAAACACAATTAATGTACTAAACGCAAACATTTATCAAACATGTAAAATCATCAAACAAAATGAACAAGCACAAAAAGTATCAAACATAAAATTTCCGAACAAAATTTATAAAGCACAAAAGTAGGTTTATGAAGCACGGAGGTAGATATATCCATCAAAAAAGCAAGTTACCCATCACTAAAGTACAGACGTTTACCTAATCACAAAAAAATATATATATCAAATAAAACGTACATAAAGAAATTGGCACTAGTGATCTAACACAACCGAAAGAACACACAAGTAATTAACAAAACATTTCGAAAAAGTAATCCACTCCATTTAAACATCATTCCGCCAGTTGTTGGAGAACACATCTTTTAGATTCAGCTCGTCAGGAGTAAATATTAGATTCCGGCCTTTCAGCCAACTAAGGTTTCCAACAAAAGCATAACCCACAATTGTGTCTTCGACAGATATTACTGCAAGATCATTCTAGAACAGAGAGAAGACAGTCATTAGTGTTTTATTTGCGTATTTCGATTACCACACCACCAGACCAAGACCATCTGCGTTACGTGTATTTCAGGTGGTCTTGGCCACACTCGCAGGATATCGGAAGGACCTCTCACATAAATCAGATTTTATATTCAGTTGATCCGTGCACTATTGTAGATGAGAAGGAGTATCTATATTTGCAATTTTAACACCGTATCAGCTTCGGAAATACTTTTAGTATCGGGTCGCGAATACTTTTAGTATCATCTTTAAACACACCTGCACTCTCTTACCTAGAATGTTAAGAAAAATATTTAAAACTTCACTGCTTCCGAAAAATACTTTCCTTAGTAAAACGTCGTTTAATATTACACATACCTATGCATTTTGTTAGAGAACAATGTTGGTTCATTATAGTTTTTCAATACTCAAAAAAAGTTACTTTTGATCAGAGTCCTGTTTTTGCAGTCGTAATAATTGCATTTACAAGACACGCTCAACAAATTAATTTATGAAGTATTAGCAAAGTGACATTCCCTATTTCGTTATCTACACATTTTGGGTAGAGATGTTGCACCTTTATTCCCGCACCTCGGTATATTTCGCACGTTTCGTAGCACATTTCCTCGTGGTTCACCATGATCGTTGAGGCATTTTCTTTTGATAGTTTTCCAATAATCCATTTTACGCCTCCGGTCTCTATTAACATGCCTTAACACGCCAAGCGATGATCCTTCATTTGCACACGCGGCCACCTTCACTGATGTTACATCCTATTTCAACGGAGTTTCATGTTTTCAACAATTGAAATCAAGAGAACTGTAACACGTATCGGAAAATAGAATGGGCCATGATGTATAACATCGATATTATACTTTTATTACTCTTCTATTCTTATTTCGTTAATTTTGTGCGTTCCATCCTCATTCCGGGCACACCTTCAATTATTCTATCATATCTCGTGACATCAGCTTCTGTGCTGCCTGGCGGGACTCTTAGAGCTGAGAGGCTCTTAAGCCTATGACACGCGAGCGTTGCGTCGACACGCGTCACGTAAGGCGGTTGACATCAGCTGTGTGGACGTGCGCTAATGCCCGAGTACACGTGACGCTTTAACATGCGTTTTGGATTAACATTGTACCTTATGCGAAACTGCGCACCAACGCTTATGGCGACGTGCGTAGTAGCCACAGTTCATGTGCGTCTATCATGCTACAACGTAAGACAAGATAACGCGGGGTTTTGGCTTTCAACGCGCGACGCCCGCTAGGCGACGCTGAGGAAACAATGTTCATCAACGACGCGCGTCAAAAGACTCGTGTGCGCAGGCATCGACGCAGCTGACGGCACAGCGTTGGGGGACGCGCGTCGCCGTCACGCTCGTGTGACGCAGCCCTTCAACGGCGGCGAGCGTGCCGCTGGCGCACCTCTCTCTATACTTACGAATTGGCAGGTCCAGTCGCGGGGCCAGCTGCTCACCCACTGTTGCATGACCCAGTCGGTGGTGAAGGACGCGAAGCGCAAGCGCGTGACGCGGCGCGGGCGGCGGGGGTGGGGGGCGACGGCGACCAGCGCCACGCGCTCCTCGAAGCCCAGCGGCCTCAGCGGCGTCACGCGCACGCTGGACACGCGCCGGGGGTTCTGCCGCACGACGGCCCGCCACGGGGCGAGCGGGGTCGGCGCCAAGCACCGCAGGCGCTGCCCAACAACGACACACAGGCAATCGTTCATTCAGCGTTGACATTCATTTTCTAGAACTCGGCAACATTTTTCCAACTTCTATTTTCTAAAATTATATGTTTTCTAAATTCTTTTCCAGTTTTTCAAATGTTGCTATTTCCGAGTTTTTTTCTCGGCCTCAAGAAAATGTGCGCAGATAATATCTTCCCCCATACGTTATATACAGTTTTTACTGTTTTTGACCAAGTAAATGAACAAATAAACAAATCGAGGCATTTATCAAATGGGAAGCGTACTCCTACATAATTGAAGGGCTCCCTACCACAACGAAATTTAACCTTTTTCAATTAAGTTATTAAAATTAAACTTAAAATACTGTACTGAATGTTATAAAACTTTCGGTAAAAGCCTTAATATCTGAGAACGAAGTCATTGTGGGATAGCTCCTTTCTCCCCTCAGCCTTTCAATTATCTAGAAAACAAATTTCATACTGATGAATGACACGTCTGTGTACATATGTAGTTCGTGGCGACTTTGTTGGCAATTTCATATTTATCGTCGTGGCACAGGTTTTTTAATCGGCTTTGGGGATGTCGTTTTTCTCATCAGTTTGTTGCTTGTTAGAGTGGACGTGGTTCGTGATGTAATCGTAGGTATTGTCACCGGTTTTCGGCGCTGTCACAATCTGATCATAGCAAGTCCCCCTTAGCATTTGACAATAATGTAATTGTCGTGAAATTTATGTGGAAAGTAAACACTACTAGCAAGTACACGTAAGACACTTCAGGTGAAAAATAAGACACATGTTCCATATCGTACTAGCAATAAAGAATTGTTTCTACATTCTGGCCACAGAAGCACAATTACCGTTCACTAATTTTATGATTTCGTGACAGCCTTTGTCATCGCAATCGTGTGAACATTTGTAAGACTCGAAGCGCTGTCTACCCCGGAGGTCATAGGCGAACAGCGAGTGTCGCGCAATTCTGAGTGTCGGATGGTTGGGTCGTCCGCAATCTCTGCGCCACCACGATGCAGAGCTGTCGTACGTGCACCCAATTACGCCACACAAGTTTGCGTTCCCATAGTTCTTATTTGAAAATCTGTATTTTTCATAGACAATCATTACAAATATTCACATTCCCTCGACTTCTTTAACCCTTTCGTGGGCCGTGGGAAGCATGTTTCCCACTTCACTAATATCTCTCCAGTTCCCTTCTGAAGCATTTTTATTGCCCATACCATGTATTGTAATTTATCTTTGACTATTGGAAACGTTTCTGGCTAGTGCACTTCCCGTCATTTCCATCATTGTTGAGTTTGGAGGCCGCGTGAGGTAAAGTGTGAATGATCTAGCATTGTCGTGAGCGTACTTCTACCAGTTTTTATGGATTATCTTCCTTTTTTTATGTTTTGATGTATGTGAGAATGTGTTTGTTTATTTTGTCATTGAGTTAGATGTTTGGGTAATGTTCAATTCGTGTTCTTCACATTTTTGCGGGGTAATCTGTGTATTATCATAATTATTGTATACATGCGAAAAGTAGTTCCCTTGCTATTTTCTTGGCATTTATGATTTTATACAAACAAGTTTTGAGGGGTAATTTGATAGTCTTTGTACTCTAAATACAAAAATTAAACTTCTTGATGCTGATTATGACGATGCCTGAATGTCTGGGATAATCCCCAATATATAAATTCGTGTTATCATATGCGAATTCATTTTTCGTACTACGTAGTTTCGTGTTAATTTTTGTTCATTTTCTGTGCCACTCTGTTTAGATCCATGTTTTAGAATTTTTCATAGAAAATTGATGCAAAATAAAAGAATTTTGTTAAAAAATTGAAATTTTTATATGTAGTTCATGTCAATTTTTTTCATATCCAAAAAGGGCCGTGGGAAGAATACTTCCCACCTCCTTGTATGTAATCATGGATGATATGATTTCATTCATCAATGTAAATTCTAAATAACACTACATTCTTTAATCATTTTTTCACATCAGTTTTGACAAATTAAATCTGGATATATTTTGCCCACGAAAGGGTTAAACGTGAACCTTCTCCTCTACATAAATGAAGAGAAATTGCCAAGAAGCTGCATTATTTATTTATTTATTTATAGATTTATTTGGTCAAATACAGTAAAAACTGTGTATTACGTATGGGGAAAGAGATTATCTGCGCACATTTTCTTGAGGCCCAGAATTTAAAAAATCGTTCAATGCATTACTGCATTGCAGAAACGAAGCAGTTTATCAGGACAATGACCCAAGAAACATTTAATCATCTAAATGACATGACAGATCTTTTTATTATATTCATCATGTATTAATAAAACAATCTCACATTTTGCTACAAAACCATAATCAACATTAACTCATCATTAGATATGTTAGATGAACCAAAATAAGACAAGACAATATAATTTTCCGCCTATAAATATTCACTGCCTCGAATTCACATGTACCCGACAACGTGTGAAAATACAAGGCCAATACTAATACCAAAGTACAAGCCACTGCACAATTGAAGCCTTTTTTACTAGCATCACTCACGTCGCCAGACATTAGATGTTTGGAAGTTTTCGCTAGCGAATAGAGAATATCGCAAAGGCACAATTTTAACTAATTCGCCAAAATTTGTAGACGAAAGAGCCCACCCTCAGATTGTAGGATAAACAATGGGAAGCAATTTAACGTAAAATGAAATAGTGTTTAAAGAAATATTTGATTATTATTTGTATTTAAAATCAACACTTCATCAAAAAATCTATCAATTTTATTTATCAACATCGATTCTTCTAATTGTGAGAAGCTGCTCATATTTTGACTAGTGCGCTTTGGACGATCCCCAGTCTTGGGCGAAGTCTCCTTGATATCCAAGCGTCTGGCGAAGTGAGAGCCGAGAGTTAGAAATGCTCATTCAACTCACCAGACGTTCGCGTGTTATCGGGAATTCCAGAGCGTCAGGAGGCAACGGAAAGTCCAATGCGGTGGGTTCAATTCCCCTAATTTGCGCGCGCGTGAGGACATGGTCCGTTTCCGGGTCCTGGTCCGGTTTCGGGTCCTGGTCTGTTTCCGGGTCCTGGTCCGTTTCTGGGTCCTGGTCCGGAGGCGGGTGCTGCTCCCACTCTCGCTGAGGCTCAGGGTCCTCCTCCAGCCCCGACCCCAGCTCCATCGGGTCGGAATCGGAGGCCAGATCGATTAGCTCGGGTCCGAGGATCTCCAGCTCCACGTCGGACTCAGACTGCGACAGAGACATTAAAACTCTTTCCTATTCCGCCTCTGGAATACACGTCGCCTTTTTGTGAAATTGAAATAATATGTAGAAGGCAAGGGAAGGATCCAGCCGATCATTTTGGAGGGGGCCATCGTAGATTTTTGTTGAATAATAAACTTCTGTAATACGAGAGTTGAGGAAGAAGTAATGGCAACTATTTTTTTAAAGAAATGTTATCGAATCGCACAATTTTATTTGTAGCTTGAATTAAATGTCTCAGTGTGGTGTGTTTACGTTAACAGATGGCTCTATGAGTCTCTATTAGCACGGAGGGAAATGTTAAATCAGTTGTGCGACTACGACCGTCCGAGATGAACGCAACCACTTTCGAGCAGCGCTCATTCTTCAAGGTAGCAGTTCTCCACGGGAGATATGCCCGAGAATGTCACAGGGAACTGGTGGATGGTCGTTGGAATAATGCTCATGGTGAAGGCCATGGGAATACCGCACAGTCGCCTGATGAGCAGGAGAGATTGTACGAGGACGCGTAGCAATCAGTGATCAGCAACGCACGTGACGACCTATGAGTGTGGGCACAGACGCGGCCCGTGCGGTATTCGAGATTCCGCCTAAGCGAGTCTTTATGACGGGTAAGCAAAGCTTTCGTAATGTAATCTCGCATGTGCTCTACTGTTTCGGAACATGAAAATAGTACTGTAATTTCAAAAATCTTAATAAATATAAGGGAACACAATTTTGATGTTAAATGTCTATGAACTTCGTTCATACCTTGTCCTTTCATGTGTACATTTCCATTTTCCACCCATGCTCGTATTCCCACAAAAAATAATAGTTGCCATGACCTATGCCCCAACCCTCGTATATACTATTTATTATTATATTGTATATTTTTATGTACTTTATACATGATACTATAGAATATTGTTTATGTAATTACATAAATCGAAAACAAATTAATAAAATAAACTAATGTTTCCATATAAAGGAAGGAAAAGAAAAGTTTAGGCCTTTTGGTAGGACCCTGGCTCCCATATCCCACCTTGGATCCGCCAGTGTGTGAGGCACATGTTCCAGCTCCAAGCCAAAACCGTCGACAAGTGAACCTCAGCGACATTGATTGCAAATCGATTAGAATTTGCCCTAAATTTCCGAGAAAAGGCATTACCTGCTCCGACTGTGGGCTGGAGACGTGCTCCGATTCCGACCCAGGTGTGTGCTCTTCTGCGGTGGGGACTTCCTCCACTTCTAACTCGTCGGAATCCACCAGCTCGAAGAGGATTTCAAGCTCCACTTCCACGTAGGAGTTCGACTGCGACACAGACATGAACACTCATTCCTATTTCAACTCTCGCTCCTCCTCTATGGCCACGTCGTCTTTTCGTGAAATTGAAGCATATACTGAATACCTTTGTAATGTGCGCACGTTTTCTTTAGCTCTTATTTCGCTAGATGCGGGTCGAGTCTGAGTGTTGGTTATTGCGGGGCTTTTATGTCGAATATGTCAATTTTTTAAATTCAAAATAGTAGGAGCGAACGTTTCTAACGATAAAATTTGGTCAAGAACGTTCGCCGCTGTTGTTTACGCGTAACTCAAATTCTGTTAGTAACGAAGTCAGAGAAGGTATTCCGGAATCAATGAAACGTGCGCATATATACTTCGCTTTTTATAATGTGACGCGTCAAGGCTCGAATTTACGATGGAAAATATAACGTAATTTAGCTTTCTTGACGGTGCCGCTACTACTGCTATTATTGCTGCAGCTGCTGCTGCAGTCATTACTACCCCTATTAGTACTACTACTACCACCACCACCACCACCACCACCACCACCAGCACTACCACCACCACCACTGCGACTACCACTACTAAACCAATACTAGGACCACTTCCACTACCACTACGACTACCACCGCTACCGCCAATGTTCCCGCTGCTACCACAAGCTTACCTACTACCAATCCCACTACAACCACCACGACTGCAACAGAAACTGCTGCCGCTGCCCTAACCCTAGCCCGACCACGACTAAGATCATTGCCACTACTACATTACAACGAAGATGACTACCACCGCTACCTTCATTAGTAACATTAGCACCACCACCGTCAAAGCCACTAATAGAATCATTTTAATAATAAAGGAAATAAATCTAAAATGCCTTGAATCGAAGTTAGCCTTGAATTTTAGTTAGAAATCATTACGTGCTCCGACGCTGGCTGAGGTGCGTGCTGCGATGCCGACGGGGGCTCCGGCTGCGGGGCGGGCATCTGCTCCGCCTCTCCCGCCGGGCGAGGCTCTTCCTCTTCCTCCATGTCGGAATCCGAGGAGACGTCGACTAAATCGCTCCCCAGCTCGACGGTGGGCTCTAGGATTTCAGCAACCAGCTCTCCGTCCGACTGCGACAGAAAAATGAACACTCATTCCTCTTTCAACTCTGGCTCCTTCTCTGGTGGCCAGTCCTCTTTCGGTGAAATCGAATTATATACTGAATACCTATATAATCTCGACACGTTTTCTTCAGCTCGTATTTCGCTACGCTACTACTACAACCACCACCACTATTGCGTCTACGGTACCGCTATTACAATGACTACCACCGCTGCCCCCAATGTTACCGCAGCTGATTCTACCACCAGCTTAACTACTACCAATACCACTACAACCACCACCACCACCACAACCGGGATGTCGACAGCGACGGCTGCCGCTACTCTTAACCCTACCTCCACCTCCAAGCCGACCATGACCAAGATCATTACCACTACCGCTTCTTCTACATTACGACGATCACTGCTACCTTCCCTATTACCAGTATCTCCAGTACTACTAAAACTATGTGAATAAAGGGGAATACACGTAGAAAATAAGAAGTTTGCCTTATAATTTAGAAAAAATGGTCATTACCTGCTGCGAGTCTGGCGCAGACACGGGCTCCGGCTCCTGGCGCCCTGCGGAAGACTCCCTCCACCTCGATGTCAGAATCGTCACCTTGCTGGACTGGCGGGGGCACGGGCTCCGGCTCCGGCGCCGTGCGGGGGACTTCCTCCATTTCGATGTCGGAATCCGACGAGTCTATGACCATTGGTTCAAATAGCTCGATCTGGAAATCCTCGTCGGATTCGGACTGCGACAGACAAGAAAACACTCATTACCATCCCCACTCTGGCTGCGACGTCGCCATTTTGTGAAGCCGAAGCATATACTGAATACCTATATTATTCGCGCACATTTTCTGGACGTCGTGTTTTGCTAATGCGAGAGGAGTCGGAATATTGGTTATTGCGACGACAGAGCTATTCTATTAAACCTGTGGGTTTCTTTTAATGCAAAATAGTTTGTTGCACGGGACCAAACGTTTCTAATGATATGATTTTTGCCATCAACACTGGTCACTATTATTTTGTCGCAACTCAAATTCTGTTAGTAAGGGAGTCAGAGAAGGTATTGTGAGGTCAAAGAAACGTCGGCATATATAATTCGGTTTTTATTATGTGGTGTATAAGGTATTACGGGATCAAAAAAATGTAGGCATATACATAAATCTCATATATAAAAGCGGTAATGGTTCTTGTTAACATTATTAGATGGCCATTCATGTACTGAAACGCGTGTTGGAAGTTTAGAAGTTGAAGAATTAAGTGCTGCAGTAATAGGTAATAAAGACGTGCACGAGTAACGTTATAAAATAATGGAACATATTTCATATTAACCTGGAACAATTCTTCTGGAAGCACTTCTGCTTCTCTTATTTCCTTTAAAGGATCATTATCCATTACCACCTACGCAATATTTCAAAGTAAGATTGTTTACAACTAAACTTAAATACGAAATACAATCCAATCCATAATTAATTTTCTCAATGTCCCCATTAAATTTCATCTACCACTAGACACAGACACACACACATCTGACAAACACCCTCACCTTGTCACAGGCTTACAGATATTCAGACACAAATATACACAAGTAGACACATACACCGTCGTCATATGGCAATATCGCACAGACACTTAAGAAAACAACTCGCATTCTCATCAACACAAACACACACACTCATCGACAGAAATACACACATCGACAGAAACACACCCACATCGACAGAAACACACATACACCGTCGAGAGAAACATATCGACAGAAACGTACACTCATCGACACAAACACACACTCATCGACACAGACAAAAACACACTCATAGACACAACTATTACCAAAACCACCGCCACGACCACGACGCTACCGATACGGATACCCCTACACCGAACACGACCACTACCAGTACCACGAGAACTACAGCTACAGGCAGCACCATTACTACCAATGCTGCTACCACCATCACTACTTCTACTGCTACTACTACTACCACCACTACCATTTCCACTACTACTACTAACACCACTACTAGTAATAACACTACGACTACCATCTCTACTACACTACTACCACAACTATTATTATTATTACGACTACTGCAACTATTTTGTGGTATGTCGCGATAGTGTAAAGTGCTGGAAATGTCTGCGGACGGGAGGTTTTCAAGGTCCTGGTCAAGGTACGCTGGAAAGCATACCTTCGCATGGCGAGACCTTGAACACCTCTCGTCCGAAGCCTTTGCAGGGAGTTGAGCGCACGCTTCCCTGTGCGAGTAAAGGCCCGCCCCCAGCAGAATGTTCCACGATCGCGGCACACTATAAATAGGCCTACTGACTACACTCTACTACTACTACTATACTACTACTACTACTACTACTACTACTACTATACGACTACCACACCACCACTACTACACCAATGCAACCACCACGACCACCACTACCACGACCACAATACCACTACACGACCACTACCACCACTACCACTACCACACCACACGACCTACTACCACCACCACCACCACCACCACCACTACTAATACTACCACTACCACCACAACCACCACTGGCCTCATATACAGCGAGCAGCAGACAAGGCCGCGTAAGCCACAGAAGCACTAAGCCGCTTGATGCAAATACAACGGGCCAAACTGTAGTAAGCGGCGCCCCTTTATGTCAGTAATGACATCAATTTTACTTTACGGAGCAGAAATATTGGCAAAGCTCTAGAAATAGAGAAGTACCGCAAACGAATTGCGACTGTGCAAAGATGTGGAGCACTGAGGGTCTCGTGTGCATGCTGCACAGTGTCTGAAGCAGCGGTATTAGTGATAGCGGCACTCCCCAATAGATCTCGCTCAAAAACGCAAAGACATCTGGCGCAATCAAATAGTTAACGGCAGGGGCGAAGCAAAGAAGGTAGCACCCAAGTACTCTTCGAGAAATGGCAGAAAAGATGAGAAGATGGGAATTATGGAAAATGGACGAAAAGACTGATCCCCGACTGGACACATGGCTAAATCGCGAGCATGGGGAGGTTAACTATTGCCTTACTCAGCTCCTTAGCGGCCATGGATGTTTCAGAAAGTATCTCCACAAAATGCAGAAAGTCAGCAGCCTGAATGTCTCTACTGCAATAATGATGACGCACTACACACTTTCTTCACGTGCGAAAGTTGGGAGGAAGAAAGAATTCGTCTAAGCAACGAATTAGGCACAGAGCAAAAAACACCAGGAAACATCATCACTTTGATGCTGCGCAACTCCCAATCTTGGCGTGCATTAGTAGCCTTTGCGGAGTGCATTCTGAGACGCAAAACTAGTGACAGTGACGAGTTAATAAACTCAAGGCGAAACCAAATAGAAAGAGAAGCCCGGAAGGGCAATTAGAATCGACACTGCCCTGAAGTAATGCTAACGCGGTTCCGGGGCAGTAATCACGTCGATTAGAAAGGGTTAGTGAGTTTAGGGAGTAGGAGTCCACACTACTTCGGTGCCTCCAAGTGTCCATGCGGATTCTCAGGTTCCCTCGTAAAAAAAAACAAAAAAACAAAAAAAAAAAACACCACCACCACCACCACCAACACACCACCACACCACTACCACTACCATCACTACCACCACTACCACCGTCACTACCACCACTACCACCGCCACCAGAATACCACTACTACTACATACTACTACTACTACTACTACTACTACTACTACTTTCTATTACTTCTGCCATTACTACGACTACCACCACCACAACCACCACCACCGCTAATACAGATACCACTGCTATTAATACACCACCACTATATTATCACCACCACGACCTCTACCGCTAGCACTGCCCTGGCCACTACTACGAGCATAACCAAGACCGCCAACTTTACCGCTACCGCAACCACTATCACAGCTACTACTTTACAACGACGATGACGATTCTTAATAACCATGTTTTTTTTGTGCGACTTATCCAAAAATATCCTTTTTAGCTTTGCAGTGGCTTTGAGACAGGTACGCCTGAAATGAAAAAAAATGTGAAAATAAATGAGTAAATGAATGCATACTTGTGCAAGTTAATTAAAAATGAAGAAAAGCTATCTTTCACATTTACGCAGAAATTGGTATTTTAAATCTGATTGTTGCTAAATATTCTGTTACTGTGCAATTAAAACACTGGTTTTCATCCTTCAGTTACAACCTTGGATAAAAATATCTTTCACATTCTCTAAAACTATATTTTTTCTTCAGATTACTATGTTTCTAAAATGTAGATTTAAATACCCATAACTGCTCTTTCAGATTTTAATTATTCATTGAAATTAAAATGAAATAAATAACAAGAAAAAGTCGTGGGACCATTGTTTTTATATGATAATACTTGTTTTTCAAAACTTTTGAAGTTCAGAACAGCAAAGAAATAGTACCAAGTTAGTAAGAAATATTTTACAAGTATGCTTAATGTTGTGAATGTATGGGAACAAATGTGTCTATTGCATTATGTGTCTATTGAGTCATCCTATCATATTGATCCGGTCAGAGAGTTGGCCTGTATCTTACTAAACAAATAACATGAATCTTGACAAAATAAAATATGGTAAACATTCTCACAACATCAAGAATAAATTCATAAAATTTTACTAAGAATTTGTTAATTTATAAAGTTGCTTCTGATTCATTTTGTTTATCAGCAATTCTTTATTAAGTGATATACATATAATGAGTAGAAGATCATTATGTGAAGTAATTTTATGACTACAAGCCTTTTTTGTATATTCTTTGAGACTTTTATTTAACATCCCTTGTTCTTTTTAGACAGTGCCCCCAGTCTTACAATATTTGAAGTCAGCTGTTAGTTTAAGGTCAAAATTCTGTATGAACTTGTAATCAAAACTTCTTAAAACTCTTATTTTGTCATTTTAACATGTTTGGTAGTCCATTTCTTCCCCTTATGTAACCCATTTCTTTCCCCTTCGTCTGTAGCCCGTTTCTTTCAATTGTCAGTGTAATTAAAGTATGTAATAAGATAACATTAATATTGTTTCCATATATATTTAAATATAAAATTTACAATAAAATGTATGTACTACCATAATGAAATAAGTTTCACATTTATATTTACAAACTAGTGCTGCTAAACACGGCTCATACTTTCTCGCCATTAGTAAGGGTTATGTAATATATTTACACCACAATTTCTTTCCGTATTAACATATGTCAGTCATT
>JAHLJT010008446.1:24678101-24777653 GCA_031308135.1 Acheta domesticus
CATCTCCTAAGGTAGTGAGACACAGCTTATAATTGGCCATTAGGAGAAGCGGTAAGAAGAATCTGATAGAAAAAGCGTTAAACATTTTGAGATACTTCACCCTGATTGGGCCTTTTATTTGGATAGTCAAACACTATTGGTTTTAATTTCACGAGTGGAATAGTCGACGTAAATATAATTTTTAATTTAATGTAATCGATTGTTGTACAAATCGCGATTAAATGGCCTATCCCGTCCGCTATCCATGTGGGCACGTGTAGCACAATCTCGGATCTATCACATCTTACAAAGCGCACATTCGCAGAATTTTGAATAAGTCTTCACATGTAGGGAGATTATCAGTAAGTTGCAGATCTTTATACACATGTCTATTGGTCAATTCGTTCATGTGATGAGATCTATTATTAGCCCAGTCAAATTAGACAAATCGAGTGAAAAAAATCAAGGAGTTTTGAAAACTTGGCATGACTGTTTTTTGGTACCTACTGCTTCATATAGTAAAAATCCTTAAGTGTGAGGGGTGAGCCGGCGACGGGGCGGCCGTTGGAAGGTGCTTTTTCGATGCCTTTTGCACATACCTCCGTAAATTATCAAATCCAACAGAAAAGTATGTTCTATACAAAATTGAAGTAGATAAAATTCCTGCAAAACAAGTTCTCTTCAGGTTTTGTTGTAAAAGTAGTGTTATGAGCTTAGAGCTATGAGTTATAAGCTTGAAAAATTCTTGTTTTTGTTTTCGACAAGTCCCTAATTATCTGCCTTATAAAAATGTGTTGATAAGTTCAATACACGGAAGTAATTTTATTTTTGTTCTACATTTATCAACAATACGCTTTTGCATATTTTGCGCAAAAACCATAAACATTTTACACCTTTACAAATCGCATATTGTATACAGACTTTGAGTATCCGCGGTTATTGGGATCCGAGATTACCTTGGGTTTAAAAAACTGATAATCTATAGTTTATTTGATAAGGATCAAGTACAAATTTATGGTAAAGAATTGTGTGTGTACCTAATCAACATGTAATTTGCAGGGTATTGCAACCCTTTAATATATTAAGCAGTAGGTACCATGCAAATTACAGCCAATTTCATTTCATTTTTGTTTTTCAAAGAAAAAGAAAAATGATTATCAATGGTTTTTGTAACTTTGATTGAATTTATCTACATAGAAATGAAATATGCCGAATTCCATCTGATAAATAACTATGGTCAACATTATTTACCAAAATTACAGTGGTAACCATTTCGTCAGGGTTTCATTGGTCTCTTATTTCCCCAGTACAATTATTCAAACATTTTAAGTGTTTGGATTTTTAAAATTTCCTGATACTTTCTGAAATTATTAGCTCCAAGTGGGGCGTTTGTGTCAGTCAATTTGCAACAGCGCAGTGTAACCACGAAAGCCATGTATTGAAGCGGAAAGTGAGAAGCCTTTCTTTCTTCCCTGGGCACTTGGAGGTTTGTTGCTCGTTTGGAGGGAGGGCGTCGGCACGTGCTTCTGCGAACACCCCGCCCCTTCCCCTCCGTGACCCTGGATGTTCGGGGGCTGAGGAAGGCCCAGGCAGTGCGTTGCGCCCTCCACCTCCCTCCCCAACGCCTCTCTTGTTGGCTGGCGCTGCTTCTGTGCGACCAGGCATCTGCCGTAGGGAGATAGTCATTTTACGTAATCACTTGCAGATCTTTATTCACATGTCTATTGGTCAATTCGTTCTTGTGATGCGATCGATCAACTACTTTCATTTCATTTTTGTTATTCAAAGCAAAAGAATAAAGATAATCAACTGATTTTGTAACTTTTATTGTATTTATCTACATACTACGAACGAAATGTCCTGAATTTAATCTAATGGATGACTTATGCCACCATTTTAACCAAAATTACAGTAGTGACCATTTTGCCAGGCCTTTTGTCTCGTATTTCCTCTGTACAATTATTAAAACACTTAACGCGTTTGGATTTTTAGTATCTCCGTTAAATTTCTGGAATGATTTCAGACTCAGTTTGCTTGAGAGTCAATTTATAACAGCGCCAGTGTGCCACGAAAGACAGTATTGAAGCGGAAAGGGAGACGTTTTCTTTTTTTCCTGGGCACTTCGGTGGGTTTGTTGCTCAGGGAGGGAGGGCGCCGGCACGTGCTTCTGCGAACACCCACCCCCTTCTCCTCCGTGACCCTGGATGTCCGGGGGCTAGGGAAGGCCCGGCAGTGCGTTGCGCTTACCGCCTCCTCCCCACTCCCTCCCCTACCCACACCCCTCTTTGTTGGCCGGCGCTGCTTCTGCGCGGCCAGGTCGCTGCCGACCCCAGCTGCGCCTTGAACTCTTTGGTGGCGGCTCGGGTGACGAGGGCCTAGCTGGCCTGTCCACCACGCCAGAATCAAATCAAAGTAGGACAAGGAATTTTAACTGCTTCAATGGTAATTTACCATCGCAAAACCTTTTTTTATAAAAAAACTCATCATCATCAACCAAACGGTAGTGGTGCTAAAACAGTACTTTCTTGCCCGTACTTTCAAACAAAATTACGCGAAAGTACTCAAATTGTTTAAGAATTGTACATGACCTTCTTTCAAAATCTATCGTTACGGAACAGATTTCGTTAAGGGAAAAATCTGTCTTTAATATTTTAGTTGTAGGAAGACTTCTAAAAAATTTTAAAACTTTTGCCATTTTTGAAAAATCAGGGTTTTACATGAGACCTACACCATTCTTTTAAACGTCCAACATCTATCCAAAAACAATATTAAATAAATAACGATAGAGCCATTTTTTTTAATTTGGTAAATGTCCTAGGGGGGTCATGTAAAGAACCCCCAAAATTAAAATATTGGTTTCAAGGGGTAGCGGCATTAGCCAGAGCGATTGACGGATATCAATTGAGGAGGAAATCGGCTGAACGGATTAACCGCTAGCTTTCTTCACGGACGGGCATGCGTGCGTGCGTTTGGCCGTCATTCGTTTTTTCGGTATCAAGGACCCACAAAACATGGATTCTTGCAAAACCATGTCTGGGAGGATTTTCCGCCTAAATTTAGCAACTAAAATTTTTCGTTACCAGGGCCTTGTAATAAGTTTTATTTCTGGCGAAAATTCGCCGTATTTTCGCGCAGCTTTACGTAACTTTCGACTCCAGGCTGTTCCAACTCGGCCTCTCGCGGGCATGGTGGTCCGCGTGCACTCGTGGCTAGCCCAGGAGGAGGTTGTGGAGGGGGAAGAGATCTTATTACTTTCGCGTTGCTTTTCGTGGAAGTTATACGAGTAGTGCGATGGCTGGCAGAGGAAGTCACAACCCCTTCGTCTGTCTATCCGGATACCACGCCATCGTCGATGCAGTTTGAGATAATAGATTTACAGAACTCCATACTTGTAAATGACATATTTTAATACTCTTAATTGGTCCCGATATCAGAATTTACGTGTGAAAGTTTTCCCCAAGCTTCATAAATGCAGCGTAGATTATATCTATGTTTCGGTCAACTTATTGTTGTGAGCAGTGTTTCTCTTCAATGAAAATAATTTTAAAAAAAACAAAGAAATAACCCATCTTCAGGACAAGACATTGAAGAGCGTGCTATATGCATCGCAACAGCTCAAGAACTGATACCAAACATTGCTTTACTTGTTAAAAAAACGATATCTGAAATTAATTTCGTAAAATATTGTTGTTCAATTGAATCGAATTTTATGTTTCCTGTTTAACTGAACGGTTCTTTGTGAGTGTGCCCTCCGCCCACAACGTAACCGCTCCCTGCTTCGGCTATCAGCGACGAATTGTCGCCGGAGGCCACGGCCAACTCGCGCCCCGAGGGCTTTTGCCAGGCGCCGGCGGCGAGTGTTGACAGAAGTCTGTGCTCGCCAGTGTCCACCAGTGCCCGCCTGCGGCAGCTGAGATGAAACTGCCAGTCTACTCCGTGGTCAGAGTGTAAAAATGGGTGGCGAGACCACTTTCTATCAACACATAATTTAGTAACACATAATTCCGTTACAAAATCGGACACATCCGCTCACGTTTGAGAGAAATGATTTGTAATGTTTTTTTTCTCATGCGTGAATGTGATTTTGTTGAAATTTAATGACTCAGATTTTTTGCCAAAATTACGTAACAACGTCGCCGTTGCGCTTTATAATTATCTCACGAAAATATGTATTATTTTTTAGTAGTATTGTTGCATGTGTGCATCATTAAATTCAGAAAACCACGAGATAATTAATATTAAGAAATAATTAATGCCCTGAGATTTATTAGTTAAAGTAGTAAAAAGACACTGAGCCAGGGAGAAAATACAGGGAATGTTTCAATATTATTGAAATCTTGCACTTCTTGCATTCACAGGAAGGGGGTATTGCCGCAAGCGTTACGTAATTATCATGGGGGGTTCAAGCGCGCGTTACGGGTGCGGTACTGGGGGGGGGTATTCTAAATACTTCAAATTTGCGTTACGTAATCTATGATTGATTGACTGTTCGTAATTCCGGGCACGTCAACTACAGTAATCATTAGTTCCGAAAGTGTACTTTGAGTTTCTTTCATCGGGAGGTGGCGGTGATTTTTTCCCTCTGGATGGCGAGATCCGGCGCCGACGTACCGTCGACTAGCGAGATCACCCCAACCAAGTATATCCCACCGGTGGGGCACCGCCCCAGCTGAGGCAAACTCTCAGCTCCTGACCGGTCTCCCGGCATGTGTGGTAGTGTAGTGCATGTTAGTGTGAGTGTGTGTGTGTAAGGGGTGAAGATAGGATAAGAAAGAGGGAAAGAAAGATCGCGCGCGGTCCGTGGCTCGTTTGTTAGGGTACTACTCCGGCATTCACCTGGTGTTGACCGGAGAAACCACGGAAAACTATCGATCAGTGCAGCCGGCCGCGAGAATTCTCCTCCAGACAGCGACTGAATTCGACCCAGCTGACAAGCTAGTGTCGAAAAGCATGCCGCTGTCGGGACTCGAACCTAGAACCTCCCGATCAGAGGGACGGCAGTGACATCAGTTGATGCACTGAGCCATCTCTCCCGGTTCGTAATTTATGGACGTGTCCTGGAACATCGTAGTAGTAACATGTTGTAATTATAGACATCCGTATTGGGTGAAAAAAATGTTCCCGCGCTTGAGTAAGTCATTTTGACAAAAAACACAGATTCTTATCTCGAGAGGCAAGGCAATGGTAGAATTTCTAGACTAGAAATAGAGGTTTACACGAATCACGTGTGTAGGATCTGTTTATTTTTCGAAAAAGAAAAAGAAATCTAATTAGTTTGGAAGCAGTGGGATGTGTTTTCCCTTTGTAATTACTAATGGCGTCTTATAAACACTCGTGTGTGGTAATTGATTATTGTGGAGCATTGTTAAAATAAATGAGGTTTACGCAAGTAATTTGTGGACAGGTATGTGTAGTTAGCCGGCATCCAAAATTTGTGAGTTATTGAAACACGCGTAGATCCTTGCGCGAAGTGTTGTGCCTATCATTTCATAGGAATTAGTATTATAGGGACACAAGACCAGACGCTGCAGTGGATTTCAACCAAGTTGCATTAAATTCAATTACGTGTGAGCTGGCTTCAGAGAGAACATGCAAAAGGGTACCCCCCGGTAAGATGTTAAAAAGGTCCCCTCAACCAAATGATATATGAATAGTTACACTATAATTTTAACATATTCTAGTACACTATATTCTGGTACACTATATTCTGGTACATCTAATTTACCTTTGAAAATAGATTTATTATATAGGACGAATATTTTTTTCCACAAAACTTGAAAAAAGAAACTCTCATTTTTCTGTATTCAGAATTCGGCTGGAATGTGGTTTAGGATAGAGATTACAGAATTATGAAAACGTGCACAAATTTCACTTCTCCTCATAGCTCGTCACACACAGTTTTTAACTGTTTTTGACGTAAATAATAAAAATTTTGAGAATTATTGAAACAAATTTTCGTATATTTAAAATTTGTTTGATGCTAATATTTGAATACTAACGTCGGTTTTTTAAGGTTGATGTTTTACGATAAACATTTTTTGTTAAAGAACAAGATAAATTTGTTAGGGCAATGTTATTAAGGGGCCATCCATAAATTACATAACGCTAAAAGGGGAGGGAAGTTTTTAACACGCCGTGTGCAAAAGCTGTTTCGCACGCAATTCGCGATGTTTTCCGCAAGCTTTGATATGTTTCGCGAAGTATTAGCTTTTCGCACACGCAAATCGAACACGAGAAACAGTGTGTCTTTGGCACTGCTTGTTAAAACTCTTTTTGGCTTCAGGTAATGACTAGACTGCAGACAATGCCCTATTTGCCAATTTTATTTCTTTGAAAGTAACTTGAGGCAACTTATCGCATTATCCGTATTCTCAAAAGAGATGGCTTTTGAGAGGTTTTTATAGTGCCTTTAAATGCCTATTGAGATATTATTGCCTATATGCGGTAGCGCCCAGAAAGAGGACAAGGGGGCAGCTGGGGTAATTTACCCTTGGCCCTGGCTTAACTGGGACCCCGATTTTTTTCTCATTCGAACAAAATGAAAATCTTATATTTCCTGTCCAAGTTTGACGCTGTAAATTATTTCTGATGCCTGGAGTTTGCATATTTTATGAATTGAGGGAATTGTTTATGATTTTTGTTTGTTTGAAATAAGTGGATCAAGTGCCCCAGGCCCCTAGTTTTCTCTGAGCAGCCGTGCGTATTTGTGCGTTAGGGGCTTATAAGTGCCTCTATTGATTTTTCTGCGTTTTATGCTTTAAATATCTTTGTTGCAGAATTTTTTAACCAACAAGTGAAAACCGAGTAAGGGGTCGTCCATAAATTACATAAATCTAGAGGGAGAAAGGGGGTCTGAGGCAACGTTACGCTGCGTTAAATAGGGGTAGGGAGGTATTTGTTAAGTGTTAGGTAACATTTATATTTATTTATTTATTTATTTATTTATTTATTTATTTATTTATTTATTTTACATTTTTCAACAGTTGCTGAAATATTTCCTTTTTCGAGGCCTGTACTAAAACATTAGAATATTAACTAATAATTTGTTTTAAAACATTAACTGAAGTTATTAGTTGTAAATTATTACAATAAACGTAAATATTTTTTAACTTTTTAAATTGAATCTGTAAGATTACGAAGATAATATTCAAAACTGATATAACGTACATTCTAGAATCCATTTCAATTGGCGCTCTAGACTGTCGCTCTTGCATCACCCACGACGGCTTGTACATAGCTTGTGATCAACCATTTCTCGCCCCAACATTCTTCCTTCCCTCACAACTTGCTCTAATCTTATTGTTAAGTGCAGCCAGAGTAACCAACCAACTTTAATCATCATTAATTTTAATTACACAAGTAAAATAAATACAATTGTTTTTACTGTGCTATAATTTATTTTCATTCAAGGGGGCAGTGTCGTAAGCGTTACGTAATTATTGAGGGAATCTTCAAGCACGCGTTACGGGTGCGTTACAAGGGGGAGAGGGGGTATTGGAAATACTCGAAATTTTATGTTGCGTAATTTATGGACGGCCCCTAACCTATCAGGGTGTCCTCCAATCGAGAAAACTCTATGTCCTGTGTGTTCCTTCCTGCGACGCGGCGAGCGAGAACACGGCTTGCACACTTGGGCGAATTTGACACCGAGCAGGATGCGCTTATCTACTTCGCGGAAGCCCGCCAGGGCGCCCCAGCGGACAGGAAATCGCTCGTCTTTCCGATCATTGCTATCACTTGTGAGATATCTGTTCCGTACCAAGAACACTGCTGCTTTCGAGATTAGCGCTCCCGGCGTCTCTCGCTTCTGGAAGGGACAGTGAGATGGGCGGAGTTTTCTTCAATAATAATTTGGTATTGGTTTTGAAGTCTGGTACATGCCAGAACATACCTAAATATCTTGTGCCCTTCCTGAGAAATTAGAAGGAACTAATCTCGAACTTCAACTCACAATAACAGCAATAATAATAATAATAATAATAATAATAATAACAACCATTACAACAATAACAACGGAAGGATCGCGAGTTCGAGTCCCGCCTGGGGCGTAAGTATGTTTGTGTATGTATATGTTTGTGTCATTTTTTCACCCTTCATTATAATCACTCCATATCCCATGCCCCAAAGACTAGCAACACTGGGGAATAAAAATTTGATTCGGCGTAGAATGTCGACCCCCCCCCCAAGAAAAAGGAGTCACATACACTTGCCACGGGATAAAAATAACAGAGCCTAGGTAAGTGCAGGCGTATGTCCGCGTGGTCCTAGCTCGCCAATTCGCGACAAAAAGTTTAAAAAAAAATGCCGATTTTATACAGTAATTCCTCGACATACGTGAATTCGCTACTCGCGAGTTCCGAGCATTCGTGATTAGGGGAAGGCTGCCGGTTTTGAGATTGCGACATCAACATTCGCGAGTGCGTCTTTAGGTTGTACTACATTTTCTTTTTTGAAAGCGAGCACATTTCATTTCCTTCATCAACGTGGTCTTGGAAATAAACTCCGCAAACACCGGAGCTCAAAGTATCACGTTCTGCAAAAATGTCAAAGTTGGAATGTCAATTCACATTAATAGAATAACACAATTGTAAAATAATTCAATTCAGTTCCTTCAAATTGGAAGTAGTTTTGGCTTCATGAACAGAATCAGGATCTGTGCAACTACCGTTATAATGACCTCACTGAAGAGGAGCTTCGGAAAATCATCAGCGCAGAAAACCTCAAACTATCGGGAGGGAAACTGCGTCATGGAGCAACTTCAATGTCAAAACTGTTAATGACGTTCTAAATCTTCAACAAACTGTTGGAAAGGGCATTCGAATGTGATAAGAATATGGAAATTACTTCGAAGTTTAAGAGAAGCAGCAACTCTTCCTTATTTGGATATTAGAACGAGGAGGGTGACGAAAAAAACGAAAAATAAAATAACCAAATCCTACATCCAATCACTTTCAACTTTGAATAAGTTTCAAATATTGTTTTATTTCTTCACTGTGGGATGTTAATTGTGAATTCTGATTCTACTAGTGCTTACTCTATACTAATGCAATTCTTTATCAGATATTTTTTCTTTTTTTTTAACATTTTTTCGGTATCTAGGAACCTAACCCACCTTTATTCAGTAAAAGATATATTCAACATTCGCGGATTTGACATTCGCGATGTTTTTAGGGAACTTAACTTCCGCGAATGTTAAGAGATTACTGCATTGTATTTATAGAGAATTATGTTCATCCTACTTATATGTTCGACGTACGTCTGCATTATAATATTACATATTTTCATTTACGTGTTGAGGGAGTTTTTGTGCCCCTTTTCAAATATAATACTCATTTCCCTGCTTATTAAATTTTTAAGTGCCTATTTGCCTACCTATTTTCGACTTGTTCAGTGCCTACATGTCCGAGCTCTACCCATAACACTTTCAAATACGATTATGACAATGTTAACAGACATTTTTCGGAAGGGATCAGCGACTAGTACTACAAAAAAATTTGACTTTATGCCTTTCCAAAGATGTCTTCAATATAGTGCGGAATGGCATTTTGCTTAGCAAAGACTTATGGAAAGGAACCTTGCAACAGAGGGAGGGGCGGCAACTAAAACATTGTCAATAAAAGCTAGCCTTCAAACCTGTGAACATACTCAGGAAGTTATTTAAGTAGGCTGATAATGTGAAGAACATTATTTTTTAAGAACAACTTTATTTTTAAGCAACGCTGAACACCACTAAAAAAGAGGACTGTTGCAACAGTGTTATGGAAATTGAAAGAAAAGAAAAACCCAGAAGGAACAAAGAAAATACATACTTTCATTTATTAAACATTCAATAAACTATATTCTCTGTAAACCGAGTAAAAGATTTATTAATTTATTTAAATGTGTCACATATTTTTATTCGTATAAGTATTCCGTCCACCAAATACTAAATTGAAACTGTTTGGTACTGTTTACTTTGAATTTAATCGACAATGAAGGTCATATGTAGGGGTAATTGTTTGATTGAAATGCCACTTTTTTTCTATTCATATTAGGACAATGCCGTTTAGTATAGAAATTAATTTTGGTATGATGAAAGGAAAACCCATCTTTGTCTCTTTTTTTGTGCATTTTCGTCGATTTCGACTAAGTCGCTTTTTCTTTCCGTAATTTTAAATGACTTTTTACGCTGGTTTCATCGATTTTAATATTTTAATGATACTTGCTTCAAAGAATATTCACGAGATGCAACAATTGTTTTCCACTCAGTTTCTGAGTAGCCTATTCGATTTCTCTCTAATCAGATATAATGTCAAACGTTGAATGTAATCTACGGTTACTGTGACGCCTATGAGCGCCATTAGGGGTTCGTCCCATTTCGCGATAAAGACAGATTTATTTCGTTGATAACAACAGTCCAAACCAAAAGTTTGCAAGCTGAGTTCAGTTGAACGAAAGGAAGAAGTTTTAATTACATCACTAACAAATCCAAGTGCTCGAGTTGTTCATCTGAACTGGTTTAGGTCAAATTTTTTACGTCAATTTTCTTTGCTTTAAGAGCATTTGAAAACATTTTAAGAGCATTTTATGGATAATTTTTAGCAATTTTTTAGGTCATCGATATCCGCCCCCTACTTGAAAACGAACTTCTCGCGGAAATAATTTTGTTACAGCGGTACAGAAAGGAAACTTCGTTTGCTGTCGCCATCATAGAGGAGAGAGAAATCTCTCCTCTATGGTCGCCATCCGTCTCTCTGCCGCACTCCGCTTTACCACTTCCGCCGCGCCGATTCCGCTCGCAGCCCCTCCGCAGTTCCTTCCACCTTCAACATCGCATCGTTCCCTTCGGCGACCTCCCGTCAGCGGCGTTCCCTCCCTCCGCCCCCCTCCTCTTCTCTGTGGCCGTGGCGCATCGGGTGGGGAATCTGCGCGAAGAGACGACGCAGTCGGCGAAGCCCTTCGCCTGCCGTTGCCTTCATTCGAATGGAGAACGGCGGTGGAGCGGGTCGTTTCCTGCGCGTGTCCCGGCCTGCCCTTCCGACTATTACTGAGAATGGGGGCGAGGCCACGGCATCTCTCCGACACACCACTTCCATGGTAAGTTTTGCAGTGGTAATTACGGTATTTGGTGCGGGAGTTACTGATGTTCGCAAATTCATAGCTTTCAATCGCAAAATATACCAGCCCGTTTCGTAATTCACGGAGTTATACTTGGATTTTTTGAAGTGGCCGATGACATTAGGTCATTGTTACTCCTGCCGTATAAAATGAATATTTGTAACAGTGGTAAGCACATTTCTGAGGCCACGAGCCCAGTTGAGAAGGACGTTTGGGAATTAATTAAAAATAGATTATAATAATAATAATGATATGGTAAATGTATCGTGTACTTTGTAAAACAATTATTTAGAAACTGGAGGTACATGCAAAACGCTCAACAAATTTGTGAATCTTGTTGTATGTTAATTGACAGATTGCCAACTATTACCCATCTAGACGTATAGTTAAGGGAAAATGAAAAAACAGGGAATTTTAATTTGTTGATTCCCACTTCCCAAAAATTGCCTTTCGCTACCAATGTCCGCTTATGAATCTCTCTTGCTTCAAAATATACTGTCGGTGAAAACCGTGTTGGAATCAGGAGAACAAAATTTTGGGCTAAAGTCTAGTGTACGGTACCACTTCGTTCAAACAGGCATTTCGCGTATCTTCACGTGTTTGCAACTGCGCAGTTTAAATACTAGAGGCATTCTTATAAAGTTCTTACTGAAGTGATTTCTTATAAAAGTGAATTGGTAACTATGCGGTGGATAAACTCAAGGTTGTTTACAGTGAACGCGAGGGCCGAAGGCCCGAGCCTCGCCGTGCCTTGGATCCGGGCGAGCGAAGCGAGAAAACTTGCCTTTGAAAGTAATTTGGCATAATAATGCGGCGGGGACAAAGCTTATAAGGACGTCTCAAAACTTTGAGCCATGAAAATCGCCTATCGGGAAGTTTTATTAATTTCGCATCTCCTCTCGAAGGGTGTACCGTACACCCTACTTTAACCGGGCCGGTTCGTTTGCAATTTCTGTAATATTAGTGACGTGTTTGCTTTTCAAAGTTGGACGTGAGAGGTAGATTTGTGAATACCCTCAGAGACAGACAAATACTAAACAATTCAAATTCATTGGTACTGTTTTAGTTCAGTGATGTTTGCATCTATTTTTTCTTTTTAATTTTAAGTGCATTTTCCGTTGATAATTCTACGAAGGAATATATTTTGTACGGGATGCTTCGGAATGTAGGTATAGTCAAGTTTGGTGCGTTGATTATAATATTTAAAAGTGCTTTTTTGTCGATGGTTGCATTCACTTGCTTCGATATTCGCGAATTGTCATGTTTATCGATTATCTTCCAAACGTTGAGCCAGTCTGCATAACTGAATTCCGTATGGGGTTGCTTTTGAATTGCTGAGTCATAATTGGGAATGGCTATTTATTGCCACGTTCCAATAGTTTGTGGACAATATCAGTTTTAACAGTGGGCCGTTATTAGCAGGTTTTGCCAGCAGGAGTTTTCTTTTAAACTATTACTATGTTTTTAAAAGAACTATACTAGGGTCCACGATGTTTTTTTTTGCGTTTTACTTTCTCGCACATGCTTCATAAGGAGAGAAAGTATTGTAATCGTGCGCCGGTAAAACTGCGGTATTTTCGGCAGAAACAACTCTTATTGTCGGCTCTGGTAACGAAAAAGTGGATAAATCTTGTTCCTATTTGTAGTAAATTACTTCCTCTTACACGTTGTGTAGTAAGAATCCGTATTTTTTAGGTCTGCGTTTTTTGCTCGTTTTTACGAGAGTAGGTGGAAATCTTGAAAAGGCTGGGCAGCTATCCAGCTTGTTAGATTTCTACTTGCTAAAACTGAACCTCTTCCTTCTCCATACTCTGCAGAACCGCCTTCCGCAGGCGCGTCGAACCGCGCCCCTGCACGTGCTACTTGCCGCCTGGGAACCTCCGCGCTCTTGTGGGCACAGGCAACTTCCCCGACTCCCCTCCCTTCCCGTCCAATCCAGAAAGGGGTGTGCAAGTGCTGCCAGCGTTCTTCAGGCAACACGGTGGCAGGGGTAAACATTTTTCAAAGATCACAGACAAGTGTATTTCTGACTTTGCCTTTTTTGACAGATTTTACAGGTCACCCGAGTAGATTACACATGCAATTAAATGGAAGTGGTCACTTAATATCTGATTTAGTGGAAACTGTGGAGAGATTTAAAATGACGTTAATCTTGTAAAAAATGAGATTTTAGGAAAAGATTTCTACAATTTTCCAGATTTTAAATTTCATGATGCTAATGTTGATCATAATTATGGCCAGATTATGAAAGATATGTTGGATGATTGTAGTAGTTTTGTGACCTTATTAAAAACGGACTCAAATATTTTTAAATAATTTGTTTCATTGACGTTTCGACTCTAGTTAGGGTATGGAAGATGAAGATATTACACTCAAGTGATAAGAGATTAAATCAATAAATTATAAAACAAATAAATCAATACATTCGAAGATATAGAAAACATAATGGTATAAATAAATTGTGACACATTTAGAGTTTAGGTTGGTTGAAAAACTCTATCATTTTATACCAAATTGTCAATATTATAAAAAACACTGGCCACGTATGTGAAGTCGTAAACGTTATCTGGGCAGCTGATGAGACACAGGCCGCTTTTTGAATTAGTCACTGGTTCATAAGGGTTTACATGTATGAATAGAATGACATAGGTCATTTTTTACTAACTAGGATCGAAACGCGAATACAATAAAGTATAAATTCTTTAGTGCCAGTTTTAATAAGGTTAGAAAACTATTATAATTAACCAGATAACAGTAAATTACTTTCCCAGTTGAAAGACCTCGATCAAATAAAGGAAATATTAAAAGCTATGCCATTTCAGTCGAAGCCAGAGGATATGGCACACAACTTGCTAAAAGAGACCATTGACCTACAATGCATCACTGTACTTCGACATGAATATAAAGAATACGGGTTAAGAGTTTACCAATCATTGTGTTCTTTTCGCTTCCCGAGCATTCGAAAGTTTGGAAAGAGAAATGATTTCAATGTTTCACAACGCCTGCTCCCGTGAAAATTTTCTGGACTTACGGGACAGCCGTCTGCCCATGAGATCTGCTCAAGTGGAAGTATACTGCGATTTTTGTAGGAAGAGCTCTCAAGATAACTCAAATCCCATCTTCGCGATGGAATATGTCACGGCATTTCGTATCATTTAAAGTCGTTCCGCTAGATTTCGCTAGATCGCGGCCGTATGAAGCAGTGCTTGCGATCATGCGACTTCTACCGGCAAGACTAAGAAAAGACGCGAAATGCCGTGACATATTCCATCGCGAAGATGGGATTTGAGTTATCTTCAGAGCTCTTCCTACAAAAACTGCAGTATAGTGGGGGGGGGGGGAAGCCGGAGCGGGGTCGACGCGGCGCGTAGATTGAATGTATGTATAATGCTGCTGTATAATGTATAATGCTGTGCTCCGTTCTGTGAAAGGATCTACCGTATTTCTAGTTAGAAGGGCCATATTTCACTTTTTATGTTCTTCTGTGCAGTGCTATGTATAGACATTTTTGTTTCCTTTAAGCTCATTGTTACTTATAAACAGTATTTTAAAGCAGTGGCATCTTTTAAAAAAGTATTTTTAGTAAGTAAAAATGCAATTTTAACAAAAAATCACAATTTAATAATTGATTTTTCACCTGGAATATTATAATCTCCAAATTATAACAAAAGGGAAGAAATTGAAAAGTCTTCACATCGTGATTGATATAACTAGCGGTGTTAAAACTATATTCTCTCCCGTGTTTTAAAGTAAAATTACACGAAAAATATTGAAATTTGGAAAATTTGTACATGACTTTATTTTAAAACATATCTTTAAGGAATGTACTTCGTTAAAAGAAAAATCTCTAATATCTTAATTATAAGAAGACTCCGAAAAAAAATTGAACTTTTTCAATTTTTCGAAAGAAAGTAATATAATTGAAGAGCTTTTTTGCAAAAACTACCGTATTCCAAAATCCATTCTTTTCAGGAGATGCAAAAAACTGTCCCTTCGTTAGTATTATTAAAAAGGGTCTGGAATTTAAACACTGATAAATTGAAGTTTATGGAAGATAATTGAATGCTAGTTCCTACATTACTTGTGTAGAGACTACATTAATTGAGATTTCAAAATAGTGTGGACGTTGGTGTTTTTTGTCAAAAATTGTTGGTACTATCACTGAAATTTGAACATCTACAGGTAATAATTCTAAATTAATGAAAGTTTCATATGCAAAGTGGGTAAGGTTTTATTCTCGTAGATAGAACCAGGAAGTTCAGGCATTTATTTTACCTCAAAAGGCAGGCAAAAAGGCTTTTGTTTTCACTAAAATAGGTATGAAAAAAGCCGGGCAGGGGGCAATAAAGGGCAATAAACAGGACTCACAATAAAATCACAATTTAAAAGTAATTAGTGTAAAAATTAGTAATTAGATGACTCATTCGTATTTTAACTCTAAAATTTACATTAACACTAACATGGAAGGGAACTAACTTCTTGGAAATCTTTATCACACTTGATCATCCGATTGATAACAATGAATTTATTTTACTCATGACCTTGTCTCTACGAAATGCTATTGTGGACTCCCCGTTCATATCTTGAGATGGTACCAGTGAAAACGGAATTGTAGATTTTGTTCGTCGCACTTAGGTAATCATGAGAAGGGAAGAGAGAACAAGAAGGAACTAAGAATGGTATAATCATGTACAGACAGCATAGTTCTCCAAAGGGATCCGGGGCCATACGCGAATCTAAGATTGAGATATCTCATGAGTAGACATTGGATGTTTGGGCACTAAAAAATTGCCTTTTAGGCGCCTAAAAAGGCACTGAAAATGTCAAGAATAAGGAGAAAAAATGGCACTGTCATAAATTACATTCACAAAAAAATTATTAGTAAAACTCCATACATATTTTCAACTCTTCTTCATTTTATTCTTAATAGTTTACATTGCAATATATTTCCAGTAACTTTTCAAGGATCGCAATTTAAAATCTGCAACGATTGGGAGACAAAATCAGTTTCAATTCAGAGAAGGATTTCTGAAAATCTACTGATATGTCTGGCATATATTTCAGAAGTCCAAAATTAGCAACACTGAAACCTGCGAATTTACATTTATTTCCACTCAAAAGGTGCCCTCGGTGTATTGTCAATCGACCATTTTCTCAGAACATGGCTAGTATTTATGAAATGGGGAAATTGAGAAAAATATGTCTGTATACTTTCAGGAATTATCTCGTATTTCAAAATACAAATACGTGAATTGAAGGTTTTGTAATGAACGGTCAGGTTAGACCATGGTCGATTTTCTGATATCTTAGCATTGTATGTAAAAATTATATATAAAAGGCAAAAATGTGCAATAATTCTAAAGGAAAGGCATTTATGTAAAATAAGGAATTTATGCTAAAATAAGCAAAAATAAGGAATATAAAACTTGGTAATATGTCATCATTGTCGTGATTCGTGCACATATATTATCAGCCTTTAAATACGTGAATAGAAAAAAATAAGCATTTCTCTAAACATCCGATGTCTACTCATGAGAGAACAAGTCTATAACCATCAATGAAAAATATCAAAAATCTTCACTGATATCATCTTCCATTCCCTTTCAGATATTTAACACAACCTGACACTGGAGCCTCCACATCCACAGGAAGACAATACACTATACCTTCGTGTTGTCCAGGATAGCAGGTATGTTTGCAACTTGATAGAGATTGGTGCCAGGAAGGGAAAAAATTAATGAAAAAAAATTCAGAGAAGGTCACAAATAAGGAAGAAAAAGGCACAAATAAGGCAAAATATAAAAAATAGGCACCAGAAGCTCAAATAGCAAAAAAAATGCAAAATTAAAATCTATTAAAGAACTCCAGAAGTACAATTAAGTGATTCCTATTCTTAAATGTCATAAAATCTTAACAATTATAGAAATGCATTTTACTAAACTTCCGGGTTCTTCTTATAGCTCTCTTATAAACAATTTCAGGAACTGAATAAAAGGCTTCACAGATCTGCTCTGCTGTTTTTATCATTCTATATTTCCCCATTTTCTTGAATGGTGTTGTCACTTCAATCACTTGTCTGCAAGTACTTTTTCATGGAAGAATTTATTTTTAGGGTTCCTGAAATACTGAGAAAGTCTTTGAACATATGCAAGTTTCTGTGGTTTCAGCAGAGGTGATTTGTTATAGTGTCTGAAAAGTAATTTCTGTAGGTAGCGATTTCTTGCTTCTGATATTTATCTTGCTCAAAGCATCATGGTATGCATACGAAACAAGGGCATGAGACCTATCTTGCATTATTTTCAAAAGTGTTAATTTTCAACCCGAGAATTTACCTTTTTTTAATGGTAACATGAGTAAATCACCTGCCACTCTCATGGAGATGTAATAAACACGCAACAATGCAGCCAACCTTTGGGGAAAAAAGAACCATAGTCCATTTCTGTCAATGGACAATGGCTGTTTTTGCTGAAAACTGAGTGAACGTTGGTTGCTTTTGCAAAACTAGTGATATTTCAAAACTCCATTTTTTGTGGACTATGGCTAATTTTGCTACACTATTTAGTACAGATGAAGCCAGAGGACAGCAGCACAGATTACTGTAGAGTACTCGAAATTTTCGTTTTTGGACTGTAGTTGTTATTGTAAAGTGGTCTTCAATTGTATAATAGTATTCGTTGATTTGAAATTAGAAATATATAATGGACTCTTGTCTGAAATTAGAGCAGAGAGTAATCATGACTTTTTAAGAATAAGAATTTGATCTTGTTTGAGTCTTCATTGAACATAGTTATTGGAAAAATTATATATTAATATTACTGTTATTATCAAACAAAAAATATTCATTATTACAATTTTTAAAAAGTGTGACCATTTGTACAACTTCTAAAATTCGCGGCAGCAGTTTTGGACACTGTGCCCAAGAGCTTCATTAGAAGCCATTTTCTCATTAATGGGTCCAAAATTTTCTGGTCTTTGGTTCTTATTTATGTTATAAGGCTTGATACTTCATTATTATTCTGGTAAAAGCGTACATTTAACAGAAATGGCACTTTCATCCTTTTTTTTATTTCAAGTCTTCAATTTGTAAAGTAGATTTAACTAAGATTTAAATGATTTTCTGGGATTAGTAACTTTAGCTGAAATTTGATTGAAGGTGTTATATTTCAGTTTCAGAAAAGAAGTAAAGTTTTTCTATTAACCAAATGGGCAGTTCACTTGGTATTATTTCGTTTTCTTTTCAGAGGATAAACTCCTAGCACAAAATCAACGGTGCAATTTCTGATATTTTGCATTATTTAATTTCACAACTTACTCACCATGGCCATCTTCCAGTATGCATCAAGAGAGGTTGCTGTTATTTTGTGGAAAAGGTGAGTTCTGAATTTTTTACCTATTAATCTCTATTGGAAAATTATTTAAGGGTAGTCCTGTAAAATGTTCAAAGTTTCTGAAAAGCTGCCTGTAACATAACTAAATACTATCGAATAATATGTTTATTAAATTATTTTATTTTTGGAACACATTCTTAGAGTTGCTATCACTATTCATATTTTCTTGTGTAGTACGGATATTCTCAGAATCACTGTTGTAACCAGACATTTTTTCCTGTTTAGATGAGTCGTCAATCTTCTCTTCCTTTGAGAGATCTTGAAGAATTCAAATTACATCTATTCATATAGTTTGCACAATAAATGAGGCAAACAAATAAAATAATTGGGTCAAGCACCAATAACTTCATTTATTCTTAGAAGAAATTAACAAAAACTCAACTTAGAAGAACAAAGGTAAGTGTATACATAGTGCTCATTCTCTCCTCTCCTCTTCCTCTTTCTCTTCATTTTAGACTTTGTTTCGTTGATTTAAAGTCTAAAAGTTTATGAGAGCAGGCAGTTTTCAATTTTTGTTTAGAGGGAGAAGTAATAAGTTGGATGGCTCAGTTTTCACACCAGGTGGCATTGCAAAATATGTTGTCATGGAAGATGAAGCAAGCGACTCTCATAACAGTTCGATAAGTTTTAAAAATCAATGGGAACTTCAGTTTTTCAAAAACTAGAGATCTTTGGTTTGTCATATGAGCTGACAAGTTTGTCATGTTTGCTGCCCTAATTTTAAGTTTGTCTGGGTCTATGTATGTTTGTAAGAAATTTTTTCTAGCATGAAAATTTGTAAATCGAGACTGAGAAGCGCTCTCTTAGATTACAAGTTGTCCTGAGGTCAAGTTATGCTCAATCATTTGGCCCAAATGTTGAAAGCATTGTGCAAGAAAAAAGATTTTAAAAGTCTTGGAAGATAGGAAGAATTAATGCCTCTTTAGTGTAATGCTAAGTTCTTTTGATAGTTGGTCTCCATTATAACGTGTTGGTAATATATTCATGTTTTCTGACAATTCAACATTCAGTAATTGTTACTGCCGCAAACTTTCTCAAGGATTTTTGAAGAGATTCTTTCCTTGAGTGAATTATTTATTTAATTATTGCTGTCTAATGTTAGTCGATATGATGATAACCATCCACAAACAATGTTGTGTCTGTTTTGGTATTTGCTCTTGAAGACATGTCAATGATGTCAATGGATGAAATCATTTCATTGGGGAGTGATAAGCGAGACGGTTGAATATCTCATACCCCTGGGTCTGACATTTGAATTTCTCTTAGTGCTCCTGCCGAGTACCGGCCGCTCGCTGAGAGTCGGGAGCAATCTGCCTTGGCTCAATGGAGTGAAAATTAGATGAGCTCAGATTTACATTAAAATGTGGTCCAAAATTTCATAGTACATTGCTCAATAAATCTGAACAGATTCAGCCTTACAAAGGGAGTTGTATTTGCATATGAAGTGTATATCAGTCTTTTACTATCTTTTCCAAAGATAATATAAAAATACTTTTTGTTCCTTATTATAATACAAACATTCCTTACTTTTGATATACAGTAGTTTACATCAAATGATTTCTTTTGCAAAGTATCGAACAGGATATTTTTCAAACAAAAGTCTTTAAACCCTACTGCCAGATATGTGTATTCAAAACTGTTCATGTTGTGAAGAAAGGCTCGGACAAGTTGAATAAATTTACCATCGGAGCAAACTATGGTTTTGAAAATATTTTTAATCGTTTTCCAGTCCACAAGGATACTCATGAGATGGAGTTCCAGTGGACACGAGTTGTGATCCACGTGTTATTGAGTCTATTGTTTCACCATCAGTATTAAATGCTAATTTTGGCTTTCTTAACCATAGAATGGTCGGCTTTCTTTCACCCCTAGAATGCCCAGCAGAGTCGTTTCGACTCTGAGCCTTCAACGATACTTCTTTAAAGGAAATATTGCAAAAATGTTTATCTAAGTTAGTATAACAATATTATAGATAATTAGTTTATAATGGAATTATTGCGCCACTAATTAAATATATTTTAAACAATTCTTGCCACTTCTAATCTGCAGAATGAAAGTTAAAGAAACATTTTTAACAGAATGAGAATATAATGTGCTGAAAAATAAACTTTTATCTATTAATATTTTTGCAACAATACCAATAAAAATGTTATAAACTTTTAATTTTCCTTAATACGAGTTTCACATGTGTCAAAAATATAAATTTCCTTTGCATTGCACTTCCCTTACTGTCTTGTATATGTCAACTTTATTTAAATTATTTTATTTAAATATTATTTATTATAACAAACTTAAGTTAAAAATTTGTGTTTGCTTCACATCGATAGAAACTTATGTCCATTTCATTACAGAGTTTTCAAAGAAGTTTAATTACATTTTCTAAATGTCAGTTTCTTGTTCGGGTTGTATTTACTTTCTACATTACTGACTTAATTATACATACAGTACAAAATATGTCCAGTTGTATGATTCAAACTTTTAATGCCTTGTACAGGCTACAGTTTTCAAACACATTTAGTAGATTATTATCCAGACATTTAATTAACATCTGCCATGTATTGTGATGTTTTGTGATGCGTAGTCCATGGCTACAGTTTTCAAGAGTTTTTTCTTGGTGTTAAATACTTCCCCAATATTTCCAGTGAATGAATAACAAATTGGCGCACACATTTTTAGTGATGTAGTGATCATTCCCCTCAAATCACAATTCTTTGCTGCTCTCCTATATCTACTGTTTGTAAATGTATCACTTCATACATGTCCTAAATAAGTTATTTTTTAGGTAAAATCAGTGAAATTAGCCTTTATTTCTTCTCAAATCTGTCTTATCAATTAGAAATTCATGAGATAGTGAATAAAAGCAAAGTATATGTGACCACATCACTACCATCTGGACTCAATTGCCCTCCTGTTCACTAAAAATTTCTTCTAAACTCATAAAATTTCTTTTTATATAAATTATTAGAAGAAGAAATATTTTGTCATTGAACCTCCATATGATAACTCCTTCTCTGTCAATTGACAATAATTTGATTTTGAAAACAAAGATATATTTGCTGTTTCGTGACGAAACAACTCGTGATTCAGGACTTTACATGTATTGAACAAGAAGACCTGAAAACAATGCAAAGGGGAAGGAATGCTCACATAGTTCTTAAGACAGTCAGTATCTCAAATACTAGGAGACATATGAAACATTTTTCAGCTTGAAAATATACCAAACAGAACCTACAAGATCAGGTCTGTATCCCAGGAGTCGAAATGACGCCTCATGGGCATTCTAGGTAAATTTGATTTTTTTTTCATGAAACATGTTTAATACAAGATTTAGTTTTTAACATACTGTAAATAATTGAAACTGATGGAAAGTCAGAAGATACCAAAATTTTATCTTTAAAAACAAAGAAGTTACAAGGACACAAAGGAGTTAAATGACGCCTTTTGGTGTTCTAGTTTCAAGTAGAGTACTGCGTCATTGGGGAATTGTAGGAAAAGTGTGTTTTAAAGGAAACTTTTCGTTGAACTCTGTAGTCTTTTGTGTAACATTTTCCTCCAGATCATCTGAACTTGCGTATCTTTCTGAATTAGTGTCTTTCAAACATTTTCAAATTAATGTGGCATTTTATATGCTCTGCCAAATTGAGTGTATTACAATGATTGCATTATGTTGAACAGAGTGGTAAATCCATCTCTGTTCCAAACATTGCTGCTATTGCTAAGAAGCATGGCGAACAAAACGATATCTGTAGAGGTGGAGAGGAATAAAACCACAGGAATTCCTTAAACCTCAACTGTTTGAATGTAAGGTTCTAGCATTTAGTTGAATGTTTAACTTCTTTGGTACTAAGTATTTGTAGAGATTCATTAGGGCACTCACAAATTCAAATGCTTGTTACCTGTCTTTCCTTCATGAAAATAGTGTTTATAGTTAAATTCACTCTATATCATATATAATCTTAATGTTTGAAACACCACAGCACAAATAAATAGCAAGATAAAAATGAATTTCACCCTGTAAGAAGAATCTCATTTTTCTTATTTTTACTTCAGCTGACTGCAGTGGCTTAAACTACTGGTCTGACAGCAGTGGCATGAAGACTATGCTGCTATTGCTGGTTACTTCACAGTTGTCATAGCTACCACAGAGAAAAGACACACTTTGGGGGTTGAGTTGTCTGGAATGGATTCCTCCTCCACTTCAGGATACTGTGTTAGCTGACGTGGTTGGTCGTACATTCATCGGTGCCCATGGTGAGTTCTCAGTGACCAGTTTTTTTTGTTTGTTTTTTTAAGTTTGTACATGATCAGGGAAATACACCCACCATTTCCGTCCATTCACACCAGCTAATCTTTGCTCAGCCTTAGAATGATCGTGATGTAAACAAAGGAACATAGTATTCGTCTGTCACTACTTGCCTCATTAGCTCATGGCTCCAGGCTCCTCATTCAATGGTAAAAAGAGTTCATGGACTGTGAGGAGTGTGCACTATTTCAGAGTACAATATTTCCGAAAATAATAAAGTTAGAAAAAAATAAAAATACACGTGTTCACTTATTTGATCCATATAACAAATAGAAAAAAAATAGAAAATAAATAAAAATATGAAGGTCAAATTTTGCTCTTTTTTGTGTGATTTGACGTGGAATGGCTCGTATGTGTCATTTTCATACTACCAAGAAAAATTAGTTTCTATGTATGTTGATCCTGTTGGCAGGTACAACTCCTTCCGTTTTTAATCATCCTGTAACACTATCAAGAAATGCTTCTGGACTTCTGATTTTATTTATTTTGTAGGGCTTGATTCATTCATTATTATAATGGTAAAAATGTAGATTAAACTGAAATGGTACTTTCATCCTTTTTTTTTTTCTAGTCTTTAATTTGTAATGCAGATTTATCTAAGATTTAAATGAATTCCTGGTATTAGTAACTTTTGCTGAAATTAACTTGGTGTTAAACTTCAGTTCCAGAAAAGAAGTAAAATTTTTCTGTTAAGCAAATGTTTCAGAATAAATTTCAGTTCACTTTCTATTTTTTCTTTTCAGAAGATGGCACGGAACTGGCACCTGGCAAACTGGCAATCCTGGCACGAAACCAACAGTGTACTTATTGACATGGTGCATTATTTAATTTCACAATATAAGGACCATGGTCATCTTCCAGTATGCATCAACAAGCGGTGTTGCTGTTATTTTGTGGAAAAGGTGAGTTTGAATTTTTCACCAATTCCAGTCTATTGGAAAATTATTTAAGGGTAGTGGCTGCTAAAGTTTCTTAAAAACTTCCCATGATATAACTAAATACTGTCAAATAGAATATCTATTGATTTATTGTTTTATTTAAACAACTTCTTATTCAGTTTCTATTGCTATTAATATTTTCTTGTGTAGTACAGATACCCTCAGAATCACTGTTGTGATCAGACCTTTAAATATTTTCCTGTTTCCTATTAGATGAGTCATCAATCTTTGCTTCTTTTGAGAGATCTTGAAGAATTCAAATT
This sequence comes from Acheta domesticus, assembly GCA_031308135.1. Taxonomy (NCBI): domain Eukaryota; kingdom Metazoa; phylum Arthropoda; class Insecta; order Orthoptera; family Gryllidae; genus Acheta; species Acheta domesticus. The sequence continues at coordinate 24,702,070 of JAHLJT010008446.1, forward strand.
ACATCTATTCATATAGTTTTGCACAATAAATGAGGCAAACAAATAAAATAATGGGTCAAGCACCAATAACTTCATTTATTCTTAGAAGAAATTAACAAAAACTCGATTTAGAAAAACAATGGAAAGCATATCCATAGCCCTACCTCATTCTCTACTCTGCCTCTATTCTCTCCTCTCTTTTCTTCTCTCCTTTTCTCTTCTCTCATCTTTACTTTTCTCTTTCTCTACTCTGTATACATCTATGTGTAGTTGATTTAAAGTCTAAAAGTTTTCTTTTATGAAAGCAAGAAGTTTTCAATTTCTCTTATTCATGCGTATGTATGGAGTTATATATGTACCATAGAGAAAATTATGTAATGCTATGGAAAATTGAATTCGGGATTTCAATGGAGATGCGTGTTTTGGGGTCCTCTGATACTGATAAGCGTCTTTTAAATATTTTTTGACCAACCATCCAATCTGTGAACAACACTAGCACCTAACGTATTCGTAGAATTTTTTTCAAAACTAATATTCCCTGGTTGATCTGGCCCGACTGAAAGCTCTTCTATTTTGAAAAACATTCTTTTAGTTTTGGGGGCATTTTACGTGAAGTCCCTGGGACACTCATCAAAATTTTCTCAAACGTCTCCAAATTTTCCCCATTAAATTTCTTATAAGAATTAAGTTACAGAGAATAGAGAATACCTGAGCCAGGATTCAGGGGGGAAAAGGGCTCGTTTCTTATTTTCAGAAGAAATATAATAATTATAATACTAATTAAGCGAACAATAACTTTATTAAACTGAGCTAATAAAATACAAGCTAATAACATACGTACATTAATAAATTGGTGAATAGGTTCAGTATTACAAAATGTATGAATATCCGTCATTAATAAATCCTCTTTCAATTAAAATTTGCTTTTAACCCTTTCCAGCCCAATGGGGCCATATGGACCCATTACTAATTTTTTCTATTTACTCGGCATTCGAGATCGCTCACTATTTCAATATGGCACCATGACGTTGTTGTGTGTATAGAGTCAGTAAATGGCAACTTAGACTTGATGTTGGAACACGTGACATTCTACAGCATTGTAAAGAACCGAGTGCCTGCCGCCATTGCGTTAGCTGTGCTTCATACGAAAATAATAATAATTTCGAGAAAAAATATTGTTTATGGCAGTATTACAAAAATATATTACAAATATACATGTAATAAGGATAATAATATGAATTGGGCAGTTATGTAATGTTGAAATGTATTATGTGATGACATTATTAGTTTCGGGTTCCATATGGACCCTGTGGGAAGTAAGAGTAATTTCTTTACAAAATGAAGTTATGTGCGGGAAATCACAACTTGAAAATTTCTTATATTACATATTTACATTTAAATGTGTATAGTTATATTATGTTTATACATAAACATATATACACATATATACACAGATATGTACACATATACATAGATCTGTACATATTTACATATATACATACACATGTATACAGATGTACGTGTATGTTTATGTATACATTGGCACATATATGTTTATATATACATATACACATGTGTTATATATACGTATTCACATATATGCGTATATATATGCATATACACATATGTGTTTATATATGCATATATACATATATGCATTTATATATACATATAACCCATATACATATTCATATATACACATACATGATCATATATACATATACACATATATATGTGAGTAATTCCATATATATTACATGTGTATATATAAGCATGTTCTACCCCATCTTTCCACTGGGTCCATATGGACCCACTAAAAAATTTCAACTATGTGACAAAAATAACTAAAGAAACCCATTTGTGTGTGTTATTGAGGGTATTTAGAAGCGATTAATATGGAAATTAATTTTTTTTGTTAATTACCCATAATTTGGTCTGGAAAGGGTTAAATATTATTTACTTAAAAATTAAGCAGTTTCGTGCCTAAAATCATGGGTCATAACTCTCAAATTTTACATCTCAAACAGAAAGAGTATTTATTTCGAGTATTTATTATAGAGGTGAGGGTGTTGGTGAGGTCTTACCTCGCAAACGTTCTAGTAGGATCGATTTTTAACAACCAATTTAATAACTCCTTTTGCCATCATAGCTTCGTGGTTCAGTTATAAATGAGAGCTGATGTGAAACATAGGTGTTTTAAAGCTCTTATTATCGGTTCTAAAAGCTTTGGAAGGTAAGTCCTTGGCTTTTAATTATAGTTTTAGGGTGCTTAGACCGATTCTAATACAGAGTGGTTTTTTTTATCGTTCGCCGAAGATTCCGGCCGCGTCGCCCGGACAGTTGAGGGCTCATTCGCCCGCCAAACCGCTGACTCAACTCCCGTGCTATCCGAGAACTATCGCTGCGTCGCTTAACGTACCTTAAAGAAGACTCTGAAAGTGGTGTCCTTCGGCTCGAATGCATTCTTGGCACCTCCGAAACACATTCTGATTTGCCCTTTGAAGTAAGTCTCAAGGAATTGCTGTGATTTTTATCTTCAATAGAGCGCCAGAGCTCTTCCTCCGAATGTGGGTTTTCTGCATACACCTGATCTTTCAAGTACCCCCACAAGAAAAAATCACAAGGAGATGGATCAGGTGATCTAGGAGGCCATAACCCAAGACTAATTATACGATCGTCACAATAAACATTATTTAAAAAGTTCATGGATCAAACAGCAGTGTGAGCAGTTGCCGAATCCTGTTGAAAGTAACCATAGTGCCTTTCTTCTGGTATCAATTGTTAGAAGAATGCCAATATTTGATGTAAGTAAATGTCAGCAGTAACGGTGGTGTTGAAAAAAATAGGTCCGATAATTCTTGTGGAACTCTATGTTCACCACACTCCAATCTTTATGTCTTGAAGTGGTTGTTGGTGAAGCTCTATTGAAGAGAATATTGCAGCAATTCCTTGAGACTTACTTCAAAGGGCAAATCAGAATGTGTTTCAGTGGTGCCAAGAATGCATTCAAGCCGAAGGACACCACTTTCAGCGTCTTCTGTAAGGTACGTTAAGCGGCGCAGTGCTAGTTCTTGGATAGCACGGGAGTTGAGTCAGCGGTTTGCCGGGCGAATGAGCCCTCGACTGCCTGGGCGACGCAGCCGGAATCTTCGGCGAACGATAAAAAAAACACCCGGTACTTATCGAATGTAATACATTATGATTTGAACACAGTTTTTATGCCTGCAATCGGTAATTTCAAACGTATCAAAGACCGGTTTTACTTTGAAGAATTCTAAAATGGTGATGGTTTTAAAATGAGCCCCAATCTAAGGTAGGCTCATATTGCATACAATACAACTTACGTTTGTACTATATTTCTTATAGATGCTATGAAAGGTTCTAGGTCAAAAACTAGTGGTGCTACAGAATGGCACAGACTTTCCCGTATGAGTTTTCTATTTCCTTGGGTCTGGACTAGCTATTCGGACTTGACACATACTCTTGCCAGCTGCCATATATAGCAGCCCACATTACATTTTTTTTTATATACAAGGTGTGTGAATTAGTTTTGAGGGATTACAATAGATGGTGTAACTTGTGCTATTCGCATCAGACTGTTCTCTAACTACATTCTCGTGTAAGCTCTATGAATAGGCTTCACTGTTTAGAATGTGACTTCGGGCTGATGTGTAAACAACACACTTGTTTGCAAGTCTGAAAATGTCAAAGTACGAGCCAACAAAACACCATTTGCGGGAAGTGTTATTTTTTCTCTTTCAGCAGCACTTTTCTTCGAATTAAAGTCATTGAGTGCTATTGGAAACTTAGGGCAAACATTCTCTGTCGATAAAAATATGTGAGTATTGGTTTCGACATTTTAAAAGTGGTGTTTTCGATACAGTTGACAGAGAACGCCCAGGTCAACCAATAAAGTTCGAAGATGCGGAATTGGAAGAATTACTCAACCAGGATTCATGTCAAAAGCAAGATGAACTTGCTGATTCATTGAATGTTGATCGCACAACCGTTTAGAAACGTTTAAAGGCTCTCGGTATGATTCAAAAGCAAGGAAATTGGGTGCCATACGAACTGAATCCGAGGGACATGGAATGCTGATTATTCAGCTGTGAACAATTGCTTCAACGCCAAACCAGGAAGGGATTTTGGCATTGGATCGTCACTGGCGATGAGAAATGGATTCGGTACGATAACTCTAAGCCGGGAAAATCATGGGGTTTGCCTGGTCGTGCATCGACATCGATGGCAAAACGGAATATTCATGGTGCAAAACTTATGCTCTGTATTTGGTGGGACCAGCTCGGTGTTTTGTATTACGAACTGCTTCAACCGAATGAAAAAATCACTGGTGAACATCACCAAACACAACTGATGCGTTTGAGCCGTGCATTAAAAGAAAAACTTCCACAATTCGAGCAAAGACATGATAAAGTGATTCTTCAGCATGACAACGCTCGACCACATGTTGCTTGTGGTGTGAAAAAATATTTGGAAACGTTGAAACGGGATGTTTTACACTCCTGCCATATTCACCAGATATTACTCCATCTGATTACCCTGGATCTGACCTGTTCAGATCCATGGAACACAGCCTGGCTAAGCAGTGCTTCCAATCTTACTAAGGTACGAAAGATTTGATTCATTCGTGGATTGCATCAAAAGATGAGTTGTTCTTTCAACGCGAAATCCATATGCTACCAGAAAGGTGGAGAAAGTAGTGGCTAGCAATGGACAATACTTTATATCATAATGATGTATTCAGGTGTTCATAATAAAGCCTTAAATTTACAGGAAAAAACCCTCAAAATTAATTCACACACCTTGTATATTTTCTTAATTTTTCAGTTTCCTAATAGTAGATAGAAAATATTATTTTAAGAGTATTAAAGAACAATAAAACCTAAATGGCAATTTTCTTTGAAAAATTTGGAGCCGTATTTAAGAAAGTGGCATACGAGAACTACTATAAATGCGAAAATTGAAGCTCTTTTTCACAGTTATCTTTTGCGATTTCAGAAAACCTCATTTGAAGTCATTTAAAGCATATCAACTCACAAATATAATAGTGTTTACAAATTGCTGGAAATATGCATATTACCAGTTTGAGAAGTCTTTCAGAAAAATTAAATTTGTGTAACATTTGAAAAAACAAAAAATACCCTTAAATGAACGGATCACATTAAAGAGTGCAATTAGCACTATAGATTCGGAAGTTTGAGGGGGGAAATGGATTCATGTTTGAGAAAATGATATTTGAGCGTTTGGGAAAATGCGGAATTTTGAGCTAGTTTTAACAGAAAACTGTTGAGTTTTCAAGAAACTTTGTATGACATTATTTAAACCAAGGGTACTCGTGTATATTATCATGTGAACAAATCAACGCTATGTGAATATTAACGACTTGAGATACAAGTAAAAAAAAAAAATACATATTTGTAATTTTTGAAAAACAAAAGAATAGAGAACTACGGCATTTATGTCATCTCATAGAGTACATTAGGCGCTATCCTTACCAAAAGTTCAAAGAAAAATTTTTGGCTGTTTTTTGAGAAAATATTTTTTTGTAATTTTTTTAATATGACACATATTGCACGCAATTTTGTGCCAAGACTACTCAAATTTTCAAAAAAACTTACATGAAGTTTAATGAAAGAACTCAGTTTGGAGAACAAATTGGCGGGCGGGTGGGCGGACGTACGTACGTACGTGCGGACGTACGTATGTATGTACGTACGTTTTGATTTCAATTGGTTTTTCGGTATGAAGGCCTTACAAACTGGGATTCTAGCTAAACCATGTGTTATGGGATTATTTTCTTAATTTAGCAACTGGTTTTATCCGCTTTTTCCGTTATTAGGGCTTGCCAATGAATTCTTTTCTGCAGAAAATTTGCAATTTTTTCGCGCAGCATTATGTAATTTTTCCTGTACTACATATATTACTCCATTTATATGTATGTATATGTGAAAGTAAAAATAGCATTTGAAACCTTTGGCATTTTCTTGCACTAAGAATATTTTGTATTGAAAAGGGATCAGGGTGGCCAGCGAACCTGGAATCCTTGAAAACCGGGAAAAAACCGGGAATTTGAAAAAGCCTGGAAAAACCGGGAAAAAACCGGGAATTTGTTTTGGAAACCGGGAATTTTCTTTATTTGTATTTTGAGTGCCAACTACACTGCATAAAATAGCAAATGTCAAGGATTTATTTTTTTTCCCTCGTTTGGCTTGCATCTTCTTTAGGAGAAAATCTGTTAATAATTAATATTAAGCTATTCCGATTGTGATTTCTCTTGAATTGATTTTTTTTATCTCCTCGATTATTGTACCTAATATTTCATAGTAAAGATTCGCAGAATTGAGAAACAAACAAATAAACGAACGACGCATTTAATCACAGTCCTGCTTTTCTGCTTAACTGAAATAGGAGTCTGTTCTTGTCTTATTCTTCGAATATCGATTGTGTAAAATCAGTCGCTTCTTATCTTCTACTCTCTATCACTTCCCTTTTTCACTTTGCATGGAGCTTTCGATCAGTTGCAATCTGTTTGTTCGTCAGCAGAAAACGAATTTCATGCAATTTATGTTTATTTTAGTAGGCATTTCGGTTCGTTAGATAATGTTTTACATAATTTCACTCATTTTAAGTGCATATTTTTTTTTCATATTTTCTGTTTTAACTGAATACTTTGCTTATTTATTAAGTTTTACTGCATATTTTGACATTTTATACTGCGTAAAAATCTGATCTCTAGTATGATTCTTAGAAATGAAGTAAAGAATTCATTTGTTTGGACATGATGTTCTAATCCCTCGTGTTATATACGTTGCTTTACCATGAAATGTTTAATTTTCTTTTTTTGATGAGGATACCACATGTTAAAATGAAATATAATGTGATATACCAGAACGGGACATGGTTTATTCATAATATTAGTTGTATACGGGGCGACTAAATGGACTTGTAAAATGGCGATATCCGGCCCTAGTAACGCCAGCGCAGAGGGTTGCTATGGTGCAGGGCAGGTAAATAAACTAGCTGCAAGCTTCGTAGGTGCCGGAACGCTGGCTAGATCGATATAATAAAGAATATGTGATTGGTCGAAAAACGTATGACGGACGAAGGCGCGGCTACATGGGGTTGTAAGAAATGAGCGGGTTGGCGGGGGGCAATTAGACTTTCTGGTGTTTACCGCCGTGTTTTGGAAAAATAGAACGTGAGACGCTACCGACCCATCAAGGGTTGCAAAATACAGAAAAACATTCATTCGGACTTGGAGCTTCGTTGAGTGCAGATCGTTACAGTCTGACTCAGAGTGGTGGAGTGTAGGTCGTGAACTCGGCTCTTGAGTTTCGTGGAGTGCAAATAGTGTGCGGACCTTGTAGTTGAAAGTGAGACTTATACATTTTCGTGCGAAAAGTAACAGTCGTCATCGGACTTAGAAATTATTTGCCGGAGTACATCCGCGGACTTGGGCAGTTTTGGGTGTTCACCGGACGATAGTTCGAACATTAGTATTTTATTAAACTCGTGTGAAAGATTATAAACCTAAAGCGTCGGAAAGAACTTAGCTAGATTTTATGCAGTGTGGACTGGATACTTCAGCAACCGCGCAAGATCAGAAGACAGAAGAGCGACTCGGATTCATCGGCCAAGTGAGAAGCGTCTTCGGAACGAGCGGGTCGGCAAGACGGTAACATATACTGCAGTATATTAAAATAATATCTTTTAAAAGGGGTCATGGCCATTAAGTAATCTGTTAAAATTAACATTGAATAAATTGTTAAATTTTGTTCTTTGGAAAAGAAAAGAGTCTGTTCATTTGTCAATCATAAGCTTCTAATTAGTTGGAAGCAGAGAATTTCCATATTTCAGATTCCACGCCAGGCTGTACAGTCGGCAGATCAGGTAATCGGCTATCTTAGCGATAGCGAATACATGTAATCCGAATCCATCGGCCCAAGCTAGCTGGATGCCCATATAATTTTGACAGAATTAAATAGGGAAAAGTTAGTATTAGTTTATGTCACCTGTTCCTGGCGCCCACATCTTTCTATAAATTCGGAACAGGTCAAACTCACGACAACGTATTACGAAGTGTAAGATGGAAGGTATATTTCAATAATTGTCGAAAAAATGAATTATCTTGATCGTTAGTATCAACATTATTGTAAAACCCATCGCATGATTCACGTAACAATTAGTTCACGAATTACTTTATTTACTTGTATCCCGAGAGAGCAAAATGCCGCGCCACAAAGGTAAACGAAGATAGCCGAGCAGGCCAGCGAGCCGAGCGGAGATATGGAGTGATTCGATCGGATTTCATTGGCGCGTGTGGCAAGTTTTAATTGGACGTTTGTCAGAAATTTTTGAAATTTTCAATGGTCGTTGGCTTAATTACATTGCGCTTGTCAGAAATTTTAAATGTTTAAAATTACCATTCTTGACAAGAAGAATTACAATTAATTAGTAGTATCCCTTACACTTTTTATGTTTCAGATTTTTGTAAATGGTTATCTTTTCCACACCACTTGATTGAAGTAGATAACCTCTGGCGTGTGTTTTTACTGGTATCCCCAATAGGCCTATATCGACTCTCTAAAATCAAAATAAATTAATATCATTGTTAATAATATGAGTAATGCAGACATAATTGAATACATTGTTTAATTTTAGTGAACAATCTACTCATACGTGTATTATTTATTGTGTCAGTGTTCTCATTTCTTGTAATGGTAACAATTTGCGCTTCGTCTTCATTGTATCCTAAATCTTTTATTGCAATTTCATATCTGGTAATATTGTTTTCCTACTTGGAATGTAGTTTAGTCCGAGCAGGTACATTCATTATAATATCCGAGGGGAAGGAATTAATTAAAATAAGAAACTGTTCTTTCTCGCAAGATTCTACCAGAAAATGTACGTTAAAATCTCCGGTTACAATGAATTCAAAAGAACGATAGCTGACTTCGTTTAGAGTTATCGGTGTTTATTGTTATCTGTGTTGATTGCTGTCTGTGATAATTGTAGAGTTGAGACATTCAGTCTACGGCTAGCAGAGGAGAATTGAACACTGTAATTGAGTTGCTATTCTTTGTGAGTGTGTATAGTGCGTTTTAGATAAAGAGATAATGTCAAAAAAAAAATCTAGCGTCTCTAAATATCAGACGGCGTATGAACATTCTTTTCCCTGGGTCGCCCCTGATCCAAAAGTGAACACAAATGCATTTTGTACTTGGTGCAGAAGCACTATCAATATAATTTCAATGGGAAAAAGTGCACTAGAAAGCCACTCTAAATCGTCAAAACACAAAATCGCGTGTGAAACAGACGTAAAAGTGTGCCTTTAGATATTTTTCTGCAGACTGGGTGATCTATTTCAAGACCCGATACTTGTAGTACTTCTGGAAACGGAAGATCACAAGGTAACATATCTAATACTTGTTTTCAAAATAAAACTATTGTACTTGTACATATATTCTGTAGAAAGTTGTAGTAATCCCTTCAGGTACGCATTTTATTCTTATGTGAAATAGGAAGTTTTTTACGAAATGAGAAATAGGATATAATTGAACAATGTTTTGATTCAAATACAGTCAGTTTAAGCATGTGGTATAAAATCTGCCAAAAATCTAATACTGTGGTATTGTCTTATGATTGGATTTAACTTTAAAATATATTAAACTAATTGTAAATTATGTGAGCGGATGTATTGTCTAATTATGGCTTCGAGGATAATTAACTATATGTGTGTAATGAGATTTTTATGAAATCGTTTTAAAATTTGGTTTGAAAACTTGTTTAAATAAAAAAATGTCCGTAGGGGGGGATTCTAACTTCACTTCCGCCCAGATAAATTTAACACGGAAACGAAACGTTACTTCGGTTTGTTTTATTCAGTGTAAGCTGATGAGTGTAAATGTGTAGTGCCAGTTTCGGTCACGTAAAATACAAAAATTTCTTATTACACTTTGGGAACTAGTGTTTTCTGTTGGACGGGTAGCTCTACGAGTTTCGTTAAGAGCATTTCTTTCAAGCTCTGTTATACAAATTACTACACTCGAGTATCTGGCGGTGGGGAAAAGGGTGCTGGTAACATAAGATTATGTAATCATTCAAAGAAATGTGTATTCCTGACTTGAAAAATGAATACATATGGGGAGCAAATTTACATTTGTTATATCCAAATGTTTCTGAGTTATGTTGTCAAACAGGGGATTCTTGTATCACGATATATAGATTACTTTGTAGAACACAAAATTAATGGTCAGTTTTCTAACCATAACGAATACATTCTCGACCAGTATAGATTTTTCTTTCAACATTAAGCCAGCAGTACAGTCTTGAAATTGATTCTTTTAACTCTCCAGTACACGCATCGAGAATTTTGCGTCCGCAAATTTAATTTTTCCTGCAACCAGTGAACTGTTTATGAAACCTGAGACATGTGTTTTTGAATATTTTTCACTTGAACGTTGAGGTTTCTAATGGCGACTGCGAAAACATTCAAGAAAAGAAAAAATAGTAAGTTAATGTCAGCAGAACTTGGTTTAGAAGTGCGAACGTTCACTCAGTTTGCTACGGTATACTGGTATTCCTTATCTCGACGCACTGTCAAAGTGATTTCGGAAAGTTGCTTATATTTTAGAACAAATATTTGTACATCGAATTGTCATTATTGAACAAACAAGAGAATGTTATTTGTCAATACTGAAAAAGAACATCTAATCTTCAGATATATTCAATTCACATATACAGTCCACTTATTGATATTTATAAGATCATGTACTTTTTCTTAGGAGTATAACAGATATTCTACTTGTGCATGATGTAACAGAACTTTTTTTTATGGACACATCGTATACCAAAATTGCGTTAACCCGAAAGGCAATCATTGTACTACCCTGTAAAGGATTCTGACATAAAACAATCTCTCTTGCACAAAACGATCTTCTTTAGGATCGAAGTTTGAAATAAATATTACACTGTGTAACAAAAACCAATGATATTCTGCAATTTCGATTCAAAAGAGGCTGGAAGAAGCGACGGCATAAAGCCATGAGCCTAACAGTTGTCAGAGGCGTTCTGATTGCAAATATTGTTCCTCGATCATTTTTCAACACCTTCGCAGATGAATAGGTGGAATGGCGACGTAACATTTAGGATAGTAATGTATCACGTCTGAACAACCGTGTCACGTGCGTGATTCCCCGCCCGGCGTCCTTTTGAGAGATTCGATCCTGTCAACGCGCATGCAGTCATACTCGTATTTCGGGCAAAAGGCAGTGTTGCGAAGGATAAAAATGTAAATATTACATACTTCGACATGAATAGTTTGTTAATATTTGGTCTGAACGGTGAGGCCATCTATGCAATTTAGGATTTTGTGCAAATTTAACAAGGTTATATTTTCGTTACTCAGTCTTGAAGGCGAATGCCACACAGATTCTTCCCCATTACAAAACTATTTTCACGGTTAAGACTACTGCAGAATATTTGCATGATGAAAACTTTATGAAAGCCGTGGTGGATTTCGGAATAGTTCCTAAATTTTGACCTCGATGGCCAATAATATCTTGTCAGATTATGTGCCACTTGCTTACGGTAACTTAATTAACGGCGATTAATGCTAAAAGGAGTCGATATCAATCTCGTTCAGACTGTTCAAATTTGCTCGAGCTTTTAATTTTTTTATTGAAACAATGTTTTTTTGGTCTTTCTTAGGATCACAAGATATAATTGTTCAAACTGAGGCTACAACCAGGACACTTGATCACACCTTTGAAGTGCCAACGCCTTTAGGAAACTGTCTAGAAAGTAATTCAAGATTTGATTTTGTAGTAACATTTACTTAATTTACTTATTTTATTTAAAAAGTAATAATTGAAATATATTTGTAGGATCTCAAGACTCAACAGACTGTTCGGTGGAAAACGTTATGCCAGGAAATACTTCTCAGAGTTTGAAAAATCCTGCATTGAGGTCTTTTCTTGTGACAGAAGAGGTGACAAAGGCGGAAATTATTTGGTGCTTGTGTATGATTAAAAATCACTTGTCTATTAGAAGTTCTGCAAGTTGTGTTTCAATCTTTCGCCTCATGTTTACTGACAGCAAAATTGCTGAAAAAATGCAACTGCAAAGGACCAAAATTGCTTATAGTATAGTTTATGGTATTGCTCTATATTTCATTCACAGCTACTAAACATAATCGGGACTTGTGATAATATTGTATTAGAATTCGATGAAAGTTTGAATCCGGTATCACAGAAGATGCAAATGGACATTTATTTAAGATTTTGGGACTCAAAAAATTCATTGGTTTCTACCCGATTTTTTGACTCTGTTTTCCTTCAAAATACATGTGCCAGAAATATAATGCAAGCAATACGAGAAGCGTTTGGATCTGACAGACTTAAACACATACTGCAATTGTCTCTGGATGGACCAAATGTTAATTTAAGGGTTTTAAAGGATTTAAACAATGAACTTAAAGAATCATGTGATGGATTGGAACTTTTAAATATAGGTACCTGCGGTCTTCATGTCGTTCATGGGCATTCAAAACAGGAATATCTTGTACTAAATGGGAAATACATTCATTCCTAAGATCATTGTATTATCTATTCCACGATTCCCCAGCACGAAGAGCTCTATACGTGGAATACACAAAATCAAGTGTATTTCCAAAACGATTTTGTGGAATTAGATGGGTGGAGAATGTGGAAGTAGCCAATAGAGCGAATGAAATCCTGTTTCATTTGAGGACGTACGTCAACCAAGCAATTGAAAACAAGACAGCTCCAAAATCACAAAGTTTTAAAATTGTTTCCAATGCTGTTAAGGATAACCTTCTCGGTCCAAAGCTTGCTTTTTTTAGTGCTACAGCATCTCAGTTGGAGCCCTTTTTGCGAGAGTTCCAAAATGATCTGCCAATGGCTCCATTCTTGTATAATGAATTGTATTCTCTTGTTAATACCTTGATAAAACGAATTGTGAAGTCAGAAATTGTGAATAGTACAAGATCGATTTGTAAAATAGATCTGACAAAAATAATCTAATAGCTGCTAAAAATTTTGAACTAGACTTTACAACTAAAGATGCTTTAAGAAAGTAAAAGGAACTTCACAATTAGATATTCTAAATTTCAAACGAGACATGTGTTCCTGCATCATCAGAATGGTTCAAAAACTTAATGAAAGATCACCATTGAAATTCAATTTTACCCAGGCCATCACATGTTTGGACCCTAGTACAGCTTCAGATCTTAAATCTGCTCAACTTAAATTGACATCTTGTCTTGAATGTCTTGTGTCTTGTGGCAGGATGTCTGGCATAAAAGCAGATCGTGTGAGACAAGAGTATATGAACATTTGTGGCGATGCTCAAGTTCAAAATATGTTGAAATCTTTTAAAAGAAGTGAAAGTCGACTCGATAAATTTTGGATGGATCTCGTAAATCAGTATTCAAAGAAAGTGATAACTTTGCTGAATTTGTGCAATTGATTTTGATACTCTCCCATGGAAATGCCAGTGTTGAACGTGGATTTTCTGTAAATGCGGAATGTTTGGTGGAAAACCAACATGAGAAGAGCCTCATTGCGCAGAGGCGTATTCATGATGCGATTGTAAATGCAGGAGGTGTAGAGAGTGTCAGAATTGATAAAAGCCTCATACATTCTATGCGTAATGCACATTCGAGGTATAAAGAAGATATGATTAAGAAGCGTTCCCAAGACGAAGAGATGTCTGCCAAAGAATCATACAAAAGACTGAAACTAATGGAAATAAAAGAATTGGAGATTAAAAGAAATAAATACTTGGCAGAAGCAGCAAAAATATCTGCGGACATTGACCAAACAATTGCAAGTTTGAATTCTTAAATCTACGCAGATTTTTAAATTGTATGCTTTTGTTCTTTCCTTTTGGGTAGCCACAAGGAATTATAACATATCTCAGGTTTTTTCTAAATAAAAAAGGAGTCAATCCATTATCATTTGATTCATTCGTAATTGTAGCAATATAATTCAAATATATTTTTAATATGTATAATTAGAAATGAAGTCTCTTGTTCCCCCAATATTATTGTACCTTTCTCGCATTTATGCATTTTTTATTATTTTGTTTTATCATATTTAGTATTATAATATTATTTGCATTTACATAGATAAGTTAGTTTATATCCTAAAACAAAAGTAGTAGTCTGCATTAAGGCCAAGACCAGTTTTAGATTTATAAATTCTAGAGTATTAGTATACAATAAAATTTATTTTCACCCTTCTGTTCCTTGTATACTTTTGACTATAAATAAATAACAATTTACTTTTCTTTATTACGTCTTATCACTATTTACATAAGTTTTAATTCCCTTTAATAATATGCCTGGTAACTAAAATCACTTATCAATTTAATTGTTTTTGAAGATATTGTTTTCTATACGTGGGAAGCATGCACTAGTGGACGTTTTTTTTACAATAATAATGATAACACTTCTAAATAAATGTTCCTCCTACTGTGCATGTGGAGAGAATTTGTCAATTAATAAATACAAGTAAATAATGTGGAGTTGCAAAACAATTTAAGATTTTTGCAGTATTGTGGGACCTTCAAGTCTTGTAGAGGCTGTTTTGCTGTAAATCTGATTGGTGATTTATGTAATCAAATCAGTGTTAATAAAATGGTTTATTCAGTCTCAATGATATTTTGAGATTATTATCGATAATTTATAGGCTGCGATAGGTTTGGATAATTATTCATCATCAAAGATAGCTAGAAGAATAGCATGAGTCATTAGAGAATTAGTGGACACGAGTAATTTATTTGCATTAAAAAACTTGAATTTAATTTGTAAACAAATTTTTAAAACAGTTCAAATGTTGATTTGGGCGTTTGTACAAATAATGTGACCATGTTCTGTAATTTGATTGAGATAAAAGTTACACTTTACTAGGGATCACGTTAGCCCAGACGCGAATCAGGACCTGGAAAATGAATGATCTTAAACCTGGAAAACCGGGAAAAAACCTTGAATTTCAAAAATCTAGAATGCTGGTCACCCTGAGGGATGGACAATTCAGTCTAAATAAATGTGTCCTTTTACAATAGAAAATATTCTTAAACGGATTTCGAAAGCCTAGACTCCCGCAGTTGGTGTCCTTTTAAATAACAATTAAATATATATTTATTTTAACAAATAATGACCAGAGCGCCATTCCTTAGTTATGGGAGAATGAATTTAGTAAAAAATATATAGGTTTCAACTGAAATTATCATTTTGTAATGTTTTCTTATTCCATTTCTACACTTGGAAAACCGTTACAAAAATGCATATCAATATTATTTAAGACAATTTTATTAAAGACACGTAAAAAAAATTTGAGAAAATGGCTCTCTGGTTGTAAATTGGGTGTTATGTTTATCATTTCAGAGTATTTGAAAAATCTGTAATGTCTGTAATTATGCATTCGACATGGCCCTACTATTGAAACACAGCACATATACAGGGTGAGTCACGTAACTTTAGCACCTCCTGTAACTTTTGAACGGTTGAAGATATTGCAATGCAGTTTTCACGGAAGTGAATGAGGGAATGGGGCTAATTGATATGTGTATTGATTTCTCTTTTATCACTTGTATTTTACGAGATATTTGAGGTAACTTTGTTTTTTCAAATGGGACTACACATATTTTTTCAGTCTATCATGACAAGCGTAAAAAGACTAATCCAAAGATATAAATATTGTCATATGTTAGATAAGCATTTTTTTGAGTAATTGTGAATTTTTTGCGACTAGTGTTAAACGGATATTTTCATTGTAACTGTCAGCCCCACAAGGTCATGCAGCACTCCCCCAGCAAACGCAGGGTCGGGGAAGGGAAGGGATTTTAGTACTTGAGGATACAAAAAATATTCACAAATCTGTTGCTTTTTTTCCTGAACTCTCCTTTCCATCCTGATCCATTTTCAGATATTTTGTGTTTCTTAGGAATTGAAAATATGGATTTGTCTTAAGTAGTATTTATTGAAATAAGAATATTTCTATCCCTAACATATTATTATATTCTTATTAACATTGAAATTGTTTACTCAAAATATGCAATATTTTTTGTACAGTTTTAATTATTTATTCTTATTGTGCTTTGTTTCAAGATCCCATTAATACTTACCTTATGAAACCCCATTAAATGAAGTTGAAGTTATAAACAATTTCATGATACAAACTTATGACAAATCCTTATTTTCCATCCTTTAATTCCTTCAATCAAAGAAAGACGAAAATCTGAAAATGCGGAAGAATGGAAAGCACAGTTCAGGAAAAAACTGCAATGGTTTTGTGAATATTTGGAATACTATGTTTCGTATTTTCAAATAAGATCCCTTTCCTTCCCTTCCTTTCCCCAGGCGCACGTGTGCTGGTGGAGCGCTGCGTGACCTTGAGTAGTGGACTATTCAAAATGTCCGTTAAATCCCAGTCGCAAAAATCAAAATTAATCAAAAAAATGCTTATCTAACATATGACAATATGTAAATCATTGGATTTGTCTTTTTACGCTCGTCATGGTGGACTGAAAAAATATGTATAGTTCCATTTGAAAAAACAAAGTTACCTAAAAAATCTCGTAAAATACAAGTGATAAAATGGAAATTAATGCACGTATCAATTAGCCCCTTTCCCTCATGCGCTTCCATGAAAGCTGTATTGCAATAACGTCAACCGTTCAAAAGTTACAGGAGGTGCTAAAGTTACGTGACTCACCCTGTATACTAATGCGCCATTTGCAAGGCCGTGGACAGAATACAATCATTAAACACCATTCTCATCTCTGCCCTTTACTTTCTTATGAGATGAAAAGTGACAGATATATTTGATTAGTGTTTAATAATTAATTGTATAGCCTAAAAACAGAAAATCCGTAACACGTGGATAACTTAATTACATTTGGATTTAAACATGACTACATTTGATGCAAATTACCTGTTGCAGTGTTCTCCAATTGGGAGTGTCACCGTAGTGATGTAACTGTAGTGAATTGTAAGCTCCTGATTGGATGACACCCTAATAGCACCAGCTAAGTGCAGCTCAAATTGAAGTATTCTGCTGATTTTGTCGCTGGCTGTATTTATTCTGAGAAATAAAATTTGATACATCCGAATCAGTTTTGCCAGAACTGCCAAAATCCCCGGTTCTTTTACGAGGATTTTAATAATGATCCCATCTATCAGGATGAAGACATTCTCGTACATACAAATACCATGATTTTAAGTCTACCCTAATTGATGATGTACGATTTAAGATTAATATTTTTTATTCAGTAATTTAAAACTAACACCAGTATTACAAATATCTGATGTTATTGGTGAAAACTGGTATAGAAACATTATGGATGACATAGTATGGTCTTATTCTTATACATGGTGTAGTAGAGGAGGAAAGAACTTCTATGTCTTCCATGTAGTTCATTGAATGAATTGATGTCGATTTAAGTTTAACGAACGTCCTGTGCGCGTTAAAACTTACAATTATAATATGAACATTTTCAGAATTTAAATTTATTGTCAGCGATACCTGGAATTTTAGCAAAGTTCCAGGATATTAGAAGTGGTATACGAACATCGTACATTACTTGTCTGACAACGCTGATCAGAATAGCTGCCCTTTTGCTGCCAACACAATTGTAGTAATGTAATTAAAATTTTAATGTAAGTTTCATGTGTTTAGGTGGAGTATTCTTGTATCACAAGACCAGGCCAGTATTTGCAGTAGCAACATCTGCAGCTTGGTGCTTGAAAGTGCAGTTCATGGTAGGAGGTCGAGTGACATGTGGTGCAGTTCACGGTAGGAGAAGATAGTGATATGTTTCTCATTGTAGAGGACAGGTTCTTTGACTTGCCACCTGATTAGCTGTCAATGGGACATGTATGGAGTAGTTGCTTAATTATGTTATATTGCTGAAAATCTTTTATGAAGCTACAATTTTAATGTGTATTAAGTTTAAAAGCATTTTTGTTGCTTTTCTGAAATTGTGTTCGGTATCCATTGTCTTGTAACAACTGTAGATGTTTGTAGTTCTTGATTTTTTTTATTTTTACATTTTCTGACATTGAATCAGGTTCTATTTAATATTGTCAGTAATATTGGATTTTTAGGCTCCAAAATGTATGTTGTGGCCTAAAATAAGCTCTTCAAAGGCAACACAAGGTTGTACAATAAAACTTGGTGACTGTGGAATCTGAAGGGACAAGGATTTTTTTTTCCTACATTAAGCAGTGGCCCTGAGAAACGTTTCCTAGGACCCCCAGTTAGGAGTTAGGCAGATTTCCACAATGTACATATTCCTCATTGCGCAAGATTTACTGCATAAGCTCTGAAATATGTAGTACAAATTGTCAGGACAAAATTGTTTTCATACAAATATTATTTTATCAAGCATTTTTATTAAAACAAACTCTGTTTGAGGGGTTAACAATATGTATATGCTGTGATATATCTTTTATATATAATAGATATAAGTGCAAAAATTTACTATTTTTTAAAAAACTTGTGACTGATGCACTTTCTAATGTCAGAAAAGCAATGCGAGCATTATTTGTCATTTCCTTTAATGCAGGGCCCAGCCAGAATAATTGGAATTTTTTATTTAATGCAGATTTAAATTTTAGAGCAATTTCTAACCAGAAATATTGCTCTTTCAATTATACAGGATAGACATTCCTGGAATTTTACAGGAACAACTTTAGGCTCCATAAAATGCAGTTCTTTAAAGCCATAAAATACGTCCTTAATATATTTCTAGTATCTACGTCTGAACGGAAGTTAGATATTCACTTAAAAGTTTGAAGTGTAATTGTCCGTTCTTTTCAGTTCAATTTATTAAGTTTGTCAATCAACGAAAGTAAAACAGAACGAGTAATTTTAACTGTTTTTAATGAATAGTTTTAATTGATCCCATCTGTTAGAAAGTATTTACTTTTCAGTGGACGTCTGTTTCTTTGCCAATCAATTTTGGTGTTTTTGTTACTGCATACATGTTTTCCTTCGGAAACCTGAAGTAAATTTTATTTGATCATTATTAGTAAATATTAGGAAGCTAATGGTTGCATTTGTAGATGCAGCCATCAATTGTGAGAGATAAGAATTTTCCAATTGTCAGTAATTAACCCATTGCCCTCTGAAAATATTGTAAACCTAGTATGAAATCAAATTCAGAGGTTTCAGAGGTTATCTTTTGACCTTTTTAATATGATATAAGTAGTATTTCTTGTGCCATAATTTCATAGGTAAAAATGAAAATTGTATTATTTAAATTTTAGTAATTCGGAGTATAATGTGAAGTAATATAAATGTACTAATGTAAAGGTGTGGACTTTCTTAATTACTGGAGTAGATTTAATGTCTCATGATTTGTCATGAAGTTCATTCAGGAGTTAACATCCTCTTGAACTGGTTGTATTTATTTATTGATCAATGCTGTGGAGTAGCTACTGCCATTACCATAGAAGGGTTAAATAATAAAACAGTGATATTCATATCTTCAAAATCAGCATACGAAATACTGCTCTATATGTGTCAATAATCACAGAGAGAACAATCACAATAGCTATGTCTTTCTATCAAATGGGATAATATTTTTAAATTACCAACTATTAAACTTGAATTGGTACAGAGGGTGTTTGAAGGTGTTGAGATAGTTGTGGTGATAGACTATCATGGTAGTGTGTTGGACATTCACAAGTTGATAATAAAATACGCATATCAGTTTATGTACTCTCTTGTAGTTTTGCAAGGTCTCTCAATTTGGAGCATATCAATCTTTAGGAGGGGTGTGGGGATCTTCATAAGTGGAGACCAATGTGCTGGGAAGGGGGTGCATGAGAGAGCTTTTGCACCCTAATGGTTTTTGATAAGGAATGAAGCGAGTGATAAAAAATAAGTAATATAATGATAAAAATGTTATTTGATCTTGATTAATTCAGTCTTTTCTGAACAAGAGCTGAAGTAGTCATTGTGGTATAAATTTTGTTTATTACTGTACTAATATATTCAAGACCTTTCTATTATAATCACTTGGTATCCACAAGCCACAAAGTCCCTTGCCAATTATTCTAGATAGATTCCAAATATTGATATTTGGTAATGTGCTGAAAGGTAATTGCAGGAAGTATCTTGCCAATGTTAGCTGTCAAGGCTACTTCTGTATTCAATTGACAAGCTATAGCTATATCTATATCCATGTAATTGAAGTAGATTTCTTCAAATTTCCACATTTTGTAGATATTGCCATCATTGTCGAAGTTCAGTTAGTGTAATCTCTTTTAATTTGTAACCACATTTGGGTGAATTAGCAAAAAGGTTGGTCACTCAAAGAAGTTTCAATCAACGTAATAAGGACAAAAATAGGTCAGAAAATAGATCTGCTGTTTTAAATGTATGCGGTACATGACTCTACATTGCTAGCAAAGTTTTGGATTTAGCAACTTGTCATCATTTACATCAATTGTCATTTATACGAACTCTTGTTTCATGAGTAAGGGATAAAGAACACTTAATAAGTAATGTGCTATGTCAATGAAGCGAGGGCTGGCATGATGGGCGTGGGCCGTGATGTTCAGCCCGTGCGCGGCGCAGGAGGCGCGACTTCTCCGTTAATGCAGTTGGGGCGGCGTTTTGGTGGCATGTACTAGATCAGCAACAGTTCATACTAATTACATATGTATGCTACTTACAACACCATTTAACCCGGGAGTGCTCGCAATAGATCTGTGAGATCCAAGCCGGGGAAATTGTTTATTGTGTAGTGCTGAAAATGTCCAAGAATACATGTATCATATATCTGTTTTTTATTCAAGTCAGACATTCTGTATATTTACCTAGTTAGAGATATCTGGTTTGGTTGTTCAACTGCAGGTTCAAATAGAAGTTATTGGCGAGATGGGTAATATGATGAGTTCTAGGTTTGATGTCTAATTTGGTGTGTAGTGTCTTGTCGGAGATGAACCAGGGGACTTGGGTGATGGATGTTAAAAATTTGTTTTGGATGACTTGCAATTTTTGTATGTTGTATTTGGCAGCATTTGTCCTTATTGAACATGCGTACAGAAGGAGAGATCTGATGATGGATTTGTAAATGATAATGGCATTGTTTAATGATAGTTTTGAAGATTTATTTATAAGCGGTTTCAGTTGAAGAATTTTGATTTTGGCTTGCTGAACTTTGTAATTTATGTGAATATTCCAGTTGAGGGTGGTGTCCAGTTATAGTCCTAAATATTTAACTGCCTGAATATCTGGGGTCCATGGGATGGTATTATTATTTATTCTTAATTGGATGGGGGGAGTGTGAGATTTGAATGTGAATATCTTCGCAGTTGGTTTGGTAGGATTTATCTTTTTCTTCCATTTTGAGGACAAACTTTCTAATAATTCAAGATGGAAATTGGATTTCTTTAGCTAGGAAGTTTAATGATGGGTGAGACATAGATTGTGGTGTCATCTGCGAATGGGGCTATTTGGGTTAATCTGGAGGTACGAATGTCTACTGTGCAGAGAGTGAATAGTATGTGGGAGAGGAGGAACGTTGTGGGAGTCCTGCTCTTGTGGGGTATGGGTTGAAGATGTGATTTTCTATTCAGACTGCAAAGGTTCTGTTTGTAAGAAAGCATTTAATGGTATTGGAGAGGTGTACTTGGATTCCAATTGTAGATAGTTTTTATATTTATTATATTTGCCCTTTGTGCCAGACTCGATCGAAGACTTTGGTGATATCTATGAATACTGCTACTGTGTGATGCTTTTTTTGGAATGATGTATGTAGATATTTGGTAATATGTAAGAGCTGGTGCGCTGTGGATGCTTTATTAGTGAAACCAAACAGATAGGGAGGTATGAGATTAATTTGGTGAGGTAGTTACGTAATTGTGATAGGATAAGTTATTCGAAAATTTTTGCTAACGATGAGAGTAGACTGATGGGTTGATAGTTATCTGGATTGCTGTGGTTTTTGTTCGGTTTGGGGATGGGAAGGATTAATGAATGTTTCCAGGATGAAGGATAATATCCTAGGGATGAGTTTAATATATTGGTGATACAGGCAAAAATGGTTTTGAGTAAGTTTTTTAAAATATTATTAATATCGTCGTGGCCGGGTGCTTTTTATTTGGGAGAGTTCTAATGATGGTTGTAATTTCTGGAGGAGGTATGTATTTAAATTTTTTGGGTTTATTATAATTAGGAGAGTTGGCATAGTTTGAATTTGGGAATGATCTGGATATATTTATATTATTTACAATCTCTTCTCCAAAAGGTCAAATTATTTCATTTTTGTCTTTCCTACCAATCCTAGCATTAAAGTCTCCTAACATTATGATATCTCTTGAATTACCTATTTTGTTTATTGTATTGTTTATTTCTTCATAAAATTTATCCTTTATAATAGAATTTTGATCCTCACTTATTCCATAAACACAGATTATAGTTATTTTATTTTCAAATATACTCAATATATAAATTAAGGATATAAATCTATTGTAGAAAGTACTGTTTTATATGCATCGGAAATTTGGAAATTAAAAACAAAGGCTCTAGCCGAATAAGATGGTAAAAAGTGCCCCCGCTTGGAATCGAAAAGTGAATCTTTCCTGAGGATTGTGACCACGAAAAACATTTTTTTCATGGACTTTTAAATTCCTGCCCCCCTCACATCCGCCGTAATAACGAAAAACGTGTTTTTTTAACTTTATTTTTTTCACTGACTCCGCCGCACGAATTTTCATGGAAAATAATGGGTATTTATGTAAAATTTACTGAATTTTTCAAAAATAATTTTTAAAAATGTATTAGCCGCGAAATTCAACCTTTCAAATGGATTTGAAAATATTGAAATTTTTTTAAAGAAAGTTGTTATTCTACCGGGAGCATGAGAAAATTCTCAAATGTTGCCCTAAAAATCATCTATCTTCTGGAATTTTTTCAGATTTTTATGATTGGTGCGCCATATCTAAAAAAATTAAATACATATTTTCGTCCCATTTGGCGTATTTGCATGTGTATAGAACTTTATAGAAACATGTAATTACAATATTATTTGTTTTCTAGCAACGGTATTTGCAGTATTAAAAGGCTAATATCAGTAAATAATTTTGTCAATAATATTTTGACAGTTAGATATAATCGCACCAGATGGTGAACAATTTTGTTCAGTTATTTTTAATAAATTGAGAAGTTCGAAAAATTATCAATTATAAAAAATTGACTTTAATTTAAGTGAGAATTTCTTGAGAATTTTAGATGCAGTGGTGTATACTAACAAGATAAATAACTGATTGAACAGATTTTCTATCATATTAAAAAATACTTAAAAGCTTAAATAAAAAAAATAAATAAAAGACAGTAACTTACTTTTATCTTTCTACACTTAACTTCACTTTTTTATCCTTTTTTCTTCAAAAAATAGCATCTTCATTATTTTCCTTTAATCATTTCCGTAATATTTTTAAGTATGGGACGGTATTGGAAAGCTGGATTTTTCCAGGGTAGCCGCTGGGATTCGCGAGTAGAGCGGGTAGCTGAAGGTAGTACCTTAAACAACGATCTCAGAGAG
The DNA here is from genome assembly GCA_031308135.1 of Acheta domesticus. Taxonomy (NCBI): domain Eukaryota; kingdom Metazoa; phylum Arthropoda; class Insecta; order Orthoptera; family Gryllidae; genus Acheta; species Acheta domesticus. The sequence goes on from JAHLJT010008446.1 coordinate 24,725,647, forward strand.
TAGAAATACCTTACTGGAATGATGGAACTTTATGTACACACCTTTCCGGTTCTTTGCCAATTGTACGAGGAGTTCCGCAAGGATCGATTTTAGGCCCTATTCTCTTCCTATTATACGTAAATGACATGCCCTTAGCGATTCGAAACGGAAGAACAGTTCTCTTTGCGGATGATACAAATATTCTTTGCAACAAAGAAACCGTAAATAGTACAATATCAGACGTTTCAAATTGGTTCCGTAATAACAAATTAAAAGTAAATGAAAATAAAACAGTTTCAATGCAGTTTTCCATATCAAATAAAAAATTCTGTACTCTATTGAAAATGAACGGTGTGCCATTGACTGATGTAATGTAACAAAATTTTTAGGTCTATCAATTCAGTCAAACCTCAAATGGAATGCCCACTTAAATGAATTGAACACAAAATTAAGCTCATTATGCTACGCGTTCAGAATTCTTTCAAATTCCGTCAGCCTTCATACAGCTCGTTGTGTATATTTTGCCAATGTTCACTCCCGCCTGAGATATGGCATAATATTTTGGGGAAACACATCTTATAGTTCAGACTTTCAGATTACAAAAAAGAATTGTACGAATAATAAGCAAATCCAACCCACGTGATTCTTGTAAGTCACTCTTTATTAATCTAGGAATTTTACCATTACCTTGTCTCCTGATTTACGAATCAGTAGTTTTTGTCAAAAATGACTTACTTAAGGACGGGAATATATTTTCAGCAAACGCCGATGTCTATAAGTATAACACACGACGTAGTAATCATATTCACCAGGTGGCAGTATCAACAGCTCACTACAAAAAATTCACATACAATTCATGTATATTACTCTACAACACTTTGCCAGAAGACATTAAACGATTAAATTCAATAGAAAAGTTTAAGTCCCAAGTAAAATCTTTTCTGCTGCATAACTGTTTCTATACAATTCGAGATTATACCGAGCATCAAAAAGGAAAGTAGAATTAATTTTAACAATGATAGTTAATGTAATTATTTATCATTTGGACTGTATAATTATAAAGAACCTGTAACAAGTATTGTACCACAGTTTCTGGGTTGATGGCCCCCATCTCGATCAGGTTTTTCGTCCAGTTTCCCTGATCCTTGAGCAAATGCTGAGATGGTCCCTTGTTTTGCTTCTGGACATAAATGTAACTTCATTATTTGTGCACGTCTTCTGAATTTCAGTGGGAAATATAGTTATTCAAATTATCGTTTTTCATATTATCGCGGCAAAAAGTATTATTCTTTCGTGAAGAACATGAGGGTTCAGGGCAGAAATTTATAGCTAATTTACCTTTGAAAATATATTTTATTATATAGGAGCGAATATTTTGTCAACAAAACTCGAAAAAAACTCTCTTTTCTGTATTCAAAATTCGACTAGAATATGGTTTAGGATAGAGACCACAGAATTATGAAAACGTGCACAAAATTCACTTCTCCCCATAGCTCGTCATACGCAGTTTTTAACTGTTTTTGACGTAAATAAATAATAAAAAAATAGTGGGGAGGGAGCCAGGAGGTGGCGCTCCCGCGCGTCCGCCCATACCAGAAGCATTAGCCTACCGCATCATACGTGCTAGCGAACTTGATTGAGAATTAATTTGCTTTAGTGTCTTTGTTCGGTAGTGGAGGAACACCAAATTCATGTGATGGCCTGGTGCTGCTCGCATCATCTACATCTTTTCCACTGTTACTTATGTCCGTTTCTTCAGTATCATATCTAGCATCACTATTATTGCCAGCAGTAGCCACTTGCCTAACCCTTTGCACTCGTAAGCAAAGTGCATAATACACCTTCTACAGCTCTTACGGCATGTTAGAGATGCCACGAGAATATGGCTACTAGCTCGTATCAGTACGTAATGTGCTCCGGCCTACCACTCGTAGGGCATGTCTCAGATGCCACCCCAAAGTCCCTAATTAACTCGTTGGGCATGCCACAGATGCCCACGTATTTTCCTGATATGTAAAATAGTTTTCATTGTTGAATCGATTTGATTTCTTTGGTCAAAAAACAGTAGAAACTGTATGTGACGTATAGGGGAGGAGATTATCCGGGTTACTCTTCTATTTTTAAACAATGGCGCAATAATATAAAATTGAGCTGGAACGGGGGAATGCCGAGAATATTATTTCAAAATGTGACTGAAAATATTGTTACTTAAGTTAATATTTAATTTTATAAAATTGTCTCAATAATTTATAATTATAATTTATTTGGAGCTTAATGATGTCATCGAATAACAAGAATGGTGAACCTAGCACAAAGGTTAAGTTTACAGACGATAGAAAATGTTTCAAATGTATGAAGTTCATTCGCAAAACTTGTAGAAAAGAAACTACAATTAGAAATGAAAGAGAAGTCAGAATTGTAAAAGAAAATTAATGGCGAGGTAAATATAATTAATGTTTTGTGCTATAATTGTAGAAAAAATTATTTTTCAATTCCCCGAATATTTTGGGACCATTTTATGCCACTGAAAATGCTACGATTATGACAAAGTAACATCCGACCCATATGGTCTGAAGAACGTATTACAGGAAGGAGACTTTTGCGTAGTAGACAGAGGTTTTATAGACGTCAAAAAAGATTTAGAAGATAAAAAAGTACATTGTTCTGATACCTGCACTGAAAGGTAATCGAAAGCAATTAACAACTGAGGAATTTAATTTTTCCCGTTTCGTAACGAAGATTCGTTGGGTTGTGGAAGCAGTTAATGGAGTCATTGCTAAAAATATAAACTCTTGCATCACCTATTAGACAACAAATTATTACCAAGGTAGGCTTGTATTGTAAACTAGCATGCTGTTTGAACAAATCTTTTGGTCCAAAATGATTTCCGATATGAGCAGAACAGAAGATATTGTTCAACGAATGTTACTTCCACAACCTACAACCAATACCCTGGCCAACGAAGTCGAAGAACAAAGATGGGCCCGACGAAAAGTCGATTTCAAAAATGTAATACTAACAGATATTCCTGATTTTCAGAACTCACGGAAGAATATTTAATTTTTTTCTGAAACATATCAATTAGGTCAGGCTATTTCATATTTAGCAGAAATGTTTACATACAACAACAACATCGATTTACAATATTTAAAATTAAAGCCAACCATCCTCAAGTTCGAAGTCCGTTCACGGCACATAAAAAGAAAAATCTATAAATGCTTTGTGGAATACAAACCTCATACCATTGGATCTTCAGGAAAACTAAGATATTGTTGCGATTGTGCAAACTGTCTTCGTACAATCGGATGTTGCTTGCACATTGCCGCCATAATTTATTACTTGTCTCACGGAAGATACAATGCAAAACAATAAAGCCAGCGGAATTTTTTGAATTTAATGTTTGGATACGAGGATACAAATCCTATAATTAATGAAGATAGAATATTACATATTAGACGAAGACTAATATGTTTAGGATGCTTACTACTAACTTACATGCTATGCTTCATCTATACAGAGACGAGGAACTTCTGTTATTTGTCAATTTCAGTGAATTTTTTTAGGAACGGGAATTTGTTTTGTATTCGGGATAGTGGTATAGGATTTCGGGCGAGGTGTAGTGCATTATTAAAATAGAATTTGGAGGCGAGGTAATTAATATTGTTGGCTAACGTGGTTCGATGGATAGTTTTATGTGGAGTTGGTCGTTGGTGACAAACCAAGGGTCGTTAGTGATTATTCTTGATACTGATTTTGGAAAATTTGTATTTGGTGGATGTTGGTTTTTTGCGGCTTTAATCCAGATGGGGCACGCCTGTATTATTATGGCTGTACTCTGTGGTAGTAAGGAGTTTTTGTTGATAATAGGTTTTAGTTGTAATTTTATTTTTACTTGACAAACTTAGTTTGTAAAAGTTTTTTACACTTAATTTTCGTGTTCTGTTAAGTCCAAGATATTTAATTGTGCTCTGTGTATGACAGATTATTGGTTTGTTGTTTGATGTCAACGGAGTTGGAGAAGTGTAAGTTCTGAAGGTAAATAATTTGGAAGCGGTTTTTAATGGGCTAAGTTGGATTTTTAGTTTAGCGGCCCAGCTATCAATTAGATATAGTTGCATTGTGTTACGTATTTTGTATAGATCAGGTCCTGAGAAAACTAGCGCCGTGTCGTCGGCAAATTGGGGTATTTTTGATAAATCTTGGGTGTTTTTGGCAATTTTGGGCGATTTAGCATTTTGTAAGGATGGAATTTTAATTCTTTACACAAAATTATTCTAACCGATTCACGACTGATTCGTAGCTCACCTTCATGACGTCTAGCTGACCGTTCTGGGCTTCTGACTACCGTTTCCCTTAGCCTTTACTTCTGGTGTCGTTACACTGCGTTTCGGGCCAGGCTTTTTAGCCATTATGTTTCCTGTCGATGTGAATTTCTTCACCCATATGAGGATTGCTCGGAACAGCTCCATGTCGACCAATATTGAACCGTGACCGAAACAATCGCTGCGTAGCTGTCATAGACAATCGACGTTGCTTTTCCCATTGCTCTATAGGGACTGAGTAAATGAAATGGCGTCTTTTATGGATCAGAACTATCCCACCACGCCTACCTCCCACCACTGCACTCTCAGTTCTACGCAGTTCAAAACCGTTCCTGTCCTGTGTGTCATCTGTACAAGAAAATACGCCGAATGGGACGAAAATACGTATTTTAATTTTTTTTAGACATTTCGCACCAATCATAAAAATCTGAAAAAATTCCAGAAGATAGATGATTTTTAGGGCAACATTTGAGAATTTTCTCGTACTCCCGGTAGAATAACAACTTTCTTTAAAAAAATTTCAAAATTTTCAAATCCATTTAGAAGGTTGAATTTCGCGGCTAATACATTTTTAAAAATTATTTTTGAAAAATTCAGTAAATTTTACATAAATACCCATTATTTTCCATGAAAATTCATGCGGCGGTGTCAGTGAAAAAAATAAAGTTAAAAAAACACGTTTTTCGTTATTACGGCGGATGTGAGGGGGGCAGGAATTTAAAAGTCCATGAAAAAATGTTTTTCGTGGTCACAATCCTCAGGAAAGATTCACTTTTCGATTCCAAGCGGGGGCACTTTTTACCATCTTATTCGGCTAGAGCCTTTAAAACTAAAATTACTGGCAACAGAAATGGACTTTTTAAGATCATCATCCAGGATATCAAAATTAGAAAAAATAAGAAATTTAAAAATAAGAGAAAAAATGAATAAAGTTCATACAATTCTAGAAATGATTCAATACAAGCAATTACAATGGTTTGGTCATGTGAAAAGAATGAAAGATAATAGAATTCCAAAAATAATGTTAGTGGTTTCCGGTGGGTAGGAAGAAAAGAGGAAGACGTAAACACATCTGGTTGAGAGAAATTAAGGGAATTTTATAGGACAAGAACTTCACAGACAAGGATTATGAAGATCGGGACAAATGGAGAAATAAAATTAAAATTATGTAATTTATTACAATTGTGCGTAACGGAAAGTTGTTTTCTATAACAATGTAAAACTGAAATAAATAAATAAAATCTGGATGGGGAGAAGAAATGTTGGGAGTGAATGTCTCAGCAAAATGGATTGGCTTAAAGTTCAGTTTTCTCACTTGTATTATATTTTTTACCATTAGGGATAATTAAAGGGCGGATAATGGATTTTTCCCGTAAGATCCTTTTAATAGAATTTCAGAATGTATAGTTTTTGAATGTTTAAAGAGTGTATTAGGTTGTTATAAATATAACAACCAACAATATAATAATAGTCTGTTTAAAATCTGCTATGGCTTTTCTGGAGATATTTGTTAAAAGATTTAGTTCTGTCTTTAGACTGGGGGCTCTAAGTGCTAGCCAGTCTCCTCATTTTAGTTTTGATTTCAATTATTTTAATTAAGCTTTTGAGCGGTTTAGTGGATGAATTTTTACGTTATGTAGAATTTTCGGGGTTTAGTGTATTTACAATTTTGTTATTAGATTGTTTAAGTTTATTATTGCCTGATCTATTTCAGTTGAAGTGTTTAGAATTTTAAATATGGGTGTTTGTGATTGTATTATTTTCTTAAATTTGACCCAATTTAAGTTACAAGTTTTGAGAACTGGTTTAGGCGAGGGTAGGGGGAGGGTCTGATCATAGAGATACTGACTGGTACACTCCCGGGTTAAACACGCTCTGTGATAAATATCTAATAGCATGGCTCGTATGAGAAACGGCTGGAGCGGTACTCGTTGTTGACCGATCTGCTCGGGCGCGCACCTCAGACTTGTCACGCCACCGCCCAACGGCGGGAAGTAGCGGCGGCGGCTCCAGATTGGGGAGGGGTCATTGGGTCATTATGGGTGAGGAAAAGTTGCGCGATTAATACTAATAAGATCTTCATGTTGGGCCCAGGGGAATCGGGAAGATGCAAGACATCGTAATGCACTGGCGGTAGAATTTGCATAGTTCCCTGATAGTCGCGTGCATCGCAGTTTGCACCATGAGGGGGGGGGGCAAGTGTCCACCCCATCGGCTAAGCATGAAAAAAACAAAGTACTCCTTTTACAGGTAATGCCGAAGTATGGCTGAATACATTTGTGTAGAGGGATATGATGAAAGCCGTCGATGAGATCAGTTTTTAAAGCGTTCTTAAATTCAGGCAAGTCCTGAGGGATCTCTAGAGGTGACGGCAAAAGCACACGAGGGGCGTTCTCGTGAAACAAAATCCATCGGAATCTTCATAATCTTCCGCCCCAGGAACAACTGCTTTTGGAGACAAGCTCTTCCCGTTTCTTTGGTGATGATTTCCGTAGAGAAGAAATATAGGGGTCTGTGATTGCCAACAATCTGAACACGTCTGCCATAATGTTAACTCTGGAAAGCTTTCGAGAAAAACTCAGGCGATATTGCTTTTTCAACTTGTTGGTTGATTCTTGAGTATCCTGCGACAGTTGACCGATGGGTAAAATGGCCCAAGAAATTATCTCTGGTCTGTGGATCAACAATCTATGAACCAGGGGTATTCTTTGACGGAGTGTGTGGGAGTCTCAATGGCGTAAAAAATTACCAAAATATTCAGTTCAAGTACATGAAACCGGAATGTAACAATTTCTTGAAGATTGAATAATACTAATCTCAGCGCGGCCACTTCTGTCCTTTTCTAGGTTATTCATTCCACTGTGAAGGAGAAAGCGTTGTTTCCGTCCTTTCTCTAATTTTAGTCTTTAAAATGCTTTTAGGCATTGATTATAATTGAAATTGTACAAATGTAACTTCATTAATTTTATTGTAATTTTTCAAGATGACGTTTTGCAAGTGACGCTTTGCAAGTGACGCTTTTTCAAAAACGACGTTTTGCAAGTGACGCTTAAAGCGTGGCTGAAAGTCGGAGTCGGTACTAGTCTGGTGCAGGTTAATTCACAAAAGTAACAATTTATACTTGCAGACACAGTGCAAAAGAAAACGGAATGTCGTGGAATTCGTAACTTATCTCTATTTTGTAACTATATTTTACAATTTCCTAGCATTTTCTGGTATTAAGTTAATTAAGATATTTTAATACTTGTGAAATGTGGCGGCGGTGGTGTAGCGGTTAGCGTATCCAACTGTTATACCCAAGTTCGCGGGTTCAAACCCGATCGAACCCATGGGCGAAAAAATCTTCGTACGCCTTCCTTCGGAGGGGAAGTAAAGCCGGCTGTCCCATGTTAGTAGATTTACTGCATGTAAAAGATGACGCCTTTGAGCTAAATTCAAAATCGCCTGTTTCGTCGCTCAATACCTTCTTTCTCCGCTAGTTGGTGAAAGGAGCTTAGCGAACTTTGCGTGGTCAGACGGAAGAGCAGGCCTCATGGCCTGGGTCTCACCACATAAAATAAGGCATTAATTCAATTGAAATGTTAACGCTTATGAGGGCTCTGCCTTTGACGCCGCGCCGAAAGACAGTCGCCGCGCCGAAAGTTAAATGCGCAATGCGCTAACATTAATTATGGTCAATTATCACACTTGTATTCTTTTCTACAAAGACTTATAAATGCATCAGTATTATCTACATTTAGATACACAATTTATGAAAATACTCTGCGGCTCATAAGGCAGCTTCGAGATTTGCTCAATAGATTTTTCTTGCATACCTGTAGCTCCAGTGGTACTAACTGTATTTGTTCACACATACATGCGCACGAGTAGGCACTCTTGTCCGAGTACGCTGTAACGCTTCCGCGTTGCTGTTCCGGGTGCTGCCGTCTTGCTTGCGGGCGCGGGCGGCGGAAGGACGGCGGGGCTGTCCACGGGTGGAACTTGGCTGCGCGCGCGAGCGCGTGAGAGTTCGACGCCTGGGGGAATCACACCCTGGCATACTTGCTAACGTCATGCGAAAGCGTGCGTGCTGCATCCAGTGTGTGCCGGAAGTCCGGCCACTGCTGCTATATACTAAGGATCTGCCGTGGTGGTTTTGGTAGCGAGGTCTCACCGAATGCCCAAATAGCGTAGGCGCTGAGTAGGCTCCAAAACACTTTCGTTCTTTTTGGTTTGGAAGCCCGCCTGTAGCAATGCTCGGAGGTCGCTGCTCAGCTGATCATTTTAGGAACTAAGCAGCAGAATATCATATTAAACATTAAGACATTCTCGTGCAATGTTGTCTAAGGCGGCCCTCATCACCGTCTGCATGAGCAGGGGCGAGAGAGACCAACCCATGGCAAACACGTAAATCGCCAAGTGTTATTCTTGATAATGAAACCGAGGAATGGGCGGAAACTGTCACTAATTGAGATGTGGCAAAACCCATCCGTCACGTGTAGTTAGAGTGATTTCATTATCGCGTACGGTCTGCAAAACTTGCGTAGGTGATGGCAGGAGGACAGGTGGCGGGTTATATTGCTCTGTCCAAATAGTCATGTCGTAAATTAACTCTACATTAACCGCCGGGTTTTGGCATTAGGCCGGGTGCAAAGTTGTTGTTAAGGTACTGAATGCTAGCAGGCTCAAAGCTGCTTGCGTTACACATAGTATTGACGGTGGTCCGCAAGAAGCGGCGCGTGCGTCGCATGAAGCGTTCGTGGAGCGGCAGTGGGAGGAACGTGAGAAATACCGTACACAAAAATTGGGTGGCTTACAGTGGGTGTTGGTTGCTGAAATGTGAGCGGCGGCACCGTCCCAAGTGGAGGTCGGCGCGCGTGTGGCTGGTCGTGGTCATGTTGCTCCTCTTGGTCATCTTGGGCTTCCTCGGGTTGGTCTTGCCGGTCGTCGTCGCGCTCACGGCCCCAGTCGGCGTCTGCTGCAGTCTGGGCGGCGAGAAATTGTCGCCAGAACGCCCAGTCGATAGGTACGTCCTCTGGCGCATACTCCGGTTAGAGCTCGTCGAAGAGTTGGAGGATGTCATCGATATCTTTGACGAACTCCTCGTAACACGAAGTCTACAGAAAGTACAGTTTACAAGTTGTCTAAGTTAAGTCTAATAGTTCTTACAAGGTGTAAATTGTCACAAAAGGTGATATTTTTTCATCCATTGTTTTAGCGAATCTTTACAATTGCGAAGAAAATACTCAACACTAGTGTGTAGTTTATTCTAAATTCCATTTAAATCTGCGCAGTAAACTCCTGCCCATGACGGCGTGTGCATGGCTTGTGATGAAAAATGTTCTTGCCTTTGCCTCCTTCCTTCAACACCTTTTCTGCATTCACAAGTGAGGGGGTGTTGTCGCAAGTGTTACGTAATTATTTAGGGGGGTTCAAGCGCGCGATTAAAGTATGTTAAGGGGGAGCGGGGGTATTCAAAATAATCCAAATTTGTGTTACTTAATTTATGGACGCCCCCTAAAATGTTAACGATGTAGTTTAATCAGAACCAAAAAAACATTATTTTCTCCTAAAAATTGTGTGTACATTCTTTACTCAGCACTGTACAGTGTTCAGGCGCAAACCTCTTATTGTACTTTGTGTGATTCACCCTAATCGCCAACTGCTTGCGCGGTCTCCGCTCGTAATACGACTCTTCTAACTGCGCTTTGCTATACAGCGATTGAACTCTGCCTCTGGTAGGCCATCAGTTGTTACTGTGCCATCGGCTTGAGACCTTACACGTCACTAGTGACGTCACCATGGTTCCGTCGGTGTTATCGAAACAAATGTCACAACATCTCAACGAATTTATGTTATGAGACTTCTTGAAAGCAAATTATGCAATGGCTCAGTTTTAATTATCATGCGCGAATGGCAGTGAGATCACTTGCGACTTTATACATTTCAGACCAAAATATTTAATATATTTAAGGAAGAATTCATAATCTTAGATATTAATTAAGAATTGGTAGGCAAGCACTATTTCTCCTTTTTTGTCCCCGTAACCAAGCAGAGAATCACAAGTGAGAAAGAAAAATATTTCACTGATGTCAAGTGTGCTGCGCTCTCGTGCACAAACGAGCAACTTGCTCATACGCCTGCTCAGTATCATACGCCTTTGAATAAGAAAGTATCATAATTTTCTTTTACATACTGCCATACCTCTTGAAGTGAGAGTCTCCTGCCTGCTGCGAAATGAATTTGTCTTGGAAAGTCTTTCAAAAATGAGTCGCATACTTCATCATTCCTCTAAATACAAAATCTCTTACCATTATCAGCTTCCTGATAAATATACCTGGCAATAGCTTCTCTAGAAAAGCCATCAACTGAATCTCTCACAGGTCAGACCTCTTCCTCTTCTTGTTCGGAGTTCTAATAGGTTTTCCTGCCTTATAACCTTTAATAAGACTTGCCAAAGTTGTATAAGGTCTCTGTAATATAGTAATATATTTCAAGAAAATAATTATGATTCACTCTTATATATAAACAACACAATTATCCTTTATAACTGTCATTGTACATTAGCATAAAACATAAGAACTTTAAATTTTTATGTTTTTATGGAAATGTACAATAACAATAGTAATAAACGATAATTATTATGTTGTCTATATAAAAAGTGAAGCTTTATATATTAAACAACTATATGAGAAGACAACAGTACAAACCAAATTTTAAAAAATTATGATACACATACACATGTTCAGCGTGAAAACATTCTGGCATGCAATAAAATTTAAATAATTATTGTGAAATTAATAGCTTACCCCCACAATTAAAGCCACTTTGGCAGTGACACTGCTCTTAGAAAGTTGCTCTTCTTTACGAGATTTTTTCTCGCTCTTATATTTATAAACGTTGAGAAGGACCTGCCTTTCACCACTCGATAATATCCACCTCCTTTACTGCTTAATTGGAGAATTGCTTCTCGAATTTGAAGACATGTTTTACAAATGTCATGTCGAAAACAAGTTAAAGTTCCCTTCCGAACCAATCACTTACTGGAAACTCAAGGAAAACTATTTTTAAATGAACAAGTACGGGATGCTGCTCGCTTGCATAAGCTCAGTATCTCCGCACAACGTGTTGCAGGGTTCAAACGGTTGAAGTTGGCAGAAAGTTAATTTGTACGCACGTGTGCCAGTCGCCAGCCAAGGAAAAGTCCCTGACTACAATACTTCCATTACGTTGAGTTTTTTCAGTTGGGGTTGGCACCTACTTTTCCCAACCTAAATTGTAATCAAGTCCCTAAGCCAATGCAGTAAGTATGGCGGGTGATTTCCGGGAGGTTGCTATTTTTTTGCGTTTCGGGTCATATCTTACGTGAAATAACCCATAGCGTAAGAAACTCGGCCGTTTTTATTTCGTCATTCTCTTTCTGCGTAGTCACGTACTGAGGCAACTTCCGGTCGTCAGCCAGAGCATAAGTGATTTTCTGACCTTTTCATTGCCGGTGTTTCTGATGATAACTCTTCTAACGCCAGTGGTTTCAACAGTTACTTTTGACTTGTCAAATTAACGGGTGACTGATCAACATTGCCGATTTGACTGAGCAGATAGCTGTTCTTTCCGTAATTTGTGAACATGACTTAGAAAACTAAAGTATTTTTTTTCAAAATCTGCTGGAAGTCGCTAAGCTAGCGTTGTTCATCGCCTTAATACTTTTTCTTGGATGTTTATATCAGTGGGGGGGGGGGGACACGTCCGTGTTAACGGACCGATGTATAACAACTTCAGTCAAGTAGTTTCAATGAAGTACGCATGTGTCGCGGTTGTCACGTACAGAAAGCGTCCTCCTCTCTGCCATTGAGTTAGAACGGTCCATGCATACGGTCCATGCATTCCTTGGTAGGAAGTAAATAATTATTTCAAAATCGATCAATTATCAACTGTTTCTTTTGACGGCATGTCAAAATAAACGGGTGTCTGGTCAACATGCCGATTTGACTGAGCAGATAGCTATGTTCTTCCCGTAATTTGTGAACATGACTCAGGAAACCAAGTAATTTTTTTGAAAATCTGCTTGAAGTCGCTAAGCTAGCGTTGTTCGTCGCCTTAATACTTTTTCTTGGAAGTTTACCTCACTGGGGGGACACGTCCGTGTTTACGGACCGATGAATAACGAACTTCAGTCAAGTAGTGTCAGTGAAATACGCATGTGTCGCGGTTGTCTCGTACAGAAAGCGTACTCCTCTCTGCCATTGAGTTAGAACTGTCCATGCATACGGTCCATGCATTCCTTGGTAGGAAGTTAATAATTATTTCAGAATCGATCAGTTATCAATTAAAACAATGATAGAAGTTCCTACTTTCATGACACAACTGGTCTCGCTTAAAAATATGTATTACACTCCATTTATTCCGCGTAAATCGTGCTGGAAATTATTTGTATTAGTCTTTCTTTCAGAAATTCTGATATAATTATTTGCTTTAGTACCCTCTTTAAATTGCAAAATCTATAATAAAATTTAACGTTGCTTCATATAATTAATCTTTATGTATGGTTCAAGAAATATCTTGGAAGGGGAATAGCCTTGGCACAGATACTCAACATCTCAGACAAGTACCCAATTTTCTGTAATTGTTGAAGTACGGAAATAATCTTAAACACTACTGAAGCCAAAATAGAATTCAACTCGCCACACTTGCTGTTGAAGGTTCTGTATGGGTAGAAAGATAAAAATAGTTTGGTAGCATTAGAAACAAGATCAGGGAAATTGGTATTCAGGATGTTTTCGAAAGAAAAATATCGGTAAATGAACAGAGCCAAATGTCCCTTCTGCGGTTTCATTGCACAATTTATTCACCCAATTAGCGCGAGCTTCAATTGGCTTGCTCACTGATGTCATGTAACGACCCGGTAGAGTCACATGAGAGGGGATACCGGCACACATGGAGGGAGTGTAGACAGCAGGGTACACACGCTAAGTGTGTTTAATGGGCGCTAAGCGTGCTTATGACCTGCCATCCTGTTCCGGCATGGAGAACCACAGGGTCGGGGCGTTCTGGGTCGAAGGAATGCATTTTGTGAACTAGCTATTGTAATAATACACGGATATGGTATTTTTTAAAAATTAACCCGGCGAAGTAGCGGGAACACGTTTATTAAGGTTACAAAAGTCTCTGTAACAAATGAAATTTCTCTCTCTCTCAATTTGACACTATCGGGTCCAGAACTTCTATTTAATTAAACGACAATGGAGAATACACAAAAAAATTGTTATGATTCCTTCTCCTCACTTCTGTGGGGTTGCACGCTCGCGAGCAGTTACCAGTCAGTTCCGGCTGTGGGCTCCCGAAGCACGGTTGACGAAGCCTCGAACGCGCCCAGAAGAATCGCGCTTCCGTTGCATAGGCCTGGGACGTCAGTAGCAGCCCTCCACGGCCATACTCGATGTGCTGGACCACGATGTCAATGCGCAAGATATGGCCGTCACATGTCATCCCTTTAGTTACGCAGTCGTTAGAACGGACTGCACACCCTTGGTTACTTTCTGGGTGTCTGTCCGACTGATCCGTAACATGGAATGAATTCCAGTTACAAGTATGACAGACCAGTGAATCAGTTAGGCCGGCGGGTGCTGGCCATGTCACGAGGCGGTTCACAACTGACTCCACCGTTAATAGACTCGTCTGCTATGAAGTTTTCGTTACACATTCTCGGCTCAAGCCTTTCTAAACAAGTGCCCACTTGGTGCTTCTCTAACCCTAGTACCTACGCATCTCTCTACCTGCTACCCTCTCGCATCTCACCCCCCACTCTATTCGAAAAGTTGTGTTGCCACGTGTGTGATGTTTTGTTTTAGTTTGGGTTGTTCATCTCTATTCTAGATCTTTCCAAGAGTCCTTTTTTGTCAATTGGCCCACTTCCTTTTGTGACCTTAACTAGGCTTTTAATCGGTCGGCCTTTATACCATCGCGGGCGCACATGGCTTTCGCGAGGTGGCGCGCAGCTGCGAGCTGTCAAGTAGCTTCGTGGTGTCTTTACGATGTCCCTTAGGGATAGGCGAGTCGCTACAGACTTCCTTAACTCGACTTAGTTCCGGTAATAAATTTGGAGCTTCCGAAAACGAGGTACAGCGCAGTTGGGGGGAGAGGCGACCCCGACTCGCGAAGAACTCCCTTTGGGATCAGTTTTTGTGCCGAGGAGAGGCCTTTTGTGAAGGCGGGAGGAGGCGCGTCGCGCGCCTCTGCTGTCCGTGGGCGTAATAGACTTTTATGTAGTAGTAGTATTGCGAGTATTTTACACCATTGGGCGTCTCTCGCATCCCAGTTTCCATTTTAGTCTGTCACTGCAGTTAATCCTCTTCTGTCCGTTGCCTTCTCTACTCCTTCCATGTTCTTTTGGGTCTTCCTCGTCTTCTGTGTGATGTTGGTGTCCAATTCCAGAACTTTAGAGGCCATTGTTCTTCATCCATTCTGTTTAAATGACCATACCGTTTGAGCCTTTTAATTTCAGTGGTATCAATAATGTTGAAACTCGCTTCTGCTTTTCTTCTAATTTCTTCGTTTGTACTTAGTCCAACAATGTCAATCCACAGCTTCTTCGCCAATAGTCCATTTCCATTGCTGTAAGTTAATTCTCATTACCTTTAGATATTTCCCAAACCTCGGACCCATATGTGACAATACTCTCTACGATCGTCTTATACAATCTTCCTTTAACATTCTTCCTAAGAGTTTGGTTCCGTATTAAAGGATGTAATTGCCTTATGGCTACTTTGCCTTTTGATATTCTACTCTGAATATCTTGTGTACTACCCTCACTTGCTGCAATTGGAGTACCTAGATAGATAACATTGTGGCAGGATTTCAATTCTTGCCCGTTAGGTATACACAGAGTCTTGGTTTCTCCTCCTACTACCAGATATTCTGTTTTATTAAAATTTATTTCCAGCCCCCAATTTAAGTACTCTTCATGAAGTTTTCGTAACATACAAAACATCATCTTCGTCCTCAGCGAAGATAACTTGATCGTCTGCATAATTAAGAGAATAGAGCATGGAATCGTCAATTTTTACACCCAGATTACAGTTTCTTCTCCAGTTTTTTAAGGATTCGTTTAAATGTATACAGTGGGAGCTATGCAACACCCTTGCCGTAAGCCTTTATTTACAGAAAATGGTTCAGAAATTTTTCTTCAAATTTTAATCTGGCTTACATTTCCGCTGTATAGGTCTTTAACAGCTTTCAATAAGTACTCATTAACAGGACTCAAGGACTCGGACTTTTATGTAATTACATATTTTTTGACTTTCTACTTACCGTTCTCAAAATTGTAATCTTGGCGAATCATAACCTTTCTAACATAATATCGAGTTTTTGCGTTACATATTTTTACATATTTAGTACTATATTACATATTTTACATATTTTGCTGTTTTCACAATATATTTTCTTATTTTATCAATTTTCTTCAATTTAATTCCATTTTTTTAAAGAATTTTTTTAATCAGCATTTTTCCCTACATTATTGGGGAAATCTAAGTGTACAAAATATCATTGACACCGCATTTTGTGATGTGTAACCTTAATTTCCAAGAACAATTTGCGATCACAAACGTGTAACACTTCAATGAAGATGCTAAGGTGTATGTTTGCTGGTCGTATATCTCGCCAGTTTGTGCGATGGCTTCTATTGCGATTAGTCGGGCTGCTAAACTACGGTCCTGAATTACAGTTGATTAAACTTTTTCTACTGATGAGAAAGTTGCATGATGTAAAGTGAGCAGTTTTTCTAAATGTAATTTCTTCCTACATAAATGGTTTTTAATTAGAGAATTTTAATATTACATATTTACATCCGATTTTACATATTCTTACTGTTTTCATTACATATTTATGTACACATTTTGACGTTTAATACTACATATTTTTCCGATCTCGAGTGATAAAATATGTAGAAAACAAAAGCAGGGTAAATTGGCATAACGGAGGGGTCGCGCCATGCTTGACTCAAGACGACTCATTGCATTTCACAGCGATGCTACAGAAGTTTAAGTATATCCCTATCTCAAGGTTTCCAATGAATGAACGTGCTCACTACGGGCAGATTTGGAGTCCAGCAAGTCTATGAGGCAATATTGCAATTTAAAACATTACTTTTCTGAATCGGTAAAACAATTAGCATTAAAATTTTGAAAATATCCTCTAACTCTTGATGTTGGGTTGGTTTTGTGTTGCAGCCTCCCTGCTGCCTAACTGCCTGAAAAAGGATCTTTAAATTTCTATTTATATCTCTCCCAGTTCCCTCACCTCCTTTCACAGGGACTAGATAGCAGTATTTCATTTTCAAAACAGTTTCTTTCAGGCTTTTTGCCTGCAGTGCGTACCACAAATTTCCAATCTTGAAGACTAACGCAATGAATTCCAAATGTTTAGAATTCTGCGTGACAGTCCTGAAGAAGCATTAAAAATATCGAAAAGTTTATCAACTATAAAAGTCAATTCTGCCGGATTTTCAGCTATTTTCTTTCCAGTTTTTTGAACATAGTAGCTATATTTACGAAAAACTTCGACTTAAATAGTTGCACTGCTTATTATACTATCATTTTTTCGTTAAAATTTGGAGCAAGATGACGATAACTAATTTCCAATGGATACACCTCAGACATTTTCTGCTTTTTCTCCTATTCTAAGAACTCTTTCAAAAAATAAATTTTGCAATTTTGATTTAACCCATTAGTGCCCAGAATAATTTTTTCTTGATTTTCATTGTTTTAGACATTGAATTTGATTATATTTATTTAATGAAATGCTTTAATATGATAAAAATAAATGTCTTACATGTCAGTTAGTAGAAATGCCCCGTACCATAAATGGTACGCTAAGCACTAATGAGAGCAAAATAAATAGAAACTGGTTTACATTATTTATTCATGAAAATGAAACATAATACATTTATTTTAGTTAAAATACTGATATTGATTCAGTTTGACAAGATAATAGATACTATCGTGTATGATACTCAATGAAGCAGTCTACACATAAGCCAACATCACACTTTCTGCACTGTGTTCGAGCTTTAGTGCTGCAGTTGGAACCTGCACATCTCCTTCTCTTCTCATCTGGAATTTATTTGAATCAAATGATCCAGACGGTCAAAACGTATGTCATTACTGTTCATTAATGCAGGTGTTTTGCCTGGTCCTTTTGGTGGCACAGAATACTTTTTGAGATACACCTGCACTAATTCTCTACGAAAATTCAGATGGGTGATTGGCTGCTGTCTTCTAAATAGTTGCCAGGCATTGTGGATGGCTACATCAATCAGCCATGTGAATAATGGCCAATACCACTTCCGGTTACGTATATGTATACGATACTGACCGATAGTCTGGTCCATTCTGTCAGTTCCTCCCATAAATTTATTGTATTGTGTAAGGAGGAATGGACGAGGTACTTGAATGTGTTTTTCTCTTTTTGGCTATATCTTCTTACATTAGTAATAGGATTTTCTCCGTAGATATTCGATGCAACACATACTGCAGAATTATCATTCCACTTACAGAGAAAGATTCCGTTGTCCTTGTCTATGGCAGAATGAATGCTACCCCTTTCCAGCTTCAATATTTCAGTCTTGCTTAGCAGTGGGCAGTTCTTTGGTATTCGGTTCTCCCTTATCGTGCCTGTACCACCGTAACCATGATCTCTTAAGTGGATTAACAAGTTGAAACTTGTGAACAAGTTGTCGAAGTAGAAATGAAATGGCAGATTTTTCACTTCAGGTGGCATGCTGTTTATCATTTCTACTAGTGGAGCTGTTGATTTGCCAAAAGTTTTGTCTGCCTCAGAATTGGCAGTAATAGACTTTCCCTGATATATTTCGAAGTCTACCAAGTATCCACTAGGAGTATTCAAGGACCAAACCTTGTATCCAAAACGCAAAGGCTTTCCCCGAATGTATTGTTTCAGACTATGCCTGCCAAAATACCTCACCATACTTTCGTCATAGGACAAATTATTTTCTGGTGAGAAATATTTGGAAAATCTGAATTTCATATGGTCTATCAATGGCCTGATTTTCCAAAGTTTGTCTTTATTTGTTGGATTGAAATCATTATTATTTACGCAGTGCATGAAGCGTAAAATAAGTTCAAATCTGTTCCTTCTCATGGAATTATACACAAGCTCATTGTAAGTATCACTCTGAGTTTCCCAGTAATTCCTTTTTGAAGGCAATATATTATAACCACTGAGAATCAGAATACCTATGAAACATCTAATTTCATCTGCCAAAATATTAGGATCTGGATAGTTCTTACTTAGAGCGTACCTATTGGACTCTTCAACAAGTATGCTGATTAGATCATTATCCACAAATAATTCAAAAAAATCAACAACACTTACAGCTTCAAATCTAGGAACTTCTGGAGGAATGAATTCCCGATTATGGTTTTCAAATCACCCGTTATCCATTCTGTATCTCGTACGTGTTGAGGATAAGTGCTTGGGGTATTCTTTGGAGGCAATTGTGACGCAAACATCCGTTTTCAGAAATTGAAGGACAATTAGTATTACTCACTTCAGAGGTTCTTTCCTCCCCATTAACTGTTCTTACCTCCGCTTCTGCAAGGAGTTGCCGTTTACTGAGATTGTCGGGAATACCACCATCATCTTCATCCCCGGAATCTTCATCAGATAAAATACTACAATCAGGTGGAGCAATAAAAAGTGCTTCAACATCTGCGTTCTCAAATAAAAGATCGAGGGCTTCTTTTACTGTAAATCCTGGAGCAAGACTCTTAGAAAAATCTCTGAAAGTACAATCATAGTAAAATCAACAAAAACTAATAACTTGTATAGATATCTGATTTGTAAAACAAATATAAGTTTGGTAATTATTAGAAAAAAAGCATTGCATGTAATGAAATAAACAATACTCGAACCAATACCGATTAGCATGTGAATATTTGAGAATCTCGAAAACTGTTTTTTGGTAGTAATAATAATAATAATAATAATAATTATTATTATTATTATTATTATTATTATAATTATAACAACACATGACAAAAATGCGTAAAAACTGCCAGCATTTCGTCAAAAGATCGAAAATGAAATGTAAAGTGAAATGCTCCCATTAGAGCTTAGCGTACCATAAATGGTACAGCGAATTTTCTAAGAATATAAGATTCTTGCCAACAATGAGAGGGGATTCATTGAATGAAAATACTGATTATTAAGTCTTTTATAACGTTCATACAAAATATGTGTTTTGTTGATGCAACCATTTTCAAGTTATACTCACTCTTCATCCATGTTGTCTCGAACGGAGCGAACAAAAAAATAACTTCTAGAAAAGAAAATTCTTACTAGGCTCTGACGATGAATCGACGCAACTGCTCTAACAAATCTGAACACGTGGACGTTAAGGAAAAGAGACATGCACGAAACAAGTTTAAACTTGTCCATTTCAGCATCTGAGCATGCGCGAATTCAAACCGCAATTCGCGTACCATTTATGTCCCGCTAGGCACTAATGGGTTAATGTTCCTCCTTCTCAATTGAATGTCAGATTTAATAAAATTATTCCTCAAAACCTTGAAATGAGGTGGCTATGCAAAAATAAAAATTTTGTAATTACCAATTTTGATAACTGGAGTGTCCCTTGAAGTATTGTTCTTGTGGTCAGAACGTTAGGCCAAAGTGTTAGATGGCGTCATGTCGGAAACTATGACCACAACGTTATATCGAATGCTCTGCGATTCAGCCACAGTTTCTCTGATTGAATTTTCTAGATATCCTTTGCTAATAACGTGACCTAAGTGGAAAGCAAAACGTTGCGTCCCGTCTGATATCACCACAAAAACTAGAATATTTGGCAAGAGAGTCATGGCGACTGCTCCAAAATCTTGTTAACCAAAAGTATGATCCTGAATAGGATTGTAATCAAAATTTATTTCCTAACTCATTTCGTCCAGCAACTTATTAATTTCGGACATAAGAGTTGCTAATCCAAGCTATTAAGCAATCTTGGAAATGCTCCTGTTCAAAGAAATACTGACGAATGCGGATCATAGTTTTGGAGGTTGGTTAGATTAACATCTGAACAACCGGTAAGCTTTAGTACTACTACCCTGAATAGTCGGAGCAGCCTTAATACGGTCTGAATACCGCCTGCAGTTAATGGGATTGGTTGAATTTTTTTTGGAAGGACCAGATTTTTGCTCTTTTAGCTTTTCTGCCTTTCTCTGATGAGAGACTCTTCACTCTGACAAGATATTGACAGCTATAATTAGTACTAGAGGAACCCGGCAGACGTTCTGCCCTTCATCTCCCACTTTTCGCTTCCATCTCCCTTTCTTGTCTTTCTCTTCCCTTCTCTCTTTTGCTCTTTGTCCCGCCTCTCTCTGTCCCTGTCTCTGACTGTCAGGGTGTCTTTGTTTCTGGAAGAGCAGGCGGAGGACTCGTTTCAGTGACGGTAAATTTTCTATAATTTCTGATGGAGGCGGTAAAGAAGGTGGGATGGGCATAGGATAGGGTTGGGTGGATGTAAGTGTAATAGGTATGAATTTTCGTAATGATTGGAATAGATGGATTTGAAAGGATGGAATTGAGGGCATTGGTTATGCGTTTGGTTTTAACAGTTGTATTGAGGATGCGGTGCGTCCAAAGGAGTCTGCGGGATAGGGTGATTCCAAGGTACTGAATGTGGGGTTGCCAAGGGATAGGAGTTTGGTTAATTGTCAGGGGAGATGAGTTTCATGGATAGATTTTGTAGGAAAATTGGGAGTTTGAAGGGTTTGGAGGGTAATGGAGTTTTGGGAGGTCCAGAGGTGGCAGTAATCTAGGGCGTTTTGGAGGTTTTGTAAGGAGCGAAAGGAAGCCAGGAAGGCAAGGTCATCGGCGTATAGGAACTGCTCTACTCCTGGGGTTGAGGGATGTCATAGATGTACAGGGGACATAGAGTGGGTAGAGCACGGTGCCCGGTGGGACGCCAGCTTGTATGGGATTTTAAACATGGAAGCCAAAAGATAAGAATAACAGTAATTGCTTTTATTATTATCTGTCTAAATTTGTTCCCCACAAAATTGCCTAAAATGTTTTTCTTCCTTCAAATAGCAATTACGTATCACAGATTTCTTAAAGTATGGGAAGCCCTTTAATATGTAATTTTTTTGAACTAATAAACTGCCCCGAAATTTTTCAAATAAGGATTACCATTAAATTCGGATTACATAAATTATACTTCGTTTTAAAACGTTTGGTGTCTAATTGTTCCTTCATAAAAATATTCTCACAAGCGTCGTGCCACTACTCTTTTCGAATGCACCAACAGTCTACAGCTGTCTGTCTGCCTCTTCCAAGTGTGTGTTTCAGAGAGATGTGTCGCTTGCGTTTCGTACGCCGCCCCATTGTCCAATCAGGGAGCTTTAAAGTAAGTCCCATGCACAAGTCTAGTGCAAATCCAAAACATCCGTCCCGGCGAAGACTGTCGGGTGACGCGCAACGGCGGCCTCCGATTGGTCAGGGGCCCAGCGATCCGCCAAGGGACAGAGCATCCGCTTTATTGAACTCAGAGGGAATATAGCAGATTACAAAATCACACACATTGTATTCTACATAAGCTATAAAAAGCAAGTTTCTAATATAGGTGAATGACAAACCTTTCGTAACAAATTATAACACACAGCAACATTATCACAAAAATGGAAAACATGGTATTCACGAACTACAGGAAACCCATAATGGCGGCAAACAGTTCATTCTCAAATATAGAGTAATCTGTAGAGGGTGGCCAGGAGGCATCGGCGTCGCCATTGCACCTCCGTGCACATGTTGAGAGCGTAGCGTCCGAATATACTATGAGACGGTGGGTGTGGACGTCTGGAATGGCACGGGGGCGTTGCCGTAGTCGCAGAAGCCAGGGTCGTGCGCACTGCGGCCACCAGCGGACGATCCGCACCAGCGGGAAGGTCCCCGTGGAAGCGATAGATGACCAGGCGATCATGCCGTTGAGCGATGTGGCGAGGCGAGGACTGGTCAAGACGTGCGCTGGAGGGCGGCGCGGAGCGGCCAGGCAGGCCGGGTCCACCGTGAGGAGTTTCTGGCGTAGTTCGAGCCATACGCCGACATATGATTCGGTCGGTCGGCGTGAGTTGGGATTTCTCGGTATGAATGTTGAAGCCGGCGTCCGTGAGGCGCTGGATGCAGAGTTGTGCCGTAGACTACAATTTTACGTGTACGCGTGTTTTCTACGTGTCATCTACGTGCAGTCTACGTGACTCTTTTTGCGTGTAGACTACGTAGACAATGTATTCTGTTGTAGACTATTTATTTTTCCACATCAGATAACCCAAAAAAGTTGATAATAAGTAGTAATAGTAGAAGCATGTTTTAATGTAATAAAAAAATATTTACGATTCAGTAAGTCAAACAAAATATACTATTCCTGAGGAAATGACAATCTCCGTATCACTCTCAAGAAACCAGTAGGAACTGGTTCCAATTTGCACTCCTTTATTACTCCTTTAGATGTGATTCAATCAATTTTCAATAATTGTGGTACAATAATTGTAAATAGATTTTGGCTTCGCGCGGGGGCGGAGCCTGACCCTCTTAGATTTGCCCCACAAAAAAAGGTATATAACCGTTGTCTACATAGATTACCTTTGTCTACGCAGCGTCCGTTGTCTACGCGTTGTTTACGTATAGACGTAGACTATGGTTCTTTACGCGTAGACGCACATCAGTGGCTGGATGTCGCGGCTGATCTCGGCTGCGTCGTTTGATAGCAAGAGCAGGTCATAATAATACACGTAGCATTTGGACGAGCGGCAGTGGCGGGTGCCCGCGCGCATGGCTGTCTGCGTGAGAAGTGGGCTAGACCAACCCATAGGCAGGACTTTAACCATTTTAAAGACTATTGGGAAAGAGGTTTCCCAGAGCATTTCAACCCAGCGGTACCAATGGGATATTTTTTCGCTTGACCTCCGGAGGCATGCGACGGCTCTCATCTATCGCTTGCTGACGGGTGACTATACTGCGATTTTTGTAGGATGAGCTCTGACAGTTCGTCAGCTGTTAGGCCGTGTTGCCACACGCTCTCGCGGCTAGCACGTGGAGAGCACATGGCTGCGGCTCCACCCGAGGCGGGAAGTACGAACTTTATTTTTTTTTTTAAAGTAACTTTTATTAGGCTGGAGGTTCGATTGTAAAGTATTGAATGTTCTCGTGTTATGTATTCATCGTGTTTAAATCCATCCAAGTTAATAAATGTGGAACTTACTCATTTATATTTATTTAAACCTGTTATTTTATATATTAGGCCACGTAGGTCACTTTATTTTGTGTAATTAATCACTCACTAGAGGGAACCAAGATGTCGTGCTGTACTTCTTTTTAAACAGTATTATTGCGTGATCACGGATGAAACACTCGAATGCAATGACATGTAAGTATACAAGACATATTTGATAATATCCAGGTATGCTGTATCTGAGCCTGCGCGCCATGTAATCACCGCGTTGCACCGCTTTAGCGTGTTAATGGAATGGAGTGTCACGTTGATTGTGGCTGTATAATTGTCTTTGAGATAATTTGTAATTCGTTCTTTAACATAACAGAATTTAATTCATTGTTTATGAAATATAAACGTAACTCCCTTCTTCTGTGGGAAACGCTTCGTAACACACTCTTGATGTCATATCATTGATGTTAGTATAGGAAAAGAAGACAACGGAATTGGAAATGAAAAAGAACATAATACTTTAGTGAATGTCAGATTGTTAGTCGAGAAAGAAGTCACTACCATTCTGACAGTATATTTTCATAACCTATTAATGATGTACAATAGTATAGTGTTCAGGAATATTCAAGGTTATAGATAGCTTAAATTTTTGCTTCATAAAAATAATACATTGAATCAATGGCTTTGAAACATCCTGGAATAGTCTCAAAGTCAGTGTTTTATCGGGAGATGTCACTTGATTATAAACTAGAGAAAACATTTAGTGAATGCATGTATTTCAATGGTAAAATTGCAGTACAGTGAAGAGAAAAGGTAGTGAAAGGGAATCAGTTTAAATGAATTAATGGCTTCATAATTTCCAGTTAACAGTATTGCAAAATCACTGAATTTTAAAGAAGAAGAGAAGAAAAGAGCATAATTCCTGAAGTGTCTGTTCTCAATATCATCATACAGTCTTACAGTCACCAGACTATTAAATGATCATTTTAGGTACATTTCATGGGGAGGCTGTGCAACACATGTTAGCAAACAAACATGAATGGTAACCATGTATGATTGTTAAGCAAGCTTTTATGTGTACTAATACCCAACACAAAATGAGCATGATCTTTCAGTTGTTTTTACTTTTGTAACATTCATCATAATGGGTGTCATAGTTAGGCCTTAAGCTGCAAAATATAAAAAAATGTTGTCTGTTGTTCTGAAGATATTTTCCAAAGTGCTTATAGTGTTCAATCAGTAATGGTGATTTCTTTGCTCATATTCTGCTCGTAATGATTAAATTGTGACATAAGTGAAGTGCAATTTGAGAAGATGAGCTTTGATAAATGAGTTTTCTTCCCCAAATGGTGGCAGGAAGTAGTTCATTATAAAAGGCTCATTGAAGATTAATGTACAATTGAGTGCAAATCTGCTGGAGCTTACAATCTTCATCTCTGTAACTATTTCCTATTCCTTTCCACACAACACATAGTCCTGGAGAAGGAAAACAAGTTGAACAATATAACTTGAAAAGTAATGAAAAGTGAAAATTTTCAAAATACTGCCCATGAAAGTTATGGTTTGTAAATATTTTTATTAAGAAGGAAAACTCCACTGGTCAAGAAATGCTCATTAGTGACATAAAACAATTTTTTTAATTGTCAAAAAGTTAACTACTGACAGATATTGATATTCATCTTTGTAATTATAATATAGTGTGAGTATTAAAAAATTAATGTATTTTCTGGAAAGGTAAAAAAATTGCTAATTAGACCACTTTGGCATTGCCAGTTTTTGAAGGGTAAAATCATTAAATGTTTCATTAACTATAACTTGGGCAGTACATAAGTGCCTTCATATTCTGGGTTATTTTGTGGTCAACAAAGATGTGGTAAAGATAAAAAAAATGTACACCATGTAGTCTTTGTAAGGCCTGGTTCTCAGATTGATGATTGTAGATGCATTAAAATGAAAATGAACAGTACATTAAGCATTAAAGCTACTTTCCTTTTATTGTCATTGTACAAATTATCATAATCTGTGACAGATGAATTTTTTTGGTGGGTATTTTAGTACCTCACCAAAGAAGTTCTCATTTTGTTCACACTTATTGTTATACTGTAAGCCGAAAGTGATTTTCATTGAATTGAAAGAACAATGTATATACTTACCTGATAATTCTTCAGTTTCCTTGTCTTATCAATAGATTCTCTACACACCACAAAAGCACTACCGCTCCCAGACCCCTTCAGTAACTACCTTTCATTCTAGTAATACAAGTCCAAGAGTTGATATGCAAGATAGACCAGTGAGGCAAAATGTTCTTTTACAGAGTGAGAAATGAAGCTGAAGTAAAATATTGCAAATTAAAGTGTAAAGAGCAGTTAAGGTAGATAGATGTAACTGATAACAAATGGTCTATTCCCAAAAATTTATAGAGACAAATCATATAGGATTTCTATGAAATAGAGAAATAATTTGTGAAGTGTCCATGGCAAGCTATGACTGCTATATATTTATTACTAAAAAAATTGGAGAAGAATTTAAAGTAGCAGTGCAATCTGAGCAAGTTTCCTCTCCTCATAACTTGTGGCATCAACTACTAATGTAAATATATCTTAAAACGAGATCAATGAAATGTAATTATTGAAAAGTAGTATACTTTTCCAATACCTTGCATATCTAATAGTCACATGATAAGTCATGGCACCTCTTTATGTTAAATTACATGCTCTACAAACTAAATAGAAAGGGAAAAGAATCATCACTGCCAGCAATTTAAAAAAATTATTTAATAAACTCATACAAACAATAAAGAAATACAATATTATAAAAAAGAATATATATACATAAAAAAAAACAGTCTGCCCCGACTTTGAAAATAAAAATAATGTACTGATAAACAAAAATAACAAAATTATAAAACGTAGTAATAAAGTAGAAGTAATAGAATAAAAATATAGTAATAGAATAAAAAAGTTAAAAAAATAATTAAGTGGTCTGGCCAGACCTTAAAAAGGAAAATAAAAAGAGAAAAAAAAGGTCTGGCCAGACCTTACAAATAATAAAAGATAAAAGATAAAAGAAAATTAATAATAGAAATTAAAAACAAAGGTCGGGCCAGACCTTTCCAGCTCCCCCTCACCACCATCTCCTCCATGGGCTGAAAAAGGAAAGCAATTTCACTTGTAAAATATTCCACTTACAATCATTTATTAAATATTATAGGTACATTACTTCATGTGTATGAACATTCACAAAAAAACAATTATTTACCGTTTTGGGAAGAGGAAACGCTTCTCATTCCTCTACCCCTGCCTCTTCCTCTGCGTGTGCCTAAAAAGAAGAAAAAAATTTCATTATGCAAAACCTCTTATATGAAAGCAACTATTACTACATGGGAAAGCAACGTGATTCTACTAAAACATAATATTTTCACTTGCATTCCCTGTACACTATTGTATAGAGAACTGTAGATTTTCTTTGCTTCCATTACAGCCAGTTGATATTAGGACTTCTTTGAACTGCTCTTTTGGCTACCCTTTTCTCCTTACAGTATTGAAAGCAAATGCACTATATAAAAACGGAAATCCGTGGATTGTTCATTTAATGTATAGTATATGCCATTCATGAATAAGAAAATATATCTTTCTCTATACTATTTGGACAAATATAGCAATGTTCATAAATTTCATGTACTAATGTATTGCCAATGAAGGTCCTATATACATATTCTGTATAGTGTAACACATGTGATGTATCTACCTCTTTTGAAGAGGAACCTCCCCCTTCGTGCAGGGTGCCGGGGGCCAGGCTGCCGCTCGGCAGCCTGCTGGGGGGCAGGCTGACGCTCGGCAGCCTGCTGGGGGGCAGGCTGACGCTCGGTAGCCTGCTGGGGGGCTGGCTGACGCTCGGCAGCCTGCTGGGGGGCAGGCTGACGCTCGGCAGCCTGCTGGGGGGCAGGCTGACGCTCGGCAGCCTGCTGGGGGGCAGGCTGACGCTCGGCAGCCTGCTGGGGGGCAGGCTGACGCTCGGCAGCCTGCTGGGGGGCAGGCTGACACTCGGCAGCCTGCTGGGGGGCAGGCTGACGCTCGGCAGCCTGCTGGGGGGCAGGCTGACGCTCGGCAGCCTGCTGGGGGGCAGGCTGACGCTCGGCAGCCTGCTGGGGGGCAGGCTGACGCTCGGCAGCCTGCTGGGGGGCAGGCTGACGCTCGGCAGCCTGCCGCTCAGCAGGCTGCTTTGAGGCAGCCCCAAAAACTCCACGTTGCGAGTCCATTCTGGAAAGAAAGACTCCATTAAAAAAAGAGAGAGAGAGAGAAAGATTGTTCCCATTTTATAATGTCAGAAGGGAAGATTAAATATAATTCAAGATCCAGCAAGTCACCAAGAATAGCAAGTGGACCAACCAACAATGAATTGAGAAAGTTTGTTAGTCAGCATTGTCGGTACCCTTTATATTTTATTACAATATTCATATTTAGAGATAACTTAGCCACGATGGTGATAGTGGTTATAGTGTCAAAAAGTAGGCAGACTCACTGCAAAAACACTCTTTCAAATTAATTCTCAATACTACAATTGGCCCATACTCCAAGTATATATTGTCACTATTATTTTCTGAATTCTAATGAAGATGAACAGTTTCACTTTGATGACCGTTAAGAGAAAGATGTATACAAAACGAAATATAATTAACAGATGTGCACTATTTTTTTTAACAATTCTCCGATATATTGTATACAGCTCTTGGGATAACTATGACACAGTGGCATAGCTTCAGTTGGAGTCACCCAGGGCAAAACTAATGATATCACCCCCTGCTCCCATGAATTAAAAACGAAAAACTATTAATGAATAGTTTATACATTGTTTAATAGCAATATATTTGCATTTAATTTTCAAGTAAATAGTCGGAAACAAAGTAACACTAACTAATTAACAAGTGCATGTTTTAATAAAAATATTATTTTTAAATAATTTATATTAACGGATTAGAATAACCAAGGGTGAAAAAAATTAAAATATTCTTTCATGTCTTTGCCAATAATGAATATTTTGAAATGAAACAATGTCTTTACATTGTGCCCTCTGCAAATTTTACAGTTCACACGTGATACAATGTTAAGTACGAGAGAAGATGATCACTTCAATCACCCCGATTAAAACAATGGTTCACTTCTCACCGTAATGTTTTCGAGCATAAAAAAAACTGACAGTTTTGAATATCACCCCCTTTTTTTATTTTACATCAATCTGATGACATGTCATTAATTAAAATGAAAGTTAAGGGTCATTATTTCTAACAAACACTTACGTTCTGGCAGTGAGGGCCGGCAATATGGCAGTGTCTCCAAATTTGTAAGTGACGTCACGAAGAATTGCCAAATTGACACCGGATGTACGAGATGTTCCCGCCACCTTCCTTCCATTTACTGTAAAAGAAAAAACGAATATTGCACATAAATATTAATATATTTAGTAATGCAGACATTTCATTAATTGAACTTAAAGGTAAGCTTCATTATTCCTAATAAACACTAATGTTTTTGGAGCAGGGGCCCGCACGAGTCTCAGATTTCTAAGTGACGTCACGAAATAATTACAAAATTCACACCGGATGTACGAGATTTTCCTGCCACCCTGCTTCCATATATTTTCCTGTAAAAGAAAAAAACCCATCTTGCACATAAATATTAATATATCACACACAAAATAATAATACATCACAAATTAAATATTAATATATTTCACACTTAAATATCAATTTTGCATATTTATATTATCTACAGAGGGCTCAAAGTGACCGTATGTTTTAGCTTAGCTACTTTATTTAAGTTTTTTTATATATTTATATATTTATATTTAAGTTTATTTAAGTTTTAAGTTTAGATTAGCTACTTTATTTACGTTTAAGCCCTCATTAAGCTCCATTAGCCACATAGGGTGGAGCGCAACTTTGTAACCCAAAATACGAATATATTCCCGCCGCTCCAGGGCTACTGGAGGGAGGGAAATTAAAAAAAATAAAATGAAATCAAATTTTTTATTCCCTCAGTATCGTGTATTTTCATTTTACTTTACTACAAATCTCTTGGGTTGTCTACTTTTAGTCAATGAATTGTAATGTAGACGTTCTTCAACTTGTGTTAATGAGTATTTTCTACAACTTGTTTCATTGGAGATTTCTATGGAATGTTTCCATCAGTTATTGCGTGCAGATGCAGAATCATTTCCAAATCCTTCTCAAATGCCAAATTAACGAAGTCATACCGTGATCATCAACAATTACACCAGTGAATTTTCCCACTCTCCTCACAAGGAATTAATTTTTTTCATTACATTCGTTTAAACTATAAGCCAACAATAATAAACAAAAAGCCTCACGGAAAACTAAGCTTTTGACATTTGTCATTAATGTTATTGGACTTGTGCAGCCAGAATGTTCATCGATGAGAGGGACCCCCTCCCCCCCCCCTGCCCCCCAAACAAAAACTTCCAATACATACAAGTGGCGTTTAACATTAATTCAATAATTAAATAAAATTGTACAAACCACACAGGTTTTCAGATGTATAAGTGAAGTTAAGTACACAAAGGTATTTGATCACAACTTACTATTCAAATTCAGAAAAAGGTGCATTTTATATTTCATGTTGATGATGTTCACTTGCGTAAAAGTTATTTTATGGAATATGCCCCAAATGGGTGCATCCAGTAAGAACTTCATGGGAGTCTTGACCACATTATGTACACCAGAAACAGTAATTTCTTGTAGTGAAAGTCGAAACACAGGGGAAGAAAATGGATTAACTGAGATGCCTAAGCCCATTTTATTCGGAATACATACAGTAAAATACCAGGCAGTTTGAGGGTGACCATGGACCTCCCTTGGGTATGCCACTGAAGTGCTATTTGCAAATTATATTTCCTGTCTTCTGGGATATGAAAGCAGCACACAGTCAAGAAATGTTCATGCAAACCATACAACACTAAATTTTAAGTTTGTAGAGCAGACTGGGACGTAGAGGTCAGACTGTACACGTCACTGTTGGTGCCCGGGTTTCATCCCAGGCATGTCCAGGTGGATTTTGTGGTGGAGAAAGCTTGTTCGGAGCAAGTATTCTTCTGGCACTCGCATATCCCCTGCCAAAAAGAAAACCCCAGGATCATAGACGAGTCTCAATTAACCAGTATTCTGCTATGGATCTAGTGGCGGGTAGGTGACCAACGAACAAGCAGGAAAGGGCTACTTACCTCAGGAGGTTATCAATACGATAGGATTCTCCTACATACAGTCGATGTAAAGTCTGGTGGGACAAGGGGTACAGCTTGATACTGAACTGAGGGAATAAAAAAAAGGTTAAGTTTTCACTAAAATTTGTTTGAGGAAACAGGTATTGAACTAAGGAGTCAATATAAAGCCATGAACAAAAATGTGAGTCACGACATGTCCCTAAGAAATAATGCATTCATTTCCACACCACCTTGAGGTAGAATGCATGGGGCGTTTTTTTATACATGGTATCCCCTGTAGGCCTAGTCCATGTTCTACCAAGAAAATATAACAATTCAAGACTCGAAGAAGTGCCCGCATTCGCTTGACTAGATAATGGCTGCAGCAAATGCAAATCACTGTTTGAAATCTTTCTCATGAAAAATGGAGCACAGCACGATTTTCATCAGTCATCAGAAACTCCTCTCATCACTTGCATCATTTACTCAGCTCAGCCTCAAAACACAGATTCTGAAATCTGGTATTGTACATAGAAAACAAGAAAAATTAAAAACTATGAACACTTCTCTGGACTATTCTTTTTAGATCTTGTATAACATGTTTGCTATATTTCTTACAAAATAAGAGTGAGTTTATATCAGAAATCTCTATACATGAGATATTGCAAGTTTCTCAAGAAATGTAGCTGTTGTATCTTTACAGTAGCAGTTTTTCGTATTACCAGTAGCCTCATTGTTCTAGGGGTTCTTATTGCACTGCTGGATACTTGCTTTTTTAGAGGGAGCAATTTACCAGCTTTGTGCCACATTTCACCCACTTGTGAACATTTAAAACTTGGCAACAATACACAACTGCAACGACTGTAAATATGATATAAATGACAACAGCTTCTATTCCTGAGAGAATGATATTTAAAATAGGTTTTCAAATTTAATAAACTCCTCATACTTCTTATATATCTTACAAGGTCTATTCATTCCATCTGGAACAATGGCTGAAATACTGAAAATTGGATTAATTGGAAGTCATGCGAAAATCACACACATCATTCTAGTAATACCTGAAATAACAAGACAGATGCTTCAGTGTTCTGTAACAAGATAACCTATTTCATGGTGCCTCTGCAACACCTGCACTCTGGGGCAAAGGAAATATTCCACTCACATCAGAGTCAGAATCATCAGAATTATCATTCCTGTCATCATCTGAACTCTCACTATCACTATCTGCCTGCAGATCTATAATCAGATCTTCAATATTATTTTCTAATACTACTTCCTCGTTCCAAGCTTTCTGTATTAAGCTTTTTGAGTGTTTAACAGCAGTTTGCCACTGCAGTGGAGAAATGCTTTCGACACTTGCTTTTAAGAGATTTTCTACTTCTGTAAGAGTGAAAGTTTTATTATTTCTGGCCACGTAACCCTTCACTTGTGACCATATCAACTCTATTGGATTAAATTCACAGTGATAGGGTGGCAAGCGCAGGACCCTATGACCGTTCCTTTCAGCCAATTGATCAATGGCATAAGTGGGAAACTGTGGTTTCTTCTGCTGTACAAGTTGCAATAATTCGCATTTGTTCATGGTCAGATCAACTTGCACTTTGTGAGACAGTAGCCACTCCACCACATCAGCTTTACGTGTTGCCCTTGTAGGAGCTCTGTCAATTATTACCGAATGGTATGGCGCATTGTCCATAACAATTAGTGAAGGTTGTTTTAAATTCTTTAGTAGCTGTTCTTGGAACCACACACTAAATATTTCGTAGTTCATCTCTTCATGGTAATCTCCAGTCTTTTTAGACCGGAACACCAATAAACAATTTTCAACAAAACCTTTTGATGTACCTGCATGCACAACAATCAAACGGCCACCTTTCCCAATAGGTGCTTTTGCACTTCCTGCAACAGTGCCATCTGACCAGCCTTTGCTCACTGTATGTCCTGCATTAACCCAGGTTTCATCCAACCACACAATATCCTCAAAACTGTGGCGCAATATCTCCTTCACAAATTGGCAACGCCAGGCCACAATGTCTTGTCGTTCCAATAACACTGTTCTTTTATTTAATTTTGAGAATTCAAATCCCAAAGCTTTCACAATTTTGCGCACAGAGGACTTGCTCCCTGTAAACAACTCTGCTTCATGCAGAGACACTTGCAGCTTCCGAAGCGTGGGGTGCTCCTTCCTGGCATAGTAGCTGTAAATGTGATGCCTAATTGCTTCTCGGCTAAATGTATCCAAATCTGTAAGTGGTTTTCTCACATTTCTTTTCTTTCCAGGAGTGTTCAACTGAGATGACCCTGCCTCTTGTGCATCATCCATTTCTCTACTTACCCTTTTAACTGTGGCTAAACTTGTTCTTGTGGCAGCAGCTGTTCTCTCTGTTACCTTTGTGACAGGTAATAATGGACCTTTATTGCGGCTTTCCAATTCAAAATACTGTCTCACCCGGCACACAACTTCCCTAGCCTGGGAACTCAGGATTTTCCTCTTTCCTCTCTGTAACAATGATAATGACAACAGCACATCATTATTTCTGAAAACCATTGAATCTATCTATCTATATATATATATATATATATATATATATATATATATATATATATGTGTGTGTGTGTGTGTGTGTGTGTGTGTGTGTGTGTGTGTGTGTGTGTGTGTGTGTAATGTATGTATGTACGGTTTTGAAACAACTCGAGAATTATGAAAAATGGCGTTTACCTCTTCCGGACGCCTCTCGCTTTCTGACATAAAGCCAAACTGACGAAAACTCTCCTTCTGAAGTCAATACTGTAACATTAATATGAAAACGTTACACATTACAAGCTGTATTTATTATGGTATTAATGTACATCACAATTCATTACTCTTTGTGCGAAGTTCGCCTTATTACAACAATACGAGCTGCATTAGACAATTGCAAAAACAATATATTCCTTAAACTGACTGAAACAGTAGCAACAACTAAACACAAATACGCACCAAAGAAACTACCTTAAACCCGGCTCGCGACCAGATTACTGGAGGTCCCTTTGTGACAGCCTTCGGGGAGAGTCGTCAGTCAACTGAGAACCCACCAGTACCCGCCAAAAGGCGCGCGTGACCGTGGCCATGTGATCTCGCGCGGGGCGACTTTCAACTATCAGATGCTCACGCAATTCATTAGTCGTTTGTTCTCAAAACCTTTGTCAACACTGTAGTGACGTGTAAGCTCTCGATTTGAGAATTGCTCCAGCTGGACGAAACAGCTGATAACTGTCAGAGCTCATCATACAGAAATCGCAGTATAGCAGCGGCGCGGAGATTCTCACGTTCGGCACTCCGGCCTACGCCATCCGGCAGGGATGTTGACGGAGTACGGTCTTGAGGCGCGAAGAGGAAACGCGGGCTGCTCTTGACATTTCATGCTTTTACAGTGCGCCGCAGCTTGAGAAATAGGAGAATATTAATCGCCAGTCAACATTGGCCTGGAGACGCCGCTCTAACGGCAATAAAATCACAATAAGATCACATACCACAGCAAGAACAGAAGAATTTTTTTAATTTTCTGTTTGCAATTTATAACGGAATTTGGGTTTCGTATGGCATACACATAATGTTCACAGATTTGTTCCATAATATATATTATTTTAACTTCGTATATAAATAATTAAATTGTGCCAGAAAGATTTTTTTGTACAGTAGCAGATATCAATAGGGTAAAATCAAGTTTGTCAGTGAAATGTTTTTTCATATGTTGTTATGTATTGTATTACTTACAATGTCTTAATATTTTATTGTATTGGCATAAACCAACGACGTGGTTGCATATAAATATCTCTTCAGCTCATTAATGCTTTTCTTTTGTTAGGGCGCCTTCTTTAGTCCCTTGTACTTCTATGTAGCGCTTCACTGTCTACTATCTCCTGTCACAGTCATATCAAACCCGCCTCGGCCTACGCTTCTCACTTAGGCGATCGCAGTCGTATTCTGCTAAGAGTTGCTGCTAAGAGTTGCTGCGCATGGTTAGTTTGCTTTTTGAAGTAAAAATGGATTGTCGAGAAGAATCGCTAACAACTCGCGAAATTGAGTTAATTTTGGACAGTGACAGTTACTGTGCATCTGTGTCCAGTCTGGAAGATGATCCAAGCAAATATTTTGAGCTCCGATCAAGCTGCCCATCTTCGTGCATTGATTCCGTTCAAGATACTACTGCAACGCCATCCGGCACCACATTGGGAAAGACGAATTGCAACGTTAGCCGGCCGGTAGAGCATGATCGCGGCTCCTCGCGTGTTGGGTGGAAGTGAGGTGCAGGGGCAA
The DNA here is from genome assembly GCA_031308135.1 of Acheta domesticus. Lineage (NCBI taxonomy): Eukaryota > Metazoa > Arthropoda > Insecta > Orthoptera > Gryllidae > Acheta > Acheta domesticus. Next base: position 24,760,679 of record JAHLJT010008446.1, read on the forward strand.
CAAACTACTTTGAAAATAATTAGCGGTAATTGGGCAATAAAACAAAAATGATACATTTATTCCCGACCTACGGCCGGGAAGTTACATAAAAAAATCCCATGAGGTGGGATTGCACCCTACCTCTTGAGCTCGGCAATAAAATAAGAGAAAAAAAATTATTTAACCCTTTCGCTGCTAACGACGCCTATAGGCGTCCGGATTTTTCGTGCCCCGTGTGCTAACGCCGCCTTTAGGCGTCCGCCCGGAGTCGCTTCTGCTGTGCTAATGACGCCTATAGGCGTCTTGTACTTCGCGCGGCTGTCTTCCGCTTTCTTCTGAATGGCTGAGGGCCTGAAGGACATGTGGCAATATACCTTCGCTTCGTAAGGGTTTGAACTTTAGCTTGAACTCTCCTAGGGACTGCTGCTGTGGATATTCTCTTTGCTGCGAGTTGAAATGTTTGTAAACTGATCGACTGCCATGCGGCGGTCCTCGTCACCCGTGAGGGGTTGGCGAGCAGCTTGAAGGAGGCCCTTCCCTAATGACCCTAATAAAACTTCCTCCAGGGTTTTCGGGTACTTTGTACCAGCCTTACTTTGTGATAATATTTCTTGCTAAAAGTTTTTTGTTTATATGCAGAACTATAAGAATGTCGGCTTCTTTTGTGAAGAAATCAGGGCTCAATGAATGAAGTTCAATTTTTGGATTTCTTGATGAATACCATTCATTATTAACGAAAGGATGAAATTCTATCAAAATGCGCTGCAAATCACTGAAAAATATCACTCGCGACTTACAAAATGGAGTGATACATCTTCTGATCAAATGCATGTTTTCTTTTAGTATGTTTACTCATGCCAAGAACTTAAAAACATCCCTCACTAAACGAATATTCAACGCCTATTTTCCGGGCGATAATGTCTCGAGTTAGATTTTTGCTTACACTGAGAATACTTCATTCCAGTAACAATGTAGGACATTGCGGCAATCGCGTTTTCAAAATATGAGATGTCAGTGCCATTTGGCCATTTTCCGAAGCTTAGCAAACTCATTTTCCCCTTTCGAGGAGTTGTGCGTAGAAAGCCTAACTTTGTTCAAGGGACGGCTGTTTTTCAAACAGAATAATCTTTCAAAACAAATCAGGTTTGGAATCACTCTTAGTGCTGTGTGATTGTGAAAAGGAAATGATTCTCGATTTTATTATTCGCCACGAGTTACGATACTTCTGTGAAGAATGTAATGTGGATTTGAGTATTACGCCATGTTTTGAAGTGTAACACCACAAATTAATTTCTAAATTCCCAATAATATTAAAACGTTCAAAAAGTGTTTATGAGATCCTCGTGTTACACAGTTTTAAAATGTATTTCACGAAAACAATTGTCACACATTTCAAAAGCATAACTATATTTTTAAATGAAAACAATTTAAAAAATTAAAAACAAAACAAAAATATATATTTTTATCAACGCCAGTATCAGCTCAAAATCCATAACAAAAAGGATATGATATATATGCGAGTTTCTGTTGTGGGGCGACGTACACCCTGCCAGTGCGCGCCCTTCGGAAACAGGAAAAGGCGCCGCACACAGCGGTCGCCGGTCGCGGTGCGTCAGCACGGGGCGGCGAAACCCTGGGTGGGGTCCGTAGCAGCGAAAAGGTTAAAGACTTCTGTTACAATAATAAAAAATATACCATTGCGCGGCACCGCTTAACTCTAACAAATCAGAGAAAAACAAAACACTAGAATTGTCGGTGTTATTCTCCGCCTCGTTTGCGCGGCGGGACGCCCCAAAGCGCAGGCGTGCGGCAAGAGTCTTATCTGTTGTGCAGGCGTGGGCCCGACGCGATCGATGGCCTCAGCGTCTTCGACGAGCGTTGTCCTGCGATGAGCTGCAATGTTGAACGGGGGGGGCAGACGCCTCCCTGCGGTGAGCTGGATGCCACAAGGTTGCGGCGGACTCCTCTCCACCTCACCACCAACGCGCTGGACGAGTCCGGGAGTCGCTCCTCATCACGACTCGAACGCGCGATACGGGTGCATTTAATTGCGAGCGCGGACCGGAAGCTGGATCATGGTATTCGCGGCTCGTACGCTCGAATTAGGCAACGAGTTATTATTACATCGAATACCCGAACGAGAAACTGGTTCACGGCTCCACGACCAGGCATGAAGCTCTCACGCAACTCACTCTTAAGTGTTTCTTTCGCGGCCGCTGCTCTCGTGTTTACTCGCTCGCGACTACTTTACCAGTGTTTTCTTTTCTCTTGAAGATTTTGGGAATCCGTCCCTCTTCGGATCTCCCCCCTCCTAAGTTCGTCTTGGGCTCACTGACCTACTTTGGGAAAATTGTCATTGGTCGGACCTTATTGCGTCGCAGAAATAATTTGACGAATCGTGGTTCATGATTTCTCAGTAAATTTCCCTCGGTTTCTCTGACTGTCAGGCTATCTCTCTCTACCGAAACGCAGCTGCATCCATCGGAGGGTGACATCTCCTGGGAGCAATTATTGCATGGCAAAGGGTTGGAACTTACTTGAATTAGCGCGACAGGCGTGGCGGCGAGGAACGCGCTGGCGCGGTGACTCACCTAGAGGAGGGCGGGGGCGGGACACAAAGGGTGTATTTAGCGAAAAAGGTACGTCGTGGTCTTTGACGGTCAGTGGTTGTAAATTTCTCCCAAAGCAGGCGAAGGGGCGTCGGAGGGCTGGGGCGCGGTCGGGCAGAGGCGGGCGGGGTGAGGCGCACGTGCGCGTGCCAGAGAGTACAAAAAAACAAGCTTTTGTTATAGATTTCTTAAGGCGCTGCGACATGCAGCCACACTACATCACAACGATTTAGCTTTATCCACGGTGTACGAAATACATTTCTTACACATTTAAAATAAAATTAAGATAAAATACTTTTTCATTTTTAGAAATGATTTTTATATTTTTACTTTCCCAAACCCCTTTGAAAATTCACACGCGTCACCTTGGTGTTGCTGCTGAGCAGCGCCGTGCTTTGGACCGTAATGCACGCCTCCCGTGAAGAGAGGATAGGGCTCATCCGGCGTGCGGAGCTGTTGAAACGTGAGCGGGGGCATCTTCCGGAGCGCGGGCCGCCGGGAAGTGAGAGGACCTACTTTGACATCCACATCCTAGAGGGTATCATCGTCCTGTTGGTCGCCGTCGTCTCGCTGAGGGTCATTCTGTTGGTCGGTGTCGTCCTGGGCGCTCATTTCTTGTAGGATGGGGCGCCAGAACGCCCAGTCAATGGGCACGTCCGCCACAGGTTCGTTGACGGCTGTCAGCTGCTCGTCGAACAAAGTGAGGAAGGAGTCGGCGTCCCATTGGAAGTCCGGGACGTCGGCGCTCTCCGGGGCATAGGTGGTAAGGTTTAGGGTTTGGAGGGACGCAGAGCGTCCCTTGCATAATCCCAATTGAGATTCATGTAGGATTAGAGTCAATAATGGGAGCGAGGCGGAGGATTACTTTTTCAAACATTTTACTTAGGATAGGAAGGAGGCAGATGTGCCTCTAGTGGTTGGGATGCCGATGATGCTTGCCGGCTTTGGGAATCATGGAAACTGGCAGTTTTCCAGAGGGAACGGAAATATGATAGTTTGAAAAATGAGTTATGGATGATGGTGAGGTCTAAGATGTTCTTGAGAAAATTACTCATTTGGGTGGGAAGACTATGGAGTCCTGGGGATTTAGTTTGGGTTGTCGTCAGAAGTAGTTTAGGTTCCGTGTCGTTTGTCGTCCATGTCGTTTGCCGTTTGGGAGATGTGGTTTGTAGAGATTGGGGTTCTCGAGGAGTTGAGTACACTTATGGGAATTGGGATGTTGGGAAGGAGGAAGAAATCGGCTAATGTTTGGGCGAAGGTGTTGGCATTTGTTTGGGGATCGAAGGAGAGGGAGTTTGTGTCTAAGGAGGAGAAATTCGGGTGGGGGTATTCCGTACTGCCTTAATGGGTTTATAAATGTTGTGGGGGTTGCTCTTGTCTTTCAGTAAGTCGTATTTGTCTTGTATTCGCATAGGAGTTTATGAACTTGTTTTTGAGTCTGTTTTAGAACCATTTTGTCCTCGTCTTGTCTGTGTTTGTAAAAACGTATTTATCATACAAGCATAAAGCAAAGAAGCGGAAGGGAAAATCCGCGGTCCGTGGCCCGTTTGTTAGGGTATTACTCCGCCATTCCCGTGGTTTTGATCGTGGAAACCACGGAAAACGACCGATCAGAGCAGCCGGCTGCTAGAATTCTTCTCCACAGCCACCGAACTCGACCTAGTAGCGATCTAGCCGTGTCGAAAACCCTGCCATCGTGGGGTGTGAAACCTAGGATCTCCCGGTCAGAGGCACTGCAGTGACATCAGTTGATGCCCTGAACCACCTCTCCCGGTTAACTGTTTGTTATTTAAACTTAGTGTGCCTTAACATTTGTGGTCACATTGATTAGTGAATCAATGTGAACCACTTAGTGTCTAGGAACCACTTAGTGTCTGTTGGGCTTACAAATTTCCCATGACGCTTTCACATTTGCACCTAACTCTTCAATAACAATGAAATACGTTCTTTCTAGAATGGCACATTTTGATGATTTATCGATTTCCTCGTTCATATAAGATTACCTCTTTACACGGCGCAAGCACAAGCTTTTAATAATTGCGCACAACAGCGTTGCCAGATTATTTTTCGTCCAGGTCGTGATTTTTAACAAATTTTAGTGAAAAAAGGGCGATTTGTTTGGAAAAAGCGGGACAAAATTAAAAACCAGTAATAAGTAAGGTTTTAATTGTAAGTATAGACACAGATACATTTATACAGATTTCAGTCACAAACAGAGTAGTCAGTAGGTTAGCGAATTTCAGCAGTTGATATTTTCTAGGTATTTTCGTAAACAGAAGACGATGTACACGATTGCGAAATTTATGGCAGTGTGAGAGCTCCTGCTCATGATAGCTTGTTTCGAGTGCATTACAGTATCATTTAGGGAAGTATCACAATGGGAAGCACTCCACTCTTTCTTACACAGTCGACATTCTTTATACTCATTACTTTACCTCGAACAGCTACGTTCACGTTCCTATTTAATGTTCCTATAATCACGTTCCTATTTAATGTTGTATTTTGTTAACCGACGTTTTCATAGTTTAATTTTCTTAATGGGTCTCTCTTGCGCCGACTAATCCAGTTTAATATCCGAAGAACTATCAGCGTTCGCTTGCGTCGGATTCCGAACTTCGTTCTTGAGAATCTTCACCAGTTCTTGTAAAATCCCGCATCCAAATACCAATTGAAGAAGAATTAATATCAATTAAAGAAAAATATAAATCACACAAAAATTGGAAAAGGAGACATTAAAGATGACTTTACTATTCATCTGTTACGTGCGTACTGCCCACTTCCCATTAAGTTTTGAAATATATGCACGCAATCTTTTTAAATATGCACACAGTTAATTGCATTTCCTTTTCAATTTAAAGCACATTTACCTCTTCTATCTTTGAAGAGTTTCTGTTGGTTCAAAACCGATGGTTCGTGTCTGCACTATCTCGTAGTGTTTCGTGTCCCCTGCGACTGCTCGGGTCGGCTGTTTTATTCGAAAAAGAAGGTTAATGCTGCTCGTAGATCTTCCTGTCGACTTGCTACATTGCCGAAATCTTTGGGTATATTTCGGTACTATTCTTTTGTTTTTATCGCGCGTGTTCAATTTGATCTTTGTTTCCGCAGGCGAGAGATGTGACACGTTTTACTCGTTTCGTGGTAAAACAGGGGTCACCCGACGATCCGACTCGCCCCATTGCATTATGCGACAACCGACTCACCCGCTAATGTCAATGAGATTTCTTTCGTGTGCTTCTTTCTTTTTTCTTTTTCTTTTTTGCATTGAGAAATTTAAATCGAAACATTTTACAAACGCGTGATTTAGGCTGTACCGCGCGGGGCATTCACTGTTAATCTCAAAGAGCGGGACGTGTGGCAACGCTGGCGCACAACGCTAGCGCATGTGCTTGCGCACTTGTAGTTCCACTGTGCGCACGTTTTGTTGACCACTCCTTTTTTTGCTTGTAGTTCATTTACCGTTGAAATTGATTTTCTATAACTTGGGAATAAACATTATTCAAATATTTTTATTTTTCTAAAATTTTCTAAATTCATTCTTTCGTTTTCTATTTTCGTAGGATTTTTTTTTAAAATTCTGGGCCTCTAGAACATGTGCGCAGATAAATCTCTTTCCCCACACGTCTTATACAGTTTTTACTGTTTTTTTGACAAATAAATAAATAAACCACCTTCCAGATATGGGGTGATGCATAATGCGACAATATAACGTTTATCTGCTGTATTTCATGACCATTTTCTGTAGACAATTCCATTGCGGGTTCACGGGTTTTGGTCCAAAAAATAACGTATTCTAGTTTGCCGACGTTTCGGAGTTTATTATAGCTCCATCTTCAGGGCTGGACAAGTTTTCACAACACGGTTATTAAAATATTTCACAGTGATATTTACAATTACAATTAAAAAAAAATTATAAAAACATTGAACATTGAATATATACTTACAAAGAAAATTACAAATAATTACAAAGAAATATGACACATACCTTACTATGCGTGGGAAGTTACGTAGAGTATATGAAAGTTCACATCATGAGAAACAAGCCACACAGGACAGCATGCCTGCATGTTCCGGAATGAACTAGTGTATAATATCCGGTACAACAGGAGTCAAAGTGAGATCACACACTCATAAGCTAATAATTAATTGTATAATTATATATATATATATATATATATATATGTATGTATATATATATATATATATATATATATATATATAAAAACTAGTATATATAAAATAAAACCTTATGCATGAATATGTCTATTCGATGGATCTGATGGAATATGTCTATTGTACATCACTAGTTGTTATCAATTACTGACAAAAATTATGATTTTAGTTAAATTTTATCTTTTTTTAAATATATTATTTTTTTTTCCTTTTTAAATATATATTTATTTTATTATACATATATTGTATATGCAAGGGGCATCCATACTAGATTCCATCACTTAAACTGGCCGAGCAACACAAAATTGTTTTATGCTTTAATTATTTGCTTGTTATATTTGAATTTTATTGTATTGTTAGAAAGTATTGTGTGAAGTTAATCGTAACCCATCAGAAATTGCAACCCGTTAGTTATGATGGAATGGGAAGCACTATCAAGGAAACAAGAAGATTTGGAATATGTGTAATCAGTAAGGAGCTAACCCGATATACAGAAACAGAAAGATCCATGGATCATGGAATCTCCCACACCCATGATGTAATATAATTATGCATAACTTACAATGAAAATGAGTGAAGGTGAGCTATGCAAGCAGGAATTATCTGATTAGATTAACATAAGTTCTGCTGAGTTTATCAATGTCAGTTTTTTTGTTGACTGTCTTGTGTTTGGTGATGAAGAGCATCTCTTTCAATAATCTTTTATTATAGTTATTTTCTTTGTCCAAGATCTTAGTACCTTCAAAATTGAATCCATGTCTAGATTCATGGACATGTTGTGCTAGCGCACATAATGGAATTTCTTTTTTGATATCGTATTGATGTTGGTATAATCTTTTCTTTAAGTACTGGCCAGTTTGTCCAATGTAACTTTTGTCGCAACCCCCACAAGGGACAGAATAAATTATATTGCTCATATTAGCTTTATCAATTCTGTCTATGGTGTTGCTGACTACAGTATTAGCTAACGTTCTCTTATTGTTAAAACTAATTTGTACACTATCATTTTCCAGAGTGTTGCTCAAAGATTCAGAGAGTTCTTTGACATATACTAAGGATTTATAAGCAGTTTTGGGTTCACTGTCTTGTTTACTGTGATTAATATTACTGTTGCTTATATTAGTCCTGTCGTTATAATTGTTGTCAAAGGCAGCATTGTATAGAAGAGAATTTATCAATTTACTAGGGCAACCATTAAATTTCAAAATGTTTTTTATTTTATGCATCTTAGCTGCATGAAAACATTGGTCACTCAATCTGAGGGCCCTATGTTTGAGTGCCATAGCTACATTAATTTTGGAGGATAGCCTATGATGTGATCTAAAGTTCAGATACCGGTCTGTTTTATGCGGTTTCCTGTACCAATCTATTTTAATAGTCCCATCTGTGCTCCTCATTACTAACATATCTAAAAAGGGGATTTTGGAGTCCTTTTCCACCTCTATCGTGAATTGTAGTTTATCATGGAAACTATTGAAGGTATCGACAGTCAGTTGTTCGCTGCCTCTGGGAATGGATAAAATTAAGTCATCTACATATTTATATAAAAAAGAAGGCTGAAACGGCAATAATTTGACAACATTGTCCAGTAGATGTTCCATAACTAAGTCATGGAATATATTCAATGTTCAATGTTTTTATAATTTTTTTAAAAATTATAATTGTAATTATCACTGTGAAATATTTTAATAACCGTGTTGTGAAAACTTGTCCAGCCCTGAAGATGGAGCTATTGTCGTGATGACATGGATGGGAGGGAGTATGTGGCGGGAGAAAGACGAACTCTTGGTTGACTATTAACAGCGGTTTATTGTAAGCCCTGGTTTCAAGTACAATGCTACATTCTAACAGAGGCTACGCAGTCCAGCACTCAGTCGGTCGTTGCCATGAGGATGGGGGATAGGTGGTAGGCAGCGGCGGCGGCGGCAATGGCGGTAACAAAGGCAGATAGGCTGGCGGTGGGTCGCTTGGCTCAGCCTGGCGTCGATTCCCGACTTGGTCAACCCGAAGGCAACCGTGGAGTCGGGACGCCGGCGATCAGTACCATGCTCACGAAGAGCGGTAAACAAGCGACATCTCGGCGGCCGTACGCCGCCTTTATATACTGCCGGGTCAGTCCATCCCTGCGGCAGCGGGGGTGGCATTGCCCTCGTTCGGGTCACTCACAGGGAGGCGGGGGACGGGCGGTCAGCCCGCACATCTGGTAGCCATGCCTGCTCGACCCGGGCGAAGTGAAAGCGGAAGCGTCCAGGGCAGCGTCGCTTCACCACACTATAATAAACTCCGAAACGTCGGCAAACTAGAATACGTTATTTTTTGGACCAAAACCCGTGAACCCGCAATGGAATTGAATATAACGTTTGTGAAGTGGTCTCCAAAATCCGTTAATCGAAGTGCCTCCGGAAATAAATTGTCTTCAGTTAACCAAAATTCTGAGTTATCAAAACATTCTTTTAAATATTGCTGCCGGGAGTGAAAAATTACTTCGAAAGATACAAAATTTGTGTTATCGAGTTTTTTTTTCCAGGCGTGATGTGTTTAAATTAAAATTTTAAAGGACGGTTTAATAAATTATATTTTCGTATTTATTTATTTATTTACGTCAAAGAACAGTTAACAACTGTATGATGAGCTATGGGGGGAAGTGAATTCGCTATTCGCGAGTTCCGAACATTCGAGATTAGAGAAATGCAACCGGTTATAACATTCGCGAGTGCGTCTTTTAGTCGTACATTTTCTTTTAAGCGAGCACATTTCATTTCCTTTATCAGCGTCATTTGGGAACCGAACTGGGAAACCTGGCAGACACCGGAGCTCCGCCGATCCCTGCCAGAGCGCGCTGACTTCATGCTCGCGCGCCGAATTCAACAGTTATGCGCGCCGTGATAAGCGCGACATAACAGTGGGACCAAAGGAGTCGATGGGAAAGTAATACCAAGGTAGAATACTTCAGGTGGCCATGGGATGGCAGTCTGGTTGATGGTGGGGGAGGAGGGTTGGATATGTTTTATAGGAAAAGAGGATTGCTTGGAAAAAAGGGAAGGGTTGCTTGGAAGGGTTCGTGGTGAAGGAATTGTGGGAGGCCCAGTGGTGGAAATTTAGTAAGGATTGTTGGACGTAGGAGAGGGATCGGTTGAGGGAGCGGAAGGATGCTAGGAAGGCAAGATCATCGGCATAGAGGAGGGTTTGGACTGTGGGGTGGGTGGGAACCGCCCAAGTTAATGTCATTCTGCTCTCTTATCATGATACAAAATATGAAAATACAAAATACTATCAAAGTATTTTCGATACAAATACTAAATGCATGTTCAAGACGTATTTTAAATAAAAGTATTCTCAATACTGCCCAACTTTGCCCCTATCCAGAAGTCTGAGGTTCTTTCCCAATTCACGGATCGCAGTAGGGTGAGGACGCACTATAACGGTCCTTGATTTGTCAGTCTTCCTCGCGACGGGCTTCGTCTTTCGCGAAGACAAATGCATAAGTATGCAAGGCGGCGTCGCTGTAGACCTCACGAGTGGCAGGGCGACCGCACGGAAAATACGCGGCTTAACCCTTTCACTGCTACGCATTAGGAGCGCTGGCCGCCGCGCAGTGCAGAGTCTTCTGGCCGCCGCCGCACGCAGTGTGCTAACGGCCCGCGGTGCAAGCAACCCATGGCTTCCACAACACGTGGAAAATTTCGCAACAGAAGCATTGAAACGCTATCTAAAAGGCACTAAAAGAAACTTCGTGTCCAGAACAGAACCCATGTTGTGGCAATCGCCTAATTTCAAGAACGGTGACGAGAACCCGAAAGAGCAGCGCGACGCACCGGTGCGTCGATAGCAGTGGTGATATGCCGAACTCTGACGCACTCTGCGGCGTTAGCACTACGGGCACGGCAATTCTTGACGCAAGGGAGCGTCGTTAGCAGTGAAAAGTGTTAAGTTGGAGATCCTCGGGGGCACCTTGTGGGACCATTGGCGTGTGATGCGGGCTAGGTGCGGTAGTCGCTCTGGCGAGCCATGCAACCACGAGGGAGCGGGTGAAGTGTGAGTTGCTGAGCCATTGCCGCCGAACAGCGCGGACGGGCGGCAAGTTGTCAGCGGAAATTGTTTTGTCGCGTAGGTGAAGACACTTGCCGCTTCGTGTTTGGATCAACTCACTTTTCTGTTTATGGATATCAAAACTTGCGACGCGCTATTCCAGGGCGATGTCCTGTATGGGATTCATTACTTACCGAAAGAATGTCATTATAGACGAAATTAGAAGAAGCACGTCACTTGGAATGGCGGCGCGCATTGCTTATTGCATGAAGCAGGATGCGAGCGCCCACCCCAGGGAGGGTCCTTGCGAAGACTTACTAGTCACCTTTACATGTCACTCCGAAGTGTTTGTGCGCTATTGCTCATGTGTTGGAAACAAAGGAACACTGTTACTTTTATCGATCAAACTCTCTCACCGCAGAAGACTTCCATGCGAGCTGGGATGAAGCGGGATGTGGTAGAACGCGTTGCGAAGTTCTATTCTTACCTCGAATGTGTTCTCTTGCATGACTTGTGAAGGATTCGGGAGAATCCAAGGGGGCGCCTGTGAATAATGCGCGGACTATGACGTGTCGTAGATAAGACGATGTCCGCTGGGTTTAGGATGCAGGAAACAGCCAAGTGAGCACAACGAACACTCAATCCAGCCGGCGAAGACAAGGTTCAAAACATAGATGTTTTGTAGAAACATCACTATTCTAGCACCGATGTTTTTTAACATCGATGTGTTTTTGTTTTCCAATGTTTTATTTCTGAATGGAAAAATTCCCATGACCACAATACTGTAGAAGTTAATGTGTAAAATAACTGATGATAGCGCTGTTACTACATGTGTTGGAAACAAAGGAACACTGAACTACTTTGATCGACCAAATTCTCTCACCCCAGAAGACTTCCATGCCCTTGTATTTCGTCTTTTTTCATATTCATTTCGTACATCGAGATGTGGTCAACAAACACGCTGTGGGCGTAGGGTCTGCCCCTTTTTCTCGTAACCTGATTCGGCGAGTTCATAAACACAAACGCCCTCAAATAAATTTTGATGCAGAGGAATTTAATGTTAGAGGTTACTAATCCAGTCTAAAAACATTGATGTTTTCCAACATCATGGTTTTTGGAATGTCGATGTCAACATCGATGTATTAATTTTGAACATAGATGTTTTGTTATCGATATCGCATCACTACTTCGCCCATGTCGTGGCGGAAGTCTCTCTGAGGTGAGTCGGAGCGGCCGCGGCGTGGCTGTTGGCGGAATGTGAAGGGTGCCTGGCGAGGAGGGGGGACGTGTGTGTGGAGTACAGGCGCTGCGAGAGAGAGCGGCGCCACACCCTGGAGGCGTCCGTGCTGCACATAGTGTGCGCACGGGCGGATCCGTGGTCTAATCTTAAAATTGGAACCTTGCAACTTTATAATTGTCTACAATTGGGCTTACCCATACTTATACTTACCCTTATTACCCAAGCTTACCCATATTATCTTTGTACACTTACTTGAGATGTGAATTACATCTTCGTTAATTGTCTTTGGCCACTGTTAACTCGCAATATCTGATCTGTCGACATTCTAGGGCACATAGGCAGGTCTTTTTTTCGCTCATCAAGTGGTACCTTTGAGCTCGATTGGCTTGGCAAGCGTTATAACTTTAGAGAACGAACGATAGTTTTATTTTCAAAGGCTTACTAACTTATTGCCTTAAAGTATCTGGTAAGTCATTGAGTGCCCATAGCAGCGATTTCAAGGAGCGTGAACTCCTGGGTCGTGTTTTACGTCTCTACTCGAAGCTCGTTCGGGTGTCCCTGCGTGTCAAGGAAGAGTAATTTTTTCCCCTGAGATGCTTTGAATTCCTTTCGGCTGGCGGAGTCTGTTGGCCGATGGGCGAGGTTTCCTACGCAGTTCGTAGCCTCCGCCATCGTATAATTTTATAAGACAATATGCAGAATTTGGTGTTACAAAAAAATTAACCAAAGGTTAAGAGTAATAATTACTAATAAATATTAATAAAATGTTTATTTTCAGGTAAGCTGTTGAGTTTGCATTGTTGCTTTAAGAGCCCACCCTTTCCACTGTGCTGTTTCGTTACTTGTTAACTGTGTGGCTACATTCTGGAAAACCGAGAAAAGCGTTAATTGTAAAGTATTGCTTTGATCGGGAAAGGTAAGGAAATAATCATTGAAGTTTTGAAGAGTCTCGAGAACTTACGGTGAAGTTTGAGACAATATTTAAACTAAATGGTTTACGATAGGAAAGAAAAAAGTTGATGAAGACGTGAATTAAACGTTATGCAATGCGCTTAAACGCTATAATCGTTACTGTAAATTGCGGATTGCCCGATGTAAAAAAAAAGCATTAATGTTTAAAATGCAATGAACATTGTTTGCAATTCTATTTTGTTCTCCAGTTGACTATAGAATGCAGGTTAATGTATTGTTTCCGTAGTTCGCTGTCAGATCGTTTTTTGGCCATTAACATTCTTGTTTAATGACTGATATATCCTTCGCATTCGATAGTAACTTTCTACTATTTGCAGAAGATATTAGAAGTCTTGTATCTTTCTTAGGGGATAACATTACTGATTTTTGAAAGAATCTCATGTTAATAAAATGCAAGTGCAGCTTCTGTCTTGAAAAATAACATTTGGATGATAGTGTTAGATGCAAGTAAAGTTAGGAAACCACTATAGCTATTTATGAATTAAATAAGTTATAAAAATATGTTTGCTATGAACTTTTGAAGAATTTAAGTGAACTAAATATCTCAAATATATATTGAAGTTTGGATTCCAGTTGAAAAGAAATAAAACGTATTTTCAATTTCAACCAAAGGTGTATGTCGTAATAAATGAAACTTTTTTGTATTTTTTTAAGCAACTTCTGTTGAATATTCCGTGTATTCAAAACTATTTATTCATTTTAATTGTATACAAGATATTTCTTTGTAATTTCAGTGAATTTTGTGCAAGAAATTAAATATGAATGTTAATGCAGTATATGTTGATGGACAGTTAACTGCCATTTTCGTAACAGAAAGTACAAAACCATGGTGTCATGCGAAATTCTTCCCTCAGATGTAACTTCATGTGTACTCATCTCCCCAGAGATCTCTTTTATTCAATTTGTTGAATTTCACTTTGTTTTTGTCACAGAAGATACTGCTGTGATTCTAATTTGTGCCAATTTTAAAAAGAATTCATGAAAATTTAGTTTTTTCAGTGGCAATGCTATTGTTACCCTGTAATTTCCGTTTTGCTTTCAACGTGTTTCCAATTATGTGGTTCTGTGGGGGCGGGGCAGGCCGCGGGGCTGGCTGCGGGGCTAACTGCGGGGCGACAGGCTTTGTCTGTTCATTCTGGAAAGGAACACTAAAAATAGAAATGGATAAATACAATTAATTGGAATTTTTCGTTAGTAATCATGGTGGGCACACCTTTATATTTTATTACAATATTCATATTTAGAGGTGACTTATCCTCAATGTCAAAAACAGAGGCAAAAAGCAGAGGGGTACACCGCAAAAACCGACGTTAAGTAGTAATTGTTAATCCTACGATTTTTACATGGATAATTCCGCCTCAAATCGCACAAATTGAAGGAAAGTTTGACCTTGATGTCCCAGATTTTTAAACTTCTTTCTCCGGAGAGTTTAAGAAAAAATATAAAACTGGTGTTTTTCATTTTTTCCCCAAGTATTATTTTTCGAGACACTATTTATTGACAGCTGATTACGTGCTATTCGAGGGGGAGCAATTTATCAGTTTTGTGACACCTTTCACTCGCTTGTGAACATTTAAAAAGGTTTCTACTTGGCAGCACTACACAACTGTAAGGATTGTAAATTAGATATTAATGACGACAGCTTTTTTTCTGAGTTTGAAATTAAAAAAAAATCATTAACTCTTCACACGTGTCATTTATCTTATCGGGTCTTCATTGCTTCAGGCAGAATGGTTGAAATACTGAAAACTGCAGTAATTACAGGTCATAATAAAAATCAAAAACATTTAATACATGAAATAAGACAGATGCATCAGTTTTCTCTTAAAAGAAAAGAATCTAAACTATTTCATGTTGCCCCTGCGAAACCTGTAGTCTGAGGCAAAGGATATATTCCACTCGCATCCGAATTAGAATGATCAGAATTATTCTTTCATCATTTGAACTCTCACTATCTGTCTGCGGAACTATACTCTGGTCTTCAGTATTTTCTAATACTCATTCCAAGCTTTCTGTTTTAAGCGTTTTTGGTGTTCTGTGCAGCATTTTGCTACTGCAGTGGAGAATGCTTTCGACACTTTCTTTTAAGAGATTTTCTACTTCTGTAAGAGTAAAAGTGTTATCATTTCTGGCCACGTAACCCTTCACTTGCGGCCATATCAACTGTACTGGATTAAATTGGGACAGCGAAAGCGACGCCGTCTTGAAGCATGGCGCACGTACGGTGTTGTGCGTGGGGGAAACTACAGGAGGCATTTGGCGCAACGGAGGTGCGCGGAAAGACGCCGTGTGGATCCACTTGGTACCGTCGTCCTCCCGCTACTCGCTGTCTGAACGCTCGTCGTCCTGTCTGTGCGTGCGGTCACGTTCTTTCCGCGTGGCGGCGCTGTGGGCCTCCAGGACGGCGCGCCGGAAGGACCAATCCACGGGAATGTCGATGTGGGGTACCTCGGGCTGGAACTCGTTAAAAATGGCGAGTGTTTTATCGATGTCCTGGTAAAAGGACGGCGCGGGGCGGGTGAGTGCGCCGGCGTAGCTGCACACCGTAGGGCGGCCTAGGCCGTGGACGATGGAGCGCGCTCGCGAGAAAAGGGCCGGCCGCACGAGGGCGCGCGGCGCTGTGGTAGACAATCCGAAGTCGTCGCACTCAGATGCGTTGGCTACAGCGACCCGCTGCCCGTGCTTGACGGCTATGACCAATACGCGTTTACGCGTTGGCATATCAAACATCGTCCGGTGTTTGCTGGTCGAGTGATGGCCGGACTAGTGAGAGCAGCCGGGTCACCTCTCTTCCGCTGGCACTACAACATTTGGTTACCACAAAAACACATATGCCACCATTAGAACTATTTAATTGCTAATTAATTACGCAAATATTAAATTTTTTTGCTCTTCACACTTCCGAGTAATTAAGTGTGAGCTGGCGGAATATTCAGCTGGCACACCACTTTCGGGTACCACAAAAACAAATATGCCATCTTGTAGAACAATTTAATTGCTAATTAATTACGCAAAAATTAATTTTATTGCTCTTCAAACTCCCGAGTAATCAATGATAAACTGGACTTGAAGTGTTCAGCTGGCACACCACATTCGGTTACTATGAAAACCAATATGCCACCATTTAGAACTATTTAATTGCTAATTAATTACGCAAATATTAATTTTTTTGCTCTTCACACTTCCGAGTAATTGTGTGAGCTGGCGGAATATTCAGCTGGCACACCACTTTCGGTTACCACAAAAACAAATATGCCATCATGAAGAACGATTTAATTGCTAATTAATTACGCAAAAATTAATTTTATTGCTCTTCAAACTTCCGAGTAATTAATGGTGAGCGGCCTCCTGCCAGTCGGTTGCCCGGCCTGCCAGCGGGCCGGCCGACGTCAGACCGCCCGGCCGCACGGGAGCTGTGCGCGGCAAATTTAAATGAAATACACGCACTGGCCGAGAACTGTCTTCGATATAGCACTGTTTGATGAACAAATCAAAAGAGACTAATGAAAATTATGCCAATACTTTGTTATGTTCATAAAAGTTCTCCATGATATTTAATTATCATCACGGAATTACCATATGCGCGTCTTATACTCTTATGTTGCTAAAGCCCTGATTTTATAATACTACGTTAGACACCCGTGGCAACGAGTTACTAGCTGAAATGAAGTTTATTGTAGGCTCATAACAGCAAGTATTTGTTCACATAATTGTGTTCATTCACTGCTCAAGATTTGAATGGACCTTGCTAGTTTTAAATCAGTAATTTGACGATTGCGACCGCCCGTGAGAAGCGTTGGTTGAGGCAGGTTTCTTATGACTGTGGTATCTAACGGGTGGTGATATACAGTGAAACGATACATATAAGTATAAGGGCCTAAAGGAGAAGGCGCCCTAGCAAAAGAAGAAATGCTTTATGAGGCCGAAGAGATGTTTGTATGGAACTACGTCATAGGTTTATGTCAATGGAATAAAT